>OX596210.1:12975342-14175342 GCA_951394215.1 Glyphodes perspectalis
CCCCGTCTATGCACGGGACATAACACTAGGAAGATGATGAATACAAATAAAACCGAGGGAAATTACTTAAATTATTACGAAACATGTTTAGGGTTTTAATTTCCTAGGAAATATCGGCTAGAAATTTCGCCTAGAATCAAATGTATTATTCTTATTCCCGTTCTTTTTTTGCATTCAATGCAATAAAAATAAACGTTTGTAATTTGTTGTATTTGTGTAAGGGTCATTTAGACAAATTAGTGTTTAAACAATATGCCCTTTTTAAGAGTTTAGATATTCTCCATTATTATTATCTACACTGTATTCTATATTATGAGTTTTTAATCTGACTCGACTGGATATAAATTGAATTAAGGAGCTGTGATGGTTCTACGCTACACCAATGGGGCGCGCTCTCCAATACTTTTGGAATATCCCGGATTAGTATATTATGCTTGGAGGGAGTGTCGCTTGAAACTCTGCAGGACAGGTATAATTTCATTATTTGATATTATTTCAAATAACAAAGATTAACTTGAACTAAGAGGAACAACAGTTCTGTTAAAATTTTATTAAACTAAATTTAATATCCTTTAAAGCAGCTGTACTCAATCTGCGGCCCGCCTAGCCTTTGCTATTGACCCATCTCAAGTTAAAAATTTATTGTAAACTAATTTTTATTGAATTACGTTTTAATTAAGACCTAAATAATTTTTACATGCTGCCCTCGACACCATGACCGAGACGTTTTTGTGGCCCCTATGATAAAGAAACCCCTATGATACAAGATAAACCATATAATATTTCATTGGTAAGCTATATAATTAAGGTAATACTTATTGTTACTATATCAAAGAATATGCAAATAAATTTTTGGCTGTATGATATTATAATAAACATCATAATATTAAGTTATTAGAGATTTTCGGCCTAAACAACTTAATGTTCTAATGTAATAATAATATGGTCCATTAGATCACTAAATTTGTGTTTCATACTATAGATTATTTGTTATATAGGGGGTTGTCTGTAAAATAACTAAGATGGGAATAAGTCAGTTAAACTAATAAAGGCATAAGCGGACAAATCGAAACGATCGTTGCTACTATCTTAAAGGTTTCACATCTACAAAGTCCATCACCACCAAGGCATCAACACAAAGCATCTGTATTGGGAAGCCATAAATGATACCTCTCCCGGTCGTTGCGGCCGCCGCGGCCCATGCGCCGGTCGTTCTCCTGCGTCGAGACGCCTATTCTTATCCGCCGCCCGCCTATTGTCTACGAACAAAAGGACACTGCTTTACAAACGGCCCTACCGACTTGCACATCTATTATCTCACACTAAAATTCGAATAGACAATGTAAACTTTTGCGAACAATGATATGACATTCTGTATTCATTTTGGGATCAGCAGAACTACAAAAAAAAAAGTTTCAAATGGGCCCTCAATTGTTTGTTAGTGAAGTGTAAAATTCATTTCCACAGTCAAATAAAGTCTTTAGAAATACATTTCTTTTCTCTAACTCCAGCTTTTATTTCATTATGTTCAAGATATTCCAATGTATTGAATGCTTACCAGGTCGGGCATATTCATGGCGTTAATAAGACTCTCTCTGTCTTCAAAGTCCACATAACCGTAACCCTTGAGGCGGTCGCTTTCCCTTGGCAGTCTCAAGTTGATAATCTGAAACAATATTTGTTATTATAGTAATATAAAATACAAGTCATGAAAAAGCATCTCAGCTTTCAAAATATTGCAATTTATTTATTGAAAACAAAATAACAGTTTAGAAACAACAACAAATCAATACTGCATATTGTTTCGTCCTTTAATACAAAATTATAATTACCAGACTCAGAAACTATAACATATGATAAAATAGTAAGTAAGAGCAATGTCTTTATATCATATAATAACAGTAATGCATAATGTGCATGAAGGTGGATAACCTGGATCTGCAATGCCCCATTTATCCTTTCAACCTTCAATGAAACTCAATAACATTTTCATTGTCTCAATGAGATACCATTCAGTGGCTCGGCATCCCATGCACATAATTGACAGGAAGGGCTGTGCCCTGCACTAGAAATGTGACAAGCTTGATGCTGTGATACAAATAGCATTTATATTTAAACATCCAATGATGTGGATACATGTAAATTATATTCAAGATCAATATTATTTCTGTAAATCTGTAATCTGTATATCATAGATTTTACTGTGTTCAGATATTAATCCACAACTCCAAAACTCTTTTACTTACAACAATGATCACAATACTTTAGTTTATGATTTGCCTATTGTGGTATCAGTATGTATAGGTACACTGGGCACCAATGATGGAAAAATTATTAGCCTTGGATGTACAAAAATATATATACCTTAAGTCCACTGAAAAGTTCTGCAATAGCGCTCTCGTCCACATCATAGGGCAGGTTGGAGATGTGAGCAATGTAGGGGGGCCTCTTGGGGATGGACTCGTCGTCCATAGCAAGCCCCCCGCCGGCGGCGCGCGACGCCGACGGGAGCACCACCCGTTCGCGGTTGCGGGAAGACAACGCTCCATAACTGGTGTCCGCTGAGTGTAACATTCCTCGTTTGATTAAAATGCCTTCGTTCATTAATTTTTTTTTCATAAAATGAAGATTTCCATATATCTTTTTATTAGAGTTCTGTACATAAAATCCTATCTAAGCTTAGATAACACATGCCTAACTGCTGAGGGTTAATTAGGAACCTTTATGGGATCACTAGCTTCTGCCCGCGGCTTCGCTCACATGGTACATCAATGAAACAAAGATTATATGTTATTGGGGTTTATGAGCTATATTATTCTAGTTTCATTAAAATCCATTCAGTAGTTTTTTTTGTGAAAGAGTAACAAACATCCATCCATACATACAAACTTTCGCATTTATGATATTAGTAGCACTATGTGGACTGGCTATTTGTTATAAACCTTATTCTTGGGAATGTCTATACAGTCCCTAGCTTAAATTGTACAGTTGTATTATATTGTAATTTTTGTAATTTTGTCATTGGCATTAAACTAGAAAGTCTTTAAAATAGACATAAAGTTGGATATTGTACTTTATTTACTGCTATGTACATTATTTGTATAAAGTTGGTAATTAAGACTTCTTAAATGTGTTGTTTAATTAGTTAATTAAACAATCCATTATCAGTGAAGTTTCCATGCATTGCTTTGTATTTAATCAACATTTTTGTAGGTACAGTAAACTTGCATGAATGCTTTATAGTCTTGTTATGTATATGTAAACAATAAATGAGTAAACTAAAAGATGTTTTAACCTCATGCATTTCGAGTGTTTGCGACAATAAATGGAGACCCTCAGTATAATAGGGAGCAAGTCAATGAAAGACTAGTCTGAATTGAGTTGTGACCGAAGCCATCTCGTAGATCAGGCTAAAACAGCGGGTCATGAGGGTTCCCAACAATGTCAGCATATGCACCTCAAACCGACCCCACTAGGGTAGTTGTCCTAGGCTATAAACTGCATTGTATTTTCTAGTTCCCCCACCTTCCTTGTGAAAGAAGCATCCTGCTAGAATGTGTTAGGAAACACACAAGACCTTTACTCAGACCTTCCCGGGGCGAAGGGAGCGACAAGCGCTCGTTTGTGCGCCCCAAGTACGAGATTAACATTGACTTGCCATTTCCCTTTCTATCATCACAGGGTCATTCACAATTGCAAAAAAATTAAATGTTTCATGACAAAGAAAAAAGAATTACATACGTTCATCATCTACTGAATCTGCCCAGCTGTTTGCTGTGGGGATTGTGGTCGGCTCTGCAATAATATCTGTGATGCTGGCCGGAATCCATTTTGCCTTCTTTGATTTCTTGCCTGTAATAAAATTAGGTGTACGTGGGTCATTGTACAGTGACAGATTAATCAAGGATGCTAATTGAAATAACATTACTGAAGGATAACGACGCGATGACGCATTGTATGTAAGTGAACGACCTAGTCCGATTTAGGAAAGCGGTTATTCGTGTACTCGATGAAAGGACAATTTACATTTGTAACACATCTGAACGCGAGAGAAACTTTAAACTCTTAGAGCCTATAGAATAAGTAACAACGGGGTTATAAAACCACATACTTTTGCAAATGAAGAGTTTGAAAAGTTAAGAAATGTGGCCACGCGGTAAATCCAAACGTCCGCAAAGGTGAAACGATGACACGTTAGCATTATTAGATAACACCCTATAGTATTCAAAATGATTTTAGAAGAAATCTACAACACATGCAAACAAAATTAAATATCAAAAAATGAAAATAAATCACTAAATTCAATGAATTTTTGCATTTTTTCACGTGACAAAATTAATGAAACTAACCTGTAGCGGCCATATTACACGGCTGGGGCCAATGTTGCCACTAAGCTCTGGTCGTTTATTTACTACCTCCTAATACCATCCAAAAAAAAAACTACCAATCTATCAATAAAACTACCAAAAAAGCAATAAATTATGTGATTTCGAATGGTTTACTAATTATGTAATTACAGAAACAATGTTATTTGTTCATAATTTCACAACAATAAAATTGTTGTGAAATTATGAAGATTTAAAATTAGGTACTTACTTAGTCAATACATTATTATACTTATATTACATTATCTTTGAGTTATATGACTTTGTTTGAGAAAATACTTCTATCTTCTGTTTTCTTATGGTTTGAATCATCAAAGTAATTCAAAATTGTAATGTGATTGATGTGCTTAAAGAATTTTGATAATGCCTCACATTGGCTTTGGGTAAAGATTGAGCAGCACGTGGAGAAAAAAGCAGATTGTTAGTAATTTTAACAGGGACGCTCGAAAAGTATTCTTCAAATGCATTTGCTACTTCAGCATCGGCATTGATACAGTGATCGTTAATTTGAAGAGAGTAGGTATGGTCTAATGTTTTATTTCTGCAAATCTGTTAATAATTTTTTAGGTGGCTTTAATTTTGTTACTGGAATTTTTGATTTTGATCTTCAAGTAATTCGATTTGGCAGCTGCACATAATTACTTGTTAAATAGTTTCAAATATTTTCTTACATAATATAAAGTATTTTCATTATTACAATTGGCTTTAATGTCATTTAATTCAAATAATCTGTTTCTACTTTTGTAGATACCTTTAGTAGCACAATCACTAAATTTGATCTTACGATTGTCTACATTAATTAATTTTATAGTAAAAAAAATCATTATATTGCTCTTTGACTGTTGCTCATATAAACGGTCAATATTACTATCTATATTTTTTTTTATTATAACTGTATGGTTATATATAAAATAGACGGCCATTATGTATACCTATTCTATCAAGTATGTACCAACTCTGTTTTATGTAAAATATGAATTTACACACATAATCTCACGTCCGTATTCCCCAAAGGTATAGGCACAGGTAGGCGCCGTTTCATCACAGTAGTACGTAATTGAGTAAGTGTGGTGTACAGCTTTTATTCTCTTGAAAAACATGGATTGTCTTTTGAAGCATGTAATTATTTCTGCAAATTTGATTACGCAATTAGCTTTGTGCCACTGCTCTTGATTTCTACTAAAAACTACCATTGGCCAATATCCACTGCTATACTGCGATGACTTTTAAAAATTGGTGGGGGAAAACTGGATACGGGTGTCATGGATGGGGCAAGGCGGGCTTTTCGATTCTATTTTTTCGTTTTTATTATTTTATTACATACTATTAGTAGTTTATTTATTTTATTGATAATTTTGGGTTTTTATTATTTTTACCAAATTATTTAGATTTAAGAAAACCGTGTAAAAAACTAAAAGATCTGATCGGGCTGGGAATTAAGCCCGTGATCCCAGTGAGATTCCAGGGTAGCCAGACGTCACTTATTTCTTATTCTTTCGAGAGCTCTGGTGTGGTAGAATTTGATTTTTTACCATGCGACTAAACTGTGCTCTGTAAAGTTCAGAATAAATGAAATTATCTTTATGTAACTAACTAAACTTCACGCCACTTCCCTAGCGGGGTAGGCAGAGAGAACCGAACGCCATATGGCACGATCCTTACACACCTCACTCGCCTCTTCCACATTCATAATCCTTTTCATACAAGTTCTACGGTTTTTATGACTCCTAACATCACCTTCTTTTAATACACGACCAATCTGGTCGTGGTAGGTGAGCCTGGGCCTTCCGCGGCTCCTACATCCTTCCACATTCGCATTGTATATCTGTTTAGTCAATCTTTCGTCATCCATGCTTTCCACATGTCCGAACCACTATGTACATATAAAGATTGACTTAGTGGCATTTATGGATTGTGTAAAGTTCCAGATAATGTTGTAAGCAATATGTACCGTCTTATCCATAACAATAGGTAATATTAAGAGCACACGGGGCCCGTGCCCAACTGCCCAGGGTACCCATCCTCAAGGGGTGCCGAAAGACTGACAATGTGCCCGTCAGTCCCATGTTGGTCTGTGGCTTAAAAAGAATATGCCAACTGTGGTTCTTGCCTAGCATTTCGTAAAAGGCGACTAATGGTATATCGGGTTTTGGGTATGTGATTGTGTAGGCGACGAGTAGCTACTTGTTACTACTTTTTCACAGCTTTCCATCTAACCAAGCCCACTTTTATTTCTGGCTGAATGTGGTTAAGGGAGCCTGCTGTCCCTTTGACTCTGCCTACCCCTTCGGGGATTATAGGCGTGATGTTATGTATGTATGTATTTATTTTTATTTATAATTGTAGTAAAGAGCGGTTATTTTCGCTTAAGAAAACAAAAATAAATATTTGCGAACAACAATGCTTTTCAAGGGCCCCAATTTCCTGTCTGCCCAAGGGCTTTAAATTTATGTGTGACCAAAGACCCAAGCATAGTTTATGGTGGCCCTAGCTGGTTGTTAAGTTTTACATTTTTTTCGCGGTGGGTGTTTTATTATTTGACCTGGAAAGGTTAAACTTCTCCATGACATGAATATCGTTCAGATAAATGTACTATTATATTATAAAAAAAAAAAAAAAAAACTAAAGACTTACATATCGCAATAGTTACATAAGTACTACGCTTAGGCCTATTCCTGGCTCACCTATGGTGTCATCTTATGGGGTGACATTACAGATGCCCCGACAATTTTTACTGTACAAAAGAAGCTAATTAGAATTGTAGTGAATAGATATAAAAGAAATAGATAGTTGCAGGCTACACTTCAAATAACTCAAAATACTGACACTACCTTGCTTGTACATATGGGAAATGTGTAAATTTGTACTTAAATACCCATAATACTACAATAAGCGTAAATACATAATAAAAACACTCCGGCACAAAAATAGAATAAATTTACCTACATCTAGATTAAAAATTTAAAGCACTTTACCAGATGCTATCTATACTTATAATAAATCTGTAGAGAGGTCAATTCTGTACATGAAATATATTTTCAAAATAACTATCAAGGGGTGATTAGTGATCGATACTGATGCCAAAAATGCAATCAGTAAAATGTTTGTCTGTCTGTCTGTCTGTATGTTCCTTATAGAAACAAAAACTACTCGACGGATTTTAACGAAACTTGGTACGATTATTCTTCATACTCCTGGGCAGGTTATAGTATACTTTTCATCACGCTACAATCAATAGGAGCAGAGTAGTGAAGGGAAATGTTATGAAACCGGAAGAAGTTACTCCATTTTTTAAGCTTCCGTCGCGTGTGCAAACTTAATGGTTAAAGTTACATAGAAATCATGTATGACGGAAATAGTTTTTATAATATTAACCATAAACGCGGGTGACACCGCTGGCATAGCTAGTATTAAATAAAACTAATAACTAACTAAACTTCACGCCACTTCCCTAGCGGGGTAGGCAGAGAGAACCGAAACTAATAACAATATATTTATAAACAAATTAAAACTATTTCTATTTAATAAAACATACTATAATGTTAAATAATACTTTATCGATATATTTGTTGTATGAAATGATACTTTAGTGACGCCGGTGGTCATAACATCTAAAGGCGAGTCTCCACGGATCAAAAGTTGCCGCTTTTTCTGTGGAAAAACACTTTAGTTCGGTGGAGACTTGTCTTTACAGAAACATTTGTCACCAACATAAAAGTTGACAACTCTTGTTCGGTGAAGACTCGCCTTTAGGCTAAAAACATTCTAATAAAAGTCATTAAAAATACAACAAACGGATAGAAAACTTATATCCGAATCCCAAACCAATAATATCACATAGGCTATTATTGTCATAAATCATTTGATCGGTAAATTCCTATCTTCTTTTTGCAATATTATTACAGATCACCATTGAAAATCTATTTAATAACGATTCATTGTTATACAATCGTTCCGAAACGAAATGTAAAAGGTATTTTGGGTATTAACTACGAATTTTGTAATTAAGGTAAAATTTATTATTATTCAGAGAGTACATCTTTATAGGTTTTTTAGGTTCTACTATCCTGTTCTTATCTCGCATAACAATCGACGCGAAGTTCCGAAGCTAGAGTAATTTCATTTCATTATTTTCAGCTATCGATAATTTTATGGTATACTTATACGTAATCAATCTACATACATTTAATTCTTAGCACTCTTGAAACAATTTCTGGACTTTACGACTTAATACCAATGTAGAATAAATTAAGTAAGGGCAAAGGTTCCGCTCACTAGATACCCGTACCTGATTTGGTCCTTCGAGTCGGATTTGAACTTATTAACACAAGATCGCGAATCCACTAGTCAAATAGGATGCTGATTGTAGTCTATCTCAGAACTGGATCTTGTTTTTGTACAGTTACATTTTTTATGAGATCATTGCGCTGTTTTCGGTTCTGAGCAGGTTGGTGGTTCTATTTCGGTACTTCACAGGTCATTTTGTCTAAACGGGTTGATTCCGGATAATCGGTTAGGCCTACGTTCATCAGGCGGGTGCAAGAGGCAGTCGCGGAGTGCGCCAATACGCCCAATCCGTGATGAACTCGCTGTAGATGGCATTCAGGTCGCGCTCCGTTCACGCGCGGACGTACCTACGCCGTGCTCGCGCGCGCTCACCTCGTCCGTTAAACATTTCTATCGAATTTGTTTTTATTCCGTTGCTTTTTTATTTACACCGAACGGTCAGTCCGCGGGCGAGTGCTACGTCTAAAACATTATAAGTTATTCTGTCTCAAGGAGCGGGCGCAGCTCCTTTCTATTGTGACTGTTGGTGCCAATAAATTGAATTTCGTCGAGGTGACGTAAAGCACGGTGCCGGTGATAACGGAAAGTGATGTGAGTTGTGTTGTGGTGCGATGTGTGTTTGGTGTTGAGGTGGATAGTTTACGATGGGGTATGCGTCGACGGGGGCGGGGCGGGCGGCCCACGAGGCGCTGCTGGCGCGACAGGACGCCGAGCTGCGGCTCATGGAGGCGATGAAGAGGAGCCTCCAGGCGAAGATGAAGAGCGACCGGGAGTATGCGCTCGCGCTCTCCGCCGCCGCCGCGCAGGGGCAGAAAATGGACAAGTGCGAGGAGCTCAACGGTTAGATTCGACTTTGATAAACAAAGCTTGTTCGAACTTTTGTCACTTTTCTATTCTTATTAGCTATGTAGGTAATTAAATTGCCGAAAGTAAAAGTTTAATACCGACATTTAGATTTTAAAATTAAATTCTGAATGATATTAATAAAACTACCCTCCAAAAAAGCACAAGAGCAACATTGTTTCGCTACAGTCCTAGGCTGATAAACATTGCATTCTCGTTGATCTTTGACTGGTCTGTTTTAGTGTTAATCTACCGACACTTGTGTCTACGCTTATATAGTTTACATAAAGATAAGACCTTTTATTTCCTTATCGATTCATGTTAAGGTTTCATGTATCGAATTGAAATCATCCAATTCGATACATGGAACCTTAGTTTAGTAGTATTAGTTGCACCGATAAATACCAATATACTTACTCATTGCTATTGTTTGGGATTTCCACTATCGAGTGCCAAATAGTATTTTTCATCCTAACATAGGAACTCATAAAATTGTCTTAGGTGGTTTTGCATGTGCTGTTATCAGACAAACAAACCGAATAAAAGGTTTGAATGTGTCTTAGGCAGATATTGTTCGGTTGTGGTCATTTTTAAATGTATGCGTTATAGTGAAGCTTTGTCTTAAGCTAAAAGCTTTTTCATACAGAATAGGCAAGATGACAAAAAAAATCTGTTTAGTCCGTCAGTTAGATTATAAAAAAATATTGAATACGTATTTTTTTATTTATTTCTCAAACATACATTGACTAAGATACAATGCATTCAAGTTGCGCGTTACGTCACACTTTCGTACAATTTTTAATAAATAGTGACGTCGCAAGCCCCCACTCCTAAACATTGATGCTCTTTATCTTTGTGGGATTTTGTTAATTTGATAAAGCGAAAAATATGTGGCTAGTATTTTTGTATACTCTCACTTACGGACTAAATAGAATTTTATTTTTTTAATGCAGTCATCATCCCTATTGTTGTGTGTGACAGTGTGTACCACTTAAGCTCTTAGGTTTGCTTTGTATAGTTTTTATATAGATATCTCCGTGTACGTATGTACGTAAGTATTTGCTAATGTAGCGCCTCGATTAAGCTGTTGTTAAATATTGACAGTTTCAGGGTAGAGGTGTAAGTTTGTACGTTTGCACAGATGGCCATATTTTTACGTAACAACCGTGGGCTTTTAGGTTTAGATTTAGTTAGATACTAAGATGAAGATATATTGTAATCGGGGCTGGAGCTTTAATACTAAAATGCGAGACGAATGAACGTAGACTTGAAACTCATTCGCCAATATTAAAGTGTTAGGTACTGATAGATTTCTCTGGTGTGTCATAGTATTTTTAACCAACTTTAAAAAAAAGAGGAGGTTTTCAATTCGACTGAATTATTCAATGGCTTTTTTGCTGTCATAGGTATATGAATATACCTACTTAAGTGAGTAGTGGCTTACTGCTACAATTTCTATTAGATTAGAACTATTAGAAGTTGGTAAGAAACTCTCAACTTCGTAAAAGTTAGACTGTATAGATGCTTAAATTGTGTTTTACCTACTAATAAGTAGATTGATTCATTAGCATGTAACATAGTAAAATCGTATAATTTCCCTTGCCTAGTCGGTACAGATCACTAGTGAAAAATAACATGATTGAGGATAACTTTATTTTTCCAAATATGTATAATTAAATATAATATTACGAATTAAGGAAGTAAGTCATGTTTGTTTACTGGGAAAGCATGTTTTCCGGTTCGCTTGCGCAAATGAGATCACAGCAACATGCGGTATGTTTAATTCACAGTTCATTGAATGAGCAAGTTCTAGGTGTTTCATTTCATTGTCGACGAAAAGGCGACCTGGATTATTATTTGTTTTAAATTGTTTGGAAATAGGGAACGAATTAAAAGTAATAAAAGTATTACAGTAGGGTGATCCATCTGCTATTAATTACAGTCTTAGTACTGTTTATTATAAAAGTTACTAGGTAGTCGCCGAATAGGAGCAATATTATAAAATACAAATGCATAGACGAAGTCATCCCAGTTATTTTCTTCTAAATTTATGATGACAAAACACTTAAATGATGCAATTGAATTGTTGATATCATAGTCCTAGCTTACATTTTCATACCATCACAAATATACTGAGAATATGCTATGTATAAAAATATTAAGTAGGTATGTATTCATACTAGCGACCCGCTCCGGCCTTGCACGAAGAGGACAAAACAGTATAAAACTATACAAATAAACCTTCCTCCTAAACGTCCCTTTCGTAGTTTATAAGATCTAAACGAACATACAGAAGCGGCGAATTTGTTTTATACTATGTAAAGATTAACCGAAAAATACAAAAAAACTTAAGTAATTTAAAAATATAGATGACTTTGCTGTAGATTTTATTGCATTAGTTACTATAAATGTGGTTAAAGGGGACTGCTGCCCCTTTGACTCTGCCTACCCCTACGGGGATTACGGGCGTGGTGTTATGTATGTATGTATGTAGTTACTATAACTATGTAATTCGAATAAAATAACATAAAAAGGTCAATGGCGCTATGCGTTGTTGTATTTTATTAGTAGGTACTAAAGGACTGAAATTTAATTAAAAATAACGTGTCTAATAGGCAAGTTGACTCAAAAAAAATAATTAGTCCATTATAGAGATTACAAAAAAATATTGCTCACGTATTTTTTCTTTTGTTCAGCAAACCAAAAATTACGAAGATACAGCGCGTTAAAGGTGCGCGTGACGTCACTTGTTCTGTAGAATTTTAGAAACAAGTGATGTAAAAGCGCCCCTTTGGGGGTCATGTGCCAAGGGCGTGCTCGTCGCGACTCCTGCCAGTCCGATCTCTCGGATTGCAACCTTGGACCGATCTAATTCCGCAGAGCGGGGTAGGGCGTTCCCCCGATGCGACGCGCACCGACGAGCCCTCGTCGGTGCGAAAAGTGGCGAGTGCGGCGAAGGGGGCCGCCACCCTTCACGCCACGCCGGACAATGCGCAACGAGGAGAACAGAGTGCCGTATAGGCACGTGGAATGTAAGAGGTGGAATGAAAGATAAGATGTATGAGATGATTGACGTAATGAATGAGAGACGCCTGGATGTTCTGTGCTTGACAGAGACTAAGCGGAAGGGCAGCGATGCAGATGAGCTTCCCGGTGGTATGATGGCTCTGTGGTCTGGTGTGGAACAGAATTGTCATGCCAGCGGTGGAGTTGGAGTAGTGCTTTCCTCTCGTTTAGTCTCTGGTGTGAAAGACTATGGATTAGTTGGCCCGAGACTCCTCTGGGTTCGTATTAAACTGGGTATTACGCGAGTCTTTCTGGTTGCAGGCTATGCGCCAGTAAGCTCAGCCAGTCCCCAAGAACTAGAGGAGTTCTGGGAGTCTGTTAGAGAAATTCTGGACCTGACTGAAGGAAATGAGAGGATAATTATGTGTGGAGATTTGAATGGTTGGGTTGGCACCAAGCGATCTGACTATGAAGCAGTCCTTGGCCCATATGGAGACAAGAGAGTGAATGATGCTGGTAAGCAAATCTTGGAAGTATGTTTGGAACGGAACCTCCTTGTGGCAAACACTATTTTCCGTCATAAGGATATTCACACGTATACTTGGAGACGGAATGACCAAAAAAGTTTGAGTGATTTGATTTTAGTCGATAGCCGCCTCCGCAATAGTATATTGGATACAAGAGCCTACAGAGGCCCTACTCTTGAAACAGACCACTACCTGGTAGTATGCCGGTTTGCTGGGCTTTTCAAGAAGTGGAGGCACTGGCGAGTGCGTACTCCATGCGGAGGCACTGAAAGGATAAGGAATGAAAAACTGGAAGATGAAAGTGTAAGGAGTGTGTATGTAGGCTTAGTCAATGAAAGACTTGCGAATGCGAGTCTTTCTGACTTAGATGTTGATGATTGCTGGAACATTTTGAAAGAGAGCATGGTGGACAGTGCAAAAGAGGCATGTGGATGCGCAATGAGACGTAGAACAATGAAAGGTGACGCATGGTGGGATGAGGAGGTCAAAGCCTCCGTAGCGAGAAAGAAGAAGGCCTGGCTTGATTATGTCTCATCTTTGCAAATGGATGAAAGTATGCTTGAGATGAAGAAAGAAATATACCGTTATTGCAAGAGTGAAACCAAAGCTTTAGTGAAAGAGAAGCGTGAAAGAGTAGCTATGAATGAAGAAAGGAGACTGACGAATAGTTTTGAGGCTAATTCCAAGCTCTTTTGGAGGGAGGTTAAGAGGTCTCGGGGATATTCGTCGGCATCCGGAATGAGTAAGATTAAATCTAAAGCTGGTGACATTCTTGCAAACCCGAACGAGGTGTTAGAACGGTGGAGTGAATATTTTGGAGAAATGTATGAGTATGTCTCTGATGTTGGCACTGAGAGTGAGGCTATGTCTGATTCTGTGGTGCCAGCGTCTGATAAAGACATCACTATGAATGAGATTGAATGGTCGATACGAAGTCTGAAAAGTGGAAAGGCCGCGGGAATAGACAAGGTATCTGCGGAGATGATCAAGCTAGGTGGCGCTAGCGTCCAGGACGCTTTCTGGTTCTTGTGCAATCTATGCTGGAGAAACGGAAAGGTCCCAATGGACTGGAGACGGGCAGTTATCGTGCCTCTGTACAAGGGTGCTGGGTCACGTATGGACTGTGCCAGCCATAGAGCCATCAGTTTGATCAGCTTAGCAGCAAAGGTGTATGGCAAGATTATTGAGAGGAGAATGAGGGTGAAATCTGATGGAATGTTGTGGGAGGCACAGGGAGGTTTCCGGAATGGTAGAGGATGCACGGATCAAGTTTTCTCTCTTCGCAACATCGTGGAGAAGCATCTGGCCAAAAGTCAGAGGGTTTTTTGCGGTTTTGTGGATATGGAGAAGGCCTTTGACAGGGTTGTACGAAAGGACCTTTGGGACATATTGCCGAGATATGGGATTGATGGAGCATTGCTTCGTGCTGCGCAGTCCACCTATGTGGGATGTACGGCATGCGTGCAAGTGGAGGGCAGCCTGTCACCCTGGTTTGACGTCAATATTGGTGTCAGACAAGGATGCGTGCTGTCTGCTCTGCTGTTTATCCTATATCTCGACCATTGTCTCCAGAGGATTAGATCTATGAATGTTGGAGTGCGTATGGGTGACCTGGTTGTGAACTGCCTGCTTTACGCGGACGATGCCGTACTTCTAACAGAGTCGGCATCGGATCTGCAGCAACTAGTCACAACATTGAAAGATGATTGCAAGGAGAGAGGCTTACATTTGAATGCGAAGAAAACAAAGATTATGGTGTTTGAAAGAGATGAAACCAGAACGGATACAAGGATAACGGTTGACGATGTAGTGCTGGAACAGGTGAATGAAATTGTATATCTAGGATCTGCATTTAGTAGAGATGGAAGGTACTCCGCTGATATAGAAAGAAGAGTGAATGCAGGGAATAGGGTGAATGGAGCGTTAGGAAAACTTTTAGGCAGCAAAATCTTAAGCCAGAAGGCCCAGCTCGCCATACACAATGCGGTGCTGATTCCTACGCTAACATATGGAAGCGAGAGTTGGGTATGGCAGAAAGAGCATGAAAGTAGAATAAACGCGGTCGAGATGCGTGCGCTGCGGAAAATCTGCGGTGTATCGCTCACAGACTGCGTTCGGAATGATGATGTAAGAAAGAGAGTTGGTCTGAAGGACAGCGTCGGAGTCAAGGTAAGAAGAGGCATGCTCCGGTGGTTCGGACATGTGGAAAGAATGGATGACGAAAGATTGACTAAACAGATATACAATGCGAATGTGGAAGGATGTAGGAGCCGCGGAAGGCCCAGGCTCACCTACCACGACCAGATTGGTCGTGTATTAAAAGAAGGTGATGTTAGGAGTCATAAAAATCGTAGAGCTTGTATGAAAAGGATTATGAATGTTGAAGAGGCGAGTGAGGTGTGTAAGGATCGTGCCATATGGCGTTCGGTTCTCTCTGCCTACCCCGCTAGGGAAGTGGCGTGAAGTTTAGTTAGTTAGTTAGTTAGTTAAAAGCGCCCCACTCCAGATCTTTGAAGCGCTGTATCTTTGTTATTTTCCGAGCATTTGATAAAGCAAAAAATACGAACTCAATATTTTTTGATAATCTGACTAGCGGACTAAAAAAAATATTTTAGTCACATAGCCTATAGTCATAGTCAAGTCTCCAATTAGAACGTTGGTAAATATGGTATGTAGGTATGTTGGGTGATCCTCTTTGTGGTTTTCTTATGCCCGATTAGGGAATCCTGTTGGTTACTTAATATCGATTCAATTACCTACTGTAGTAGTAATATAGTGTAGGTACCTAAATAACTGATTTCTATAAAACAATTGTATGTTTTAGTTACATAATGCGCCTTCTCGAGTCCTAAAAAGTTTTAAGGATTCAATGGTAGGATTTAAGTAGTCATATCACATACCTACATATGATAAGAAAGTTTAATACGTATTAAACTCTATCCCTGATAACATTATGCAAAAAAAAATAGGAACTTATGTGTATATGATAGCGTGAAGCCACGTTTATGCATGTGTGAGTGAGATATTTATGTATACCAGATATCGGATATCTGTCAGTGGTAGCACTTATTATGTCAATGTGTGACGTAAGTTGCGTGTCAAGGTGAAGCACCTGAGGAGCTTCAATGTCTAGTTAGAGGCGCGGAGTCCTTCTTTTTTTACTAGTCCGTGATATGACTAAACCATTTTGTATACCATAAAACCGTTTTCAAGGTTCCAGCTTTCTCAGCCACCCAATGTTACTTGTCTAAAAAAGAGTTGTTAATTCCAGGGTCAGTGATAGCGTCCGCATGGCGCACCATGACAGAGGAGTGGGAGAACACGAGTCGGCTGATCAGGGCCAATGCGGAGGCGCTAGAGTCCCGCGCTCTGGACCGCCTCACCACCCTCATGGCCGAACGGCGCAAGGCCAGGAAGGTCTACCAGGAGGACCACTCGAAGATATCCTCGCAGTTCACTCAGGTGAGTCAATTACCTTTGTTATTGGTTTTTTTGTGTGGTTTTGGTCTACCAAGCTGATGTTGAAAGTCAAATGTAGGTTATTTACCTTCGGAATTATTAGAACATCATCATCAAGATCATCTAAATCAAAGATTCAAAGACCTAGATCATTGCATCTAAATTTTTTAATTAAAATACCTACCAATATTGTTTTAACTATTGTGATGCACTCACTAGTAATAAAAAAACTTTCTCATGTTAGCTCATTTAGTCAAAAAGTAAACGATAAGAAATTTTAAAGTAAACATTAGATCGCAAATTAATATGCAGACTTGTTTTTAAAAATAATGACGTAACGCTTGCGAGTCGTCATCCATCCATGAAGCATTATGTCTTGACAGCTGATAACGATATCTCAATAGACTTGACAGTGAAATACCCGGTTATGATAACAATCTAATATCGTTGGTGATTAGTTGCTGCGATGATAAAGCAATAACGCGCACACGGTGTACTTTCGTACACAATCAATATTATAAACGCTAAAGTTTTTATGGATGTTTGTTACTCTTTTACGCAAAAACTACTTCATGGATTTTATTCAAACTTTACAATAATATAGCTTATACATGTAAATACCGCATAGGCTAAGTTTTAGCGATGTACCTCGCGAACGAAGCCGCGAGCAAAAGGGTATTATTAATGCTTACAGTATGTAATAGAAACTATGGTTACATGTTTCTTTAAAATCTTATACATATGGAAGTCCAAACATGTAATATTAGTAGTTAGTACAATTCCAGTCGCAAATTATGCGATCCTTGTCTCTTATTTATTTAAGGTAAATCCTTGAAATAATTACGGAGCAGATCTTAGGTATAGGATAGGTGAGATAGAAAAAGCTATGAATATTGAATAAAGATAAGTGGTAATTAATGCTATAAGTATCAACAAGATAAGAAAAGTATTTTTTAATCAAAGAATTGGCTTGTTATCTTAGTTAAGTATTATAAAAATGCAATAATGCTATCTTTAATTATGCGTGGATTATGTTGTTCATAATAACTTTTTAGTTTATAAATACAAGCATAGTGAAATAATGTCTGGCCCGTTGGTCGAGTGATCAGAGACCATGGCTACGATACCAAGGGTAATACGATTCGAATCCCGCTAGGGGCAAATGTTTTGTGTAATGAACAATTGAACATGCACATTTGTCCTCGAGCCACGGATGTTTATAAATGTATTACGTATGTCTATGCGTTATCCAGTATCCATAGATTCACCGGTATCCTTACTAAGCATAAGCTTAGTTTGGAACTAGGGATACCAGAGGGAATCGGTGTGTCAACATGTAGGTAGATAGAGAAATTTGTGTCAATCTGTCTGAATTTATTATTTATTATTTTTATTTGAATGTTGATACTGGTTCTATTTATCTATGCGGCTAATATCTTCTCTAGGCATCACTGTCTCGGATCACGTCCTGTCGATAAGACTCCTGACTCATAAAGGGTTCTGTGTTCAATTAACTGATACATCACGTATCCATCGGCTTCAGTCACAGCATTATGCTCTAGTTTATTGATTTAATTCACCCAGTAGCAATTGATTTCAATAAAAACATTTTACGCATTTCCGTAATATCGTAGTAAATAATAATATCGAAGAAATTTTACGGTTATACGTTATTTTATATGTATTATATGTAATAAATATACCTCTGTAATGGTCTGTCTGGTATTCTGGTTTAGCCTATACCTTGTACACTTTGAGTTCTCATAACAGAACACGTAGTTATCTATTAATGAAATAAGTGATGAGTCCAATGATTTTAATAATAATATTGCTAATGCTAAGGAATTAGCTTAAAGTATTGTTATCAAAATTTGTGGGTCTTAACTTCATAATTATGTAGTAAATAACCTTATGATATACTTTTGTATTTTCTTGAGATTATACTTATAATAATAATAATAATAGGCAACACCCCTACACCCTATTGCGCTTGACTAAGTCCGCGTAACAGGTTTTATTACCTACTCTGTACTCATGGCGGAGAAAACAAAAATTTAAAATAAAAAAATAATAATAGCTACTTATACCAAAGTAAGAGATTATAAACGTACATTTGCATGTTACTAGGTATTAGTTACAGTATGTCTCTTAATTCGGTGTGCTTTTTGCAAAGGCCTCCTCCAACGATTTCCATTGTTGTCTGTCCTGAGCAACCTTTCTTCACATTGGTCCCAATGACAACTTGATCTCATCTTCCCATCTTGTGTTTTGCCTTCCTCGGCTTCTGCGTCTATCCCTTGGGTACCATTCCAAAACAGCTTTATGTGACTTACCCATCTCAATTTTTGCTGCTCGATTTGAGTCAATACGTCGGTAAGTTTAGTTTTTAGACGCAGGTCCATATTTCTCACTTTATCCTGTCATTTACATCCTGTTATGCTCCTTTCCATTGCCTTTTGGGCTATGGCAAGCTTTTCCCATAATATTTTAGTAAGGGCCCATTTTAAGCATGGTAGGATACATGAGTTGAAGGTCTTTCTCTTCAGTGATATGCCTCAACTTCATTATTTCGTTGAGCAACCAGTATTTCCTCCATCTAGTAGCGATCCTGAGGTTGATTTCTTTTGTCAATTGATCTTTGGTTGAGATGACTTGACCCAAATAAATATGATCTTTCACATACTCCGATAGTTCGTTATTAGTATTGATGTCGGTTTTAAGGGAGTTTGTCATTAATTTTGTCTTAATAGTGTTCATGTTTAGTCCGACTTTTATACTTTTTTCGCTTAGATTTTGTATCATATATTCTAGCTTTTTAGGGTATTCTTCTAGTAGCACTAGGTCGTCGGCGAAACTTAGATGGTGCATTTTAGATCCAGTTAAGCTCACGGAATAAATTTTCTAGTACTGCAGAAAGCATTTTTGAGGAAAGTGGGTTGGGCAAAGATTATACTTAGACTGTGATAAATAGCATATTGAATACGCTTCAAGTGAATGTTTTACACATGATTCTAGCGTTTCCGTTAGGACCGGTTCAGCCGCCCCTCGTTCCTCGTCTTCCTATCTCTGATGAACTCCTCGAGCCTACATAATTAGGTCTCAGCGGTGCAACGAAAGAACTGTGTCGAGGCCGGTTTCCACAGTCAGCTTTCCCTATAGACCAGTACTACCGTAAACGCTTTCTATGTGGGCTAATCTTTCTTGTTAGACGCAGCATCAAACGATTTCGTTACGACACCCACCTGACATAGATGAACGATACCCAGTCACCGTCAATGATAGCAATGCTCAATATAATAAGCATAAATCGATTCGGAATATGTGATCTGTTTCTAATGTTACGCGTGACGAAGCAGACGGTTTAAAGGCGGATTTATTTTTCAAGTTTATTCGTCGTTAACCTAAAACCTGTTTATCTGCATTAGGATTCGAAATCGGCGCGTTATCGCTACGGACACTCGGCACGTCTGTACGATCGGGCCGATTGCCAAATTTTTCCCAGTGATGTAAATAAAACATGCGATATTGGCGCCCGTTTAGCGGTCCAGAGTTAGTTCCCATCTGTTAAAAATTTATCGGTGGTTGAATTAGGTTGCTCCAGATCGAAATCTCGTTTGTAATTTTCGAGAGATTAATAGTTTCCATTAGTGTAGGCGAAAAAACTCATACCTAGTTATCTACAACACGGTGTGACTAACCACTTTAGAAAGTTTGTTAGTTTGCGCCGAGGTCCGTACCGGGCGTAACCGACAGGAAGGACATTTTGTATGCGACGGAATGCACTTCATCTAATGAATGATTAACAGCTTCGGCGGACTTGTGGAATGTCGAGTCAATCGTAGCGCATTGTCTAAAGTTTAATGGTAAGTGTCTCGGTGGTATCGTTGACTATTGTCGTGTGAAGTTTCTAAACATAATCGATGATGACAGCGTGATAGTCTTACCTGAAAAGTATTTACCGTAATGCCTGAAAAAGGAAAGCAATCTCGGAGATTGATCAGTAAACAAAGGCTGAGCAAAGATTACCGTATGGTGCAAAATGCGAGGTCCTCGATCCTTTGTGGCTCTCGTTCTGGCGGGAGGGCGCGGCAACGGTGTAGAAAAGGATGTGAAATATAATTCAGTGATTTCTAACCGAGTCGCGTAAAGTGACGCTCTGCATGGGGATTGGTCGCGCGGCACCTGTCACCGTTCATTGGCCCTACGCCCGCGCCGCGCGTGCACCACTGATTTCTTCTTGACTTTTATTTTATTATCATTATTTCCAGTAAGTTTTGTGAACAGGAACATGCGAAATACTTACGATTACCTACGCTCAAATTGGTACCGATGGTACCTGCACTTTCATTTACATTGTCCGAGCTTTATTATTTTCTATTTCCGCTATAGAATCGCGAAGGTGACATAATATAGGTGTTACGGCTGTTACTGTATAATGAGTTCAGTATTGGCAGATCCTTGCTTTGTTTGTTAGGTAATCATAACAATGAATCAATTACTATTCGACCTTCATGTGCTCACGCTTACTAAGAATTGCCGAAATGTTTGGTACCAAATCCGGAACACCTATAATCCAGTGTCATTTAAGTCTTCGAGGTTGATGCGGGACCGGAGGTGGCCTAGATCTCTTGTAATGTGAATGTGCAATGGTTATGTTACGTCCTTATACCTTTCGACATAGAGGTTAAAATCGTAAGCTATTGTGAGTGGTGGCTAGGATTTAGAATTGGTGCTGGTAGGTACACAAATATACCGTAAAGTGGAACAAAGAATAGCACGTGTGGACGGTGCAGATGTGCTTTCTTGTTGGTATAGGTCTAGTTGCTACGCGAGCTGAAGTAAATAAATATTTTTTTTTTATTCTTTTTTTTTTTATTCTTCAGACTAACACACCAATTCCCTAGCTCGAAACTAAGCTTATGCTTGTACTATGGATACTAGGTGAACGGATAGACATACTTAAATACGTTAATAAACATCCATGACTCGAGTACAAATGTCCATGTTCATCACACGAAACATTTGCCCCTAGCGGGATTCGAACCCGCGACCCTTGGGCCAGTCAATATTGTGAAGTTTCGCCTGCCAAACTTAGTAGGTACGCTACCTAAGTAGCATACCTACTGATAACTAAACCGAACTTAGTTATCAGTAGGTATGCTACTTAGGTAGCGGTTTTTTTGCAGTAGCTTGACACAAGATGAGTGTTTTGACAGATCGACAGGCGGACGGACAGCGACCTCACCATGTAATGGTTCTTTTTCATTTTAAAGTATGGATCCCTATAAAACGGCTATCATAGTATCCGTATCGAAATGATCTACATTTATATCTAACTCATAAATTCTAATCCAAGGAGGAAATTGAAATAATTTTATTGCTTTCGGATATAGTTAAGTATTCCGGTATTCTATATCCGTAATGTCAATCTTATTTCTTATGAGATCGTAGATTTCGATTAGTGTGTTAGTGATAACGTAACATAACGTCCATAATCCCCGAAAGGGTAGCCAGAGTCAAAGAGGCAGCAAGCCCCTTTAACCACAACTTTATGCATTTCAATGCATGAGAGATACATCAAGAATCTGTAGGATTCCACATGTATACCTAGGTGAACCTTACGATGATTCGTTATTCCATAAATATTTGTTTGGATAAACCACAAAGCGGTGTCACAAAAAGATAATTGTATTGTCTATCTATACTGTACTTCGAACAATGCGCAGTTCAAACATTCGCCAACTCCAATATTTAATGCTTGTCTTTCAGCAGACGCTTCATTTGCCTACATTTTGCAAATGATGTCAAATATTTTGGAACTCTGCCATATGGACTTTTGACACGATTTACTAGTTTTATGTAATAGAAAGAATACAACACAATAATAAGCAATTTTGTGTCAGTAAAATAATGTTATATTGGCAATTGGTTTTATGTTAAACAATGGTTTCATAAAACTTCTTTGGGGGAACTCTAATTGTGTAAGATTTAATGCTACTGTTTGTATCACTTATTTTGATAGCTTTGGAATATACTTACTATTGACTATTGATTGCCATATTGTCATATGTAGCCTGTAGACATACTCTGGAACGTTAGTTAACTTTATTTAGCGTTGGTAACTCTGCAGGCGACATTAGGGCGAATGTGTCAGAGCCAGAAATCGAGGAGAATTGAGAGGGTTTTGTAGATTCCCTTTTTTAATACTGGTAAGGGAATTTTACCTTAAAAATAAGAAAATCCAATAAGGATTCTTGTTTGGCACCATTTTTAGAATATCATAAGGAAATTTGCTATTATCGATTAAATTTATGTTTTTAATTACGTCATAATTTATGAACGTCCATGCCTTTTATTATTTATTTCGTATTTCCTTGGTATTTTAACATATAAACCCATTCTTGAAATAAAATATCTATCTGGATAATAGAACTGGATCTCGTTGTGTATTAACTGACTTATTGTTACAAGGACTCTAAATTGTCTATTTTAAAGCGCATGATCCTGCAGGGTATCGTCGAAGTAACACTTAGGTAACAATAAAAAATATATGTCGCATACATGGCGCGCACGCGTCGCCTTTGTTGCGCAAGAGTCGACCCCCGTTTGGTGGGCGCGGAGAGTGAAATCGCCGATCAGTGAAAGTGCTGCCCGCCCTGACAGTTATCTAATTTTGATAGCCGCTAGCGATTATGGAGGCACCTGGCTGACCAGTTTGAGCTGGTGGGATAATCGTTGCCGTGCCGGTCCTCTGTCACAGATACACGGGAAAGCGTCATGGGGGAATGAAATAATTTATTTCTGCAAATAGATTAATGACACATTATTTTGGACGTAAATTTTTAGTCTTAACGTGAATGGCCTGCAGAGAAGAGGTAAAATAAAAGAGAAAAAAGGGGCTTATTAGTTTTTAATATAGGTAACAATGTATATAACTTTTGCTTAATAATAACACTAAATACAAAAAATATAGAAGTATAGGTAGAAACAAGACGTAAATTACATCAAGTATAGACACAACTAAAGGTCAAAAATAATGTATGTTTTATTGGAAAAAAACATTGATTATTCACTTATAAATATTATTCGAGAATTCTTGTACGTACAATTGACATTTTGTCTCCATATCTAATATACCTAGGATGTTTATTCTGCTGTTGACAACAATGATCATAATTGTACAGGATGTGCATGTTACTTATTTGTCTATTAACAATATATCAACATAATGATGTTACTTTTATTATTATTTGTTATCATTCATTAATCATCAGGAATTACCTAATAATAAATAAAAAAATTGTTCAAACTGACACACAAATTCCCTAGGCGAACGGATAGACATACTAAAATAGTTTATAAACATCCACGACTCGAGCACTAATGTTGTGTTCATCACACGAAACATTTGCCCCTAGCCGGAGTCGAACCCTTGGTTTCGCGGTCAGGGTCTCTGACCACTCGACCAACGGGCCAGTCGTAATAAAAATAGCCATGTGATGTGTAAGCAGTATATCTGTAAGATTTTTACGATTATTACGATCGGAGACAGATTCGTACATTGTTACCTAAATTGACGTTTAATTGGACTAATTGACAATGATGTCCGATCCGTCAATCTTTAAATACTTTTGTAATTTTTTCGCACATATTAAAATGCTTCGTGGTGTATATATTTATTTAACGTATATGTATAAGCAAGGGCTGAATTAACAAGATAAAGATTATGGGATTTAATGATAACTGTCCTATAAAAAGTTACAGTATACATATGCTTTTATTTTTTACTCCGGTAGTCCCAACAATTGACGCAATTTCCTTAACATTCCGGTATTAAGAAATATCGTATAAATTTATCCTTTTATTACATAATTCTGGTTTATCTTTATCGATGTTGTATTAAGTATTGTCTATTAAATAGTAACTTCATCAATCAAACTGTGATATTTCAAATCATAGCAATAATTCAGGAACTCCTATAAATATACTGATCAATTATCACATACTAGCTGTGCCTACGGTTACACCCTTGTTTATGGTTAATTTTATATAGCCTAGCCTTCCCCGATTAATGAACTATACAACAAAAAAAATTTTTTTAAATTTGGACCAGTAGGTTCTGAGATTAGCGCGTTCAAGCAAGCAAACAAACAAACTAACTCTTCAGCTTTATATATTAGTATAAGATATAACATTTAATATATTGGTATTATATAATGGTCTATGTCTTAGAAAATACAATGTTCTAGTTGGTATTGTTCGTTGGGTCCTCGATATTATTAATTAACACTAGTATTAGAAAATAGCCCTAAGTTGGACTTATTTACTAAACTAAAACACATGTAAAGTAATCCAGTACAGAAAATGTTGAATGCCTCCATAAAGGTTTAGATTAACGTTTAAAATTGTACAAAACATGCCAAGTTGGTAAAAAAATCTACAAAAGCGAAACAATTCCGCGCTCACGAGTTAATTCGGTCATTATGCAATTACAAAGGCATTTGGGACCGTAATGGATTAATATAGTGAGCCCAGTGGCTCATTGCCAAGGATAAGTGATCATCGTATAATGTGTAGCTGCCCTTACTGATGATGACTACATAAATACTTTATTGCATGTCGTAACAAAACAAGCCATTTTCCCTTACACGTGTCTATGTACAGAGACATTAGCGATATGATACATAGTATACGCGCTAAATCTTGAAACTGTCCCGTGTTGGTCTGGGACTTAAAAAGAATATGCCAACTGTGGTTCTTGCCTAGCATGTCGTAAAAGGGGACTAATGGTATATCGAGTTTTGGGTGTGTGATTGTGTAGGCGACAGGTTAGCCGCTTGTCACAACTTTTTCACAATTTTCAATCTAACCCAGCCCGGCTTTATTTTTGGCTGAATGTGGTTGAAAGGGCATGCTGCCCCTTTGACTCCGCCTACCCCTTCGGGGATTAAGGGCGTGATGTTATATATATATATATATATGTATGTTATGTATTTTGAAACGCAGTAATAAATAAATGAATATGATGTTTAAAGATAACTTTTATGTTCCTACCTATATAATAATATCTACGAGTATTATTGGCTTACCCTATAGAATAAATTACTTACGTTATAATTAATTAATTTATAACTACATCACGACACAACACAACAGTTCTTCATTGGCACATAACTGTTTTTCAATTTACTGTTATGACTACAATTCTCATATATCGTAATGATATGACGTTGATGACTATTATTGTATAGTTCAGGCTCCGTAACATTTGGTTTGATAATGATATGATCGAAATCTAATATCTTCGCAGCACTCGAACCGTCTATTTTGATGGAGTCACAGGCACCAATCACTTCCACCGTTCCCAAATTATCTTCAATCTCGATGACGTTGTCCAAGCCCACCAACTGAATCTTGCCTTCATTCTGCACAATCTTCACGCGATTGCTTTTCCCGATGAGTGTTAATCGGCTTATGTTGTTTTTCATCTCCAAAGTCAAGTTGTTTCCAGTCAAAATGTATTTCTTCATTTTAAACCAATGCCTTGTTACATTAAGGCATAAATGGTCACGAACTAAAGGTATCTTGGTTTATTGTTGAGACGGATTATTTCTCGATTATTTTACAAAACATTAACTGTGTTTCATGTCCGCTGTGTTCTCTGCGTGAGAGTTACACGTCGACTGCATTCTGTGTTGTGCAGCCTGATTTGCTGCGACTGACACACGATCTGGATAAGGTTATTCCCCAGAGGTAAAATGGAGATATAGGTTATTGAATATACAATAACGAGGTGGATATGTCATATGGACATTACAAGTTATTAGATAATGTATCCAAACTATGAGACACGCGATCAGGTAAGACTTATTTAAAACTAGCTGTGCCCGCGGTTTCACCTGCGTTTATGGGTAATGTTATATATCCTATAGCCTTCCTTGGTAAATGGGCTATGCAACACTGAAATAATTTTTCAAATCGGGCCTGTGGTTTCTGAGATTAGAGCGTTCAAGCAAACAAACAAAAAAATTCTTCAGCTTTATATATAATATTAGTAGGTACTTTATATTTAATAGATTAGTATAGATGTACATTTCAGTAGCAAATACGTTTAAGCATATGATCTTATTCAAAAGTTATTTAAAGAATGTAAGTGTTAATGTTTTATACATCTCGTTAAACTTGGTATTTAGATGTTATGAGCAAACTTGTAGACTAATAAATAGTTGGTATTTGTAGCGTTTTGCTGGAGCTTTCTATTTACGTTTCGACATGATAAGTTGGCACGAACAGATCACAGTTGAAGATAAAGGGCTTTGTTTAATTGTGTGTGGTTATTCCCAGTGAAGTTATCAGTTTACGTAGGTATACCATTTCGAAGATTTCTTGTGCATTCGGGTTCTTTGAATTGGTTTTCCTTAACTGACGACCGTTTTGTATTTTTTAACTGTAACTGATTTAACTGAGTACAAAATAACGTGCGAGGTTAATTACTCAATCAGCTATATGTGAATGTGTTGCAATCGAATATGACATACAAGTAGGTACTATATAAATGGAATTCGTATTTTTTTTACGAAATTAGGTATATAATAACTGATGCCCTTGAAGCCGCGACGCATTCATTTATTCGCCTGCTGAGCACGTGTAGTTAATAATCTATATGTTCATTTCGCTAGATAAGAAGATGATTTAATTTGATTGACGTAAAATGAGTAAAATAATATATCACGGTAAGAGTATAAAAAATATTTTAGCACTAGAAAAAATAAGACGCAGGCATTGACATAAGACATATCTCCTCATCAGCAACTAAAAGCAATAGAATATATTTATTTTACATGCAAAAATTAATATTGCCGTAACGTAATCTTGTCATTGTCCAACGATTCCGAGTTACCGCGTACCTCCTTGAAAACCGGTTCAATTTAGAGAAACTGACACGAAAGCTGAAAATGGTACATTTACATTTCATTCGGTTTGTCTGTTCTGTCGTTTGGTGCTTTGAGTAATAAATAAAGTGAATGTAAACCGCCTTAACTGCCTGACGAACCGTCAAAAAGCAATTAGTATTTGTGTACACGTGCCCTGCTGACCTCGCGGTGTCGTCTGCATAACGTCATTATCCGAAGCGGCACCGCCGTGCGAGTCCTCTGGTACCATGATTACGCCGACATCAACCAGCTCAGCTCTGTCCGTCCTGATGATTAATCCCCCGTCGCTTTGACAGGTTACTTACCTACTGATTGGCTTACGAAAATTCGCACGCACTTTGGTTCGTTATTCCAGTTCGATATTCGCAGTTTTTTGGCACCCGCTTCTGTTCAAGACGTTTTTTGTACAGGATTTTTTGTACATTTCTATATTGTATACTCGTACCATTTTTTTTTAATATTGAACATTTATTTGGAATTAAGTTTTTAAGTTTGATTTTTGGACTTGGAAAAATATAAGTTGATAGACTGATAGACTCCCCGGTACTATAATTTTTCTTAAGTATTTAAAGAGATCTTAGATTTTTTTTATATCTGTGATAAACGAGTCTATATCACGAAATTTTTATGTTCTTTCGTCATTATGTGCTAAGATACAAATTTTAGGCACTTCACTACAAGATTATCGTTAGTATATTCTATGTCTTTAGAGCTGTTCTAGAATCCACAACAGAAGCTTATACATATATCCTTTGAACTAGAAAATAGTTGTGCTAGCCTACTCGTAAATATTTTTTATTTAGATGTATCGTATATTCGCTTTTAAAACAGGCACAAATTCTTTGTAAATCATTTAGCTTATTTTCAAAATGGTAGTAGGTAAATAGCGAAGATATCATAATTGCGGACAAGATCCAGTATCATTGATGTTATTAAAATATGTGAATTATTGATAGTGTATTGCGATACGAACGTCCACGACAATTAAACAAACTTGCATTTAAATGACATAAATAAGGTCCGTACCAAGCACCACAATACTTATTCTGAGTCATAGACCATTTTATCTTATTATGCTGGTAGTTAATGCGTATTTTGTAATTATAATTAGGTGTGTAGGTTGGTAGCGTTCAGCCGGTTCCCGATACATCCGACTATAATAACGAATCGTCACGTCATATACACTGTCGATCAATACAGATGATCTTGAACCAACGGGGAAGTATCGAGATGGGAGGATAGATAAATAGCTAGTTATTCCTGTGAGTTTTATTTATCACCAATTTAACTCATTGCCATTTATCGGCGTAGTCAAAAAGTTTAGCGAGACTTTGATCAATTCAAATTATTGTTTACAAATTCTGTGTTATTTGTTGATTATTGTATTCATTTAACAATCCCAGTCCAATAAGCAGTGTGATCCTCTAACTTCTTTCAGCCAAAATGTGTTCTTCTTCTCTGTCATTTGAAATAATATTTGTTTCCTCCTAATATATATATATGTGGCGTGTTGCAAAATTATCACTCATATATTTTCATTTTATGGTTACACGTGTCGTATGCCGGTAGTGACATCGTAGTCGCTATCGGGTGTACCGGTGTAATCGTAACGAGTATGTTTGGACAAGCGGATTGTATAATATAAATATTTACAAGGGCTTACTGCAGCGCAATCTTTATCATTTCTGTTGTTCCACATATTGCCGTGCTATGTCGACGTCTCACCGCCTTTTAATTTCGTACAGACTGTCTCGACTGCATTAGTGATGCGCCGAGAAGTTATTTTCATTTTATAGCTACTTTTTAATGTCCGCAGTTTGCGAGCCTTAATTATTTAATAAGTACTTAATCCATTATAGAGATTATGGCTTTTTCTCAAGGCAGCTAAAGCTCGTTTAAAAATAGTTGACATATGATTCGGTCATTAGGGGTCCGTTGAGAAACTGTGATTGGATAACGTAGCTGTTGTCACCCAGGCGACCGTTACAACAAATTAGAGGTCAGCGACCAAACAAGAAGTGTTTTTTTTTCAGCATTCACTACAACTTTTTGGTCTTTTATAATTAGACTACCGCTATGTTATTTATTTAACTAATTTTGTGAATTGATTTATTTTTTCACTGACAAAATTAGTCTTAGTAAGACTAAATAAATGTGTCTGTATTTAGCCTTACTAAGGCTTAGCAAAATTTATTGGTGATTGTCGGTACAATCGCAAATTTTCGCGAAGTCTTATTCTACCGCAAGCCCGTCTAATCCGACCTTAGCGGGAACCTTCTATTATACATTGCCACGGAATTTGCAGTTATTTTATGGGAGGATATGGCTAAAAGCTAATCGTTGCTTGGCATTTAACTTCTCCATTGGCTTGCTCTCAGATAAAGCAGTTATATATATGTATACAGATTATGTGATCTGAATGAAAAGTTTGCAAATTATTTTGTGCCGTAACGTAGATAAAAATGGGGGGGCCAATTGTTCTCCTTATCGACCTTCATATTTAATAATATCCCTTTAATAGGAACCTGACATTATGTTTAAAATTTTTTTTTAGCAACCTAGTCATATTTTTCATAGAAATCATCAAATTTAAAAAAATAACTATATCCATATCCATTCTATGTAACTAAAGCAACTCCCGTATTTATAGTATGTTCTGGCAATTGTGTTGCCTCATCACTATCGTTTCGCGTCGGCCGATTCCCTGTTATTTGTGTCCGTCGCCCGCGCCGGTAACCCTACACGGCTCTTTCATCTTGCGTGAAATTACCCTTTGCCGCTGCTCGGTCTCTCTGACCGCTGTCGTTCACTTTTTGTTTTGACGGTCCAATAAAGCAAACAAGGTCACGATGGACTAAATTCAGGTTTATAGACGAGCGGAACTTACGGAATTCGTTGTCTCGGCGATTATGTAAATAAATTATCTACATATAGGAATTTGAAAATACGGATTATTTGCTCACTCAAAATGGGTGTCTAAAGCACATTCTTGACGTTTTGTCTTGGGTATGGAACATTTGTTAATTTTAACTTATTTATTAAAAATAAGTAAGTTACTTTATTATTAATGCTTTAATACCTCTTAAGTCGTTTTGTTTTGAAAACTATTTTATCTAGCACCTTCCATTTCCATATAAGTACCACGTCGTCTTATAATAAATTAATAATTTTCAATAAGAAAATCCGCCAAGAATCCTTTGAATTGATTACGGCCACGCAAGCTCATTAGTACCCAGTCATAACAGCACTTGGGTTTTCTCTTGGCGGCGCGGCGTCGAGCATATATTTTATCTGTTGCAGAACACATCAATTACTAATATTAATTTGATATGCACGCAGAAATAGACTGGAGTGTGCAAGCGCGGTGTAAAGGTACCTCATGCTGACGCCCGCCGTTTGCTAATCTATGGTATACATGTGCAACATTGCGCTGCGCGTTTCGTCTTAACTTGGTTCACTGCGCCAGTTACGTCAACTCATTTCCAAAATCTGTCTCGTTAGTATCACCATACCCGTGCTAGCGTACGGCGCATTAAACAGTATATGTAAAGTGGCGCGCTTATCACCGCAACGGCTGACTTGTCGCTGTCATTTTGATGCGCCCTAGTGCAATTTTGGGTTAACTCAAAGTGCTGACACAGCGAGCTGCGCCTGAGTTATTGGTGCAAAGACTTTTACTGAGTTACTCATGTCTAATCTTTAGTGCATAATTTCAATAATGCTCCAACATTGTATGTGGAGATGGTCCGATCGGCAATTTAATGCGCGTGTTCGGATCGATTTGCATTGGTTAAACAGCTTCATGCAAATTGGGGGTTTCGGATGAGAGGAAGGTTGGAAGATAATTTAGAGCGAAAGAACTTCGAAAGCGTTAGGGATTTAACGTTTTAAAGCGTTTATTCATATGGTGTTGAAATGTTTGGCATTTCCCTGTACCAAGACAAGAGAGCAAAATTTAAACTAAATTAGAATTAAGAGTGAAGTGTCATGTGATAGGTAGGATTTATTTTCGCACTCAGTCACGACAGGTATCTACCTACTAATTTTGTAGTTCTAACCTTTCCTTTATACAAAGTCAAATAAATGTAGAACATTTCTAACATTCTTGAAACGGGAACATTATATTAGCATTTCCAAGTTTATAATCACCGTTATAAAAAGTTTATAATATAATATTACTTTTTCTCACAGCTATTATTGCGATATTTTTTTCGGATTTATGATGGCATTGGTTAAGTTTTCCTGTTGCACATTTTCTATCACGTGCTTGGTGCGTGCAGTATTTGTAAATGATTTTACAGATATATTGAGTTCCATTATTTTTTGATACATGACTTAAAAATGTAATTTTGATTAATTGACATGTGGTTACCTAGCTCCAAGATCTAAAAATCACCTTTGGTCAAGTTCACTTTGCGATCACGCGCATACTTCATTTTCGATTTTCGAATCCTTATTTAACAAACGTTCTGGCACGATTTAATTCAAACTTAGGAATAAAGTTTTTATTCGTTTAAAAAATCCTGCTTTTTAAACAACACCTGATTTTATGCACGTCAATTAGGAATGCATAATATTTGAATTGTTATTTTCAAACGATCTGGTGCGATGTAAGTAATTCGACTCATTGGTATTAATTTTAAGTTGCACTGCTCTGTCTCGAGCTCGCTATTGCGTCAGAACTGAATGGCCAACAGCTTATAATCGACAATCAAATGACCGGTTTATTCAGATATTATGTGTAACGAAATCGATGGCCGGCCAAATTAGTCTGATCGACAATACTGGACCCCGGAGCGGTCAAGTGTGTGCTGAGCGGTGAGACGGGGGATCAGACAGCTTGGTAAAATCTTTATATTAAAATAGATAGGTAATGTGACACTGGAACAGTTGATATTGATTTTCGTAAATGCAAACCTGAGTTTGTTCATTACTCTCTGACATCCGGAATACCATCCAAAAAGTCTTGCAAAAAACTTGTTATTAATATAAGAATTTCTTAAATACCATCGTTACAAGCTGTTATTGTTGTAATTATATTACAACCAATGATAAAGTATAGATTTTATTCATAAGAAATTGATTTAATACGTTATCATAAGTAGTTTGATTTTGTATCAAAAAAGCTATCCTCGATTCATGAGAATAATACACCTCTTTGATAAAGGTTAAACGTAATCCTTGCCTCTCGCCTCGCTCTGGCAAAGATATATTGTTCGCGAACTGTATATCATTGATAAGACTTGGCGCACAATACTAATCTGGTTATCTTTCATTAGTGTACTGAGCCCTAAAATCAACACACAAATTATTGTAGGTGTGTTAGTATTGACTGTCCGATTCCTATATGTCGATTGATCAATTATTTACTTAATAGGCGTGAAATGTAAAACTTCCCACGAATTTGATGATATTAATAATAATAATAAACTTTTATTTCTAGACAACATCTTTCAAATTAATTTTATAACTAGCGGAGTCTGCACTAAGCAAAACTGCTTGTATCGCAGAGCCCAGATATTGATTTGTAAGAATTAAAATAATTTGGATTAGTAAACTGAAATATACTTGGAAATATGTATCGTTACTATTTACATGAAATAACGATTGTGTTTGTAATACAAAACTTAGCAATATGATTTTACCCAATTTAATAAACATTAATACGATACGATTGTTAATGGGAGAATGGACACGATCAAGTAGATAAAAGCATTGGGTGCTTAACAGGCCATTCTAAATTCATCATCTCAAACTCACACTTATACCTGCTCAATAGATAAGCACAGTTTGAGACGTTTTGGCGGAAGATTCAGAGACAGAAATCTTATTCAGAAACCGCTTGTTTTGCAGCAATCGTTTTTGTCTTACTGTTATGATCATTCTAATACTAATTATAGAGAGGAAAGAGTTGATTGTTTGTTTGTTTGATTGCATTGAATAGGCAGGAAACTACTGGACCGATATGATTCATTTCTTTGACCGATATGAAATTCTTTCACCAATGGTTAGCTACTTTATCAACGAGTAATTATAGATAGTTAAACATAGGCTGTATTTTATATCCGTTTTTCCCCGGGAACGGTAACTAAGCGGGTAAAACTGCGGGGCACTGTTAGTATTAGATAAAATAATGATACTAAAACTTTTTGTGTATTTTGGTATTGATCAAACAAACGTGTCGCTTAACGCGTTCAAACTTTTTAACTAAATAGATAGTTTTTGCGTAGGAACTCGGCTATGCACAGACATGACGTCAAAGCTATTTAAACTTTTAAAATGGAGTGTCTACGATAAGTAATGCAATATAGAGCAGACGGGAGAATTCGGCTGGCGCTTGGCCGAGTGCGGCGGCGCAGGCGCAGCGGTTCTCGGAATTGAGTATCGCACCGCCTCAAATAGTTCGTTGCACTGTCCTCTCGCCTCCGCGACCTCACACTTGCATCAAATTCACATATCATTTGCTTTACTGCGATTTGCACACATAAGATTAAATATTTTATTTCTTATAAGTTGTTATCCTTTTTTTCTGGATGCTTCTCCAAAAAAAATATCTTTAAAGTCGATGTAACATGCAGTTTATGTTTACGTGTTGGTTTTTACATAAAACTTTCTTTGCGTGTTTTTCTTAAAGTGTTGTCGCCTCTGGCTAATAACATACATAACATTTAATTCTTAGAATAATTAGGTACTATTATATGTCAACGACTTGATTTAGAGCATTATTTATTCAGTTCGATTCCTCGTCTAACCAATATACATAGATGGAACTATATACTGGTAAAAAGTTCATATTTAACTTGTTATAATGAATTGTTGAATTTCTTGTCTGTCTATTTGTCCCATGTTGGTCGGGGACTTAAAAGAATTTGCCAACTGTGTTTCATGCCTAGCATATCGTAAAAGGCGACTAATGTTAGGTATATGGGGTTTGGGTATGTGATTGTGTAGGCGACAAGCTAGCCACTTGTCACTACTTTCTCACAATTTTCCATTTTCAATCACCCAGCCTAGTTTTGTTTTTGGCTTAATGTTGTTAAAGGGGCCTGCTGCTACCCCTTTGACTCTGCCTACCCCTTCTTACCCTCAGACCCTGGGCGTGATGTTATGTATGTATGTATTATGGTGAATTTCATATTATAATATCAATTCCACAGTTAAGTGCTACTAATATACCAGAAGTTACTGTTGGCATCTTTTGATTTGTAGTAAGTTTCCTTCCCGTTTCCTATTTACAATACACTTAATAAATAAGCTCACGCGCAAACGTTTTATTAAGTGGCACAGCCCACAAGAACTGCTCCAGGAAAATAAACGGGAAAATTGTTTAAGTAATTCCGAATATTTGAAATAAGTAGCGGCTAATACCTGATATAACATAGACATTATTTATTAATTCGAATATTTTACATGTGAACCAAAATTGTTACCATGATAAAATTATCTGTAGAAGATATTAAATGGTACTGTTTGAAAAATCTATTTAGAAAGCTCTAAATATCCTCTTTTAGTAGGTAATAGAAATAATAATGTGTAGGGTTTGTTTACTAATACCTTGACCTTGTACTTGAATACGTTCCCGAGATTGGTAAAGGGGAAATATTGCAAAACGGTCAATCCATTTTGCAATATTGCCCCTATTTCCCCTATTCCACGGGGTTTCTCCGGTCCCGGGATCCTAGATAACAAGGAGTTCACTACTCACAATATAAACAATTAGATATGCAGTAGGTAGTGTTTTAATAATAAAACACATTTGTCATAAAATAACTCAGACTCTAAGGATCAACAATCTTCTTTAACGTCATAAAGCTGATGAAATTATGGGACCAGCAAAACTTCCACTATCATCTATTACAATTCACAAATGGATCTATTAGCAGCATGGAACAATGACGCCACTTTGCTATTCCATACAAACAGCACACATTTTTATGTAACGTAACGCGTATTATTGATGAACTAGCTGTGCCAGCGGTGTCACCCGCGTTTATGGTTAATATTATAAAGACTATTTCCGTCATACATGATTTCTATGTAAGTTTAACCATTAAGTCTGCACGCGCGACGGAAGCTTAAAAAAATGGAGTAACTTCTCCCGTTTTCCCAAACATTTCCCTTCACTACTCTGCTCCTATTGTAGCGTGATGAAAAGTATACTATAACCTGCCCAGGAGTATGAAGAATAATTGTACCAAGTTTCGTTAAAATCCGTCGAGTAGTTTTTGTTTCTATAAGGAACATACAGACAGACAGACAGACAGACAAAGATTTTACTGATTGCATTTTTGGCATCAGTATCGATCACTAATTACCCCCTGATAGTTATTTTGAAAATATATTTCATGTACATAATTGACCTCTCTACAGATTTATTATAAGTATAGATAAATAAAGAGCATATCAGTGGTTTTCATGTCGCAATTTCATTAGCTGGTAATTGTGTAATTGGAGCTATCATATGTCAATCAGGACTGGTATGTCTATTGTCTAGTTTTGCTTATGCAACTGTAATATGTATTTCGTTTGCAATGAGATTAGTAATAATGCTCACACTTGGATCTGTAACATACTCGTATCTTATGTCAACTAGTTGTGAGTTGTGTATCGCATTCCATTTCTAATACCTCAAAAGTACACACTTAAATAATAATAAATAATAATAAATATTCAACGACATCACATACATTGATCTGACTCCGAAGTAAGTAGTTTAAGCACTTGTGTTACGGATATCAGAAACAACAGTGGTATTACAAATATATACTTAAATATTGGATATTAACACCCAGACACAGAACAAACACATGTATTCATCACACGAATGTTTGTCCTGGGTGGGGATCGAACCCACAACTCTTGGCGCATGGAGCAGGGTCACTACCGAATGCGCCATCGAGCTTGTCAAATACACTTACCACTGTACAAAGGTTTTTTAATTTATTTTAAACAATTTTCTACCAAGAAACCTAATTGGATCAAAATTCAATAATACATGTATACATATTTTATTAGCTTGTTTTATCTGAAAATATTTGTTTGAAGCTCTGGTAGTGTCTCCGAATGTACATGTTTACGTCTTGGCGCCAGTCTTATCATTATTACTAGTACAATACAGAACAGGAAGAGAATTACTTGTACTCACGAAGAAGCAAATGTATTATAGTGTAACGGACAACGGTATGTCTAGTGAGCCCATAGACATGATGAATTGGCGATAAATCATCAAAATGGACATTGCCAAAAATAATTACAGACGTCCTTGTTTCGGAATAATAACAAAAGCCATAATGTTTAATAAGGCGATTTTGATACTGCTAATGATGTAAATTCAGAAGTATCGCAATTTCTTCGTAATACATGACGAGAATGATATAATAATATTGTTATAAGTAGGTTGTGCAAGTGCCGTGGGAATATGAATTACATTTTGGATGAGAGCCAGATTGAACTTTAGATATTGTTTTATATCAAAAGCTTGGAATATAATTTGTAAGTAGTTTCCTTATTTTTGACGTTTGAGTCATGAAAAACTGTATTTAGGTTTGTTCAATTTCCTGTTTAATATCAACTCCTTTAAAGTACCCCAGTTATATCTACACGTAAAACATGTTTATTAGTTGTGTTACACAAAATATATCTCCTGACATGGTTACATAATATTTAATTAACCATAATTGCCTCTTATAGATATTGTTATTTATTCGTTGTGTGATAAGTGCAAATAGAATTATTAATTTTGCAATTAGTAGTATTAGTTTCATTTGTCAATATATTTTGTTACAAACTCCAACTACATCGTGTATGCTGATGTAATCAAAAAAGGTAGTAATAATACGTTGACCTAAAAAAACGATATCAAATTCGTATGTTTTTTGCCGATTTCAAACATCAATAAATAACAATAAATTAACAATAAGACTGTAAGTTAACTGCCATGCAATATAACTTCATCGTATATTTGTAATGTTAGATATTGTTAATTAAAGATTGCAGTGCAATAACACTGGGCCGCTTCAATTTAGATGTCAACTGTAAGGTCAATTGCCAATTTCCTTCGTGATTGTGACTGTCTAATTGCTGACTCGAGAAACCTTGTTTTTGAGTTCACTTACATCATGATTAAAGATGATTGAGGCGTTACGTTTTACACCGCCAGCGAACCCAGCCTTTTGTGCAGCTAGTCGTTTAATCGCTATAATATTTTAGATGTTTAATAGTAAGCCAAGATCCCAAGGAACTGGTTCCGAAAGCGATTCTAATGTTTAATAACTGCAGGTGTTCGAAATTTATCGCCGTTGTCTATTTTTCTATTACATTGGTTGTCTTTTCTTGGAATATCGTTAACAAGCAGCGTTTTGTACCTACCTATCATGCTTGACTGACTCATTGTGTGACATGAATATTTCGCAGTAACGCTTATGTAAAGTTGTAATCAATTCTTAAAACAATGGAACACTTTCTTTAACGTGACTTGAATGGAATGGAATCAACGAAAATACAGCCTTTATTGAGGCAGGTACAGCTTCAATAAATTTGGGTGAAGATCCTAAAATATTACTTTTTATTTTAAAACCAATAAAGATCTTGTAAATGTGTTTATACAATGTTACTTTAGCCTAACTAAAAATGCAGTAGAAAGCGATGTGTTTTATTTGTATAACTAAAGTATTAAGCTCCCGAAATAAAGTTAACTAAAAGTTGATACACTCAAAGGTTAAAAAACTTTCCTTTGTTATGCGTCTGGCGAATGCTAGCCTCGGAGATAAAGTCATTAGTCAGCATTTCAATGCCACTGAATCGTAGAATTAGCTTAAAAGATGTTGAATTATACAATTTGGATCTTAATATATCGACATAAGAACAGTCGAGTATGTTTTGAGGTTGACGGTACTCGGCAGTTGGCTTCCACGTGTAATTTTATGTTTCATTAGGCCTTTGATTTGAATTGAATGGTAGTTCCCTGTATGGTTACTGCAATAATTATAATAACACCCATCATTTGTTTCTTCCGTGTATCAGATGTTCCTTGTTAACTGGTAGTACAATTATAGTCTAACTACGTAGTAGAAGTAACTTAGTGGATTGGTGAAATTCTGTTTCTTTATTTCATTTTGTTGGTCATATCTACTTATGATTACGTAGTGGAAAAAAAACTTAAACTTACCACATTAGATAGTTTTTAAAACTTACCCAGATGTCTGAGAACCAATTCGATATTTGTTTTCAAATTGCTACATATTTACTTTAAATTTAAATGATCTGTGAAATGAAAACGATTGCATGGTTGATGTGATATTATTAAAAATGACGTGTTTAAAACATTTCACACGATTCGGGGGCGTCACAACAATCTCTCACCGTAACAATAATGGGAGACGTCACTGTTCAGGTATCTAACGCGAACTTGCACAAAAAACTGGACAAGTTGACGACGGACTGCTATTAGACCTGGGTTCCGTAACGTTGATTTATGTGCCAACATTAAATATATCGCAGACATAAGTTAGTTTTAATATGTAACATATCGTCACGCCCGCGATCCCTAAGGGGTAGCTACAGTCCAAGGAGTAATAAAGTTATTTAAATCTCATTAAGCCAAAAAATTAAGTTGAGTTAGCTGGCTGTTAGTTTTTTATATTTTTATAATGAATATTGATATTCAAGCCATGATAATATGTAATTTCTTTTGTCTTAAATCAGTGGCAACTGGTAGAGATCATAAACCTTGTATTTTTTGGGCTCCAGGTGACTTGCTTTTGATGTGGGCATTAGATGAGACTTTCCAATTTGGTCATAAAATATCTATATAAATGATCCAACGGTTGCATTGACATTTCGTTTGCTTTGTCAACTGTCATCTATCATACCAACATGCTCAAACCATCATGTTTTTAAGACTTGATTAAATATGGGATATTTACAACATAATGTTAACGATAGGGTAGATTTATAGATTGGCATGACGTATATCGTAGCCTCTGAAGTCAAATGTTTACGGAACCCTAATAAGTAAAACTGACAGCCAGCGTCCGACGTAATATATTAATGAAAAGATGGGGGTACAAAAAACGATGGGGATTTAAATTTTAAATGGCGGCGCGCTCAAGCAACTGTTACCGGAGTTTATTTTGTTTGAGTGTTCGGAAAAGAAAACAAAAGTCTGTACGTTCTTTTCTCCTATTTGCCTCTGACCTCGCTATTGACAATGGCTGCCAGGATGAAATATGGTGTGCCGCTAACGAAAAAGAGATTAGGTGGACGATGCAGCGTGGCCTATTGTGGGACAGCGGAGCGTTTGATTCTGTTTGCCGTTTCGAGCACCTCCGAGAAGTGTTTTTTCTTGTTTCACCGTGACTTCAAGACATTCGGTGTATATAGTCATATATCAAATAAGATGGACGATATTTATATTACTTTATTTACAATGACTAATATCTGTGATATACATATAAAGCGTTTATTTCATTTCGTCAATAAATTTAAACTGTACGTACCTATTCCAAAATGTTTGAATTCAGTGAACGTTTAGTAGATACTTTTTCTAGTCTACTGGCTGTCTGTATGTTATGTACCCTACTTATATCATTAAAACCTATATAATATAATACCTTTATTCTTAAAATTCAAACAAGAAAAAATGGAATATGCTATATTATGTATTTATTTGTTCTCATTTGAGATTTTTTTTAATTTGCATTTGTGTACATTAGCTAATTTTTTTACCTGGAAAGTCTTGTTTAGTACCTATCTATAAATATCGAAAAATATTTCGGGGACCAATTGATTTCGCCTACACAAACACGTACAGGCTAATGTCGGTACTTTGCTTGAAATAGAGTATTCATCAATATTTAAATAATTTTTCACACTTCCATTTCTAAGCTGTAAAATTAACACTATACCTACCATATCAATCGGTTACAAAGTCAGCGGTGTCAGCTGCAAATTTAGTATTAGCCAACACGGCGCGAATGGCAGCGCTAACACGAGGTGGTACAATCGGCGCCCGCGCAGGGTGCACGTAGCGTAGTGGTGGGGCGGGGAGAGGAGGGGAGAGGTCCTGAGGTAATGAAGCAGCGCGTGTGGTAGAGGGCAGACACAATAGCCGCCGCCGCTGACGCCGGCGAGCCTTCCCAGAACCGGTTGTGGGCGAGCACAGCTCTGCCGAATTTCGCGTCGACCACCCATCGGCCGCTCCGTCCCGGGCGATACTTATCGCGCCTGTATTTATGACTAGAAACGCCATTACCGATACCGTCCTCGGGCGAAGGAATCGCAATGCGGACCACCCGTTGCACTCTGTTGTCGGTGGCATAAATCGTGTTGCGGTCGGCCGCAGCCCAGCGATGTTAGCATCAACTGTTACGCATCCCGATGTAACGTTTATTGAAGTAGTTCTACAACAACAAAAAGCCTTGATAAAATAATAATAAATCGTCTAAAAGTATGTTTTGTGAGCGAGTGAGAGGGAAGGTTGCACCGCTAGTCGACGTAGAGCGATCCCACCTCACCTCTCGCTCTACGTAGAAGACAGTGTTGAGTGTTGAGATTTAAAATCAAAAATTTTTATCGACTTTCTGACGTTTACGTCAGCTTGGTTTTAACCAAGCGGCGTCTTATATGTATAGATAAAAATTAATCTAGTAACCCAAAAATCATAAGTAAGTAGTCTTGAATCAATTGAACGTTCTTGGAAATTTTGTCTGGCATGTAATAATACATCATATCGTGCAGACTTGTTCGCGGTTGAAGTTGATAAATTGTAGCACGAGGTATTTTAGTCTGTGACGCTTAGAGGCGATAAATTAAAACAAGTGAGTGTCATTAGGGCGATCGTAAACAGACGGAGTTGTCTGCCGCTTGTCGCGGCCACATTATAAAAAGGTGACGCATCTACCGAAATATAATCGGCATCAATCGGTCCGACTGCTCGATCTCTAATAGATATTTGTGGTTATGTCGAAATATAAGTGAGACATTTATCTCAAGAGTTCAAATCGATTTGCCTAGTTAGAATTTGCTCACGGTACGATTCATAGAGTTCGTCGTTGTCATTGCTTCTCCTCAGACTACCTATACATATTTTGTATTTATGGTTGATTTTCCTGAGACATATTTTTATGAAAATTTATGAGTTATTTTTTCGGTATTATGTATATTTATGATAAGAGTTATTTTAAAACAAATTTAACATCAGGCAGGTCTAATATGAATAAACATGAATGAACAAAGGAAAAACAGGAGAATGTCATCATAAATGTTATCGATATGTTCCCGTAGTCTGATCCCATCCTTACCGAGCACAGTTCATTGAGTAAACCCGTGTCCCAGGGTGCGCGGGCGCAGGCCGGGCGGGCTGCGAGCGTGTGCGTCTCGTCGGCGACTCGTTTGTTGTGCCCGTAAGCTCAGCCTCGCCCGCTCTCCAACGTGTTTCGTTAACTTTAACAGTTGTTGTTGTGCTCATTTTATTGTTGTTAATAACTCGTTTCCAGTATCATGATTTATTTACACTTACTTCTCTTTTAAGTCTCCTACTCTATCTGCGCTGTTGTTATAAGCTTATTTTTGCAAATGGTTCGCAATATTCGTTGCGCTTGTAAACAGCTTGAAAAGAAAATCCTGTTTGTCAATTAAATAAAAAATTACGTAAATGCTAAAACAACATTATAGGTAGGTACTGCGTAAGCGATATTTGTTTGCGTAATTGCCAATCTTCTGAATGATTGAGTAATGAAAGCGTTTAATAAACTTTTTACTCCTAATTGTTGTCTCTCAACTATTACGGGGAAAGCAGAATATAATTGAATGTAAACATCTGTTAAATTTAAGAAAAATATTGTAATAGCCTAATGCTGAGAATAATTAATTACAGATTATTATTTGTAAAAAAATTGTACGCAATGAACACACTACAATGGGCAGGAACTCTTTTGTAATATGCATATGCGTAGCTTATCGAAATATATCAGATGGAGAAAATTATTGTTTTCGCTTTAAGAATTAAGGCGTCATATTTTATTGTGATAATAACAAATTCATATACGTATACGACGTAAACTGTCAATATCAACATACGTGTGCAGTTGTTCAAATAAGGTCACACGCGTACTCGCGTTGTAACCAAAAGCAGCCCGCGCTTGGTGTCCCTCAAGGATCGGTGCTCCGACCGACATTCGATAACGATAAGAGACAAGATGATACTGTTCTGTTTACTATCCGTAGATCAAGTTTAGTAAACAATAGACGCAGTCAGACTGGTACTGGTACAAGTGTAAGCGAGTAAGGTAAATAACCCGACCCAGTTCGAAGCGATATCGCCGACAATGATGCTTTTATTTTACAGTTTTTCTTGGACGGGCGCAACTTCATCAACACTGATATAATTTATCCACTATAATAAGAGCTATTATGACGTATTACGCCGTGTTCCTTTGTTCGTTTAGCGTAATGCAGGAGGGAGGGTCGGGAGGTCTAGCTAAAGTGGTCGAGCGCTATCAACAAACGTAGAGTTTGCTTAGCTGTGCAAATAGAGTCGCTTTGGTAGCAACGGTGCCACACGCGCGCATTACCAAGAACTTTCTCGTTTACATACTGCTGTACTTCGATTATGTTTATCTTTGTTGCTTGACAATGATAAGTACAGCCTTTCATTACTAATACATAAGCCGACAAAAGTTTTACAACTTAAAAACCTTGTGGATTTCGCTGAAAGTTGGATCGGACCAAAGATTGACAAGGAGTAATGTCGTGGAATATTCTTATTAATATAAAATGTGAATCAACGTTGAGAGAACGTTGGCTAAGTAGTAATATTATGTTATTGGTAATTGGTGTGGCTATTTAGATTTCTGTCATCAGCGGTTAATGCGGTTGCTGTTTATCATTTTATGTGTACAAATCTTAGCCATGAAGTGGGTGCGTATGCTAAATGACGTTTGGCGCAAGTGACTAAGCGTCAGGAGTGTCCCGCCTGGTTGTCTTCGGACTACAAACGTGCTTATATTGTTGTTGTTGTAGTTCTATCTGTAATATGAAGCCAGAGCCACCCAAGTTAACGGTCCGCCTCTAGGGCTGTCAAGTTGATAGATTAATTCAATACTTATCCTACGATCTCTTTGAATATGTTTTTGTTCATTAAAATATAGTGCCGATTTTGTTTTTTTTATGAATGCAGTATTACCGCATAGAAACGGTATATTCTTTATGTTATGCAATATAAAGATTTTGCTTTTTTACTTAACCTAAAATAAATGAGGGTTGGTGTCATAACCATAATCCATTATCATAAATCATCACCTATAGTAGAGTGCCCCTAGCGTATTGTCTCAAAAATTTCAAATTCTACAATTTGGTTAAAATCTGACGACGAAATCCACCAGGAAAATGGTTTTATTAAAACAAGTTAGTTTAAACTTGTTATTTGGAGTTGATAATTATATTATGTTAAGAATGCCTTTATGTCGCTAAGATTAAGGTTAATGGAATTTATTTACCGAAATATAATATACCTATCTAAAGTTTTCTAACGGTAGTAGCCCTATGTGGCTTAAGGGCAAAGCAAGTGCGTTAGCATTATGGGACGTGTCGGCACGCTGGATGTCAACGGTCTAACTACTACGCAGTTGCTGCTGTTTGTTTCTTGTTTTGAGAACGCACTTAAACCACTGTCAAATTGTTGCATGCACGTACAACCGGTCGATCGTCGTATTATTAAGCCACGATGAGCATCATGACATCTGTTTTATAGAATACGGATAACGACTTACGGATTCACATTGTTTCCACGTCGTGTGATGTTTCTTAAAATCTGCGATCTATAGTAATAGCCGAGCGATGTTTGTCGTTGTCAAGTTACAAATATGATCAAGATTAGTACTGTATATAGATAATTCGTGCTTGTGAAAGCTTTGTTGAGCGGTTAAGTAAGTTACTCACTTGAGTGGTGGTTTTGAAACTCGTGTCTCGCCAAACAATAATAAAGATATTATATTACCTACCTATAATAATTATTTCTAAAGTCTACAATTCTGCTGAATTTCTTTGTTGTCGGTACCGTATACCACCGATTGTTTATATACATACATAACATCACGCCCATAATGCCCGAAGAGATGGCAGAGCCAAAGAGCCAGCAGGCCCCTTTAACCACATTCAGCCAAAAATAAAACTAGGTTGAGTTAGATGGCTTTAAAAAAAAAATGACAAGTGGCTACCTTATCGCCTACACAATCACATACCCAAAACCCGATATACCATTAGTCGCCTTTAACGACATGTTAGGCAAGAAACACAGTTGGCACATTATTTTTAAGTCCCAGGCCAACATGGGACAATGGGCTGGGTTAGATGAAAAATTGTGGAAAAGTAGTGACTAGCTCGTCGCCTACACAATCACACACCCAAAACCCCATATATCATTAGTCGCCTTTTACTACATGCTAGGGAAGAAACACAGTTGGTACATTTTTTTTTAAGTCCCATACCAACATCGGATTGTTTATATAAATTGTTTACATAAATGTAAAGTATTGGTTTATTTGACGCAATTCGATTTATAACAGTGACAACTGACGCAAACATACTTGTAAAATATAGCCACTCGGTCAAACAATTCTTTAAATGCTTCGTTTTTGAAAAATAAGTTTTCAGGCCTGGTTTGAGAAGAGGGATGGCGATTTAAGATCGAAGAATCTCTACATTGAGAATAAACAAATCGATTTTTAGCTGAATCGATACAGTGCATCAATCTGTTTGATTCAGAGTTAATTTTGTTTTAAACGCTATGCATCGTCCCGCTGCTGAAACCTGGGGGGAAGCGGACTGGGTATACCGACTAAACGCTTGAGAAGTAGGTACTGTTTACGCCTTTATATAAGGCGACCACCGGATCGCAAAATCGGAATCGGAATCGGATCGGAAAACGTTAAAATGAAAGACACCCCTAAGGTGAAGGAGTTGCGCGTTGGATTTTCCTTATGAAGTTCATTGAGGAGACTCTCCGCCTGCGCCCGCGGCGCTTTCTCACGAACCCTTGTGCCAATTAGATGCACGCCCATTAGTTGATATAATGCATTTATGCGCGCGCATACGTTCGCATGCCATTGTGCAACTTAAATAAACGGTTTACGTTAAGAAGTAATGGTAATTGAGTGTCTGTTAACTTACTTCATTCAAACCTTTTATTACGTTCAAGAATCTATCAAGTTGTGTCGAACTAGACTTTAAGTTTTACTTTAAATATGTAGCAATATCCACATTATTTTATTGGATTTTAGGTGATAGCTTGCGTTTGGCTAGTCTTTAGATTAGGTTTTAGTATACAAATTAGCGACTAACTTTTTGTAATAAAGCTGTAGGTGATTGTTAGTTCTGGGAGGGGTTCGTTGGCGCGCGCTGCGGACCCAGGCCCACTTCCCAAGCGATTCGGCGGTACTAACTAACTAACAAACTAAACTTCACGCCACTTCCCTAGCGGGGTAGGCAGAGAGAACCGAACGCCATATGGCACGATCCTTACACACCTCACTCGCCTCTTCAACATTCATGATCCTTTTCATACAAGCTCTACGGTTTTTATGACTCCTAACATCACCTTCTGTTAATACATGACCAATCTGGTCGTGGTAGGTGAGCCTGGGCCTTCCGCGGCTTCTACATCCTTCCACTTTCACATTGTATATTTGTTTAGTCAATCTTTCGTCATCCATTTTTTCCACAAGTCCGAACCGGAGTTTTAGTGGGTAGGCCCCCCACTATCATGACCGCGAGTCCCACATAACCACTCCATTCCCCAGATGGAGTGGTATCCGTAAAGCACTTTTCCGGGAAAAAAAAAAATCTTCGTTGGACCAAAATTTTTAATAATCGATCTTAAATAGCGAACATAAGTAGGTAGTATGACTTTTAAAAAGGTAAATTAGGCAACAATTTATAATGCTTCACTAACAGACGAAGCGCTTTTGTTGGTAAAACTAGGTCCAACTGCACTATAAGCCAAACATGCAGATTGCGACAGTTTACGTGTTATTTTCATTGTGACTGAGGAATGTAGGTTGATTACATTGAAGATAGCGCTAAAACAGGTGTCAAAATTGTGTGATCAATGTTTACACAATTTATCTAAATGTCATAAATAAATAAAAAATAATATGAGTATTTATGTATGCACAACGTGCAATGAGGAAGACTACTGATAAAAACTCAGGATTAGGTCAAACGTCTGTAAAATAACTGAGTTTGTTGATCAATTTAACGTTGTGACGTTGTTGTGTTAATAAGAGGCCGCAGTTAAAAACAACGGTCACTATTATACATATCTAGATGATACAAATTAACTTTCAAAATAAAGCAGGTGAGAATAAATAATTATAACCAGACAAAAAATGGCTTACACGTGTATCAAACAGTCTGGTTTGCGATATGATAAGTCAACATGATTTGAGACTGGAATGTGTACCTGGCACTAATATTTGAATACATAAATAAAACATTTACGCTTTTACGACTATTACTTTAGCTCTAAAAATAGCATACCTACGAGTATAGCTTGTGACCTACTAGGTAATGGATAAACTTAAGCATTTCTAGCCATATCAAAAATAATACTGCGTCTTTCTAGGATATTGTGTTAATTTTAGGAAAAAAATATTTGAATTAAGGATGTTTCAAACTACCTATCTTACATCAAATTTCAGATTAAGACGTTATTAATTCTTCAAATCGGAAACTGGCTGTCACTAGCCTGAATCTAGTAACGTAGGTACTACGTGTTATTGTCTTGAGCAATACCGGAGAGATTGTGTTGGAGTACACGTAGGCCGACTCCACCGCGCGTGTCACCACCATTGACGTACGTGAATAATGTAAACAGCGCCTAATTGCGATCATATGATGCCACATCTGTGCTGCCTTTAGTCTGTGAACACCTTGACAGCAGTTTAACAACTGATTGGCCACTTATAACAAGGAGTGCGGCGAAGGCATATCCCAATATTAATCCTCATGAAAAATTATGACGTACATGCATTACACAGCTGTGTCAGCGGTCTAGAAGAATATTGGTTTCATAAAAGATGCGAGTCGTTGTCGTCAGCATATATCCGTCCTGTACACTGGATTTCTTTTGAATATGGATAATTACAAAAATCATCAAAGCAGTCGAAATCGACATTGTCAGTTATGCTTTGCTTAAAAAAGGTGTTCTTATTTAATAATTTTCCCATGTTACTCTGCGATTAAAATACACCAACTGCGTATCCTCTACAGCAACTAATAGTGCCTAATGGGTGTATGATGGTGTAGGCGAGGAGGCTACCTCTGTAAGAATTTGACACTAAACGCCAAATCAATTTTACTTTTGCCTGAATGTGGTTAAGGCTAGTTGCTTCTTGCACTCACTCTATGTACTTTTTAAGTGCAGTAACGTTATCGCCGCTCCAATTGCAAGTAGGTACTTCACTATCGGCATGCATTCGGCATGTCTCAGGCCGGTCGCGAGCACGTGGGGAAAGCGCAAGCCACACCTAGTCGCAACTTTCCTATTCGCTGGCAGATTTACTGCACCTTGCGACAGGTTGGGTCGTGGTCGTGGTCTGCAGACTATGGATATTACGGATCTACGGATCCGGTTCCGGAGGTCGAAGGATCTGAAAAATTGTATTATTTTTTTATTTTCGCTGACTATTTGGTTACAGACGTAACTGGTTCCAAGGGTCCAAGGTTTTCATAGATTTTACTCCCCTTATTATGGTTTTGGTAACAGCAATGTTGAATCGGAAGTTATAATAAATATCGGAATGGCTAAGGACCAGTTCGGACGGAGACAAAGCTTTTGTTTTTAAGTGCAATTTGCTTGCTTATCGCTGAAAACTCTCATCGCTTGAAACTGAATCTCTCAAACTGATTAACTTTTTGAATAAAACTTATTACCATATTATTCGGTTCCAAATTCGATAAATAAAATTGATTTAAATTTCGAAACCACGGTTTTGTATCCGGTTCATCCGGAATCGGACCCAGTTCGGTTAAACTCACCTCGGTAACATCACTAGTGTGAATACTCCTCCGCTTTTAATTGTTGTGCAATATCTTGGCTGCAACGGTTACATAATTTTATTATTCCTAGCATAATCAGCAAGAAGGTAAAAGCTTCTTTTTTACTTTACAAAGACTTTTTTTTATTAAATGGGTACTTCTAATGTAATTTAACGTTTCATTTTCTTCATGCCGTTATGTCATGCTATAAGTTGATCGCGGGATATCATTAAGTATGATCCTAGATTCCCATCATTCGAATTCCTAATCATAAGGCATATACCTATTTGATCATTATTGAATGTTTGTAGTTATCTAAATGTGCACGTTTTCTCACGATGTTTATCGGGAGACGTGCAAAATCGAATTCTGTCTGAATGCGGATGCTTGCACCATACATTTATTGACATTTGTTATTCATTGCCAATAAATAAGGTAATGGTCTGACGACGCAAATAGATAAATATAAAAGGAAACCCTAAGCAATGCTATTTAAAGGATAAAAAAGTTTTAGAAGGAATTGTCCACCAAGATGACATCCATCAAGGATATATTCGCTATACCTATTGGCAGTTGCGGATTTACCCTAAGGCCCAGTAGGCCCGGGCCTAGGGCGGCCAGATATTAGAGGCGGCCAATCGTAATAAAAATGAAGTGACGACTCTTCAGTTCTGAGAATTATGGCCTGGGGCCTAGGGCGGCCTAGATTGTAAATCCGCCACTGCCTATTGGTCTTTTGTTAGCCACCATTCCAGCCTGATTGAGCAGTTAGTATGTTACTATGTTATCCAGTATAATTTATGATGGCAAGTGGATCACAGCTTCTTAATCAAGTGAGTAAAGCAAATGATTACGATAAATTTGCAGAACGTTGAGTTACGGTGACTGTGGGGCCATTTTATCGACATACCTACATAATATGTAGACGTATAAACGCACATGTTTAAACGACACAGCCCGCCACGAGCAAACACCGCGCATTTTGTTTGTTGAATTTGAAATCAGATAACAAACTTACCTATACTTTGATTTGGTTTAAAACTTTTGGCTATGACGCAGTCAAACAAAAAACCGCCTGCACAAAATCACGAAATGGATGAATCAATCGAATTCCCTGTAGCAAGATTGAGTTCGACGCAAATTGGAAATGTTACAAGGTAAATGTTACAAGGTAAAGAATATGTAGGCAATATAACTCTTTGAGCCAATCCTCAGACGTCGACCTAATATGTTCCATGTCGCTGGTTAGATTCCGCAGGTCTCTTTTTAAATTGCTATAGTTTTAGTACTTATTTTATTATATTTTTATTGTTATAGTTTGAAAAATTTTAGCACTTATTTTTCGTTGCCAACTTTTGTCTTTTATTTAGTGTTTAAGTGACTTTTCCTTTATGCATGCTGTGTTCGCCTGTAAGAGACTGTACATTTAGCATAATTTATTTTAAGATAATAACTTTTCTTGTATCAATGTATTAGTTGTAGGTGAACCTTATTAAATAAATAAATAAAATAAATAAATAAATAAATAATGAAGTGGTAGGCTTATGCGTAAGTGTTAATCATGGCATGTTCAGCGTAATGCTGTTGTGACAAGCGGCGAGAAGCTGCAATATTAATCTGCGGCATGGAATTTGAGCCGTCTGCCGCCGCGGGCGGAGCGCATTTATGTACTTGTGCAACAAAACGTATTGAGGCGCATTATTACTATATCCACTAGTCTATAGTATACGTAACGTAGGCATCCTTAAAGTTGGTTAAAGCTATCATTTATCGAAGCCTAGCTACGCATACGCATACACCATTGATTTTTATGTGTCTGCTTTCAAAGGATGACGGACTGAATAGAGTTTGATATGAATGTATCTCTTGTACAACAATAGCTTAGATATTTAAAAAGTATATCTCTTGTACAACAATAGCTTAGATATTTATGGATCGATCACCTCGCTTGTTATATAAACTACCAACCGCTTCAAATTAAGCGAATAATTGATTAAGATTTATTATTTAAATGTGTTATCTGCTTTTAAAGCGTAAATGATTCGTACAGTATTTACATGTCTAAAGTTCCCTGGTCAAACACGACTTCTTATATTAAAATTCCCCGGCACTTAGTAGTTGCGCCGCTGGTGACTGTATTCGAAATTGCCCTGCGCGTCTGTGGTGACTCATCGATGCCCAATTAAAATGTTACTTGCAGTACGTGCTGCCTTCTGATCGTTCTAGTTCGTAGAGGGCTCGCAGAAAGCCGGATGCTTCCCTTATAAGTTGATCGACACTGTATAAACGACCAAGAACAAAATTAATTTAGAATGATGTCGGAAATTAGAGAATTTGCACTGGTTGGAATGACGGAACTTCTATGGTTAGATAGAAAGTTGCTGCCTGCGTATTTTTCACGGTCGATCATCTGGATCGCCATAAAATAGGTGAAATAGGTATTTTACCTATTTTATGACTAATTTTGATGCAGTATACTGATACTGCATGTATACTGATACATAGGTATGTATACCGATACTGCATCAAAATTACTATACCTACTTGGGAGCCTTACCATATTTAAAATGCATTTTTGTTTGAACAGTACTGTAGTTTAAACAAGAAAGAAGGGAGTCACTGCCACCGATTGCATTGCCTATGCATCTATTAAGTATTCCAGACATTTCATTTTATTCAGAATTCATATGCAGACAACGTAACTTAGGGTAATATTGCATGCAGATTTTGCTATTCGTCAGGTAACATGAAACGGCGGTTGGATACTCAATACTTAAACTATTGAGTGTACAAATATACATATTTGATTCTGCCATATAATGTAAGGAGTTGAACTTTTGATTCGTACTTAACTCAAAAAAAATTGTTGTATTTTCAACCGACTTTAAATAAAGGAGGAAGTTATCAATTCGACCGTATACCGGATAATTTTAGTACCTAACTAATCGTTAAGAGCACCTTAATACATAAATGTACCTAGAAGAATATCTAATAATATATCTTATAGTCATTAAAAGAGTACGATCTATATTTCGGAAGATCTAATCTACACTTGTATATTCGGTCCAATCTAGTGTTCAATTGTGGTCGAAAGCTTTAAAAATAAACAATGAGACCCCTAAACTATTTCTGTAAATATATAATAATGTTTATATAAGATGCGTGTACTGCATTACAAATAAAAACCTAGATAAATCAAGATATTTTGATTTTGACTAAATTTATTATTTAAGTATCTCTGTGCCAGTATAGTTAATTAAATTACTAAGTAAACTTCACGCCTCTTCCCTAGCGGGGTAGGCAGAGAGAACCAAACTTATAGTTAATAAATTATCCTTATTCTTAACTTCAGATAATAGTGTTATGAGAATCGCTATACATATGTAATCGTCAGAGCATAGGCCTGTTCAAAAAGAAAGTGGAGTTTATCATTTAGGCGCTTCTATAATATGAAAATAATTCTTGTGCGAGTGTGGAATGATCTAAGTTTTATTTTAGAATACAGCTATGCGCGTTTTTGATGTAGGTAGTAAAATAAACGCGCTTTTGCCGTGCTAATTATAAATGAAGACAAAGCAAATGAGCTATGTTCTGTGGACGCCTAGAGAACGCTTCTGTTGTGTATAAATAAAACGTACGATTATAACTATTGGATAGAATGTGAATATACGTCGAGCTAGAGCTTACCATGTGATCTTGGCATTAAATAAATTAGACAAAGTATTTACTATAACAAATAACAATGAAGGTATATGACCATGGCATTAATCTTCATCATGACAGAAAACAGTAGGCGTACTTATACCCGTTGTTTGCTTACGAGATGATTGCCTTAAGAATGACATTAATGATTTTTATCAAACATCTATGTCATGACTATTAAATGGAGTAAATAATGTTTTAGCAAAGTTATGTGGTTGAAAATGAGCTTTTAACGGATCGTACTTATCGTTGTAGTTGCTGTAAGACAGCACCCCTTTTGGGTTGATTGAATTTGGTCTGTAGACAAAATATAATGCCTAATCTTCTGCCCAGCCCTTTTCTTGTTTCCTATAGGTCTTTGCTTTTGTTACATAAATGGTCATAGATTTAATGAGCCTATTTACATTATCGTGCCTACAAAGCGTTACAAAGCTGAGTGCCCACTCAGCAGTCAGCTTTGTAGCCCCGTGACAAGGAAATTAAAGACATTTTACTATATAGTACCAACTTAAAAAATATCGCCGAATAGTAATGTTGAAAATCATATCTGTGATAAAAGTTTTGTTTAAATACATAGTATTATCCATACATATACATACCTTTTACAAAGCGATATTGAATGAATCTAATTCTACCAATTATACATAATATAACAATAGGCTCTCTCGCGTTACACAACTGGTAAATAAATCATTGTGTGTATTGTAGGAGGGCCATGACATTGCGCCTCGCGATGCGTGTCTCCGACGCAGCGCCACGATGCATTGCGTTGACCCGGCCATTCGTGCCAAAACGACAAAACGGGACACAGTGTTGGATATTAAATGAGCATATTAAAACAAAGAAACAGCAACATTTGAAATTCAGCATCTTAGTTATACTTATGAACGAGGATACTTTTCAAAATAGATAAAAGTAGGTATTTTGCCTTAATTCTAAATATTTAATTTCATTTAAAAGTTATGAAATTGTAAATCGGCTGTTGTTTTTATTTAGCACGATAGGCAAAATGTGCTATGCACTACAGTTTCAGAGAATTGATGCTATCCGGTGATTCAATACTGGTGTTTATATTGACTTGTCCTTCAAATAATAATTTCTTAGTAGTGAAGACAAATTATTATTAATTTGATTGGTTTGTAAACAATTCTATTCCGAATAATAACCAGTCCTGAAGGCCCCCTATTCTACGTGGTTTGCGTGCGAAAATATTGACTTGTACCTAACCCTAAATAACGGTGATCTTTAAAAGCTGTCTACTCACTTAATGTAGGTAGACGTCGGTTCAGCTAAATGCATGTTGGGAGTTAAGTTTTAGTTTATTTATCTGCTGAACACTAAACGCAATTTAAAATGTCTGCAGCAGTTTTTGCACAAGTCACGGACGGGCGGTTGTGTCAGCGGCCTGTCCCTGTTTTTACTTCATTTCTATAAACTTATCTCGTGGCAAATTGCGCTTTTCAGTACAAATTTCTAAATTATTCCAAATGACGTAAATTGTCATCTGGTTGAGACCATGACTATCAAGTAATAGATGGGGTCACAGCCAACATTATGCACCAATTATTCTGCTTAAATTTTATTTAGGTACTTTTAATAAATTAATTAGATAATAAACTTACAATATAAAATTAATTAGATAATTTATCACCGATAAATTCCTGATAAATTACCTTTATATCATCAAAAATATTGTCGATATTAATTTTAACTGGTCAAGTGATTATAAAATAAATAAAGATATTACGACGCAGAAGATATACCTACGTCGTAATATAAAGTAAAACAAATAATGTAATCATAAAGTAATAATAATGCAAGCGTGACGGTATATATGTTTGTATTTATGTAGGAAAATAATGGCCTTTCTAGTGAGTGTTCCTTATAAATACTGGAACAATTTGACACCTTCTTTGTTTTACTTATCTTTGTTTAATTCCACAAATCGTAAAGATCTCGGCATGAACCTTCGGAGCCTCAATAAACAACTTTGACATATAAGTCTATTTACATACGATCATAAAAAGGACGCGGAGTCTGTATTTTTCCTGAGAAAAACGCTTTCTCCACAGGTAGCGGCTATGCTCAAAGTATCGTGTTTAATGTCACCTCATTGTAATGTCGGCCACACAGGTTAACGACCTGGCGGTTCTATATCTTAAGCCATCTTTGTAAACTTAGTTGGGTTAACGTACATCTGTTGCAGGTAGCTTGGTTTGTGTCATAATAATGCTAGTTGCTCGGTAATTACTATAAAGCTCTAGTTATGTCTACCTCTAATCTGACAATTGCGATAAGGTAAGCATGTTAAATAATCATTTAAGCTACTGTCAACATTTTTTTAGAGGACTTTTTGTATTGTTTTTACTACTTGTGAGATATGGAGATATCTTTGACTGGCCCGTTGGTCGAATGTCAGAGACCCTGGCCACGAAACCAAGGGTAGCGGATTTGAATCCCGCTAGGGGCAAATGTTTCGTTTGATAAACATGGACATTTGTACTCGATTCATGGATGTTTATAAACGTATTTAAGTATGTCTATCCGTTCGCCTAGTATTTATAGTACAAGCATAAGCTTAGTTTGGAAATAGTTAATTGGTGTGTCAGTCTGGACGATGTATTATTATTTGTTATCTTTAATAATATCTGAAGCTATTCATATAAATTGATTTTTAACACTTAGTAAAAACTCGATATAGCAACTTTGTTGTATCATAACTTTCAGATAAAACAAGAGATATGGGAAAATATTGTCTTACCAAGGCTAGTTGCACAATTACTGACAAAAATGATTAGTAGATTGTATTTTTATTCAGGCTTTAATATAATGATTTTGAGGTCAGATTGGATTATTATATTATTTTTGATCTTTTTTAATGTAACAATTTCTAAGACTTAGTGAATTCTTTGAAAATAAGAGTCGAAAAGTGTCGAAGTAGTAAAAAAACACTTGGACACGTCACATAATTCTTTATAGTTGTCAAAGAGTTAACCATGTTGTAGAAATTACTTTTGTAACTACCCTCAGAAACATGCACCACTAGCGCTCAATCAGCTGTTTGTCCGCTGCATTTCTCACGGTCGCTCGTCCGTTCTCAGAAGTAATGTTCCGCTTTTTAAATGCTTTATGGGGTAATATTGATAAGATCAGTTTTATAGTTGTTGCAGTTGCGTGGAAAGTTGAACTGTTTTTGCGGACGCTGACAGAGTTACAAACACGATCTGTTGCTCAAACCGTTTCAGAATCGACAGCCCACGGAATATCATCAAACGAGAAATCTGTTATGAAATTGCTAGTGGAAGAGGTTTCGGATAATCATAATTCATGATCAATATATCCTACCTAGATCCCGATTACAGTGAATTCCGTAAACAAAATTGGATTTATTTGTGGCAACTTATAAATCGGTATCATATAATATATGTGTTTAACTTATTATACCCAATGCCATAAGTAGTGTTTCGATACATTTGTAAAACCTTACCATAGAATAAAATATTTATTATTTCACTATGTAGCGACAATGTTGGTATTAGTTGAGAAATAAGTACGAGTATATCTATCCTAAATTCAGCTCTCAAGTTAACTGTTAAAAGTAATCAGCCGGCCTATACAAGTGCCATTAAGCATTCTGTGTAGGTACCTCATATTGCGACTGCGCACAGCACTTAGTGGTTCGTAAAACTAAAACCCAACCTCTTTACTATTTAGTAACTGGTAAGTGAAGCTAATGGCATCGTTAAACCTTTATCAGTATGGGTACGTGGTGTTCCTAATACGTTATCTGTGAGTTAGTTAGTATATTATAACTCTTTTTCTGATGTTACTTTGTCTGGATAATAAAATACGAAATCTTGATAGAGCATTGAGTAGCCATTAAAGTAGTTAGGTAAGGTTTCACAATGCATACAGACTCGCGATAGTCACGTACAATGAGACATAAAGGTTTCTAGGATACTTGAAATAATGCCGAGTATTTCCACTATTACAGTGCAATAAAGTTTAATAAACACAACAAGTCCTTTGATCGAACGATAAACATTGGCCAGTTTTACCAAATAATACGTTCAAGAAAGTCAAAACAGGTCACGATGCAGATCGCACACCGGCCTCTGTGGTTTATTTATCCTAATCCATTAAATAACGTCACACAACCACAATTACTTGTTTTCGATCACCTACAGCATTATTCTACATAGTTGTTTACATTAGGTCTATGACGTCAGGCTTCGAATCAGTCGATGATGTGCGATTGTGATTTGTAAGCCACCGTTGAGGCGAACCATCTCGGCTGAGGTATGCCGCGTCCGACCGCGCTATGTGGGTCACCGATGACAATAGTCTGTTTATAAATAGTAAATACACTCGAGCAATTGTGGCCTTCTAATAACGGTATGGTTTTTCTTGAATTTTTAAGAATACAAAACTTATTAAAGTCCCCAGCAAAGTCTTTAAAACGATAGCTGGTTTTGTTTGTATTGTCATTGCTACAAGTATTTAGAGTGTACCCAGAAATACTGTCACTTCCATCGCTTTGTCTCTTCCGTACGAGACAATGTTACTTTCTGCTTTTGTTCCCAACGTACGGTTATGTTGGAACGCCTGTATTTATGCCCGTTCGATGCCGACAATAGTTGCAGAGTCACCTGACAAGTTTGACGACCCACCTAATACTGCTGCGAATTTTGCTGCATCAGTACTTTCTTTTTTCAACGCAGACAATTATAAATAATTAAAGAAATAACACTTTACATACAATAAGCCTGTATAATCATTTGATTTCGCTTTCACGATCATTTACAATGATGTTAAGATTTTTAAACACTATTAAACGGAACGTAATAGTTTTAATTAATGATTTTTCGAACATTATTATCAAGAGAACATAAAAAATATGGACAAGGAAAGTTTAAAGTAATTGAACTGCACACTTTGGAAGCGGTTTACCGCAAGGCTTTTTTCTGGATCTCATATTATAAAGGTAATTACTATAAAATACGTTTAAATATAGTTTGGACGTACTTATTTAGCTGACCTTTACTTCTGTATGTATGCTCTTTAAAGATTCAACAATATATGCTTATTATTATTGCAAATAACACGGGCTTTAATTTTTACATACGAGCCGCCAGGTAGTGGGAAAAGTAAAGCAAGTTCTAGGTGATATTTACAAATTCTAAAGTGAATACAAACTAATAACTAATATCCAAAATTATTTTAGATAGGTTCATGTAGTTATGAAATGATAATTGAATATAAATTGGGAGCTAGTATTTTTTTGCATTGGTGTTGGCTGATAGAAACACTTCTAAATATTCTTTGATTGAGCCAATTTAGAAATTGATGTCATTCATTATACAATATAAAATCGAAAGAGAGAGTGTGCGACTTTATTTGAATGCAACTTAGTTCTGACAATTCTTATTTGCAACCGAATAATAACAACTTTCTTTTCTGTCTGCCACCTACCTTGTATCGTATCGTTATTGAGAAGAGTGGACATTAACATAACAATAATTTTGAAACAACGTTAATAAGTGTGAAGAGCCCATTGTTCAATGTTAATGGGGCGATTTACGCAGATTTTCTTTATGATCACTAACAAAAAGATAACTATACAGAAGATATCATTCATTATTATCAATCTTTCAATCAGGCATCTAGTAATTATTACGTCGTATTGTCAATAGTAGGTTTTTTAAATGTAATCCGAATGCCATGTTTATCGCTAAATATTTGTAAATTATCTAATTACTTTTGCTAATCGTTGTAGTCGTCCTCCAAAATTTATTTTATATGTTCGCATTACGGGCATTTTTGAAGATTCATATCTCGCGCGATGTCGGAGTCCTGTACTGTTTTGGCGATAGCAATTATGATTTTATGGTCTGCTACGTTTCGCTGGCGATGCGTAAACCCAAAAGAATGGCCTCTTAAAAAGTTTCTTAAGTCTTCTTTATGACTCTGGTGAATAGTTATTTAAAGTGACTTGAAGCAATAAAAAACCCTCTTGAGAATTTCTTATTGTAGCTCGAAAGATCCACATTTCTTGTTAATATTTCCCCTTTTAAATGTCAATGTCAAGATAGAATGTTGTAATTAAATATCTACACGATTACGTGTCCACTCAGCCTTGGACATTTTTATTATTTCTATTTATTTTCCCGCTTCAATGAAGATATGACATGTAGCTTAAAGCGCTATTTTCCGTAATTGGCGTTTTGCCGACCATCTTAAAGTAGTTAATATCTTAGTAAAACTCGTTATCGTCTTAAATAAAAAGATCGTGGCTTGTATCCGCGGTGGTTGCGTGACAGTTTACAAAGTAATGATACTTTAATCAATATCATCCGTAACGTGTTTTTAATTCCCCTCTACAATTCTCGCAGATAATAAAGGGTTCTGTCTGCTATTATAATGTGTAATATCATTAAGATCCAAGTGATTCATCTAATGACGGTCCTGACATACCAAATGATGCAAAATAAGATTTATGGTTGTAAAATTTCGATTGAAAAAGTTTAATTTACACGTGTGGAGCATTTTGTCTGGAGTTTTATGTTTTTACAATCAAATTGAAAGATTTATCATAACTGAAATCACAGTAAATTGTTGCACCAGTTTTTGAGAACATACATGTATGTGGATGTGGAATGATTAGTACTTAGGGATGTTGAAGTATTAATTAGTATGAGATGAGAAAACTATACACTGCTCTTTCAACGAACTATCTGCATTAGAGAAGGGTGATCAATTTTATGGACTAACCATCATCATTATCTTCCTAGCTTTTTGGATCATGCAAATTGCTTGTTGTGTACTAAAGATTATTTCTCTATTGTTTTGAATGAAATATTTGCTTAGCATATTCACATATTACTTTTATTGTTATTTTAAGAAGAACTTGGCTGACGACGAGTAAAGCCACTTATCGGCATAATTATTCAGTCTGTGACGCAATCAGCCTGGGAGCCTTCTCTGATGACGGGCTTCGATTATTGGAATCTCAAATATTTCCGAGGACGCGGACGCTTCAACTTTAACATGCATAATGGCAGCTAGAAGTTTTATACTATTTAGAAGAGTGTGACAATAATTCAGAAACCCTACCTAAATAAAGTAAAATTAATACATTAGATGAATTGTTTGCAGTTATTTATAAAAAACAAGCCACGAGTAACGTAATACACATTAAGAAGGACCTAATTTTCAGAATGTAAAAACAATAACATTCATTTTTCCTGCTCTATCGTTCGTTTTGAAATCTTAACAAAAAAATTGGGCTGATAATATCAACCATTGACCTCATAAAGGCTACTAATGTATAAGGTTCTGCTAACATAAAACGAATATGAAATGTATCACTCATCTAATGTGTGGAATAGTAGGCAGGGATTTAAAGAGCGCGCAGTAGGCGTGACGTGCGGTGCGCAGGCGCAGGCAGTAACAACAATCGATTTCGATATAGAACAAAACAATCGCGGTTTATGACTCTTGCGTTGAAATGGTGCCCTCATTTTTATAGATTTGTGCTCCATAATAACAAACACTACACACCTGTGCTTGACTGACATGGAAAATAAATGGGCATGTTATTTAACGCGTAGGTTGCTGTTTAGAATAGTTATTTGACATGTTTGATGATAGCTAACAAATATACTGTGATTTGACGTTTAATAGACATATAGCTTGGTCCTATTTATTAGTTAGTAGCATTTTAACATTAAATAAACCATAGAGTTACAAACGTTCATATCCTCTTCTGACTTAACTTAGCATATTATTATGATGTTCTTTAAAAGTGGCGACAATAGTTGAGAACAAAGATCACACGCAGATACTCTCAAATATTTTTAATGTAGGCATCAATTATGGTATTATGCATATATTTAACACGAAAAATCTAATTAAGATTCTGGGCTAAATGAGATACAAAAGATTTCTTTCGTCGTAAAAGTAATGAACGATGTAATTACATTAACGTGAGTGATTCAATTAATGAGAAAAGCAACGTAGTAAGTTTTTATTCAATTAGGTAATTAATTTACTCCATTGTATGGTAATACTGGGAAAACTTTCTTATCGGGTCTTTTATAAAATCTGGTCAACGTAATGCATAATGTGAATACTAAATTAGGGAAGCCCCGCCAAATAAGTTGCGAAAGACTTCGAATGAATTATCAAGTCTATAATATGACTTATTACCTCTAAAAATTGTTTCGTGTATAAAAATCAAATAAATATGTGAGTATTTTAACCATATCGTTTACATTTCTCGTGATTGCATATTAGGATCGATTTTCATTCCTTTCATTCTTTATTATTAAATAAAAAATTAAAAAAAGAAATCTTTATTTGAAAACCGTAACAATTTTACAAAAACTAATTACTACTAACATTAATCCTTTATGGCTTTTTTAAAGATATTGACTATAGTTTTTTTACGTCTTGCATCTTAGCGATTAATAGAATCTTATTGTCGACTTCATATTTACCTTCATCTCTGTAACTCTTTTTGAATAAATCCATAGAAAGCACTTTTTCCATCTATCTTCCATACTAACCAGTGATTGTTGTTTGTCCTCAGTTGTCAGAGGAAGTGCAGAGGAAGCAGAGCGAGTATCAGAAGTGCCTCGAGTCCTACAAGCAGATGAGGACCAAGTTCGAGGAGAACTACCTTAAATGTAAGTGTAAGTTTACATTCACCTTTTTTATGTAGATAGTCTGTAGTTAGAACCTTGAGAACCTTTAGACCCTTATCCGCCTTTACAATAAGTATTTTCCTTAAATCCTTTTAAAAACTAATTTACTTTAACATTGTAGCTAGCAGATTACCTGAATAGTTTTTAGGTTTGTGATCATAAATCGTCAGGGTGTGAAATACAAAATGGTTGTCTGACTATGATGCGGGTCTGACGTTTTTCTACCAAAACCATAGAGAAGTGGAATAGCCTTTGACCAAAACCATTTTGTAAGAAATCTGACGGTTCCTTGATTGCATATATCCTTTGCATATAAATCTGATAGCTGCAATTTACTCGTAAGTAGCTATAGCAATGTGTAGCTATAAGATGTCCAATGTTGGCCTGGAACTCAAAAACAATCTGTATTCTTTGTCTAGCAGGCCGTTAACGGCGACTATTGGTCTATTGGGTTTGTGATCATGTAGGCGACGAGCGAACCACTTGTCACTACTTTTTCACATTTTTCCATCTAACCCAACTCAAGCAATAGGAATGATGACTGTATTAAAAAACTATAATTCTATTAAGTTTCCTCACTTAGATTATACAAGAATACTAGACACATATTTTTCGCTTTATCAAATACCAAAAAATCACAAAGATATAGAGCATCAACATTTTGGAGTGGGGCCTTGCGACGTCATTATTTAGTAAAATTTGTACGAAAATGTGACGTCACGCGCAACTGGAATGCATTGTATCTTCGATAATGTTTGTTTCACAAATAAATAAAAAAATACGTGTTCAATATTTTTTTATAATCTATCTGACGGACTAAACAACATTTTTTTGTCACTTTGCCTATTCTATTAATGGCTGAATTTGGTTCAGAGAACTTATTGCTCCTTGGACTCTGCCAATCCTTTCGAGGATTGCAGGCGCGATGGTATGTATGTATGTATAACAAGACGTAATGATGGATGCCACTTTTCCTTTTCCAGGCCCTACCAGCCGAGGGGGCCGCAAGCTGGACGAGACCCGCGACAAGTACGGCAAGGCGTGCAGGAGGCTGCACAGGGCGCACAACGAGTATGTGCTGCTGTTGGCCGAGGCGACCGAGTGCGAGAGGGCCCTGAGGACCGCGGCACTCCCCGCGCTGCTCGACCAGCAGCGGAGACAGGGGGAGGCCACCGCGACCTCATGGTATGTTAACAACGAACTATCGAAATACCCTGCTTGAATGCTCTCGAAAGGCGCTGCGCCTCAGACGCGTAGCTACTGCCGTATCTACGATATGGGCCCCCTATCTTTGCAAATAAATGAGAGACCTCTTTCTCCACCTAACTCCAGGCTGATGCTGAGTACTTTCCATATTTAAATACCCACCACAATTTTTTGGCCCGACCTGGGACTTCTTAGTCTTTCGGCGGCGCGGGTTACCAATAGCGCACCAGGGTTTTTTTGGTGATGAAAACATCATAAAATGTATGTGGGACTTTCGTAGACTTACCAACCCCACCGCTTTTCAGGTAGTACACTTACTCAACTAAGCTATTTTTGTTGTTGTATTGAGGCCATATAGCCTATTAAGGGTAATCGAGTAACGCCCTATTAGGTGTGGTTTTCCCAAGTTTTCTGTTCCACACTATGACTATTGTTACATAATGTACCTAAAAACCACTACTACCGATTATATAACTCCATCACGCTTGTTATCTCCGAACTCGTAGTGGTAGTCCAAGGAACTCTGGTTTGGGTTAGATGTAAAATTGTGAAGTAGTGACAAGAGACTACACTATCCCGAAGCCAATACCCAAAACTTGACGACATGCTGTACAAGATCATAACTATTATATTCTTTTAATTTGCAATCCAACATGGGAATATGGTATAAATAATGTTAGTTTGGCAAATATATCGGGGAAAATTATAACCTTTCCAAGAATGCACCTTTAAAAGTGGACTTTACTTAGTGTATGTATTATGTATGTACGTCATAGGTTTGTTGTGATTTCCTTGCAATAAAACAATTTTCCTTGTTTGTTGTAAACAGGAAAGGCATTCTGCTGGAGGTGGTGCAGAGATCCGACTTCAGCACAGACAAGTTCAAGGAGATCCAGGGCAAGATCGAGACGACCGTGCAGAACCTCAGGCCCCACGAGGAATACAAGGAATTTATAGAGAAGTACAAGTTAGTTGATATGTCTTAAGTCATTAACTTCCTAGCGACATGTCCCGTGCTTAGACGGGGTTTGCTCAGATCACGGTCTAGATCTATCTGACCTTCGCCAACCAAAGATAGGGGAACCAGACAAATTAGATCATGGTTACACATTCATAGTTAATATGGATGTGCAGGTTTATTACATCACGATGTTTTTCCTCATCGTCGAGCAAGTGGTATAAGTATGTTCTAAGATTTTTAAAATCCAGAGCTGAGGGTCCAAGTTTGACCCAGCACCCCTGAGTATGAGACGCATGTCGCATTACCATTGAGCTAGGAGAGCGCTCCTGATAATATCAGTAGACGTAGTAGGTTTAATGTTATTATTTAGTTTGGCATACTCATTCATTAATATTATTTACCCGATAGAGAGAGAGACAGATAGATGGCCAGTACGGTTTTCCTGGAGCAGAATAATAAACATAAGCTAGCGAACTCTTTGTAGAAATTTCTCTAATATGCGTAATTTGTGCAACATTATGCGTGAATGCGTCAGTCCTTATTACACATCAATTGTTATAGTTTGCTGGTCATTTCCAGGAAAAGGTATAGATTAATGTTACATAGATTTAGATACATCGATATTTAAAAAATACCTAGCAAGCAATAAATGAAAAATAACTCGCATTAATTAGAATGACAGGCTTACAAATACCATTACTACTGCAAAGGAAACTCGTGTGTGCTCATAAAACTTAGATATATCTACCTATTTAATAATTCAGACTACTTACATTTATACTGCAATAAATATAGACTGGTATGGAATCTTTTGTTTATTGATTAAATTTCTATAATATTATATCATATTCATTATCAATTATAACTCCGATTAATGGCGCATCGTATTTCCAGATCACCCCCGTCCACACCAGTGTCCTTCACGTTCGACGAAAGCCTGGTGGAAGACACAAGCGGAAAGTTGCAGCCGAACCAGTTAACAGTGGACAACCTCACCGTGGAGTGGCTGAAGGAGAAGCTGACAGAGCTGGAGTCGGCGCTGCAGGACAACAGGGAGAAGCAGACGGCGCTGCAGGGACCGGAGATCATCGGCAACGGCGTCTGCAAGAACAACAATGGGCCTACCACTAATGGAGTTAATGGGATAGACAGGTAAGTAGCGTTGCCACTTTCAGTGTATATTATTCCACTTTAGTTAATGGGGATAAGGATCATATTTAGTGTGCTTTTTGGTGGAAATATGGAATCTTTATCTTTTACTTTTCACCAGGTAAAAGATAGAGACTTGTCTAGTCTGATTTGGAGACATATTTTAAACGTCTTATTTAAGGGATTAATTTATTACCCTACAGGCATTCCCCCCCTCCGATTCCTGTGACGACGTCAGAGCCCGTGAAGCTGGTGGAACTCCGCGTGGTGGAGCGCAAGTATGCCAAGCAGGCGGAGATGATCAGGTCCGCGCTCGCCGAGCTGGGCTGCGAGGAGGCGCCCAGCGGCTGCCCCGATCTCTCCGCAGAGACTGTTGGAGTCGACAGCTTGGATGGCAGCTCGCCTGATCATCAGGTAATGTTCATTGATTATATACACATTTTGCTCTATAGAATTGGGGGAATCATTTTATTAGACTTAACATTGACGTCTAATATATTATCCAGGCGTTGGAAATGATCACTAGTGCTAAAAACCACAAGTGATCATTTCACTATATTTTCATTACACTGCAATCACCGACTGTCGTAGTGAATTGACATATTTGTTAATTTGTGCTTAGGAGTAATTACTTTAGAAATCATGTTATTAGCGTGTTCAATTACTGTTTTAAATGTCAGTGTTCTATAAAGAAACCATTATTTGGAAGGTAGTATTTCCAATGAAGATCCCAAATTAAATTATCAGGACCGCTCTTCACTCGGCTCGAAGGCGTCAACGGATGTGTTGCGGTTGCACCTCCACTCGATAATACCGCCGAGGCCGTTCTTCAAAATGTTCACCCGGCCCTTCCGGCGCAAATCCGTTCCGTCCAGCCCTGCGCTGCCACCAAAGACGTATAGAAGCAGCAGCGAAGGCCCCGCCGACACGGTAAAAGTCGGCTTTCGCCACAGACGGCTCAAGTTGACACGCCGTCTACGCAAGAGAGTGGACTCTTTGGATGTCTATGTGCATTGTCGTGTAGAATGCCGCAGTGTGTTTAGAAAGAGAAAGAAGAGTCGTAGTAGCGATACTTGTTCTAACAGTGTGGTGAGTGCAACTAACCACAAAATAGACACGCATGGCATGATAACGTGACTGTTTATTTTTGGTCCTTGGAACGGGACATCAAATATTAAAACATTAATTATATTACAAAGTATGCTGCAAATCTACTGAAATAAATCTTTCTCGATCATGAATGATGAAGGCATTAATATAAGTAGTGCTTAAATAAAGGTCATGTTTATCTACAAGCGCCTCGTTGATTTTCCTTCTGAATTTATCTAATTCCATCATACTTAATATTGATAAGAGTTGGACGATTTTTTTCCTGTTTTTGATTGTAATGGCCTTGCAATTGGTAGAACCATAAAATCAATCTATAAGTGTAAGCGCAAGAGTAGCGCATTCATAACAATTCAGTATTCAATCTGGATATTTCGGTATAATCTCGAAAATAGGTCAATCCCGTTCCAATCCGAAAGTTTGGTCACGTTAGGTTGAACCGCCAAGTGCATGACGCTTACCTCCCACATCGCACCGAAAACGAGTCAATTGCTCTTCAAAGCACTGTTCCGGCGTGGCAGTGATAATTTTAGCGGCCCCGTGTACCGCACGAACTTCTCTCCGGAATAAGCTTCGAATGAAATTAAAATAGCACAGGCTCTCCACTAAAACTCAGTTTCAAAATCAAGGTGAAGCCGCTTGCGACGTTCCAGAAATGTTCTGCTGTTTACGCGGCGTCTGCATGCGCGGCAGTCGCGACTTTTACGTCAAGTTCATCCTGTTATTGTGGTGTTTCCATCGGACGGTGAAAATAAAAAGATAATAAAGTGTGGCAGTTATGTTTTACGGGGGAATTGAAGACGTCCGGTGTTGAGACATGGACCCGTTCGCGATGTATATCACGCATTCCGAACTGCCCCCGCCAGTGGTCGTGCCGCGGAGGAAGAAACGCTTGAAGCAGCTACAAGATGAACTGGAACAAGAGTTGCTCCAAGACCTCGTATGTTGGATGTTGTGTGTTGTGTTTATATGTAACTTTTATGCAGTTGATTATGCAAATCTTCGAATTGGAAGTCTGATTTGTGTGAGAAGTTATTGAACCAATTTATTTTGCACAGCACAAATCTTGCTTTTTAACAATAACAATTGAGTTAAGTTTGCCAGCATGTGGCATGAACAGCGTGGTTTTTTTATTGATGTTTTTTTATGTTGTAAATGTTTTCATAATCAAAGCTAACTATTGTTTTAAACATGAACATTATCGAGAATAGGGTTTACAAATAACTTGGAGAAATATAAGATAATAGTAAATTCAGAGAGAAATCAATTTAATAATTACGTATTGAAAACCATGTAATTGAAATGAAATAAAATATGGATGACATTGATCTACTTTCAACGAAAGTGTTAACCTATTTTTTAAACTGAATTTTTTGATTATATAGTCAGAAGCATATTTCTGTATTATTTATTATATTACAATACAATGTTATCTTCTTATTGTATGTTTCATCAATTCATACATAATTTGATGTCTGTCCAGGTGAGCGTGAGTGAGACCGAGCGCTCCTTGGTGGAACAAGAATGGTTCCACGGCGTGCTTCCGCGGGAAGAAGTGGTGAGGCTGTTGCGAGCCGACGGAGACTACCTGGTGCGAGAGACCACGAGGAACCACGCGCGGCAGCTGGTCCTCTCCGTGTGCTGGGGGCAGCACAAGCACTTCATCGTGCAGACTACTCCCGAGGTGAGTTGAGGCGATGATGATGTGCTCTAATAGTGTGAATCTTATTATTTTATGCTCTTATATCGTCCTATATACGTCACCTGGTGGTTCATATGACCCGTCCATTTTTTGGACAAGGGCCTGTAGTCTATAATGTTTAATGTGGTATTTGGTCTAACCTTGCCTAGGCCCGAGGTGAGTTAAGGGCGTTGATCGTTGTATGTGGTGTTTGGTCTGACCAAGAAGCGTTGCACATACTATATACCAGTCCGATGTAGCCGGCTGAAGACAAGGTTTGGCCTGTGGCGATCACCAGCGACAAATATGCACCGTGTTCATACTATATGTTTGAGAACTGCACTAGGTAGGTACTACTGTTTGTGGCCCTTGGGGTCCCATTATTGTGAAAAGAATTTTATTTTGTTGACGTACGTAATCAAAGGTATAGCGGTGAGTAGTCTACATTACAATTTGGTGTTGACGATATATACCTATTCCATAAAAGGTAGATAAATAACGCGAAACGCGAACGCAGATGTAGATATAGATAGAAAAATCCAAAAATGTTTAAACTTATCAATAATTCTATCATAGTACCTAAGTATAATTAAATTGTCATCATTATATTTGAAATCTACTATGGAATCAAATCTGGAAGTTTTTTTTGTATGTATCTTGATTATTGATTGACCAAGTTATAAAGGATCAAAGTTGTCAGTTAGACAGAGAGATCCGATGTTGCCACATATGTGACGTCAAATTCACGGGAGTCATACGTGTCAACGTGTATAGACAACGTTTTTGTGAGAAATGGATGGATATATTTGTTTGAAACTGTTATATCTCGCTGGTCTTTTGATAAATCTTGGTTCTGTTTTCACTTGGTTCTATTTGTTAGTATTTAGTTTTTATAAACTTTTCGATGAATGCGTTAACTAATTAAAATATTGTTCATGCATATTCCCTATTGTGTTCAGTAGGATAAAGCTTACTAGGCCGATTAATTTAGGTGCGATTTGTAACAGAGCTGTTAATGCATCTGCATCTAATTTTAATCCCCAACATAAACAGCCAGTTCTCTGCTTATGTTCTTTGTTCCTAATCTCGCAATAATAATATTTGACGGGGGCTATACAACACCCACGGCTTCGTCTGCGATTATCCAGCGCTCTGACGTCTTTAAAGTAAAATAGTCTGCAACAATTTAGACAGACTTTTCGATTGGTGACTGAGGGTGTGACTGAGAGTATTGGATGCGCAAATACTAAGGTTTACAGTGTTATATAAGGGGTTTTCCGTTATTTTGTCTCGTATAGCGTCGGCGCGTTGAATTCTCAATTAAACCTTCAAAGGGTCCGCATCGTGCGAGTGATGCACCACCTATTAGCCTATATTAACCGCTAATTATCAGGCCGGCTATAAGCTTGTTTGCCGCTTCGTAGAAAAAAAAACCTGATTAATTATAACCCCTGACGCACATATGTTGAAACTTCTTAACTTATTCAGTTCTAAGACGTGTAGGTTTATCTACTTTGTAAATTTGTTCTGTGTTTGGCAATACAACGGCGATGTAATAAAAAAGCGATCAGCACAAAAAATATGCAAGTCTCACCTTTCGGGTCAGGTCTACTACGGCGTTGCAAAAGTGTAGCTGTGACCGTGGTTAATGCGTAAACTGTGACGAGCCAAAACTCTTGGATTTCACTTTCATGGTGACTTGTTTCTTTTTCTTTCATATTCTGTGACTTCACTTAAAGTAGGTTATTATAACTATTTATTTTTTTATTTAACTTTTGCAATAAATCACGAACTCATGGTGTAGGTAAGTGATGTTACATCACATACATTGATCTGACTCCGAGCTAAGTAGGTTCAAAGCACTTCTGTTACGGATCGGAAACAACAATATTTATATACTTAAATATCATAATATTAACACCCCAACGCAGTACAAACACAAGTATTTTTCACACGAATGTTTGTCCTGGGTGGGGATCGAACTTACAACTCTTGACGCATAGAGCAGGGTCACTACCGAATGCGCCATCGAGCTAGTCATAATTGTCAGTTAAAAGCTTTTAATTCGGCTACGAACTATGGTATACATATTTAAATATTAATTGCATAAAACAACGTTTAAACTTAGCTAGAAGCACTCATCACGTGTATGTATTCCATCGTAGCCCTCGGGATAGCAGGATCCTGCTCCGCCCACGATGGTAGTGAGAGAGCTATATCTAAACCATAATATAGCCATGTATACTAAACTAAACTCCTGGAAATTACCGTTTTCTCGGATTTACCTCTTCGCTCACAGGATCGCGAAATGCTGAACTATCGTCATCTATTATAATACACAAAAACTAATAATAGAGTCTACATTATTGTATCCTCTTCTTCTCTCCTAATTTTTTGCAGTGCCCGACTGGCTCCATAATTTAATGTAATTACTGTACCTAAATTATCAAAGAAATAAAATAATTTGATTTGATTTGAAGCCAGCCTTTATTCTCAGTTGCTCTTGCAATTAATGCCACCAGTAATTCTCAGTTACCACCGGCGGCGAATGGAAACTTACTGGCCCCTCTTCAGCTTCGCTGTAAATCTGATGATCCCCTACTCGTACCAACCAATAAAAACGTTGGCATTCTACTTCCAGGGCCACTACCGGTTCGAGGGCGCGGCGTTCCCGTCGGTCGCGGAGCTGATCGCGTGGCAGCGCACGAGCGGCGTGCCGGTGACGGCGCGCTCGGGCGCGCTGCTGCGCCGCGCCGTGCCGCGCGAGAACTGGGAGCTCAACAACGACGACGTGCAGCTGTGCGACAAGATCGGAAGGGTATGTGATTGTTTATTTTGTTCTTATTATTTTGAATTTAAAAAGCTGTTCTTGTAGGGATTTGTGGGTAGGTTGCGATTGAGATTTTTTATTTTCTTTTATTTAGAAGGCTCTTCTTAAGACTTTATTAGCTAGCCAGTGTGGGCTGACTAGTCGTTGGCTGGCGTAGAGGTGTTATGTTAGCTAGTTTGTTGACTTGAAGTGTTAAAACTATAGTTAGTCCAGTAGCACTCTAATATCTAGCCCGTGTGAGTTGGCTGGATTATCCATGGTTGCCGCAGCAGGTTGGTGTCATACCCTCGCCATTATATAACATTACGCAAATTATAGCTTTCCAGTATTCCTGGTGCAATGGCTCATTCCTGGTATCTAACGCAAGTGGTGAAACACTCTGGTCTGGATGGAATCAGACCAATGTAAACGTAATGTTGCCTGATATTTTCATGCAGGCAGTTACCCAAAAATAACAAAATTCTTAACCTGAATTTGGCAAACCTTCAAGCCACGAAAGAAAAAAGCGCTACTATAAAATCTACATTAATATAGGTGATATTATCGAAATGTAAATTACGTTTCCCAAATAGTGGCAATATATTAAGGCCTATCTAGCATCCTTCAATTTATAACTCTATAAATGTTTATGTCGAAATATTATTTGTTGAGCTTGTATGAGAGTAATATTTAAGTAAAGTGGCTTATATTTTATTAAGTACCAATTTGAAATAGCGAAGTTAATTTCCTGACTCTTAACCGTACCAACGTGAGATTTTAAAACTTGTAGGTGTGTAATTTCATAGATTTACAAAACTTCTTACCTGCATCTACGCTTGGACTAATAAATACAAAGTATTATTTAAATCCCTTATGTATTCACGTCTGTTAGGAACATTATCGTGTTTACCTCAAATACATATGCTGGTAGTCTAGTCAGTGCCTTATCTGACATCGTTATGCTGTCTAGAAGTTGGTCCCGCTCGCGACAAACCTACAACATTATTCAATAAACAAGCTATTTAATATTAAGTAAGATATGTTTTTCAAATCTGACTCTACTGAGCGATGCGCACTAAACCAAATACACAAACTCTTTTATCATCGAGCACAATGGACGTATTGAAATAATAACGACTATATTATTGCAGGGCAACTTTGGCGACGTGTACAAAGCCCGTCTGAAGACCACAGGGCAGGAGGTGGCGGTGAAGACGTGCCGCGTGGCGCTGCCGGAGGAGCAGAAGCGCACGTTCCTGCAGGAGGGGCGCATCCTCAAGCAGTACCAGCACCCCAACATCGTGCGGCTCATCGGCATCGCCGTGCAGAAGCAGCCCATCATGATCGTCATGGAGCTGGTCTCAGGTGGGTTACTGACCTTTCTGACCATTTTCGACATTTGGGTTTTTGATTCTACTTATCATGTTTTTATTATGAATGGATGACATTGACGACTTTATCGTAAAACGTGTAGGAATTTCCATAAAATTAGCGTTATAATGAAGTGCACGTTAACAATTCATAAAAATTAAGTCAATTGGTTGATCTGCCAAATACCCTATTCATTATACGATACACAATGTCTCTTTCTAGTTCATATCTAGCAAGTTTAACCCTGATTGTAGCTTTACAAGTCACATTGAACCGACTTCTGTCGGGGCTAACTCTTACCAAAGCGGCAGAGTCAAAGAATTATCTAAGCATAGCATGTATTACTAGTAGTACTAGTAAGCTGGATTAAGGTTTAACACCTGGGGACAGTGTAGGAGATATTCGAACCTTAAGCTTCATATCGAATCAAAAATTGTAAACGTAAAATTTTCAAAGTATTTTCTAGCTTATAATGTGTACCCTAACATCCAGGTGGCTCTCTACTAACGTTCCTGCGCACTCGCACATCAAGTCTGAGCGCGCGCTCGCTACTAGCCATGTGCCGGGACGCGGCCGCCGGCATGCGCTACCTCGAGTCCAAGAACTGCATCCACCGGGACCTGGCGGCGCGGAACTGCCTCGTGGGCGACGACAACAGCGTCAAGATCTCCGACTTCGGAATGTCGCGCGAGGAGGAGGAGTACATCGTGTCGGGCGGCATGAAGCAGATACCTATTAAGTGGACGGCGCCGGAGGCGTTGAATTTTGGTGAGGAAACATTTCACAATTGTTAAAAACAGATTTTACTAAACGCAATTCGATGATTTTCTGTGGTGATCGTATTTTGTTAGTTAAGTAAGACATTGAAGTGTGAGATTTTGTTAGGGAGAGAAATTTTGAATATGGAATGTAGGGAGAGGGGAATCCTCACAAGAAAGGGAACATGGGTACGACATGCCTACGAAATAGGGAGTCTTTGTGGATCCGGGGAATCCCTTTGTAAAAGGTACAACGCTAAAGTCCTTTATTTAGTAAACCAACTTTCTTATAACGACAAGTCTTGTTTTAAAAACGAAAAGCATTTTAACCCATAGGTAGTTTAAAATGTTTCTAAGCGTGTATTTCTCGATACTCAGGTAAATACACGTCTCTGTGTGACGTGTGGAGCTACGGGGTGCTGATGTGGGAGATATTCTCCAAGGGGGACACGCCCTACGCGGGCATGAGCAATTCGCGCGCCAGGGAGAAAATCGATGCTGGTAAGAATCATTTATTGGAGACATTTCATTTTGCAAATCATTCAACATTATATTTAGTTGACATGTTGACATACTCGTAGTTAGTTTTTAGTTTTTTGGTGATTATTTTTTTTTAAACTATCTCAATGTAATTGGTTGGGCATCCGTTAGCACGGACTACTTACTATTATAGTTCAAAATCACTAATTTTGTCGCTATATAGTCATAGTACAAGTGTGTTATAAGTTTTACCATTTCTTCAAGCCAAGAACTAAGTCATAATGCCTGTCTCTTTCTTTCATCAGGTTACAGAATGCCAGCACCAGATGGCTGTTCCGAGGACGTGTACGCCCTGATGCTGCGCTGCTGGGAGTACGAGCCGGAGAAGCGGCCGCACTTCCACCAGATATACACCATCATCGACAACATATACAACAGATAACTAGCGCGCCCGCGCCGCACGCTGCGCGCTCTATTCAAGCTGAAACGGTAGACTTCAATGACACCTTCAATAAAATCCTCAAAGAATCACACCAGGTGTGATGTTCGCGAAAACACACCTTGTGTACTAAATATAAAGGCACACACGGAGTGTTGTTAGTACGGAATCAATAGAAGGATATTTGCAGTGTTTTCGGCATCTAATAGACATTTACAATGACATGCGAGGCGTGTCGGTGGTACTGATGGTAAAACGGAAACATCGAATACGACAATTACGCTCAACCTGATATCGAATAACTATCGATTATTTTTTGTGTTTGGTGAAAAAATTGGACGATATATTCGATTCCCAGCTGTTTACCTTTAAATATGACCTGGTCTTTCTCATAATATGAGACTACGAGTACATAAACACGTAATAATTTACATTTTTGGTCGGTCCTAATGTGATTGTTTCAAAAAGTGTTGAAATCATCTTTTAACTGTTCTTTTTCAATATTTTTCTTTCCCATTGTTTCAAGGCCGACCAGAAATTATTTGTATCTACATTAATCATTATTTTTCATGCAAGGAGAAAGAGTAGAATATTTAGGTTCACATGTAGAGACCTAAATAGTTTAAGTTATTTTGACCGTACACGTACGTAGTGTGAGGCAAAATTGTAAAAGCTAATTAACTACTTTAAATAACATGATGTTTTGGGATCAAATGTTCGGATATGGCTTTATTTTTGTATGAATTTTTTGATTGTAGAGTCGGAGTGCAACTTTGGAAAATACTCATTGACTTGCTAAGTTTTCCAATGTTCAGTAAATAATCGCAATTCCGTTTTAATTATAATATGCTTCTGTAGTCATATAATGAAACTGCAGCATATTTGGACTAGTGTATTTGATTATTTGGTTTGTAACGATATTATGCATATTTGCGTGCTTGCTACTTAAAAGATCAAATCCTTGATTGATGACGTCTACAGTATTTTCAGACATAAACTCTCCCCATAGATATCTGCCGTTACCGTTCAGAAGGAACTGCTATGAAGTTCTAGCTATTTTTATGAAGTTCTTTGTGTAGGTAAAATAGTATGGCTAAGCAAGCACGCGTGGTAGATATTATTAAGAAAGTTATCGATTATATTAATAAATATTTTTATTTACTGTATAGTATTATTGGAATGCCTCACGTTACGAAGTGTTGATCTCTTTCGAATGATACTTTAGCGCTAAGCGAACCCATGTAAGTGTAGCTAAGTATACCTAATTTAGTAATAACGGAGATGGCAAGCTTGCAAATAGACGCAGATTTATTTCGTTACTGTTAAAAAACGTATTTGTTAGCGAAATTCATGGTTTTATTTTTATGCTATCCGTATGGTCAGCGAGAAACTAAAGCAGCAGATTTGCCATTTTCTCTATATGGATTACTCAAATGCTGCCAAGAGGAGCTTTCAAGTACGGACAAGAGATAAATACTGCAGAGGGTAAGGTCCTCTGATGTATGACCCAAAAATAGGTCTTTGCAGGCGGCGCCGTGAGTAGCCCTCTTGATTAAAATCAATTCTTAAAAAACATATTCACATATATTCTTACGTGAAAGTACAAGTCCTCTGCTTACTTAGTACATGTAATATTTGTATTTATAAAATTTCTGAATGTTTAAAACACTGCGACAATAGGTGAGTATTTTGTATTAGATTGTGAGATATCAACAGACATTTATATTAAAACTTGAGTATTTTAATTATGTACTAATTAGTAATTCATATGTGTATTTTAATTAATATTTACCACTGTGTTGACATCGTTGTAGAGTGCTATTTTGATTCGAATGTAATGTGGCAATAAGTATGATTTATGCACGGACTAGTAAAAAAAGAAGGACTCCACGCTATCATACTATAGCGTGAAACCACGTTTATGCATGTGTGAGTGAGATACATATGGATACCAGATATCGGATATGTGTCATTTGGAGCACTTATTATTTCAATGTGTGCCGTAAGTTGCGTGTCAAGGTGGAGCAGAGGAGCTTCAATGTGTAGTTAGTGGCGCGGAGTCCTTCTTTTTTTACTAGTCCGTGGTTTTATGTGATAGTTTTTCCGTTGTGCTTCCAAGAATTTTGTCTTGTGCTTCCATAATAATAAGCAAATTATATTTACAAAGGGCGTATTGCCTTGTGTACATCCGAAGATAAAGAATTGTACTGTCAGCCGTTATTCATTGACGCGGTATGACATTGTTGCGATTTTATCAACTTTTTCAATAGTACTGTGAAGCATCATATATCGCAGTGCTGATTGTAGTAACAAACAAATTATGTTATTACAATATACGGTTTTATCGGAACTTATCCCACTTGCGCCCGAAGTAACCTTAATAGCAGGTTTCTGAGTTAAGAATCATGCATTCACGTCTCAAACTTACCTACTTACTTGAATATTTTTTTATATGTCGAAGGGTTAGTTTGAGAACTCAACATAATCATCTTTGAAATCGGCTGAATTTATTACTACTTACAATATAACATCGTTTGAAAAATAACACGAAAAAATCTACAAAATATGAAAGAGAGTGAAGAAAAAATTAAATTACTAGGGAAAGATAAAATATAAGAAGGAAAGAAAGGGAGAACGTTTAATAGACATTGTTAAAATATGTCTAAATATTAAGAATGTCTATTACTTTTAGTTTTTATCAGGTAATCGATTTGCTAACTGAACCGCAGTTGCACCGCCTCAATGACGGCGCCATGTTGACAAATGTAACACAGAGTGAGATATGGATACTAAAGTTTATTGAGTGTTTAGTATTTTATTTAGACTAAGATTTAAAAATGACTGTAAATATTTTTTCATATTATGTCATATTCAATAAAGTGCCAGACAATTTTGGAATAAATAAATGTGCCGTTTTTTTTAAATACCAATAAATCCTTTCAAAATAGGTACCTAAGTATTTAACTTTTTTCTTGGATTAAATGTATCTATATTTCACCTATAACTATTACTGATTTCTGAATACAAAAGAAAAAAATTGTTTACACTTTAAATTTAATACCTACATATTATCACGCCCTTAATCCCCGAAGGAGACCATCAGCCAAAAAATAAAAGAACCGGCCAAGTGCGAGTCGGACTCGCGCATTAGAGGTTCCGTACCATTATCCATAAAAACGGCAAAAAAATCATGTCTGTTGTATGGGAGCCCCCTTAAATATTTATTTTATTCTGTTTTTTAGTTATTACTTTCCTTACTTTAGGTACTTATTTGTTGTTATAGTGGCAACAGAAATACATTATCTGTAAAAATTTCAACTGCCTAAGTATCACGGTTTATGAGATACATGACTGCCTGGTGACAGACGGTCGGAAAGCGGAGTCTTAGTAATAGGTATTTCTACTCTTTGGGTACGGAACCCTAAAAATCGCCTCGGTCATATGGAAAATTGTGAAAAAATGCAATAACTTTTAAATTCTGCCAAGAATAATAATAATAAAAAAAAGCTAACATATAAAAACCGCCAGATGGCACGAGGGAGTCTCGTGGTCTTATCACTGACACTATTGGGTCCTTGTTGACAGCATGTCAGTTTGGTCTGACAACTAACCAATGAGGAGGGTGACAAGACCGCAAGACACAGATAAGCGATCTTTTGAACGTTTTAATTCAAAAAACCCTAATTTAAAGTGGATATATACATATAGAAGGTAAATATTAGATTTTTTTTTTATTGTTTAAAAAATAAAGCACTGGTATAAATATATACAAAATTTATTACACAACATAAATAATTACAAATACAATTTAATTAGTTCATCACTAACCGCCGAAGGGGTGAGTATACCTAAATCAGTGAGCAGTAGAGAGATGTACGCAGGGGGTGTGTAGTCCACCAGCGGGTGCTGTTTGGAGAGGTCCTGGCTCGACTTGAGCACGCTGGAGAGGTACTTGAACTCGTTCGGGAGGTCCCTCTGGTTGAGCGGGTACGTGCGGGAGAATTTGAAACTCTCTGTTAGGACGTATACGGGTTTTTTGAGTTCTAGAGCCGCCATGCCGAGACCGTAGGTGCCGATCTGGAAATTAAGAAAAGGATCACCTTTGAAGCAGTGGACAAAACGATTGATTACAATGGCTTAATAGCTTACGATACATAGCAACATCATATTCGAAAATCGTCATCGCCAAAAACATTGGCCACTGTCGCAAATTGTGACTTCCTTCAATGATTTCGAATATTGTCATTTATGCAAATCGTCACTATCGCAGGACGTTGACGTAATTTTTTGTTTTTCTCTGCTTAAACATGAATGACGTTTTGCAAAAGTGACCAATAAGTCAAAACCCACATTAATTTCAACTATGATTTCCATGATATCTTATAGGATGCCGCCTACATTTCAGCGATAAAAATTGAACTCGCCAGACGAGTCGTCGGCATTGATTGGAATAAGTTATGTGAACTCTCCGGGCGAGTCCGTGGCACTGAACGTGTTAATCTAACCTTGTTGATGATGCCTCCGTTCTCGGTGACGCCCTCCGCGCCGATCATCACCATGTCCACCTGTTCCATGATGTAGCCGATGGACGAGTCCAGGATCAGCGTCGCGTCAATACCCGCCGCCTCCAACTGCTTGTGCATTAACACACTGGAACGAGAGTTACTTTCTAAGGTTATCTAAATATCTTGTCATCAAAAATGCAGATCACTGAAGAAGAACTGTATTTATACTGTTATATTATATCTGAATTTCCTTCAAACTATAAAGATATACTATTTGACCCGGCGAACTACGTACCGCCCCGTTCTAAGATTTCTCTTGGGGCAGTGAGTGATGGTGGTAGAAGGGTGAAAAGTTACCTTACGGCCTATTCTTATACCTACCAAATGTACAAAAATACATTAAAATCGGTCGAGCCTTTTCAGACAGATTTTAAATTTGAAAACATTAAATTACATGTCTGATTGTTATGTCAAAATAAAAGTTTATTATTATTTCTATAAAAGTATAAAGATTTTGATGATGATGTTTGTTTGTTGCGGTCAATTTCTGAAATGACTTAGCTGATTCTGATGGAACTTACACTGGCTTGCCAAGGATTAGGAGATTCCTGATAATAAGGAGTAATTTAAGCTACTTTTTTAGTTGAAATTGTGGATAACTAACTAAACTTCACACCACTTCCCTAGCGGGAAAATTAAATTCCACATTATAGAAAAATTTAATCTATTAAAAAAAAAACTTTGGTGTGGACCACCCTTATGGGTATGAAAAATAGATAACAATCGATTCTCAGATCCACCAAGTAAACATATAAAATTTCATCAAAATCGGTAAAGGAATTTCGAAAGAATATGGCAACTAACAATATGACACAAGAATTATACATATTGGATATAATATTGTTAGTAAATTTTTCAAATTCAAATTCAAAATTTCTTTATTCATGTAGGCCTCAAAAAAAAAGCACTTATAAATCGTCAATTTTACAAAATTTTTGAGCAATGTGAATCTACCACCGGTTCGGAATGCTGATTCTACCGAGAAGAAACCGGCAAGAAACTCGGTAGTTACTCTTTTCAGCGTCAAAATATACATGAGTAATATACACGTTTTTTTTAAATGTTCTAAACCAAATCATACAATCAATGACTGCGGGAGATGACATAATATGATGACTTACAATAAAAGTGTAAGATCAACCAGAGCAGACCAGCCCCCAAAGGTGGCACCTGTGCACAAGCATGACGCATGTGTCAGCCATCATTTCACTCAACCATATCAGAGGGAATGTAACGACCCGCCACATAACGCCACCACCCCAGAGGCAATTAAGTGAGCATGACTACTCAGGCTATCTCAGCAATTAATTAAAAAAACTAAAAAGAAAAAGGTCACAAATATCCAACATCAGCCACTAACCATAGGAAAAGGTGTACAAGATTCAGACTACACTATTAAAGATTTCACATTAGATCCCAATGGAGATTCATTTACCCAAGCTGTCTTATCGTTCAGATAATCGTCAGTAGTATAATAACCTTTTTGTAGTAAGGTATTTTTAATGTACTGTTTGAACTGAATGAGAGGCAATGTTATGATACTTGCGGGAATTTTATTATAGTAATTTATACTTTGTCCCATAAAGCTACGTGACAACTTTTGAAGTCTGAAACGTGGTATTGCTATCTTAAACTTATTTCTTGTATTTTTATTATGCACATCACATTTTTTAGTAAACAAATTGATGTTTTGATGCACATATAAGATGCAGCTATATATGTACTGTGAGGCAACGGTGAGAATCCCAATTTGCTTGAATAACTCCCTAAGAGAGTCTCGAGTGTTTAGATTGTAGATAGACCTAATAGCTCGTTTTTGAAGAAGGAAGATAGTCTGGATTTCTGCTGCCTTTCCCCAAAGAAGAATACCGTAAGACATGATGCTATGAAAGTAACTGAAATAGACCAGACGAGATGTTGCAACGTCTGTAAGTTGTCTAATTCTCCTAATCGCAAAAACAGCTAAACTAAGCTTCCGGGCAAGAATAGAAATCTGATAATTCCACTGCAGCTTTGAGTCTAGATTAATACCTAAAAAGACGGTCGATTCGACTAATTCCAATTTGTCGCCGTCCAACTTTAGGCTTACATCTACTTGTCTTACGTTTGGAAGAACAAAATTCACACATTTTGTTTTTGTTGCATTAAGCTGTAGGTTATTTACTGTAAACCAATTTAAGACCATCGAGAGAGTATTATTTACGTCATCAAAATTATTTTTACTTCTATCAATGTTAAAAATGAGCGATGTGTCATCAGCAAATAATACAATCTTACATAAGTCTTTAACACAGAATGGCAAATCATTAATATAAATTAAAAATAGGAAAGGGCCCAGACTAGATCCTTGAGGGACACCCATGGTAACCTTCGATCCTGTAGAAAGAGCTCCGTTTATATCAACTCTTTGAATTCTGGAATTAATGTATGATGTAATAAGTTCCAGAGCAAGATTTTTGACGCCGTAATGGTCCAATTTGCAAATGAGAGTCCGGTGATCAACACAATCAAATGCCTTGGATAAATCACAGAATACACCAAGAGCATTGAGTTTTCCCAGGCCTCATATATATGTTTTATGAGCGCAATTCCAGCATCAGTTGTGGAACGACCTCTGCAGAAGCCATACTGTTCCGAATGTAAAAGTTTATTTTGTGTGAAATGAGCTAACAATTGTTCATTAATATTTTTTTCAAAAACTTTACTTAGTGTGGGTAAAATTGATATAGGTCTAAAATTATTAGGGTCCTGTTTACAACCAGATTTGAATAATGGTAAGACCTTACTATGTTTCATTAAGTCCGGAAACACACCACTATCAATACAGGAATTAAAGATATCCGCTAAGTATGGTGCAATAATAGGAATAATATGATTAATATGCTTTATGGAAATACCAAACAGGTCACAAGTATTTTTCTGTTGCAGAGATTTGAAGGTACTTATTATATCATTGGTACCTATGTGTTTAAATTTAAAAAGAGAATTACAACCAGCGACGTTATTCTTTAACAACTTCTCCGCTTCAGAAGCAGAGGAGTTCAGCTGAGCAGTTGTTGTGATAGGAATATTGGTAAAAAAACGTTCAAAAGCCTCTGCAATGTGTTGATCGGAATTAACAACTTCGTTATTAATATTGAGACTAAACGAAGTGTCACGTGGTTTTAATTTGCCGGTTTCATGGTTTATAACATCCCACGTAGCTTGTATTTTATTGTTGGAATTTGATATCCTATCACGAATATATAAAGATTTCACTTGCAAACATATTTTTTTAAAAAGTTTAGAATAATTCTTTACATAATTTAAGAATTCAGAACAATTATTAAACTTTTTGAGTTCATATAATTCATAAAGTCGGTTTCTACTTTTGTAAATTCCCTTTGTAGCCCAGGAACTGAATGTGACTTGATTTGGACATTTCCGCTTTTTTAAGGGAAAGTTAAATTCAAATTCTTTCATCAATTTATCAAACAAAGTTCTGTATAAAGTATCAGGATCACTAGACACACATGAGATTTCAGGCAATTTAGTAGCCAATCTATTCTTAAAATTGACTATTTTAGTATGAGAAATAGGTCTATAAGTTATTAGATTCGATGTCTTAGCAAGATTACTACTGTTATCACTAAACGATATAAGTTGCCCATAATGATCAGAGGTCAAATTAGAAAAAACAGACTTCTGAACTGGCTCACAATTACAAAATATATTATCCAGACAAGTGGCTGAAGTAGCTGTTATCCTAGTTGGTTCAAGGAATTGATAGTTAAGATTGAATGATTTAAATAAAGTGATCAATCTTAAACTAGTAGGCGAGTTATCTAAAAGGTTTACATTGAAATCTCCACAAACTACAATGGATCTCTTTTTCTTAATAATTTTCCTTAGAGCATTCTCCATTGTTGCCTCAAACATATTAAAGTCTCCTGAAGGGGGACGGTACGCACAGACTATAATATAGGTATCTAACTCCACGCATGACAGTTCAACATTGCAAAAGTAGTGCTACTTACCCACTGTTATCTGGACAGGAGATTGTGACAAACACTTGAAACCTTTTGTTCATTTTAGATGCTTCCAGCATTGTTTGTAACACTACTCTTGATCTTGAATGAGTTAATATTTTCTGAAAGAACAAATATATTAAAGTAATATAATCAAAGTAGAAATATCTCTTAAAATGATGTTAGCGGTAGAAACTATAGAACAGTATCTAAAACATTTGTGATGATTAGTTGATTACTCAAGATGCAAAAGACTAAAATTAAATTAATTAGGATTACAATAACCATATTTTAAAACACACTTTATCTAATCCCTTTAAATGAGTAATATTTAACTCAATAATTTGTTAACAGCAGAAATATGAAGTTTAATACATACACATCCATCGCCAATAAAAGGCAGGGCTTGCTTAGCCACTTTTCCTCTGGCCTCAAGCAGTGTGTCAAGGAATATTCTGCCACGCTGCAACATTATTTGCTCGCATTCTTCAAAAGACTGTAAATATTCATAACAATTCAGAAGATAAGTAACTTCATTAACTTTCTTTCCTTAGTATATAAATTTTTGTTTGAAAAATTAACTCATCGCTTTCTCCATATAGAGGCGAGAATCTAGGCTTAACCTATGAATAATATTATTCTAGATTTGTACTAAAGGAATACAAAGTGGTCAATGTGTCAAACATGTCTACCAAAATTTACAGTTATTAAAAAACAGAAACATAGGCCAGTCTTCACCCATTGGACTGAAACATAATTAATCCTGTGCTTTAAGTATTAAAATCTAAGATGACATGTAAGTAATTGTAATTTATAATTAAAATAAAGTTTATAACAACCTTGTATAATCTTGGTGGTCAGTCTGTAGAAAATGTTATCGGATTTAACATAACATCACACCCATAATCCCCGAAGGGGTAGGCAGAGTCAAAGGGGCAGCATGCCCCTTCAACCACATTCAGCCAAAAATAAAGTTATTGGATTTGTTCCATATTTTTACAGGTTACGGATTGAAATTCAGAAAGTTTATGTACATCATAGCTAAAGGCCAGGTGACGACTGTATACAATGACTGTAGACTTCATTTAGTTTGGTTATTCACAAACACAATACAAACCTTAACATCCAATTTGGCGAATGTGATGAACCGCATGAACAGTTCACAACCTGAGGATATGGCCGTGACAGGCTGGTCGCTGTTTCGCATCGCATCCACTGCCAGCTGCAGATTCAGATCCAGTTCTCTCACTGTTGCAACTAGAAAATTTTCATTTAGTTTGTAAGAGGATTAAGACCTTAATTTGGAAACATAGCAAACAGCATCAAAACCAGGTTCACTTTGATTGGTTGCATCATATAATTATATCATTACATACATTTTTAATGATTAGTTTTAAAGGTAAAGCCTTAGTACAAATTTTTAAGACACTGAAGAAAGCAGTGTTTTTACATATTTATTTTAATATCAATTAAAAGTACATACATTGAATAGAAATGCTACACTTTATTAATGTCTTTACCTTTGTAATTTTCTATCACAGTTAAAAGAGTTCTAATAGCAGCAACACCTGCCGAAACATCTTCTTCTTCTCTCAAAATTTTCAGGAATATATCTTGTACTTCTGAAATAGTATTTGTGAGATAACAATTGGATAGGTACTTGAAATAATCACAACATTTTTGTCAACTTTCAACTAACTAAATAAGATCATGTCTAGGTTTCTTACCTTCTTTTTTCATTTTGAACAAATAAAGTAATGTTTATTGCTACTTTTTTAACTTATTGATATTGATAATTAATATATTTACGATTCACAAACTAAATATTAGAAAAACATAACCTATCGTTGCTAATTCGAATTCAAATGTCAAAACGTGATGTAAAAAAAGAAATGTCAACGTCATAAAATAAGCATTTCGTTTCACTCAGTAGGTTCACCCTTCTCCGAGTGTCCCCATTTTAGAGTATTTAAAGGGATTTTCTGTTTTGTGTTACAATAATAGCAGCTACATACATGTATGAACGGCTTTTTTACATTTTATTTTAATGCTATTGAAATAGAATAAACAAGAAGGGATTTCCATATAAATTTATTTATGTCTCGAAATAAATATTTTTTTCAATTAAAATACTATAAAATAAAATACTTAGATGCCTTAAGTTTAGATTTATAAAGCTTAGGCTTAGCTTAGGTACATTGGTTTTTATGTTATTAGTTTTACTCTGCATTAGGTACATAATTATCGAGTTAGCCCGTAAAATTCGAATCTGTTTGTGGTTATAATCTAATAAATAACGCCTGTAAAGTAAGTATGGGCAAAAACGATGAAAGATGCGATTGAAGTGCAAATGATGAACCCAATATCCCGGTGGTAGCATGACGACGTATTAATTATTAATTAAAAAAGGTTAGGTCGGTGTACTATTTATTTTTTTCTGGAACCTCTGTCCAAATACATGAGTACCTACTTACAATCTGTAATAGCGAGGGCTCTGGGAGTCCAAATATATCTGGGTAGTTTAAGCTTGCCTAATGGTAAGAGTTGATGGAGGAAGCATTTTTCTTCGGAACCCTATGTTGTCATGAATATTTTAAATAAAACTTTTTATTAAACTACCTATGTAGGTACCTACCTAACATTTTAACATTACCTAATGTTAATGAAATATAATGCAGTTAGAAACCAGTTAAGAAAGCTAGAAAATAACTTGTATACCTACCTACCTACCTATTTGCCAGTTATTTAAGATTTAGATGAGATGAAGTGATTTAAATCCTAGGTTATTTGAGTATTCGATCATGCCAACTTAGATTATGTTAGTACGTTGGATATGTTTACCGCACCGACGACAAGGAACAATGGAAATTCCTTATTGTTGGGTTTTCAAACGTAGGAAATGACGCGGTGTTGAGTGTTGAGGGAAAGTCATGGCCGAGCGCTGGAAGCCGACTCACCTGTAGCCGCGGTGGTGCTGTGACGGAGACAATGCAGCGCCGGTGGTCGGATGACTTGGACGCCTACGCGACTTGACGCGCGAACTGGTGATCACGCTAAGTGTTACGGGTAGCCGCGAGTTTGTAAACAGTGCCGACATGGGGAACACGGCGTCTATCAAGATGAACGACAAACGGCGATGGCAGTGAGTATTTGTTATTTACTTTACGATTTATTGTTGTTTAGTGTTTGAAAACAAAAAGGGGAAAGTAAACAGTGTTTAAGAATTAGGTTTTACATGGAAAGACTTACTTAGTACTGGTAATACTAGATTAACTTTCAAGTGAATGTCAAATATAGGTACCTTGATAGTAATTAATATGAGGTATGAATTTGATTTTGATATTTTAACCGTTTCACATATTTAAGGAACCATTTCAGTATTCTTGAGTCAAAAAAATCCCATATTAATAACATAAAGATACAGACAATCTCTCAATAAAATAATTATGTCATTTATAGAACATATTGGACTGTATCTATGTTTTAATAGGTACCTAAGATCTACGATTGTCAAACTGAATAAAACATTTTGAAGGTAGTTTAGTTCCATTGTTCGTCATTTGTAAATAATGAATAACGTTTTAGTTTAATTTTGAATAATGCTTGAGAGTGTGAAAAAATTCTTTAATTAATGTTTTGAAGATTAAATACCTTAGAGTACGTATGTGTGATCTAAGTAGGTAGCGAGTGACGACCGTACAAAATTGGTTGCTGAATATTTAACGAGCGAAATTAGTTCTAAGTAACAAAGAACTTTATTGTTATTGATCTTTTCGTGCTCTGTTTCATCTCCAAGCGATAAAATCAAAGGCTAAATAATTCGGAATCATAAACATAATGAATCTTGTTAAATATTGTACCTATTTATCTTAACTGTTATTTCTAATAACTGTTACATTGTCATAATTTCAAATTACAGCATTTAGGAAGAAATTTAAAAGGACATTTGTGGCCGAAACACGTTTCTTATTATTGAAATTTCTTGCTAGAAGTCAAATACAAGTAATAATTAATGGAGTCATTATAATATATAACAAAATGTTAAAGCACTTTTCAAAAATTGCTCCTAAGTAGGTATTGACAGTTAGAATGATCTGTCTCTTGAGTTAGGTATATGTCTGTGTGAGACGTTAGTAAGACCGATATTAGCACACAAAGTATACGATACTTAAGGTGACCCAAGTACCTACTGTATAGCTACGTACATACCTACATACAACGATACTTGGTACCTATTTGAATTAATTATTTATTCAGCGATAAACTAACAAGTTGATTGCTGACTTCTTGTTCGTCATATTAGATATCTTATTTCCATCAAATAATAATAATATGCACATAAATTGCTCGCGTAACGCACCAGAACGGAGGTTTAGCCTAGTAGATGCTACAAAGTAGAGACTGATAGGTATTGAGAAGGACGAGAAGGTAAGGTAATGTGGTAATGTTAAAGTATTCTTCGAAACAAAACACAATCATTCCAATAATGTCAAATGTTTAAACTCTGGAGGTTTTGTCATGTCATCATTACTAACTTTTGGACACATGTCAACATTCGTAAAGATGGAAGTCTGTATAATTAATTTTATCACCTTTGATGCTAGATGTTTTTATAAGACTTTTGACTGAAAGGATACATGGGTGATCTCTACAACATGCACATATGTATCCTTTGAACAATACATAGGTATTTCAAACGATGTTGGATTGGAACGTGTATAACTACATATATTGGATTTTTAAGTTCCTACACCGATTCAATTCGTTTGTCGTCTATGGCAAAGAGATTGCAGCTATGTCCATTATGAGCAGGAATATGGCGGAGTGATTACTATATACTCGTATATCTATACTTATAATAAATCTGTAGAGAGGTCAATTCTGTACATGAAATATATTTTCAAAATAACTATCAGGGGGTGATTAGTGATCGATACTGATGCCAAAAATGCAATTAGTAAAAATTTTGTCTGTCTGTCTGTCTGTCTGTCTGTCTGTCTGTCTGTCTGTCTGTCTGTCTGTCTATCTGTCTGTATGTTCCTTATAGAAACAAAAACTACTCGACGGATTTTAACGAAACTTGGTACAATTATTCTTCATACTCCTGGGCAGGTTATAGTAGGTGACACCGCTGGCACAGCTAGTATGAAATAAGTATTAATTTATTTTAGTAGTTCACAAGTGGATCGGATCCTCATGTTATGGCATCGATCGATACGGTTTACTCGTCCATCATCTAGAATGCAGTGGTCCTCTTAGTATGAAGTCCAATACACCTCAAACAGTCACAGCAGAACTCTCTCTTACCCTCAACACTCTTACCCACTGGGTACCAAGGGCACGTGCCCACTGCCACACGATTGAGAGGCCCCCCGCGTCTCAGATTACCATTGGATCACCAAAAACTTATTTGCTGATGTGCCTAGGCCCTCCAATAGGTTAAAGATGGTCCTTTGCATACCCATTTCTTTTGTTAAAAAACTCAAAAAGTTTACCAATATAACTTTTATCCGTACGAAGACGGCTATTAAACTATAGCTTCAACGGTTATGTACCTCATTTGGACATTATTCTTGGACGGCATAAAAACTCCATTACTTAGTCCATTACTTTACTTATGTGTGTTTACGAAATCATAAACGTTTTGCTCGACGCTCAACACCAACGTGCGTGCGCAAACGCGTCTAACCCGGTCGCGCTATTGCGCTAGGTTAGTTAAACTAAGTATTATGCGGTTTCACACTGACGAAAACACGGATTGAAGGGTGGTGTTATTGTTTTGACAAGCAGCGTGAGGAAACACATCATGCTCTGATAGTTGTGGGACGACGAAGTGTGCACGTCGGCAAAATATACCAAATACATATTTTTTCACTCTCGAAATAAACTAGCGTGTAGCCTAAAACTATAGTTTGTTCGGAAATAATCCAATCGATTGAATTATTTTTGTAATTCAACCGATTGGATCTAGGTTTGCAAACGATTTACATGTTCAGCAATTATAGATATATGGCGTTGATATTCATAATAAAAAACGATCGATGTTTCGATGTCACTTTAAACGTATCAAGTTTTTACAAACATTACATCACGCCTATAATCCCCGAAGGGGTAGGAGGCAGAGTCAAAGGGGCAGCAGGCCCCTTTAACCACACTCAGCCAAAACTAAAACTGGGCTGGGTCAGATGGAATATTGTGAAACTACACCTCTAGTTTTTACTTGGATGTTTTCGAATTTGAGTCAATAGGGATGTTGACACTATTATTGGTTTACAGTTATTATGTTAGTATTTACAAGCAATTTTTCTATTTTTTATGAACTAAATTAGTAATTTCTATCATGAAAGTTATTTATTTATTTTGTTTACGAGCAATCCACGGAGTTTTCTCGTAAATGAACTTAATAAACTTAGAATAAAAACACATTTTTAATACATCGTTTTTTTCGTGCCCATGTTTTAATTATTCAAATAATTCAGTTGATATAATTTCAGACTGTTTTAATACACTTACTTGGTTGAAAATATATGTTTTATCCTTTATTAGGTTGTATAGATATCCTTATTGTTAAATATATGTCTAAGGCCTGAGACATTGAAAGATTACATACATCATTTTAAAAGCTTTAGGACTAATGGGAGAGTTTCCATTACCTAGACCCAAATATGAGATCATCTCGGAAACCACTTAAACTACATGGACCTAAGAGACAGCGAAGGTGTGTTACCTTTGATAGTTCTAGGCTAACATTGTATTAACGTCGAGGTCATCTTATAATTTGCGACCGCCATCTAACTTTGACATCGATAATAAGCACTTACCGAACAAGTAATGCCTCAAACCGTTTAATTACTAGAACATATCTTTTTGTATATTTTGACCTATTAAACAGACCGAATCACGATCCTTGACACAGTGAGGGCGGATCAAAGAAAAGGAGGTCGAGATTAGCTCCCAAACTTTTTACACCTGAGTCGAGACGAGTGGTATTATTGTAAGACATTACGGATTGTAAAACTGTGATGGCATTATCACGAATTTACAGTCATCTGGCAGTATAATGACAAGTAGGTAATATCCATTTTTTTTAAATCGGCGGTGAGGTGTATTATTATTTATTATTATAGTAGGTAATGTACATGTTATACGATAATGAAAAGCCTTGAGCGTTTCGACTTTATAGCTACTATTTCAGAGTTCCGCTTGTGGTAGTTACTTATTTATACTATATTGTACATATCAATAAGGCGTAAAAATTGATTTTACTGTCTGCTTTCTTCTGACTGGCCCGATGGTCGAGTGGTCAGGGACCATGGCCACGAAACCGATGGTCGCGGGTTCGAATCCCGCTATGGGCAAATGTTTCGTGTGATGAACAATGGGCATTTGTACTCGAGTCATGGATGTTTATAAACGTATTTAAGTATGTCTATCCGTTCACCTAGTATCCATAGCACAAGCATAAGCTTAGTTTGGGACTAGGGAATTGGTGTGTCAGTCTTGAGAATTTATTTATTATTTATTTATTTATTCTGAGTATTTTGTCCAGTCAACCACGATATAATACAGGTTACGAAGAAATAATAATAGCGCAAGTGCAAGGCGAGGATAAGTTTCTTAACATGTTGTGATTATCATAAATCTATTTAATAGATTCATGAAGATTATATATGTATTGATATAGAGTAACTACCGAGTTTCTTGCCGGATTCTTCTCGGTAGATACAACTTTCCGAATCGGTGGTAGAATCATATAGCTTTGGCTTTACCTGTATTAGACGATTTATAAGTGTTTCCTTGAAATTTATTTGACTTTGACTTTGATTGGCGTCACTTTGCCGACATTACTTCCTTCATATTTTATAGCAAAGTCAGTAAAGGAAGATCTTACAACCTAATCCTCATGCAAGAGCTATGCACGTCTAGGCATATAACATTGTAAATTAGACATTGTGAATTGCTCATCAATAATACATGTTGACCGTTTCTTAGCTAATTGCACTCTATAGAGAACATTTTCAGAACTCCGCACGCGGAAGACGAGGCTGAATTTAAATTGGATCTACCTACGGTCTGACTGGCCATTCGACATTCATTATGGTTGATGTTGATAATGAACGGGTAAAACCGTCACCTTGTTGTTTTTTACGCACGGACTAACTAAGTGTTCGGTGCGTGATTGTTAAGGTTTTTGCTAGAAGACGTTAAAAAGAGATTGAAAACATGATGTACCGACTGTTTCTTGCTTAGCTTGTCGTATTTGTCGACTAAACTTAGTATACTGGATATTGGGTGGTGTGTGGACTGTTTAAGAGATGAGTTAGCCACTAATCACTTTTATTTCACGATTTTCTACCTATAGATAGTGATAAACGCCTATCTGTAATATAAAAATGAATCGCTGAATGTGTTGCTAAGCGCATATCTCGAGAACAGCTGAACCGATTTCGCTAATTCTTTTTTATTTGTGTTTGTTATTGTCAAGTAAAGGTTACTTGACAATAGTACTCTATATAGGTAGGTTGTTTATTTTAGTAATGCTCTTACTTCTACTGCGATATTAGAGAACAACAAAAAATCTGTGACAATCATAGATTTAGGATGCAAAAAAATTCTAAATCTATGGTGACAATGATAAATGAAAGTGCAAGTAGATACCACTAACGAGCGACATAAGACGGCCTTGAAAGAGATGAAAGCATTTTGTTCGATAATTGAAACATATTGCCATTTTCCCGCCGTTATCTATTTTTCAAATGAGTCCTCCTAATTCTCATGTCTTGGTCGTTAAGTTTATTGCTTCATTCACAAATTAAATATCAACATTTCCATAAATGAAATGACGCGATTGATTTAGTTAGAGTAAGATCCAAAATACGTCCCTTATCAACTTTATATTTCGACTGTTAATGTGAGCTGTGGCTATTATTCGTTTTAGACTGATGATTAAGAAGCAGTGATAAAAAGTGCAAGTTCAACTACAATTACAATCGCCAGTTGACCTCGATCTGACGAATGGTAGACACAGATTAGACAGGCTTCAGACGCGTTCGTCATTGCGAACGCTAACGTGAAATTGATCAACGTCATTCATCATCAATAACAAGCTCCATCCAGCTACATCTTTCGTATAAACTATGTGGCTCTAATTGTCACTCTCAACTTGTGCAATTTATGCAAATTAACGAATTTAAGGCAGAAATATTTCTACTAATATCTTCACCTGACCTGTATAAGTATATCTTTAATATATTCTTGTAATTGAATAAAATGCTTTGTCCCATGTTGGTCTGAGACTTAAAAATAATGTGCCAACTGTGTTCCTTGCCAAGGAAGGCACGTTTTAAAAGGCGATTAATGGTATATCGGGTTTTGGGTATGTATGGTAGTAGGCGACGAGCTAGCCACTTGTCACTACTGTTTCACAATTTTCTATCTCAACCAGCCCAGTTTTACTTTTGGCTGAATGTAGTTAAAGGGGCTTGTCGCCCCTTTGACTCTACCTACCCCTTCGGGGATTGTGGGCGGGATGGTATGTACGTTTGTAACAAGAACCAGTAAGCTACATATTTCGCACAAACCATGCGGGCCGCATGGTTTGTGCAATAATTGTCACTCTCGACGTCTTGTACAAATTTTAAAGAAAAATTATGATGGAGGTGACACATATTTGCAAAGTTAAGCTAAGAGTGATTCAGAAATATTTCTACTGTGAATATCTCCATTCCACCCGTATTATTTATTATTAAATAAAATGCTTACACGAAAAAAATCGTTAAAAACGCTCTAAAGAGTAGACTAGAATAGCGTAAAATTACGAAAGCAGTCATGTTTTTTTTGGAAATTTGATGTCGAATATTTAATACAATAAGGATAAATTCGTCGATTTTTAAAGACGGTCCTATCATCTTCCGGGCAGCCTTTTAAATAATAAATAAATTAATTAATTCTCCAGACTGACACACCAATGTGCTATGGGTACTAGGTGAACGGATAGACATACTTAAATACGTTTATAGACATCCATGACTCGAGCACAAATGTCCATGTTCATCACACGAAACATTCGCCCCTAGCGGGATTCGAACCCGCGACCCTTAGTTTCGTAGCCAGAGTCTCTGACCAACGGGCCTGTTTTAGCACTCTATACGATAAATGATTCAGTGTGATTAATAATGCTCTTAATCTCAAAAACATCATGATTATCTTTTCCTTTTTGTAATAATCATGCCGTTTTATGTAGTAAGTATATCGTGAAAAATCTTTTTTTTATATAAAAAATCGTACAAAAACGACAAATAAGAAGGTACAACATTCAACCAAGATGCTGTCTGACTATTAGTAGCCAAAATACGCTCTATGTACTATGAAAGGGTTTTTTTTTTAATAAATATAATATAGTATATGGGTACCACATATTTTTTACAATATTAAAGGGCTGCCCATCCCTCTACGCCGTCCCCCTTACTACGCCATTCGCACAGATTAGTCACAGCTTCAGATCCGACAGCGTAAGCAGGTGAGATGGATCGCGTTCATCTGTCACCTATTGTGCGATTCGCGGTGCTCTCCAGCGCCGCGACCTACATCTGGGATGCGCGTTGCTAATCTGCTACTCATTGCATTGTCACTTACATCTGGAACTATTTATGTATTGCTTTGTCATTATACGAGGCTATACATCATCGTGTATACATGTCACTTCGAATTTGCAAATAATTTTTCTATAATAACTTTCCACTTCTTAGCAACATAACGTCAGCGTTTCTACTATCACAGTATTTACCTACTTTGTAAACAAATTGAAGTAACCAATTTCTTCCACCTCTAATTATAACAAAAAAAGTTGCCCAATGAAAGCACTGTAGTTACTCTGCTGCTTTCTAGTATATTTATTTGCGATATTGCTCGTCTTAATACAGAATTTTATATCTATCTACCTTATGTAGGTACATATGTAAACGTTTTGTCATATTCTTTTATGTACTTCTTGAAAACCTCTCTGCACTTCGTGTTTGTAAAATTGCAAAAGAAAAGCGGTTTCATGATGTTCTTTTGAGTGATTAGTAGGTACGTAAATCAGAAATAATTGCAACAACCAAGCTCACTTTTCTAATTAATATTAGTTAGGATTAGGAGTTTTGCTGCAGTAATAAATTACATTTATCTTTAGATTTTTCTAAGGCTTTTCCTAAGTATCTTATTATTTTTATAATTATTCCGTAATGTTCATAAAAACCAAGTACGTTCGTAAATACAAAACACGGCGTTCTATTACAAAAGCTTTTGCAATATCTAATCCACTTATCTATTACGTTTTTATTCTTCGAGAATAAATACATAGTAGTAAAAGTCGCCATGACAATACAGGTACTTTTAAAAATTGTCTTGCGATATGTGCCTAATTTGAATAAAAATTTTAATTTATTTTATAAATTTTTTTGTTAGTTAATTAATCATTGTTTTAAATCATGAGTTTTTAAAATAAAATTTTAAATTAATTAAGTACTTATCAATTGACATATAAGGTATTTAATGATTAAATAGAGGATTACAAATGTCAACTATGCTATATGATTTCAATTTGACTTCTAATTAATCGGGCTTTATATCGAAGGTCTATAAATGAAGATTGAGAAAAGGAGATAAATAAAATAAATTATGTGCCGTAAAACATGAGGCTCATTAGGAGCCCTATTTGCTGCGAGGAAAGAAAAACATTAGTAGGTTCAAGCAACGGCACTACTTGGGAAACAGGTGGAAATAAATAATGCAAAGATAATTGTCGGTAAAGATACAATTTAACTAATGTATGATTCTCCCATTTTCTCTACTGTAAAGGTAGCGTTAATAAAGAGGCAGGAGAATTCATTATATTTAGTAGAACTAAGTAAATATGTATACTCGTTTAACATAATTGTTTCATGTATAATATTATTTCGTTGAGTAATCTTTTAGTTAAATTTAGAATTAATAAATTGAAGTTTATATTTAGCTTATCTATTAATTTTCCTTTTCTGATGACTGTACTTTACTTGCTTCATGGTGGCAAAAAATTAGGAAACCTATTTTATTGTGTAAATTATGCATAAAATTAATTACAAAACATAGATAGATCGTAGGCCTTATATAATATTATAATTTCAACAGTGAAATTGACCTTGATATTGATCAAAATGAAATGTTGCAATAACGTTCTCAGATATACAGATAAGAATACAAATAAAAAATACTGTTCGCGAGTGATAGTAAAATCAACGTCTATGTGAGCAAAGCTTCACTAGAATGTCCGTATCAACACGCGTACATTCCCCGAAGGGGTAGGCAGAGTCCAAGTCGCAATAAAGTAATTTAACTACATATATACATAGATTTAGAGTTTGGTTTAGGGTTGCCATCCGTCTGGGTTTCCCCGGATTTGTCCTAGCTTAGAGGGCATCCGGGGAGCGTCCGGGCGGGGCTTCATTTGTAGTCCGGGTTTAAAAATGTAAAGTCTTGGGCCACCCCGACACAATCACTGTGCCCACACGCCGCATCAACCGACTAACCGACCCGCTAAATTCATCATCATTTTCAACTGTATTTTATTACTATGTTTAAAAAAATCTGTTGACATGTCCGGGTTCTGGGCTCTAAAATCCGGGGTTTTCACGCGTCTTATCCTGGTTGCCAAATTTTGGAGATGGCAACCCTAGTTTGGTTAGATGGGACAAAATAGTGACAAGCGGCTTAGCTCATCGATTACACAATCACAAACCCATTTAAACGTTAAGCTGTCCGTCCTGCGGCTGATCTCTCTCCGGTCATGTCGAATGGCCGTCTCACCGGACTATGAGAGTGAAGGAATAGAGAGTGCACCTGTGTTAGTGCACACACTTGTGTACTATAATATCTCCTGCGCAGTAGGCTAATTCTTGTTGTGATTGGCCGCCGTGACCGATATCGGTTAAGAGGACATTATAATGTGCTGAAGTGAATATTTTCCATTAAAAAGTGAAAAGCGTGAACAAGATTGTATGTAGTTATATTTTATGTGTTGTGATTGAACAATGATGGTGATGTAACATTGTAACTAATCCTTCACACGTGTGCCTTGTCTATAACCGTGAAATGAATTCGTAGAATAAATGTGGCAAAAATATATAGGGCATATCTTACTCGTATATTTCCTAGGGTGCATTAAAAACTCAAATAATTTATTGTTTAACTTTTCGACATTGTTAGAAGCAATTTTTTATACCATTGAGCAATCTTATAGGTAATTGAAAACTTTGAAACTGGATATTTGAATCCAGTTTCAAAGTTTTCAATTCCATTTGGTTTTACCGATTTCGTAAAAAGCGAAGCCACTGTGATTAGGCTTACGAATTCTGGTGGGCAGGGCCAGGTTTCGCAAGCCAGACAAAAAGCCGACGTCTGCAGACGGTAATGCCTGTCATCCGACGGGTCTATGAGGCAACTGAGCTAATAGCTATGAAACATTAGCGTTCCGCAAGCAACGGGGATCTAACAGACCTTTACTTAATTTAACGGGCCCGATGGTCGTATGGTCGGAGACCCTGGCCATTAAAAGGGTTGCGGATTTGAATCCCGCTGAAATTATTCCTTAAAACACCACCTTTAAAAATGGTCTGATGTAATTTTTTTGTAAAATGATTAGAAAATAGTTATATCGACAAATATAATATTTTTTCTTTCATGGATTTTCACTTATAACTTATTTATTTATGGATCTACGACTAAAAGTTACTTGACAAAAGTTGTAGATAATTTAATTTGCCATAAAAATGTTAGACTTTTTTTTTGTGTGACCTATAGTTTGTTAGATAAAACAGAAAAAACATTTGAAACCACCCCTTTTTACAAGATGGCAACCGTCGGACAAGGTTTGCAAACAAACTTGGATTTAACTTTACACTGACCCCCCCCCCCCCCCCCTCGCTATATAAAAATAAAATTTCGTCCTCTGACAAATGCAACCTTTCAATGGACTAAAATCTGACCAAGCACACGCCAGCACGGAATCTTATAGCACGTGTAAAACTCGCACTTGACGATTGTTTGTACGAGTAAATGCTTAATTATTAATTGTCATTCTACCTGTTACAAATGTATCAACGACATTTTTATTGTTCTTATATAATTTAACTAATTAACGGTGTGTGATTTCACTCATCGTTTTCATTAAATAAAAACTAGATCGCAGTAGAGATGTGATCATGCGTAAAGCACGGTGTTTATAGGACATATGTAAGTGACACTATCAAGTAATATTTTATTTATATTACATCATTTCATTACAATTGAAGTAATTTAGGAGCACCTTTTACTGAATTGGTGTAGGTACCACATTAACAGTGCATATTATTTAGGTCTGCTATGGCCAAATTTGTAGGTAGAGACCAATATGCTCATAGGCAATAGTCTCCTTTAATCACTTTAATTTAAGATTTAAGGAACACAGCAAATAGTTTTAAATCACATACCAACTTGGTACATTATTGTTTAGTTGGATATTTACTTCTTACATTAAGTAAGTAATTTTGTCATTTTAGAGTAACTATTCTGTAATCTGTGATATAGTGCTTTAGGGATTGCTATGCTGGATCCGGCAATTCAGCTCAATCCAACACAATTTTAGCTGTTCTGGATCCATGGACATGTGCTTTTTCAATGCCTTCTAGAGAAAGGAATCCTGAATCCAGCAATCCAGCTGGTTCCAGCATAATTTGAGCGGCAAAAATGCCGCTGGATTGCAATACCTATACTTACTGAGCATCTGTCTAGTCTCCAATTAGACTTTTTTTCTCTTTCGTTTGTATTGTATTTTTATTATTTCTTTATCATAAAACGGTGCTAAAGCTACTCAATTAGTAATGCTTAATATATGTACTGTCGTATGTTTATTACGTAAAGTAATTAATTTTAATGATCAATTAAATCCTCGCAAACGTCACTTAACTGTAGGACTGACTCTCAGGAGACGCAGCGCGCGAATACATATATACATACATACATAATACATACATACATACATACATAATGTCACGCCTTTTTCTCATGGGGGTAGGCAGAGATCACGTACTTCCATTTGCTACGATCCTGACATACACCTTTCGCTCCTTCTACATTCATAAGTCTTTTTATACACGCTCGTCGTTTAAGGGTGCTGTTTACCTGTCCTTTTGTTAATACAGCGCGCGAATAATCTGCGACATAGTAGCTGAACAATTCTTACTATTGTTCCCTAGGAAATAAGAACGATGTTTAGCTGCTTTTCTTGCCGACCTTTTTGACAGTGAGGTAGGTACCCTCACTGTCAAAAAGTCATACTTAGGCATTTTTAAGGCTGACAGATACATTAATACACTGATAAATGCATATAAATATTAATTTTACCTACAGGCAATACAGGTTGATATCTGAAACGTTTACAAACATGCTGTTATCAAATGTAGGTATACCATCAGCTGCTAACGATCTAGTATATTTCCTCTCGCCGCGTTATTTAACGTATGTACCTATTGGAATACACATACATAATAAGTACATATCATGCCAAAAGGGTAAATAGAGTTAATGTAAATAAGCAATTAAGCGCCTTGTACCGCATTCAGCTAAATAATTAAGTTGAATTGGATTAAGTAGTTGTATATCCCCAACTAACATCTTGGCCGGAGCAGGGACCTTAAATACCAGAGGTCCCCGGGAGTCCCACACACCACCCAACCCCCCGGATAGCTAAAAAAAAGCATGAAGTACCTAGTTAGATATTAGTGACCAGAGTCTAGCTCGCCCCATATATAATAAATAAATAAATAAATTCTCCTGTCTCACACACCAATTCCCTAGTTCCAAACTTAGCTTATGCTTGTGCTATGGATACTAGGTGAACGGATAGATATACTTAAATACGTTTATAAACATCCATGACTCGAGTACAAATGTCCACACATTTGCCCCTAGCGGGATTCGAACCCGCGACCCTTGGTTTCGTGACCAGGGTCTCTAATCACTCGATCAACGGGCCAGTCAAATATACATGTACAAAACTAATATCAACTACTTAATCGATTAATCGCATAGAGGACTTGCTAGGCAAGAATCACAGTTGATATAATTATTTTGGGGTCCCGAAACAACATGGGACATTAAAATAAAATAGAGCCATTGGGTTTTATACCTAAACTAGCTGTGCCCGCGGTTTCGCCTGCGTTTATGGTTAATGTTATATAGCCTTTATCCTTCCTTGATAAATGAACAATACAACAAAAAACATATTTTTTCAATTCCCATAGTTCCTGAGATTAGCGCGTTCAAGCAAACAAACAAACAGTTCATCTTTATATATTAGTATATATAATATATACGATAGTACGCACAAAATATTTTTTGTGGTCCTACGTTTGTCTTTAAGTTACAAATATTTTTCTCATTCTTGCTTATGACTCAACGAATAGCTAGTCTATATTTTTGAGAACAATTATACAGAACATTTAAGGTAAAATAGACTTTATGTTAATAAGATAAGCTTTGTTTTAGCTAGTTTTATATTTAAATTGGAGTAAAAAAAATACTACGACGTTAGATCATTACCGGGGCTTGATTGACAAACAACCATCGCAAAATCCCAGGATTGCACCAGCGCGGCCCGCCTACTTTGCTCTTCCACCTAATACCTGTTCCGTGGGGCGAAAGAACCTGGCATGTGGGGCCATTGAGATTGAAATTACAGTTATCATCATAATCTTCCTAGGGTTATGTCCCGTGTTTAGACGGGATCCGCTTAGACCATGATTCAGGATTTAGCGAGTCTGGTAATTACAATAAAGCAACTGCCGATCGGACCTTCATAACCCTAAAAATAGGGGAACCAGACAATTTTTGGATCATGGTTACAAATTCAAAGTTGTTTGAATTTGCAGGTTTCATCACGATGTTTTCCTTCACCGTCGAGCTAGGGGTATAATTAGGTACATAGATTTGAAAAATCCAGAGGTACGTGGCTGGGTTTGAATCCGCACTCCTCGGGAAAAAGGCGCGTGTCTTTCCACCGCTCCTGAAATTACAGTTATCATCCAAAACTTATTTTAAAAAAGTTGGTTAGTAGGTACTACGCTTTTTCACAAACTAAGTCATAATCCAACAATCTTAAACGAGGGTTACGTTATTTTGTTTACATTTACAGTGACAGCACGTATTTCAAATTCGGTTCACTATTGTTCAGGCTGGGTTAAAACCAACTCTTTGTTTTAAACTCGGGTCTTTTTCATTATACTCACGCAAATCTATATGAAACTTCGGATCTGCATTCGTATATCATGAAAGAAGTATGTATAAACTAATACATTTCACGAAAGACAACCTATTCAAAAATGAATTTCTAATTACTCTTTAATCACCTTTCCCCGCGTCATGTTCGATCATGCGACAGGCTAGCATCAGATAAGCGGCGCATTGCGCATGCTGTGCGCCGGCGCAGCCGCCCGAGCGCCCTTGGCGCGACCTTGGGCTGACCGCGCGGCGTGCACCCGTCATGCTCAACATGACCGATCTCTGCGCGACATTAGTTAACCTGGCTTTCGCTTAGGATCAGATTGTGTTGAGTGAGACATCCGTAAGTACTTACTTAAGTCTCATTAATAGATATTTATTGGGTTTACTGGGTACTACAAAAGATTAGGAGAAAAGATTTATACCGTATATTATGCATATTTGGTACGTATCGGTCTCGAACTGAACTCTACGATGACCAACTAGGCTCCTTTTTATCCCGGGAAAATAAATAGTACTAATAGTTACCCAAAACTTTATGGTTATGGCATTTATATGGTATGGAAATCAAAATCTATACAGGAGAAATTACATGTCCAATTATAGATAAAAATAAATAGGAACTTTTCAGTTATATAATGCTTAGTCGAACAAAATAGGTAATTTAAGGAAATATATTAAAGATATTACTATTTTAACGAAGGTACTTATATAGTTCTAAACAATGACTACACTAACTTATACAAGCAGGCAAACAAGCATGTTGATTAATTAAACAGGTCTGTCTGGAATCATAAAAATGTATGTAGATAAAGCCGATTAGGTGTGTCGCAAATTCTTGCCAAGAGTTACCACTTAGTACAGTATAAAATGTGAGTTAAAATGCTTAGAATGATTCCTTTTATTTTTAACTCTATGGCTCTTTGTATGTTTCAGTTTCTTAATTTTTTTTTGAAAAAAAGTTCACAAGTTTCCAGATAGGAATTGATTATTATTAACTTAACGACTGGGGGATATGACCTACATATATTTAACATGTCAAGAATAACGAAATATGAGATAAAACAATTTGGATAGGTATTATACACTATTTACATTAATTTATCTTTACAAATTCATTATGAATTGATTGATAATGGCGGGTCCCCAGATATTAGCGTGATCGCAGCTTCCAACCTTCAGTCGTCATTTAGAGTTCAACAGAGCTCTATGGCACTGGATTAAACATCATTTGCTAAGCTAAATTCTAAAATGAACAAAAATTCTTAAAAATTATAAAGGAATATTACAATTTCTCGCTTTCAAGTAAAAACTTTTTTAAAGTTTCTTTGGCGGACTGTGATATAATTTGATCTCTTTTCGGTTTATTTTTCTTTTTAATCGACAATGGAATTTCTTTCGCGTAAAGTCAAATCTACCAACCAGCTTGACACCCGTCAAATGAATGGCGCAAGCGACCTTATCAAGAATAAACGGTAAGTTTTCGATCATTTGGCAGATTTTAAATTATTTTGTGTACATTATTGTATTTCGTATGTACCTACATATTTATACAAAATGTTTCGTGCAACAAAAAAAATCTTTTGACCCTCTCAATGTCAAAGATAAGCAAAGGTAATTTTGGTGTATCAAATACTTATAGCGTAAAATCCAAAAAATGCAATATCGGTTGCATTTTTGCTAATAATACTTTTAAATTTAGTGGTGTTTTATTTCTTTAAATAGGGATGTACTTAATGGAAATTTATTTTAATAAGCAGTGTTGTTTATTGAGGTCATCACGATTGTCATCTTTTAATCTCTTCCTAACTTCTGATATCTCTTAATAAAATCTGCTATTTTCAGTCGCTACTCAGTTAAGCTGTGAATTATCCAGACTCAGTTTAATCAAGTACACTTCCTGTAATATTTAAGTTCCATTTGGTATAATTATACAAGTACTAATTTATACAAGTAGTATGAATTAGTTCACCACTTTAGTTTGTTAGTTGCAATTTAGTCAATATTTTTCTTTATTTTTGTAGTGATCTCACAAGCTGTTAAGGCGGTGATTGCCTGTGGAAGAAATTTAGGGTAAATTTCAGTCGAAATAAAATGTAGGCAGACAGAATAGTTTAGAAATTTTTGTAGTCATTTGTAATTTGAGTCAATATAAGTAAATATATTTGACTCATATTATTATTGCTTTGTTTTTTATATTTATAATGAATTGTGACTATCTTGACCCATGGCTTTAAAATAACCTATTGAAATAGATCCGTAGTATAAGTATACAGCAAATAATTAGAATCGAATATAAATTATTTATTACATATACATATAGATAGTTGTATATACGTGAAAACATGTACTTATTTAAAAGAATATTCGTATGTAATAAATTTACAAATAATGTTATTTTGACACTTGCGTATGGTCGTTGCAGGCACAGTGGTTCATATGAGCTGTCCCTGCCAAGAACGCGGCATGGCCTGTCCTGCTGTGCTAATTAGGTATAATGTAGAAAATGTATATAAACTTAATATGTAGTTGAATATACGCACATACGCAGGCAGAACCGGAGTGTACGTAGTCTATACGTAAGCTATCAAGTAGTTGCATATCTACGCAGGCAGAACCGGAGTCTATAGTATAGTCTATCGCACCCTCAATCGCCCAAGAAGTAGGTAGAGACCAAGCAGTAGCTAGCTCAACTAATAATAGCAAAAAAAATATTGGGTTGGGTAACTGGAGAATTGCAAAAAAACACAATACTCAATAAAGAAAATATCGGACTTTGGTACCTACTATGGCTGTTGTAAGGGACATAGCGGCAATCATTTTGTCATGTTTCCTGTCTAGTAAATGTAAAATAACCATATTTTAGATACAATAAAAAATTCACACTGTTTATTTGTAAAATGTAAGTCGACCGAAGTTCATCTTGTAATGCGTTCAGATTATGATAACCAGCGCACGTAGAGCGCCGTAGCTGCGTACTGTTCGTAGCAGATTACGGCTATACGCGATCTTTACGGTTTAATATTGTTACAAACGATAACGCAAATAATGAAATTCCTATGATATTGTACTAAGTGATATCGACGATGTGAAACATAATTTATTAAATGCCTATTGGAATAAATATACTGATATTCCTTATGGAGAACTGTTGTATAGAGCATTGTCTTAAATATGATAACTGCACGATATATTTATTTTTAATTCTTTTTTTCATAATTACACCTGAAGTTAGAGTAGTAATTTTAATATTCTATAATATTGATATTGACTGGCCTGTTGGTTGAGTGAGCAGAGACCCTGGCCACAAAACCAAGTGTCGCGGGTTCGAATCCTGCTGGGGGTAAATGTTTCGTGTGATGAACATGGGTATTTGTACTACATACATACTTAGTTTGGAAGAAAGAGAATTGGTGTGCTGGTCCAGAGTTTTTTTTTTATAACTGGGATTGAGTAAACATTAATGCTAATGGCGTTTGTTAAAGGTATATGGAAAATCTTGCGAATGATAAAGCAGTAATTGAGATACAAATTAGAGTTACAAAGGTGGTTTATATCATGTCGATTGATAACGGAGGTTAATATTTATCAGTTACTGACCTTGTCCATGGGTGGCTTTACCGGACACCATTGAATTGGTTATCTACTAGGTAACACGCAAATCGTTACAGTTTACGGTTAAAATTTAAAGTCCGATAAAATTACCGGCGTGATAAATTATGTAAAAGGAATTAATTATTCTATATTCATTCATACCATTATTTACGAAAAAGACATAATATTTGGAAATCTGATCTAGTTTTCTTGCGAATTGCCCTTTTTTTATTAAATATGACTTAAATAAATATTCTAGAAATCAGTGCTCATTATCTCAATAGTTTGTAAGCCACGACGCGTCCCTGAACCCTTTTCCACATGCACCACCACAAACGAAAGTTCCCACGCGGGAGGGCACTGACCGCGCCATCTGTTATCTCGCGGCCGCAACCGCACGCGGCTCGTATCTGTGTTGCTGAAAATTTTCCCGCTTTCCCAGGAGTGAAGCCGCGATGAGTCCAGCGCCCCCCGCGCACCGAGACAAAAGTGGCGCTCCGTTCGTCGCCGCCAAGCAGTCGCAAGCGGCCGGCGGAGGGAAGTGTACGTACGACACGATGGAGCGCGATCGCATCGGACTATGGGGCAGCGGGGACGGCACCTCCACCAGCCGCCTCTCCGGCCTGGACCGGCTCAAGCACCCCGGCCTCAACAAGGTAAGGGGGCCCGCTGCCGGATCGATGACCGCGCGTAATTCGGTTAGGTCATGGTTGCACGCATCGCCGGGCGGAAGTGCTCGCCTCTTACAGCAAATTGTATCATTTGTGTACACTGGCCCAGTTGTCCCGATGCACCGGTGACAGCCGAGCCGGCCAGTATCCGCCGATTGTATTGTAATGTTTGTTTTGAACTTTATTCCCGGCGTCGAAGTTCACGTGGGGCCGATTACGGCGTGTCAACAAACTTCGCTCACCTGATGTTTGTTGTCTGAAGTATTATGTTTCGCGTAAAGTTTGCTCGCCGGAACGCACAGAGTATTGAGGAAAATTATGCAACATCCGCATATGGTGCCGCAAGCGTTATTAATATTTTATTAATAAACGTTTGTGCCGGATAAAATGGACCTTAATTGTAGGCGCAGAGTTACACAAAGTTTTGAATATTATTTTGCAAGTTCTAATTGTAAATCAAGTACATTTGCAAGTGGTTCTACGAGTTGTGAAATACCTTCATTATACTAGAAGTGAGTCAGCCGATAAAATGGTTAGAGTATCTAAAACAGCTGATTTGTCGAGTCACTGGGTGTACGAGTATTATACTCAAAGCTTAAAGGTGTGTATGTAATCTTAAAACTGTAATGTAATTACGGTTTCAGCTTGAGATTCACTTAATTATTTATTATGCAAGCCGTCGCAATAGCGCTGTCTAAAATATATTTGCAGTTATGTGCAACGGTACTCATTAAATAATTGAGGATGAATTTATAATCATATACTTTGTTCAGTAGTTACAGAAATATCCATAGGTAGGTACGTAACAAGGCAAGAATATGAATATTTTTTTTATCTCAAAGAGCAATTTTCCGTCGAAAAACTGATATGAAGATAAATTGATTATAAAAAACAAATAAGAAATTATAACTTCTAATCTAGTTAGATATAGAAAAGCATACAGGCTGGGCTTAGCAAAAAAAAAAAAAACTTTATCCCAATCATAATTAGCCTTTTGTCTATATTTAGGTCGGGAATATATATGTTAGGGGCCTACACTTTGGGCTAGCTAAGGAAGTTGACAGTAAACAGCCTTAGTTAAGCGAATTAAGACACGAAGCTAGCCTCTGTAAAAATCTCGCCAGACTTAATAGGTACCTCTAAATGGACAGCTAAGTGCGTCGCTCTGGGCGAGGGGACGCGACGAGGGTAGACAGGGGTTGCCCGACGCAAATCGTATGCCCCGGGCCCAAGGGCTGTTATTAAATTTTATTATAACGATCATAGCCGGTGACAGCGCTCGCAGAGAACATTAAAGCGTACGTGAGGTACATTACATTTAGAAGAAATCATCTAAACTATGCTCGACTTGTAAGACCTAGTAGCGTTGCCATTCAAGTTTACTATTATATTTTTTTAAGTAGTTAGAAAATTACGCTGGTATTTATGGGTAACAATAAATTATTACCTATTAAAATTCAAAGTATGATACTTAAGCTAATTAATAATTTAATTACCTATTTGCATCAAAGTACTTAGAAGAAAAACAAATCGTTAAAATTTTGTTATATCAAATACATTATTGCAACAATTTTTTATCACAGTATCTTGACTACATACACTGAAATTTCAATATTTTCTGAAATTTACGGCTATTTTGTGCTATAACGATGTTATCGGATTTTATTTTTACAATCGAAGGAAGCACTTGACACCGCTAACGCTTTATTTTAGCTGTATGTCTAGTGCTGTCTATAAATTAGATTAGACAGTCTAAGTACTTGTATCAATAATTTTAAGTTTTCACGAAAATGTACAAGAGACTGAACTTTTGTTTCTTAAAATTTTCATCTACAGTTTCAGAACTTCTTTGATCGAATATTTAACTATAAATGAACTAGACTGGATGATATTATTCTCTTAGTATTCATTAGTTGTATCTGCTATATGAACAATTAGTTACGCAAGCTAGAATCGTTTTAGAATCGAACAAAACAGACATCCGATATCGCGGCGTATTGACATTTGTTCCAGTATACAGCACCGCTTCATGTCCATAAATAGTGCAATGGTTTGTGCGTGGTTAGTGACATGTCGCGTAATATCGATCGGCTAGCTCGGTGCACTGGCGGGCAGCCGCGGACCCGCTTGCCTCACCGCTGGCAGTGGCGCGTAACTATGGTGTGGCAGGACTGGCATATAGGGATTGCAATCCGGAAAACCGAATCCGGTAATCCGGCATCATTTAAAGTTTACCGGATCCGGTACCACAATATACCGGATCTGGTGTCCGGATCCGATGAAACTATTGTTGACAGAATAACACAGCGCAATTGCTGCAATTACAATCCGAAAAGCCGGATCCAGTATCATTGCTAGTCCGACCAGATCCGACCAGGTCGGATTGAAAATGACACCGGATTGCAATCCCTTGACAGGAATAATGCCACTGGCTATTCTTTAAGAGGGGCCCCGAGCTCGAGGGGCCTATAAGCGCAGCCTTAGCCGTAGCTTGAGGTGTATACTGTCATTGAGCGAAGACCACGACCGATAAAATAAATAGCCACGGGGCTCAACAGTACAGTTTTGCCACTGCCGGTTGTCTGCCATCACTTACTAACTCATTACTCACGCTGACATTACTCATGCTGACACCTTTTACTTTCGCACACGGTGGGACACAAGTCTAATTCAAGGTTAACTTCACCCAATGATGAATGTTGAACGAAAAGTTAATTAGAATATCGTCAGCTAGAACTTACCTGACATGTTTTCCAAATGTTTGTTCTGGTATATGTTATTGCAAAGACTTATCTGGGAATTTATAGCTGCTTTTAAAAATTTATTCGTGATACTGTTAATACTGACCCTGGCCTGGATTTAACATATATGTGTCTCGAGTAATTCAATAAGCGGAAATGTCATTTCCAATTACTTATCCGGATTGAATTACTTAAGTTGTATTTTTTATTCCATTAATGGAGGCAAGAATCAAGAATAAATATAATTGCATTAAAGTCAACACAAATTGCGCATACCGTTCTCAATGTTGGAAAACGTAACGTTAATATCAGTTCGGAGCAACTGGGACAACAATGTGTTGATGAGATTATGAACAGAATACATTTTTAAGTACATTAATTTGTACGTGAATGTGAAATAGGGACTTTATTCACTGAAACAAGGATACTGACATGCAGTTTATAGTACCTACGTATGAATAATGAATGTGTAATATAATATTTCATAATACTTAGTTAAGATGTTATTGACCGCACACTACGTTCAATATCATGCTCAAATGTTGGTTTCCAGTTACTAGGTAACAACCAAATTATTCCAATATCGCTGAGCCAAATGACGTCAGCTGGCGTGGCGGAGGTATTTACCCACGTTGAGCCATCATCTTACCATTTTATGACTAGTATTTGCTGTAGTTAGTTGTTATTACTTTTCGATGCCATCGCAGACTGTCTAAAGTATCATGACGATATTATCGCCATGACGTCATATTATTATTATATTACGTATTTGTTTCTTAATGAAACACAGGACAATAATGTAGGATGACCATGCAATAGTTCCTGAATAATATTTTGTCAGTATTGATAAATTTATGAACAAATGCTTTTTCATTTTGTTATCTACCTTCAAATAGTCAAAATGTCACTTTATTTGCGTAAAAATTAAGATAAAGTCCTTCTTTATAAACCCCTACTCCTAGGCCAAAATGGTAAAATTCCTTAAATTGAATTTATCATTTAACAAACATTATAGCAAACGACCACCACAATCATCATAATAAATAAGTGACGATAGTTTACAACATTAGTAATGTTGACGCGGAGGTAGTTTAAAATTTAACGTATTAAGGATGTCAAGTGGGAAATAACAATTGACTAATCGATGTCTACAGTTAAAGACTCAACTCATTACGTACATGTTAGTAATTCTGCTACGAGTAATATACATTGGTTTCCTTCATATAAACGCCAACAAAGTGCCAGTATATAATGTGAAGACAAAATTATATACCATAGTTATTTCTTTTTTAAGAACGTAACTTCAAACTCTCACCGAATATTTTTGTTGTGTTTTTCTTTACGCAACGTTTGACCCTTTTGACCATTTCATTGTCTAATTAATAATTATACCTATGTACTTAGATATCTCACTTAATTAGATCGTTTAATTTGTACGGTCACATCCGGCGAGAAAATGGTAGGCCTTTATCTCTTGTCTCAACCGACTTCAAAAAAGGAGGAGGTTCTTAAGTGTATTATTTGAACTAATTCACTCGGTCCTGACCTTCCTCAATGTTGGTTAAATATTTGTTTAAGAGATTTAATCCGCGTTCCTCTGTTAGCACTAGTCAAAATATCTGGTCGGTGATGCTGTGAAGAAATTTTGTTCAATTACATTCGAGATTCGAGATAAGGTGAATAGTAAAACAAGTTATTAAACGCATAAATCATATAATGGAAATAAAATAAAAAATAATTTTTATTCTATGTTTCACAAACCAAATTGCATCGTTAGTAGCAACATAGTTCAACATGCTAGGCGAGAAATACAGTTGGTACTTTATTTTCTAGCCCACCAAAATAGAAAAAAATCCCGTTTATTCCTTAAGATTTAAATTCAAAGCGGATTTTCTGTAATTAATAAAAAGCGAAATAACATAAATAGGTTTGGAAGCATTCATTGTAATGATTCGAAACGGCCCTTGGCCCTTTCGGCGAGTACTCGGAAGGGTAACCGCACCAATTTCTGTGTGGTCGCGGGATTGCTCTATAATTGTTAAACACGAACCCGTCCCACCTGCGCCCAATCAGAGGAAAGCAATTTGGTTCGTTACAATGAGGCATTTGCATTTCCATCCTAATTAGTTTGAAATTTTATGCTTTGATTGGGTTGAACTTAGTTTCAATGGTAGGATAGGTACAAATTGGTATCTTCTCAACTTATGGCGTTCGGTTCTCTCGGGAAGTGAAGTGAAGTTTAGTTAGTTAGTTCTCAGCTTATTAGTCATTGAAATTAGATGTAGGTATACCTAGGTGGCTACTTAAATATTACAACATTAAGTCTCTTAATACTTCAGACAAGAAGAGTTATCATTTTGAGCATCCCCGTATGCGAATACGGTCTATAATTTTGACCAGTTAATATAACCTCTAATCAAAAATACTTTGATCGAAGTATAACCCTAGATTATCAAGAAAATAGAATGGTCATACGATCTGATGTGGAGTAAACGAACTCTTACTAGTATAGTATAATTTTTTAAATGTAGTTATAAGGTAACCGTAAAAAGGCACAATATTAATTTATACGTTTGTTCATTATTGCTATTTGATGTGTTAAACGTGGACTATATCATTCGTTAAGAGCTGTGACGTGCTATAAGTTTCGATGTTGTTAATCAGAATGATGTGTGGGCACAAGCGTGCGCACTTATTGAAATGGGTTGGGCTGACTCAAGGTTTTGGCGTAGGTCAGCAAAATGTAGGCTGCCGATAGGAAAGGCTGCACCTGTGTTTGTACCAAGGGAGCTTATTGGTACTATCGGGTAATTCAGTATTTGTAATTGGTATTATGCAGCTGGTTTAGCCACTAATTGCTTCAGAAATAGCTTAGAGATAATGTTAGCAGCAGGGCAAACTATCTATACCTAGATAGATTTTATTACTTTGGCATTACTTATTTCATATTATTTTCGTTAGACATCTCATTCAGAAGTTTAAAAGGTAAAATAATGAGTATTTTTATATTTTTATACGAAAGTTTGCTCTTTATATAAGTAAACGTAATGACAGCCGAAGACCGTGACCTTTCATCATCCCTAAGATAGGGGAACCAGACAATTTTGGGATCATGGTTACAAATTCAAAGTTGTTTGAATTTGCAGGTTTCATCACGATGTTTTCCCTCACCTTCGAGCTAGTTGTATAAATATGTACATAGATTTGAAAAATCTAGAGGTACATGCCCGGGTTTGAAGACCGTGACCTTTATGGGGTCAAATTTTTGCTGCCCTTCCGGAAAATAGTATATATAAACTATGTGTACGCTGTGAATAAATCCTCTTTCTTCTGTTAGTTTCCGTATCAAAAATGCTCATGTTCCTTGCAACTAAAGTATTGTGGTAAGCGAAAACCTGTAAAAAATGGAAGGGTGTGTAATCTATGCCTATCCTACGGGAGAAAGCCATGACATCATGTTGTATATAAAGTACTATGTAATGTCATACCTACATTGTAATGTCTGGTAATAGATTCAGACTCTTCTAGACTTTTAATACTTTGAATATCTACCATATTACAGTATACGATTGATATTTGTTCTGTATATAGTATTGGCTCACAGCCAATTATATCGTCAATAGGACAATGTATTAGTCCCACTAATGTTTCGGGTACGTAATCCTAAGTTCTGCTTCAGCCGAAATCGATAACTAGGGACAAATAATGGAGGGTGGTGCCATCGAACAAACGTCGCTTTATCGCACCATCGCTCCGTAACTGGTTTACTTCTTTTTGCAGGAATTTATAGAAAACCCGGGATGTTTTTTGCAAACGAAGAGAAGCATGCAATGCCCATTTAAAAAAAATCCACGCGGTATTTTGTGGACACAATACAGGCGTGTATTGATTTGTGGTGAAAGCTTTTAATATAATTGCCTCGACGTCAAGCGGCTAAGTCGATAAATTCGCTACGTTATTTTAACGAGAATCGCGTTGATAGCACTAAATGTAAAAATAGTCATCGACAAATTGGGATAGGCCATAGGACTTATTTTCTTAAAAATAATAATGACAAGCTCGATGGCGCATTCAGTAGTGACCCTGCCCCATGCGCCAAGAGTTGTGGGTTCGATCCCCACCAAGGACAAACATTCGTGTGATGAATACTTGTGTTTGTTCTGTGTCTGGGTGTTAATATCCAATATTTAAGTATATATTTGTAATACCACTGTTGATTCTGATATCCGTAATACAAGTGCTTAAGCTACTTACCTCGGAGTCAGAGCAATGTATGTGATGTAGTCTGATATTTATTATTTATTTATTTATAATTGTGTTACGGTTAATATTTCTATATTATGTTACTTCAGATTGACATTAGCCAAAACATACTGGTGCATTTATTTTAAATGTTCAGTGAATATACCAACAACCATATCAACTACAATAGCAAAACTTAAACGGCCATAAATTTCAAAAAGTGATGTACTTGTTTAAACCTAGTCTAAAGAATAAAAGAATAGAACAATTATAAAATGTTGTCTCTGTAGCTTCAAACAAAACAATGGTGATATACATTTTACAACCGTCGAGACTGGATTTAATCCTTGTCCTATTTTGTGCAATATTATCTCACTGTTTATCAAATAGCAGAACGCCGTCTCCAATTTAAAGTAAGTTTTGCTATAAGTAGGTACTCTACTGCTGTACCTGTACACATTACTAGAAAGCCTAATTGTTCCATGGTAGCAAGCTACATTAAGACATTTAACTAGGTTTTTAATAACCAGGATGAACTATTTAACCAGAATGGTTACGCATTTATTATACCTACGATTTTGACGTCGTTCTTAGCTAAAGTTTCGTCATCACATGAAATACCTACACGTAAATCACAAACCTAACCAATTATAAGTCATTTGCTAAAATTGTTACAGCGAATAGTAAAGAGTTATATCTTATCTTACGATAACAATAATAAGATTTGAATCAGCTGATCATTGCGATGATTTCACGAGGCTTCAACGCACGTGACTTATTTACTACGTATTTATCACCTGTACGAATCTTATCAAACTCTTGATGAACTGCAAAGTACTTGCCGGTTGCTGGTTTAACTACTTATCTAGATTACTTACTTCCTATATAACTTTATAACGCTTTGAGATTCTTATTTTCTTGCTTATTTCTTAATAGTTGACTTTGTTATGTTGGTATACATACGAATGTAAGTACAATAATTGTTTTCATATAATATAAATTTTTTGTAATATTTATAAATTAAAAAAACAAAAACGCTGTGTTGAATTATTCTTGAAGTAATGCCGTGGTGTGTGTGCACGCACATTATGAGCAGATAAATCATGTTATTTTATTGGACAATAGCTTTCAACCTTTTTGCGTATATGTGAACGTATGGCACTATTGAGAAGCGCGATACAGTATTACAAGATTGGGGATTATAAATGTCTACTGATTTTGATGAAATCTCACATACATGAGTGTAAGTATATAACATGAGTGTCTGTGAGGATAAATACTGTAGTGTTGCCAAAAAATCGATAGTTTTGCAATTAATAGAATAACGGCCAAATCATCTATACGATCGATAAGACAATCGATAGTATCGATAGTTTCGATCGCTGCCAACCAATGAACTATCGACTGTAGCGATACTAACCAATAAACTATCGATAGTATAGCAGCGATCGAAACTATCGATACAATCGATTGTCTTGCTGTTCACCGATAGTTTTCAGAATAGATTGTCTATCGATAACCTATCGATAGTTAAACTATTGATAGGCTATCGAGGGACAATCGATATTGGCCTATCGAGCGGCAATACTATTATATATCGCATTATAAGACTGGGGACATAAAAACAACCTATTAAAAACGCTTGCCCAACTTTCCAACGTTGATTTAACATCTGCTTCAAGATGAATAGGGGTAGTTGATTAAACTGTTTGTAGTGTAAGCTCTACTTGAGTAGGTACCTAGCAATCGTATTTGTCGATGTAATTGCTCGCCAACCGAGCCATTGTTCTGTCGAATAAAGCCGAGTCCATTTGTCCACGCGATTTACTTCGTCCTCGCAGCCCGAGGGTTGTATTGTACCTTTCTACGCGTTATTTAGCGGTAATGTCTAGCTGGGGTGACTAAAGTAGGACAGAGGTGCTATTACGGGATACAGAGGTGTCGGTGTCTGGAACTTTCGCAGATAATGGCGCTCGGGTTTATGTTAAATCAAAGTTTATACGGAAAAACTACAGCTTTTCCTATGCAAGCTTATTGGGGTGTAAATATTTGAGGGTGATTCACAAAAAGCACCACAAACATAATTTATTAAATGATTTTTTTAATTTATGTTACGGAAAAAACAATATCATATTTCTAGGCAACTTTAAGGATAGCTAAGATAGTTCTTGCAGTTGCCTTCTTAAGTAATTAAGAGATTTATTTATTTATTTAACAAAATTAGGTAAATTTTATGAAAAGATTTAATTTGAATACTTAATACTCTCGAGTATGGTAATGCTTAAAACTTTTTAAGTATCTTTTAATGAACGAAGATGAGCTCATTTACATGAATAGGTATTCTTACTTAGTACTAATTACTTAATCAGCAAATAAGTTATTTTTGGTATATTTAAGCAAGTAGTACTTGTATTAAGGAATGTTCGAAGAAGAACCTGTTGGAGTTCGAACCCGCGATATTTGCGTTTGACTTGTAAAGTCTGAAACATTGCTCAGACATGGCATTATCGCAAGCGTTGGGTGCGGCCGATATCATGCGCTCAGTGCAAGTGATTCGCGCGTCTCGCGCTCTAGCTAGTGCCGTCCCGCGGCCTCCACCTTGACATTGAGCCGGGGTCGGACAACGAGCGGCCAGCCGTGATTCGCTAACGCGTTTATTTATCGCATAGTCTTTAACTAGGCACTCACCATAAATCTGCCTTGATTAAACCCCTAGTAGTTGATTGAAGCTTTTTACTTTTTTAGTCGTCAAGTTTTGATTACTTTTGCTGATGATATTCCATTTGTCATGCTATGTAGTTAGCAAATAAAGGTCCGGTCCGGCTTCGTACGGGTGGACAATTATTTTCTAACCTAACCTAGCTTTTTCAAAATATTCCATAGCTTATGTTAATCAGGTATAATGTAGCATTCTAGTTGTGAAATAATTTTTGAAATCGGTCCAGTAGTTTTTAAGTTTATTCGTTATATACATACCTATGTATATTTATTTGTGTATGTATGTACCTACATACATACACAAATCTTTCATCTTTAAAATAATAGTGTAGATAACAGATATTAATATAGATAAGTCCCCGACTCACCTAGTTGTTGTGTGTTAATAGAAGGTGATGTTAGGAGCCCTAATAACTGTAGAGCATGTTTGAAAATTATGATAAATGTCAAAGAAACGAGTGAGCTGAGTAACGACCACGTCATATTGCGCTCAGTCCTCTCAGTCATACCCTAGGGAGTTGGCGGGAAGTTAGTTAGTTTTAATGTTTTTAGTTGAGCTTGATGAAAGACTAAATAATGATGTAATTTGCCCAATTTACTTTGTTAGTTAAAGAGTGCACTAGTGTATCTATATTTATAATGGAGACAATTATAGTATAAGTTTTATCAGGCCAGAATTATTAATTTCAAAGTTAGTTCACGTTTTACAACGTTAAGGTTCGATCTAACTATCGTCTCGACGATGTGGCTCTTATAGCGAGATATATTGACGTATGTACACAGTAGAATGCAACACCACTCATAGAAATGTTAAATTCTCAATTTGGCTTGTCTCTAAACTAGGTATGGATGGTCTCAAATCCATTTATCCACTCGAAGCTTGTTAATGAACTGTGACTAACGAACCGTTATAGCATGAGGGTCAACTATACATATCTCTAGCAAAGGATAACCCAATTATTCGTCGTTCCCTGGTACCTATCTACTTACGGTTGAAGGAACCCTATTTTAGGCACCTAAAGCACCAACTTATAAATAGATCAAAATAATATTTTGCTAAGTTGAAGTTTAGGTATTTAGGGATTCAATATTACTAAGACCCGAGTATAATAGCGGGTAGGTAAAAAAAAGGCTTTTCCTTCGGAAGAACGTCCATTATGACCTTGGAGTATCCTTGTCACTATTACCGGGAGAGTGGAAAGCTCTCACCACTTCATAGATTATTTTATAACGATAAAATGTAATTCTAAAATTTACTCACAAAATGGCGACAATATTTTTAAAGAGCCGTATTGTATTTCTTGTGGAGCTGTTGTAAAACAATCTTTTTAAAACTCCTTTCCACAAACACATTTAGCTGTGGGGGTGCGCAACCACCCTAAACATGCCAAAATAAACAATATACCTACCTCTTCTAACACGTATCCGATGTACGCTTATTTGAATTTTCTTTAGAAGACGTGAGCTCAAAGACGTGTAATCTTTTATGTCGAAGCTTCGGAAATGTTTCCGCGGCGCTGGCGCGGCAAATGTGGGTCTGGTTGTGTCGGGTCGGGCCCTTCAAAGGGCCTGATTGAAAGGCCCACAGGGAATTTGAGTATTTGGCGAAACAATACTTGGTATGCATAAGATTAGATGGCGTGATTTCGAGATGTAGGTCGAATAGTTTTAGACGTACATACCAAACTTTATTGGATAACTGAGAACGGAATAAAGAAAGCGCTTTGATGGACAGGCAGGTTGAGAATGGTTTCTTTTTCAACTACTAAGTTTGTCTTTTAGAATTTTTCAGGCGTGAGGCTTAGTTTTGCGCTTTTATCATTTTAATCCGTCTACGCTGTTACTTTAATCGGACCTTGATATCGGTTCATCAATCACAAGTATATGACCCCCTCCCTATCCATAAGGCCCCCTAGTGCGCCATAATTTAGCCCTGCTTTGATAAAATATGTATCGAAAGGTTTAGGTTCGTATTATTATACTTTGGTAGGGAAAATCAATTCATAACGTGACTAAAATAAATTTCGTTTTCGCATTTAAATGACGCATGCTATCTGGTCATTAATTTACGAGCAGAAATTAATAAAAGGGATCATCGATCAGGTTTTCATTCAACTAACCCACATTCAGTTATTGTAATTTGAACTCTGAAATCATATCAGCAGGGCGTGCCTTTACTTGAGTGTATACTTTCGTTGATCGTGCCTGTAATTGAATTTTGCTCGATTAATTTCGACGCTGACGAATCATCATTTCATTAAGGATAAAGGTAAATAAAGGGATTTAATGGGAGGATCAGCGTTGCCATGGGAACGCGATAACCGGCACTTGATTGCCATGAAAACGCCGTTTCGTGTTGATGGTTTAGTTCGGTAGTTCTTTTGCGATAGAATGCATGTGTTGACTTTATTGAGTGACCTTGTGAGAAATATGTGAAAAAATATTTAGTAAACAACACTCATAAGTTCTAAGGAGTTAAATATTCATTTAATTCGTTGTTTAAATATATCACAATTAACCGATTAACCAAACAAGAAATGAAGTAAGCTAAAAATGGAAGCATTGTAACATTTTGCGATGTTATTCTTAGAAGCGATAAAAATAGGTTCAATCTTGTACCTTTATAGAATAGACATCTATTATTTATTAACTATTATTTATTAACTATTCAAAAAAGAGTTTAGCACACTTGTATTTTTACAATTGTTTGGACATTTACATGGTATAGTAAAACAATTACTACCGTTATTGTTTATTTTTCACTAGCGTATGTAACAAGATAATATATTCCTCAGTAAAGGTTATTAAATAATTGTGTGCAGATATAGGCAGATAATGGGCGGTGTTTAGCGCCTTGATCCAAATTCTAGGTCGTGCTGCGTGTCCTAGCTAAGTGCCACACTATCCTTGCCCCTGTACCGTCGCGCATGAAAGTTATATGCCTCTAATGTCAAGCTATATTAATGATCCGGCGTACATCGGCTTGCGTTATTCATGACTCTATTAATACTCGCCTTAGGTACGTCGCTTGTTGTAATACAACTTTGTGATTAGTTACTTGTTGCCTTTTTATGTGACAGTTACTGCATATTGTATTTATGTTTATGTGTACCTAAACCCACTCGGGAGTTTTCCATAGAATATGGATGTCAGATAAGGAAATTGACATTGACATTGATGATGCCTTCGAAACGGTTGAATGAAAGCAATTTGAAATGGGGTTTCGCTCATTTGTTTATTTCTGGAATGGGACAACAAGCTCATAAAATTTCTTTAAATAATGTCCATGATTTAATAAATCCATTTAATAAATGATTGGATGTTACTTAACATTTAGATGACTACATTTGGGTAGCCTTCAGTTCATTTGCTCAGAAAAATGTTGTGCTTGGTAACCTAAGCTATTGTTTGCAAGATTATTTGCGCTGTTGTAATTTGTAGTTAAGTAGGTATGTACATAAACTTGGGTAATTATCAAAGTATTCCAATATTTTTGTAACAAACTTGAAACACGTGGCGAAACTACGTGTATAGGCGTCGTAGCTACAAAGTTTTGTTTTCAAATCGGGACAGCAACAATAGCACCAAAATGTATGTAAACAATTTTACTTACTCAAAGTTTGCTGAGAAAATGTTTGAAAGAATTTTTTTTTCTTTGTACTAACAGAAGCTGCCTACTTACAAGTTTTTTGAATAAAAATATCTACACAGTCAGGAAGGTTCCTGCAAAATTCTGCGACACTGCTTCTCGTTTAGGAAAAAAAAATCGGTCGTACCACAAAAGCCCTGCACCCTCCAAAGGCTGCAATTCTAGGGCTCTGGAAAATGTTAATAACATAACGGGTCACTTGGCAAGGTTATTCTTACCTTTGCATTCGAATTTATAGGTATGTATATATAGTTCGCATGTCAGGGTGTCTGCGCCCACAAATTGTCACGAAACTTCCAAACTCGGGGGCGCTTCAAAATTGCTTTTCGCGTTTTAGCTGTTTTCTTTTTATGTCAGTTAATGATGACAAAAGATTTATTTGCTCCTACTCATTGATTTTGTTGGTATCTTCAGTTTGTTTTACGAATCTGTGGAAAGGTACTTATGCCATAAGGAACATAAAATTTGATTTTGTTTTTCTTATAACATTAGTTTTGTAGATTGTTAATATTACCTAGTAATAAATTCGTATTTTCTTTATCTATACCTACATTTCAATCTTTCTTTTTAGAGAGTAGGTTTTGGCTATTTCAAATAGATTTTGTTATTTTATTGTCATTAGTACGCAAAATATGTACTTTCATTTAAGTCATGAATTATTAACTACTAGCTGTGCGGTGTCACCCGCGTTTATGGTTAATATTATAAAGACTATTTCCGTCATACATGATTTCTATGTAACTTTAACCATCAAGGCTGCACACGCGACGGAAGCTTAAAAAATGGAGTAACTTCTCCCGTTTTCCCAACATTTCCCTTCACTACTCTGCTTCTATTGATTGTAGCGTGATGAAAAGTATAACTTGCCCAGGAGTATGAAGAATAATTGTACCAAGTTTCGTTAAAATCCGTCGAGTAGTTTTTGTTTCTATAAGGAACATACAGACATACAGACAGACAGACAGACAGACAGACAGACAGACAAAATTTTTACTGATTGCATTTTTGGCATCAGTATCGATCACTAATCACCCCCTGATAGTTATTTTTAAAATATATTTCATGTACAGAATTTACCTCTCTACAGATTTATTGGACTATAGATTAATTGGACTTAACGCTTAGTTTTGGATTTTAGCTATATCAAAGGAAATTTTAATAATAGAAGGAGATAATTTCGCAGAGATCGGCTTAATTGTTTCAGCTTCAATCACTTAGCGGCCGTCATTAAAATGGTTTCAGAGCGGCTCGGTATTAATCACATTTAAAATAGACTCCGTTTTTGGCTTACTTTTATTATTCGATTTATCTAAATAGATGTTGAAAAACCTCTTTAAATTCAAAACTGATTTGGATTGTTAATTTGAAATCAAACATATTGGTTTCTGAGAAGATCGTAACTTAACTATGACATTTCTTCATGATTGGTTCAACATGTTAGATATTATTTACTATGCCAAGTAGTTAGTCTATAAGTACATTTGTAATATAAAAATAGTTCATAAGATATTTTACATTATCAGTAGTAGTCAGGTTGGAAGAAACAGATATTCAAAAAGTGTACCGTCACTTTCCAAGTAATTGAAGCCCCTCAAGTGTATACTAATTAATTCCAAAAGTCCCTTAGTGGCTAATTTATCCCCAAAGAGGAGGGTCGAGAAAAGGTCGCAGTGTTGAATCGTACGTTTCAATTAATTAAAGCTATTTGTTGTTGCCACGATAACTTAAACAATTTAAATTTAACGGCTTTGTCTTTGCCTGTCGGAAATCTAATTAAATAGGTCACCTCCTTTTATAAAAAATAAGTTGACTAATTTTTTATGCAAAATTAGAAATTTCCTGCCTATTCCATTCCATTCTAGTAGATAGTGCTGACGTCTAGACTTAAGACTCTTGTCCGCTTATTGATCATAGACTCATATCTTATGGCCTGATTTGAAAAGAGATATCTCACACTAAATAATACGCTTCTCTGTAGTAACATATTTGGTTATCCCAAAGTCATAACATTGAAATGTCTTTTGATCTATAATTAAGAAAAAATATAATTAATAAAAATGTTACATGTAGATGTAGACATTCCATTAATACAAATCTCAGACATGACAGGCAAGGTATTTGTTTCATTGACCATGTTGTAAGCGAACGACGCGACAATGACACAGTCTAAATGTTGCCATTACACTAATCACCGAAACAAGTGCTGGCACTTATTAAATTAAACCAGTAAATTAATAGAGCCAGATTGTAAGCGGATTACGATCTGAAACATGTTGTCGAATATTGGATTGAGCAACATCCGCTGTTGTTCGGCGGGCTAATGACGGGACCGATTCGATCTTGACGGCACTTCGTTTAAGGCTATCTTTATTAATTAGGGAGTCGACATGATCTGCTAGGCTTTTAATATTTGTACGCCCATATCTAATACATAAATCTGCATACGTAATCACATGTTTATTAGCTATTGAAATGGTGAATTATTTAATTTGATGGAGAGAACTAAGTAAGACTTCAAAGATATCGCAAGCCGCGTTTAATAATATCTGCCTTTAATAGCTACTATCTACCTTGTAAATACAACGATAATGTACGTTATCATACATTTTATACTAGCTTGAAATAAACTCTATTCAATCGGCTTACCAAAAATCGAATAACTTAATTCTCCGTCTGACGTAATCGGGTAAGGAGAGGTGGCGCGATTCGCCCGCCCACGAGTCAGGCCATGGCGGACCACCAATGGGAAAGCTCTTTCAAGCTCCGATAGTAAGCTATCCAAAACTTGACTTGTGATATTTTTTTATTTGTATTTGTATTAAACATGTATATATTATACAATTGTTTGTTTGAATTGAATAGGGGCCAAAACTATAGCACCTATTTGAAAAATTCTCTTACCAATGGAAAGCTACTTTATCAGCGAGTAACATAGGGTACATTTTATTGCTGTATTCCCACGGGAACGGGAACTACGTGTACAATATATATTTAATAATGTTTAGAGCTTGTAACACGTATCACACATAGGTACACGCAGGGCCGGATTTAAATTTGTGCCGCCCTGGGGCACTGAAGAAAATGCCGCCCTATGACTTAAATTTTATTTTAATAGTTTTGATATCTTCTTTCTTAAAAATTAAAATAACTAATTAATTGCATGAAATTTATTATGTATTATATATTATGTTTAATGTATCAATTCCAGAAAATAAAAATATCAACTTTTATTATTTCAAACCTTTATGGCAATAAATTAATTAAGCTATTGGAATAGTTTTCACTTAAATTTCCTATATTATAGTAAACAAAATTTTAATTTAATGCATAATGTATAAATTATATTCCTTGAAAGATAATATGTTTATTTAAAAGAATTAGTTAATTATTGTAAAGAAACTTTTTTCTCAGTTTCCAAATTTTGCCGCCCTAGAAAATTTGCCGCCCTGGGCACTAGCCCCGACTGCCCCTAGTGTAAATCCACCACTGGGTACACGTAGACACAATATGAACTCGTATATTGCGGCTGCGAATTTGCGCAAATGTTTACCACAGACGTAATGTTTGCTCTGCTTGATTGCGGGCAACCGTTTTGGTAATAATAAACACCGTAAATCTTTGCACTTACCTCGTATCGCATGTGCTACAACAATGTGTACGCGCAGAAGGATAATGTTTATTTACGGATAACTATATACCTACAGAAGTTTTTAATCTGTGGCTGCAGGTAAAGACTCTATGATTCATACTGTATCGGTGTGAGGTGAAAAGTATACGCGTGTTTTAAAATTGCATGTCACTAAAGAATAAGTACTATTCTGTATTTAGTTTTAATTCATGTAGGTATTCCATATATGATCAGACAAAAATTTTGCTTTAAAACTTGTGAAATGAGCTTATTCGGTTTTAGCGTTTGCATGATACTTATTTTTTTTATCGCTTGATTGATCAAAAATAACTTAAACTTCCTACGTGCAGGTCGAACTGTGTAATTTATATCGAGTATTTTCTCTTTCCGACTATATTAATTTTCTCCTAAATGGGAGGTTCTCAGCCAGCACTCCACTCCGCTAAATAAACGATGTGTTCCTCCATAAACATATCCGTAACATCATGACGGCAAATTGGATCGGCGCGGGTGAGAGTGTAACGCGATTAGGTGACATCTGCTGGAGTACCTGCAAATGTATTTGAGGGCCTAGTTGGCCCTTTCTATTGTAACTGATGAAACGATCTTAGGGAGTAATGAGAGATGCTTTGTACCACTTTCATATATATTTTTTCTTTCTATTAAATACTCGATATTCAACAATAGGCGGATTATATACATACATATATGCTCTGGTGACCATCGCTATAGCGTATTCCTAGATTTGAGGAGTCATCATCATTTTCATTGTTAAAGCCAGATTGTTAAATGCACAAGTGAAATTTATCCATTCACAACAAAGGTAGTTTTAGATTTTACTTGATGAAATATCTGTATCTACTTCCCATTTATCACTACCTATCTCCATCTTTATAGAAAGATGAAAATGATTTGACAACAATTTATTGTTATCATGCGTCAGAAAATCTATAACTATCCATTGTCAAAAAGAATACGTAGGTAATAGAACCGATAGCTTTATCAAGATTGAAACTGTGAATAAGAAAAGCTTAAACTATTCTTACGTACGTTTCAAATCATTTTGATCTCGTGAAGAACCTTTCATTGGGCAATGTTGTCAGAGTCACATCAAGTTGAACTGCATCAACTGTGCGGCTAATAGTGTAGGTATTAGATGTTGTATATTGTGTAGGCGACGAGCTAGCCTCTTGGTACTAATTTTGCACAATTTGCCCTTTCTACATAAAAAAAAAATTAACCAAAGGCGGTTGGTTATTAAAGCTTATTTTTCCTTGTAGTCTGCCTACCCTTTTGGGTTTGCGGGCGTGATAGTACATTGATAATGATAAGTTGAAGTACTCTATATAAATGTATCGAGGGCAATCAGCCGCCATCGACATCCGATACGTGTCATGATACTCTCATTACGAACGGCCACCTGTCGTCATTCCGTTAATCATATCTGCGAGTAACTGATTTAATGGCCAATTGCATACAAGACTTATGCGATTACACAATTGCACGTATGATGAAATTATTACATTGTAGAGTTGTAGCAACTTTTTAATTTGTTGTGGGGTTTATGTGACAAGCCCGTTGGTAGGTTTATCGGTTTATATCACTTCGTTGATAACGTTATTGAGAAGTCTACGAGATTTATTACCAGAAAAAAGAAATTGTAATGTTACATTTTCATCTCAAGTTAAGTATATATATTACTGGGTTCATGAAAAACGTTGTCACAGAACTGGGGTTAGGAGATGGTTCCCACTTATTTGCAGTAGGTGAGCAAGGACCATTATTAATTGGTTCATGATTGGTTCTTATTGGTTGAATTTTACTTATTACGTAGAAACAAAAAATTGCAAATGCATGAAAAATCCTAAGTAATTTGCATGGTAACATTTGCAGTTCTGTGATTCGAGATAACTTAAAGTGCAGTTGATAACTTCAAAAAGATAGTAAATAATATTGACTGAGATAACACGTGTAATAGTTCCGTCGGCATTTTTTATCGCAACAACATAATTTATGATTGATGATAACACTTGTGTGGCGTCGATCGATCGTCCTGCCGGCCTGGTAAGCCGGTTCTAATAAATTTATAATACATGTTCTTGCAACATGCATTTCTTCGGCACCCCAGTCTTTCATCGTCTTTCGCCGCGGTGGCCCGGAAATTTCCGGTGTTAAAACATGATTTCACATTGTTGCTGATGAATGGCAGCTCAGTGTCCGCGCGGCCGTAAACTGTGAAATTGGCGGACGTAAACCGAAAGGGGTTTCTCCATCGCTTGTACCCTTTTATTCCCCGGTAATTACTTATAAAACTTCGATGGGGTAGATCGTATCTACGGTTAAATTGTAGACCGTTTAAATTTATAATAGGTGGCTAGATAGGCGTTTAAACTTGATTTATAGGATCTTAATTAATCGATTATTAGCATCACGAATCCCCGTCTTTATTGAAACCGTAGCACCTGTTGGTATTATTGAGATTGTAAATCCATATAAATAAGTATGATATGATTAAAAATTTTCAATTATGAAGAGAAAAATGTGTAATAAACGGCATGTCTTACGAATATAAATCCCATTGTGGCATAACCCTTTGTGCGTTAACAACCCATATAAAATAAAAATATATTACGACTTGAAAGATCACGCTGTAAAAGTGAGCATAAAGCGACAATTTACGGAAGAACGTGATAAAACACGAGTGTATTTTAGTGATATTGTGGACATGAAGTGAAGCTGTTAGATGGAGACATTTTAAAGCTATCAGGAGCGTTTATGGCTGGTGATGGGACGGTAATGCCCTGGCGGCTGAGGGGTTGATCGAAGTAGGGAGAGGCGAGAAAGAAGAGAGAAAGAGAAGAAGATGGAGCGAGACTGGTGGCAGCTTAGCCCACGCCGTGAGATGCACTGCATTCCAGAGTGTTTGGCTTCAGTGGACTCGAGGGTGGGTTTAATGAATTGTCACCTTTTCTTGCTAGCATTATGATGTCTTTTATAGTCTACGTTGGATTTGATCATTATCAATTCGAGAGTCTGGCTCTTACACTGAAGTAACATTGCTGTGTGCCTGATAAGATTTATATCCGCAACTGTAATGTTTGCGTGATTGTGTATATAATTGTTACATTATTTAAATTAAGTATGATTGCTTAGAACATCCAGCTTGCATCCATATTGCTTAGAAATATTTACGCGTGTCAATGTTATTGAGGTGTTATTAACATTCAGGATGGATCTTGTAAAAATATTTATATATTCACTTTCAGCTGGGTATTAATCACCCGATCTGCATAATGTAGATTAAACAGCACTCAGCAAGCAATTTAAAATTCAATCACAAGTCAAGTTGCGCTGCGCAGGATGCAATTGCTCTTCAAGTGCTGCTTTTTGGTTTGCACAGTCAAAATTGGACGATTGTGGCAATGTTTATGCAAGAAGATAGCACAAGAAATTTAATACAAATGCTGTATTTAAGCACATACATTTAACTTACTTTACTCATACTTTAATCCCCTTTATTTAACTCTTGAGGAAGGTTAATTGACAATTGATAGTTTGTTATCTTGATTCAGTCCAATATTATTTTAATATAACAATATTGGTTATCAGTGTATCAGTCATTTATATGTCTAGTCTACTTGACTTCTGAAAAAAAGGCTAGGTTTCTCTTAAGCTCTAGTGCTAACACCAGAGCTCATTCAGAAAATTGTTATGAAAATGTATGTAAATCCTCCATTTTTTGAAGTCGGTTGAAAAAAAGTAAGCACACCACTTTATAAATAACTTGCGATTAAATATATATCTACGTATATTTTTAATCATTAGACAACTACTTATACAAAGGTTATCGGTCACAATGAACTCGGTGTTCATAATGACTTTGGTAATCTTAGCCGTGGCATCTTTAGCTCCCAAATGCGGAAATTAACTTCTAAACTTATTTAATTTTCATTTTCCTTTGTCTGGTCTTCCAGTACAGCATAGTGTAATAGTAATACCAGTGAAGTATATCCACTCAAAATATTACGTTCGAATTAAATAAGTAGTTTTAATTTTTGTATTTTTTTTGCAATCTTGTATTTTTGATATTTAAAGATAGCTAAGTATTTCCAGTAACTCACTTCTAAATTAACACAGGCATCTAATGTCAAGTTTCGACTGCCTCGTTGGTCTAGTGGTATCATGCGCCGCCTAAGGACCAAGAGGTCCCGGGTTTAAATCCCGGGTCGGGCCAAAAATTTGTGGCTGGGTATTTCGATACCGAAATTACTCAGTAACGGCCCGGAGTCAGGAAGTTGGCGGTTTAATCACCCCTGTGCCTCGGAAAGCACGTTAAGCCATTGGTCCTGCGCCTGACCTCTCTCCGGTCATGTCGAATTGCCGTCTCACCGGACTATTAGAGTAAAGGAATAGAGAGTGCACCTGTGTTTGCGCACACACTCGTGCACTATAATATCTCCTGCGCAGTTTGCTAATCCTCGTTGAGATTGGCCGCCGTGACCGATATCGGTTAGGAGGACGTTATTATTATTATTATGTCAAGTGTAAATTTACTAACTCATGCCTGGTTAATTAATGATGTAATTACATATTTTGTAGACTAGAATAAGGCATGTTCGATTAAGTCCTACATCTGGAAATAAGGTAGACATTCCTTTGTCCAGCACAGTGCAAAATTAGACCTCGTTAATAAATTAATTGAGTATCTATATTCAATAGTTAAATAGCATTGTAAGTGATAAATCACTTCCTCTTGCGAGGTCAGTGCAACGTGTCACGTCTATCTTTCGTCACTGTTACTTCCTATACTGTAGCGAAGTTTTCGAAGCACGCTGTCGGAACTTATTCGGCATTAAGAGTTTCGTGGTTGGGAAATTCCTCCCAATGTTGAGTCGAATTCGATATCTGCGTGTTAATTTGGGTTAAACCAATAATATTACATATAATTATAAATAGGAGTCAGATATGTCATAAACGCGCGCGATTTGAAGACTCGAAAATGCCCCAATTGGAACATTTGTGACACTGTTTTCATTTATGCATGATGTGATAGATGCTAGTTGTCTTTTTGCGTACTTTTTATATAATAAACTAGCTGACCCAGCGCACTTCGTAACGCCCCGTTCTCGGATTTTCAGAACCCATTTTTTTCATTTACCGCGCAACTTCTTTTTTTTTTTTCATTAGACACTTGACACTAACAAATACAACTAAAAAAGAATTACCGTAATCGGTAAAGCCGTTCTCAAGTTATAGCTTTGGGGTGGATCACCCTTATTACTTAGGGGTATAAAAAATATATTACGACCGATTCTCAGACCTACCGAATATACATGTAAAATTTCATTAAAATTGGTCAAGCCGGAGTTTGGTAACAAACACCGCGACATGAAAATTTTATATCATGCTATCCATTTTTAATTGTTTGTCAATGATGTCAAATGTGTCGCTAAATTCGGAAGAATATCTTTTGTTGGAATTTAAGCGTGTGACATAATATTTATAGTAAACATCGTTGACGTCACCGCCACGCCTCCCGCGTCACTTGGTCTACTTATTATACAGTATAAACAATTGTCTAGTCAATGTATAAAATATTTAATATTCCCTGCGTCAGTAGTATGTATATGCTATGTCAATATGCTGTAATCGGAATAAACACGAATATTTTATGATTCGTTTGTAGTTATGGTAGCGTTAATGAGGGTTTCTTAAAATAAAAATTCCCTCCTGATGTCCTGGAAATAAATAAATAAATAAAATGTACTGGATTTTCAACGTTAAAGTTATGTTGAATGGTGTTTTATGAAAAAATATTGATTGCAGGCACCACTTTATATTGCGATAACGATAGTTATCACAAAACATTTGTACTTATGTTTTGTTTATACAGTGTTATTTTTAGTTTATGCGTTAAATAAGTAGGTAAGAGGTTTCTAGTCGTAAAAATAACCTTGTAGGTATACTGTTAAAATGCATCATAATATTCAGTAGCGTAAAGTGACAGAATAAAATGTTATTGAAATGAAATGAAATGATTTGAAATGAAATTATTTATTTCTGCAAGTAGATTTGTAACAAATTCTTTTTGCACGTCACACTTTTTACCCTACCAGCACCTCGACGTGAATGGCCTGATGAAAAGAGGTGCCGCAAGAAACTCAACAGATAGAACGGTCAAACTTCCACGAGAATAAATTCACCTTATTATAATATTCGCTCATCTTTCTTTATTAAAAAGGCATGAATATTAATTGAGTAAGTATGGCCGCTATTGAAGGAGTACCGTGGCTTTAATTCCTTGAATAAAACATTGTAGCATTATGAAAATGTACCGACCAGAGAAAGCTAGCAGGTTTTATAGGGGCTTTAAAAGAAAGCTCTTCAATGTTTTTACAAGAAATACTAGATTAATAGTAAGTTAAATTAGTGAAATCGAAATGAAGTATTCTTTGTTAACATAATTTTCTAATAATCAATAGATCCCTATTGATTGACACCATTTGTATTTCAATTTGTAATATCAATTCCGTATAAGAAAGTATCGTAGTACCTGTGTATTTCCGTGAAAGAAAGTATCAGTTGACTATACTAACTAGTGACGTCATAAGCCCATACAAAACCTATGAATTGATTGCGTTTTGACAGCTTTTAAAAAGTATCTGAATTGACTTTACAGTCAATATCCCTATTGTAGTTAAATAAATTGAAAAGAGAAAATTAGGTTCTCCGTGCAGGTACATTCTTCCCGGTGTAAAAAAACGCCGTTTATATTTGTATTCATGCATTTAATCAACTTTCGAGTAAGTTTATATTACACATGTCCATAACAGAAGCATATATGTACAAAATATATTTGCAATACATTGTTTGACCTTCGAAATTCAAGTATGTAGTAGGCCAATTTCCTGGTTATTAAGGTTATTAAACTATTTCGCGAGGAACTCACGCGCACTTCAAAAACACACTCAGTGTCAAGTCAATAGATGCAATCAGCTCTTGGCACGAATTGCTATTGATACTCTGCACGCTGGTGGGAGCTAGCCGAGGGAAAATGAACTCTACATCAAAAGCAATAACTGGCACTTCACAGTATCGTTCTGTTGTTTATGTTTTTAAGCTGAAGGTCATGTAGTGGGACCAGATCTTTAGGTTTGCGTAGATTTATTTTTTGTTTATACTAGAATCATCTTTTCTTTGTGCGAGATCTGCAGAACCCTAGCGGGCAACGAAATGGACGCCAGTAGTGCCTAATGTCCTTAAATCAAATGGAGAACATTCTTTAAGTTTTATTACCTACATGGCTACTCGGTGTGATCCTAGCTGAGCTCTTTTTCTGTCTACAGATCATATGATTCCCGGCCGATACTGTCTTTTTTCAGTTGGCAGGGATTGAGGGAGGGGTCCTTAAACTATCTCAGTTTCCTCCCTCCTTCGTCACAAAATCCTTCTATGGATCTTGCAAAATTCATAAGCGTCCGTCATCGTCTGTACCATGAGATTTAAATCATTTAAATTTGAATTTCATAGGTATTTAATTAAATTATTTAAGACAATCAGTTTAGCACCGGTGTGTGAAACACGATACGTGGTAGGTATATGGTTGCGTGGTCGCCGTCGCGTCGCACGTCACGCGGTGACGTCACGCTCAGCTGGCTGTCATGTACCGCTCGAGAGGCGGTTCACTTCCGTGTTGACGCAACGTGGGCACGCGTGGAGATTTCCAGCGCTGAGGAAACGGCTTTGAGTCATACATGACTTTACAGTTTTGAAAAGGAAATTATAAGGAAATTATCTGTTTTTGTCTAGATCAATCTAGATGTCAAATGGAAGCGCACCCTGATGGCTTTGGGTAAGACATCAATGAAAAGATTCAGATCTCGTAATCCAGGATGATGAACCTTTTTCTTGAGTGCCGAAGGCTTCGCCATCTTTATAGTTGACGAATAAGTATTTCAAGATCCCAAATTTTCTTTGTATGTTATCTTATTTTATTACATGTGTATGCCATTATTGCCAATGGTTTACCATTCCGGATGCAGGTCGTAGTATTTGGATCTGCAGGGACAGTTCTATACAATGGCAATATAAAAACATACCTTGACTCTGCCTACTCCTTCAGGGATTACGGTCTTGATGTTTTATGTATGTATTTTATTATAAATTCCTATTCTTCCCATTTCACACATCCCAGTGTTCATGAGAAAGTGTGGCTGACCCATTTTTCCTTTATTCCCAGGGCATGGCGTTTTCCATCGAAGAGCGGCAGACGTTGGGTATCCACGGGCTGCTGCCGGCCAGGGTCAAGAGCCAAGAGGAGCAAGTGCAGCTGTGCAAGCTGTCCATCGACCGCTACGAGGACCCCCTCAACAAGTACATCTATTTGATGGGATTGCTTGTGAGTATCAGATAGTAAAAGCGTTTTATCAGATAATAAAAGAAGATAGACAGTTTTTTCAGCATTTACAATTCTAATAGGAACAAATTTTAACATGAATTCATCATAGATGATGTGATTCAAAGATCTTATATCTTGAATAGAAAAAGATGTTAAAGTACCGACAAAAGACGTTCACCAACGTACTTATTGTTTTCTGACAATCATAATACCACCCTTCAATACCGACATGCGGATTCTTCATTGTTTCACACAATGGCTTGCATAAAGTAATAAACAAATCTACTTACTAAGTATCGCGGTGAGAGGGTGGAGCCGTGATGCGTGGTTCCGCAGTGAGCTAGCAAGGCCGACCCATGCCTCGGGTCGTCTTCGCTCGACGCCTCGGCACAGTGATTTATGGTGTTGCAAATAGCGAACCCCGTCACGTTTGGGCCAAGGGCGATGTTCTCACGCCCATATCTGCCGTTTTACCGCTAGTACGGCTTGGGCAAGATAGTTTCGGCCAAGTTCAAGCGTGTTTATCACCGTTGTTAGGCAATGATCTGATTTATTCAAGGTTCGAATTTAAGGCCTTTTCTCAACGGCTGGGAATTACTGTTCCATGTCGAAATTAACTTAACGAGCTAAGAGAATCTATTCTCTAAAAAAAAATATGAGCCTAAACATAACAATCGCTGATGGAAGCTTATCGTGTTTTATTAAAAGTGGCTGTAAATAAATTGTATGTCCTGTAACTGAATTTTTTATTTCTCGTTTGGGTACTATACAGTACTTAACATAGGACTAGAGTGAAATTCACATACGGCATGAGACGAGAAGGAAAATATCCAGCCGATGATAATGACAACTGTGACCTAGTTTTGAGGAAGAATAGTAGACACTGCTCTCATTAAATATATTGTAATCTATTACTTAATAACAATAATACCTAGCTATCTACTCCACTGTGGATGATATTTTGATTTCAAAATTATTTTTTTCTTTGGCCCTATCGATATCATTATGCTACAACATTTTAGATGCTTTGAATAGTTGCTGCCCCAACACACTACGGTGAAGCAGTAACTATTCGTTCGTTTATCCGTTCAGGCTTTCAGCAGCTTATCACCGATTGAATGTTTCTAGGACCGCAACGAGCACCTGTTCTACCGTTTCGTAGGCGAGAACGTGGCGGAGATGCTGCCCATCGTGTACACGCCTACCGTGGGGCTGGCGTGCCAGAAGTACGGGCTCGTGTACCGGCGCCCGCGCGGTCTCTTCATCACCATCCACGACAAGGGGCACGTCTATGATGTGCTCAAGAACTGGTCAGTTGTTTACCACTTTATTATTTTCATTTTATTTAAGGCGACATGGTAGCCACTAGTCACTGCATTTTCACAATTTTCATTTTTTGGCTGAAAGTGGTTAAGGGGCCTAGCTGCCCCTTTGTTTCTGCCTACATTTTCGGGGATTGCGGGCATGATGATTTGTGTGTATGTGTATTTATTTGAGGTGGCAAACGGGCAGGCCTCCTGATGATAAGTGATTACCACTGCCCATGAGCGACAGGATCAACAAAAGAGTTACTGATTCTTTGGCCTAAATGGGTTTGAGTCTCCGGCACTCTCACTCACCGGGGCGGGAAAAACAAATATTTTACGAAGGTTTTCTGAAAGGCTATAAGTACGACAAGGGTCACGTCTATTACCAATGCACTCGAACTGGTCAGTGTTTTTTGTTCGTGACCTATTCTCTATTTGAATGTTACCATAAATAATGAACGGGATTATTGTTTATTGTGTGCAGGCGTTGTGTGTATATTATTAGAAACGGAAAATAACTTGCCAACGTTTCTCGTCGTCATTGTTATTGTTAAGACGGAACGGAGTCATGATACTTTATTAGATTTTTCGTTATTAAGAGTAACAAGATTACCAATTACATCCGAAATCTAAAACATAGTTCGTAATTTAACTACGCTAAAATGGTTGTAACTTAAGTCGAGTCATCAAATAAGGATGTAGGTACGTTTATCCACGATGTACCTACTAATAGCAATTCAATTAATTGTTCACATTAGCTCCAAGTAAGGCATCGGTAACTGGTTTACACATAGATGCTCTTTGAGCAATATTACTCGCGGTCTTTGATATCATAACCAGTTCTTTAACCGCTGGCCTCTCAGTACGATGTAGTAAAAAATATGAAAAATGGATGAAATTGTTGAACTTGAAATTGATAGCATTGATTGACTTTGATTCGATAGATTAATATAGTGATTTAATTTCCCTTGTCAGGCCCGAGACGGACGTGCGCGCGATCGTGGTGACGGACGGCGAGCGCATCCTGGGTCTGGGCGACCTGGGCGCGTGCGGCATGGGCATCCCCGTGGGCAAGCTGGCGCTCTACACCGCGCTCGCCGGCATCAAGCCGCACCAGTGCCTGCCCATCACGCTTGGTACGATTCACGATGTGCTTCTGTTGCATTACTGTATTACGAACTATCGATGATACACTTTCTTATTGATTGTTAAAAGATCAAACACGTAAAAATTAAAAGTTAGTACGACATGGGTATTCGTGAAACTCCTTGATTCCTTTCCACAGCTACTTTCAATCTATGTAAGTCCCTAGTAGTCTACTAGGTTACTAGTAGGTATCTGGCTTCCCACGCATCTAGGCTTCTCGACATATTTATGATGCTATCAGACAAAGGGGACCCATCTGCGTGATTTCATTTTAGGTAGATAGTTTAGTGATTGTGGAGGATATTCAACAGTCACCGAAACCTAACCGTAAAAGAAGAAAAATACTTTTTCTTACCATCACGGGATCATCAAAAGGATTTTTCTTACCATCACGGAACTCGTGACACAAATTGACCGAGTTACCTTTCGTTTCCTACAGACGTGGGCACGAACACACAGACGATGCTGGACGACCCTCTGTACATCGGGCTGCGGCAGCGGCGCGTGCGCGGCGCTGAGTACGACGAATTCATCGAGGAGTTCATGCGCGCCGTCGTGCGCCGCTTTGGCCAGAACTGCCTCATCCAGTTCGAGGACTTCGCTAACGCCAACGCTTTCCGCCTGCTCGAGAAGTACCGCGGCAAGTCAGTATTTGGACACCCTTTTTTATTTTGAAGTTAAACTTGGAGTTGCTACGAGAGTTTCTAAAAATGTTTCCTAGAAGAGTTAATGAACTTTAGGAGACGGCGGAGTAAGACTAAGTCTAGGTAGACTCAAGGCTTTGTCACAATATATTTCAATGTATGAACAAAATTTGCTCCTAAATTAACCATTCATTATGCTGACAAAACTGCGGTATAATAGTGGTATTCGGTTCACGGGTAATTTTAGCTCATCGATGTGAATTAGGTAGACTATTTAGCGTTCGTAAGTTACCTGCTCTGATTTGACTTTTTCCAAGGAACGTTTTATGCGATATTCGTAAATTGAGATAGTGTCACTAAGGTGAATCTTGCTTTACTGTTCGGTATCTAATACTAAAGTACATATAAACAAAGGCTGACTCAACTCCTCGCCGGCAGGTACTGCACGTTCAACGACGACATCCAGGGCACGGCGTCGGTGGCGGTGGCGGGGCTGCTGGCCAGCCTGCGCGTCACCGGCAAGAAGCTCTCTGAGAATACAATCGTCTTCCAGGGAGCCGGAGAGGTAATGATAAAACAGCATTCGTCTTACCTTCATTCATATACAAAGTCTTTTATTGTCCTTATATGAGAACAAACGTACCTAGTTTTAAAATACTTTCAGTTATCAAATGTGATGTGGTTAAAGTCGTCTACCGTCCATTTGATCAATAAATTTTTAGCGCGCTTTAAAATGGTCACGAGTTTCTTTTTTACTCCGCGGAGAATGCCTTCCCCACCTATATACAGTTTGAAGGTGGATGGGAGGAGGCGTGATGATTTGGTGTTCCTTGGGCCCATAGAGAACTGTCCCTCGACCCTTTTATCAGGGGGTACAGGGTATACCACCTAGAAACTCACTGCAGCGCGTTATAGCACATTATAAAATACTGCTTTACCTAAGTAGTAGTTAGCTCAAACGCAAAGACTTATAATACGTTTATGGGAGATTCGGACGCAATGTTACTAGTGGATTAATGAAGACTTATTGCTCTTTAGGCATCACTGGGCATCGCAGAGTTGTGCGTGATGGCGATGAAGGCGGAGGGCACGCCGGAGGCGGAGGCACGCGGGCGCATCTTCATGGTGGACTCCAAGGGGCTCATCGTGAAAAACCGCCCCGAGGGCGGGCTCAACGAGCACAAGGAGAAGTTCGCCAAGGACCAACCGCCCGTGCGCTCGCTAGAGGAGGTCGTCGACCTGGTCAAGCCCTCCGTGTTAATTGGTGAGTTTGTGGCACTGTATAAATAGCCAACAGCGTAACTATACTGTTTCAAACTTAAGTAAATTATATCAGTATGGGCCCTCGTTCAATGAATGACAGTTTTCGATTACTATGCTCCTGGCGGGCGGTCTCCTGGGCCACTCTGAGCGGGGGCCCGTAGCATTTTACTAGACCGTCTTGTGGTTTAGTAGAGATGCTAGATGTCATAGCCTAAGAATCTATAGATATTCTTAATAGTTTACTGGTATACAGTAAATGACTTGCAATGGTTGCAACACTAAACGTTAATCGTGTATGCACAGGCGCGGCGGCGATCGGCGGCGCGTTCACGCCGTCGATCCTGCGCAAGATGGGCGAGCTGAACGCGCGGCCCGTCGTGTTCGCGCTCTCCAACCCTACCAGCAAAGCCGAGTGCACCGCCGAGGAAGCCTACAGCAACACCGACGTAAGTCGATAGTCTTGTACAAGTTTATACAGGAGTCAAAACTCCTTGAATGGTCCCTTGGTTGATCTGATTTTATGTAACCATCTAGCACTACACTGGCTACCGGCAGCTCTGGTTCTATAACAAGTTAGTTCACTAAGAGCAAAACGTTAATGTAATAACGAATACAAATTAATAAATAGTACATTTTATATTGTACTGTTTATAAGCGCAGTAGTTACCTGGTATGTACTTATTTACATACTAGTTTATCTGCAATTCTTCAATTTGGAGCAAGGGAACCAATATAATATATGTAGCATTGTCGTAGGGAAGTGTACATTTGGAATTTCGGAGTTGTACATTAACTGCTCAAGATTTGTTTAAGGACTACTGATTTAGTTTTGCCACCCCATTACCTGACGCTGACAGAAGTGTTCTTTCGCAATAAAGTTTTCAAACTATCAACTGCCTGCGCTTCTTACTCTCACCACTTAATACTGAAACCCACACTGTTATTTTCGTCATCAACAACACCTAAATGCTTTCCTTAAAATTGCAGGACCGCGCGATCTTCGCGTCGGGCTCGCCGTTCCCGGAGTACCGCACGAAGGACGGGCGCGTGCTGCGCCCCGGGCAGGGCAACAACGCGTACATCTTCCCCGGCTTGGCGCTCGGCATCATCTGCGCCGGCATCGTCGACATCTCCGAGGACTTCATGCTGCTCGCTGCCGAGGTCATTGCTCTTTGTCGCGACACTTAGCGGCTTTACTTATGATGGGATGCCATTTATATCGAGCTTCTCGAGTGATGTTAATCTACCATTTCATTTTGGAGGCTTGGTCTAATGCGATATCTGACAGATATAGATGATCGATGCAATTTTTTGCCTGACAGCCTTATTTAGTGGGCGTTCCAAAAAATATGGTTCAATGTCATATCAGTTTGAAAAGTTTTTTACGAAACGTACTCAGTCAGCGGTTTCTGACGCGAATTAGTATCTGGACGATGTAGGTACTGACTTACGATCGAGACATAAGTAATACGAGTTTCCTATAAGTAGCAATACAAAAATGAGTACCTCGAATACAATCTACTTTTGTACTATTCATTTTGTTTAATGGTATTTGTTTATCGCACAATAATTTTAAAGTAAAATGTTGTGTTTCAGGCCTTAGCCGAGATCGTATCGCATGACGACTTGAACCACGGAAGCTTATACCCGCCCCTTGAAGACATCCAGAACTGCTCAGTCAAAATCGCGAAGAAGGTAGTTGAGCACGCCTACAAATGCGGTAAGTTGCGATAGATACAGTACCTACAGTTAGTATTTTATTTGACATTCGGGAATATTTTTTATTTTACCCGGCGCCGTTTAATTGTGACTTTTCCTGGATCAAGCAGCCGAGCTGAACAATTTTGAACATTGACACAGACAATAAATACAAACAAAATAATAGTAACATTTATTTTAAAAGTGTCAGTTATTATTTAACTGCGTAAAGTCGGACATCGGACTACATTAAAGGTATCTCTATTGTAATAAGATTGATAGACAATACCTAATAATATATATATATATAATAATACTAATGGGGAATTTGATACTTCTAAGGAGAAACGGAAGGATTTAACAACTGGTGGGATGTGCTCTTTTGTAAAATTGACGTGTTTTGTTGTTCAGGCAAAGCGTCTGTGATGCCGCAGCCGCTGGACACGGAGCAGTTCATCCGCGCGCAGATGTACGACGTGCAGTACGCGCCCGCCGTGCCGCCCGTCTACACGTGGCCCACCGGCGGGCCCAACGTCGCCCTCGTCTAGCTCGCCACCGCACGAAACTGAGGCTGACCTCTACTACCTCCCTGGACCACTGACAGTCTTTGTAGACATTTAATAAGTTGAAGCCAAAAATTCACTTGTTAAGTACCCCATACTTGCCCCTACTAGCTAATTAAAGCCTTCAGTTGCAATTTACCCTGCACTGGCCCTCCGTAGCTCGAATCAAAACATAACGTCACGACCGTAACCGCATGCAGCCAAAAACAAAACTGGGCTGGGTTAGATGGAAAATTATGAAAAGCTACAATCAGTGCAGAATATTAAATAGACACAAGGACAAGTCCTAGCTCTCAATCTTGTCTAGCGTGTTGGCATTAGAGGTCGGCACCTGACACACCCACTGACACTGGCATCTGCATGCTTCGAACAATAACACCAAGGAACAAACTCTTATGTCCGTATTTAATTGTTATGTGCCTTCGCAGTTGTATATTCAAACTTGTCACATGTTTATTGTGGGACTATCTTTTCTATGAAACATTTTATCCATGTTTTGAACTTAATTTGTATTTTGTGGTCGTCATCGAAGTTTTTGACATATATTATGTAATGCATGGGGTTACTTTGCTCGAAGTATGCAGATACTACTAACTTTTAAACGTTGCTAGCGCATTCAAAATGATAAACACCAATTAATTGTAAGATACCTACATTAAAATTACATTGAATTTCACTAAATCGTCATCGATTTTTTCCATTAGGGTTGAAAGTATGTCTAAGAATAATAAATTTCCTGAGTCCTATTGCCGTAATGTTATTTAAAATTTTAACTAAAATATATTTCATAATATATAAAAATTTCAACTTTATAATCTCATTTATGTAATATCCCGAGTATAATATTAAATAAAGTTATAATGTAAAGCGCTTGCAGTGTTTAAATGAATATTTATGCTTACATACTAAATATTATTAGGAATATAATTTAAAAACGCGCCGCGTAAGGGAGGAGTATATCGTCCATTCGAGTAAGAATTGTATATGCTAATTAGAAATATTACAAGACATTGGATAAATAGGTTATTTTTATGGGCTTAAAGCTGACACGGATAAAGTAAAATGGATAGGTATGCCCAATTTTTGTATAGTACAGGGTGATTATTTATATATAGTACCTACCTAACGTTATGCAAATAGTTACCACATGTTGAATGTTTTTTTAGTAGATATTTTTGTATTGTCACACTTATAAAGAAAAAATTGAGAATGTGAAGTTAATTTCTCGCGACTGTTAGTAATAATTTTTAGAAATTATTAAAGCATTTAAATAGCTTGCCGATGTACTATAAAATGTTACGTACATTACAATATTTAGCCATTCCAAATCTTTACCTATTGAATACTGCTACTTACTGTACCTATAAATACAGGTAAGCTGGTTACCTACTTCATATTAATATTTATCGTTTTTAAGTTAAATTTGTGAACAAAATATGAGGTATTTTTATGTAAATTTTAAATAATAATATATTGATGAGAAGCTAATACTTACTTGTGTTTAATTTATAATACGCCTAGTGACTACTTTCGTTATCTTCCGTCAAAAATTCACTCATTTGATTTGCGTAAGTCATTTGTTGTATTAATCATCCCTTTTAGACAAGATGGCGGCCTTTGTATAAGGTATCCGACCCCACAAACTTCTGTGTGAGTCAGAATGGCAGGTACACTGTTGCATAACATATTTTGTGCGCCGCTCAAAGTTTTTAAAAAGACTTGGTAGTAGCCATAGATTTAGGATGTACAAGATACACAAAGACGGCTCGGAGACATGACCAAAATATATTTAAGCATGTGTTGGTTGACGTCTATGTGTGAGTTAAAAATAGTGTTGTCAAAGACGCTCTTTTACATTATCGACTGATTCAGTTGAATACTAATAATACAGGTATTTAAAACGCTTTTTTATACTTTTGATTAATTATTTATGGCATTGACTGAAATCAGCAGTTGTATATATTAGGTAAATCGGAATTAGTCGGTTAGAAATTTTATTCTAAGCAGTTCTATAAACAATGAGATGGTAAAATTCCTCGTATATTCAGCGTGTAACGTAAAAAATAAAAAAAATAGAAATGTTTTATGATTTATACCTTATGACAAAAGGTCATAAAGAAAATGACTTTGACTGATGAAATAAAATTAAACAAATAATATATTAGCAATGCTAGGTTCTTTTAATTTGGTGACAATTATACATTTAAAAATAATAGTGCAAAACATTTTTTGTTATCAGCCGTCAAAATGTTTGCTGCAGATAGTGGAGTTCTTACTGGGAGTCTAATTTGGTCTGTCTATAATCCGAATCCGCATTCACTTTTTACACAATGCTGGGTTGCTTGGAAACCTAGAAATATTATCAGTTACATAATTACCAAGTTTACGTAGATAATAAGTTCCCAATGTAAATATAATTCTATTTCAACATAACTTGGTTAAATAACTTTGTATTCATGTCATGATGTCGTAAAAGACGATTAAGTTTTTATCGATACTCGTGACGTCACCGCTTTGTCAAGCACTGAGGCTTCCGGCGACTGGAACCACAATGTACTGGAACCGCGGTTCCAGTTGACGGATACAATAATTTTAATATTTTTCTTCCGGCGACTGGAACCGGCCAAAAAATATTAAGAAATATCCATTGTTCAAGGTACTGCGTACAGTCAAACACATAAATGTTTTAAGAAAATCACTTTAATTCAAAAATAATCATTTATGTAGTAATATATAACTACGTTCCTGTTACTTAAAAATAACACAATAAAACATTGCACATGAATTATGCTGACAATAATCAAGAATTTCAAAAAATATTAACTAAAAGTATCTATCAGAAAATCAAACTTAATATTAAATGTTCAAAATATATATTTAAATAATCAACAAGTTACAAACAAGTAACTACCTACTTATCTACCACAAAATCAGCCTTAATGTTAAGAATTGTTAAAAATATACTTTTAAATAATCAACAATTCACACAAATTAAATGTCTATCACAAAATCAGTCTTAATTTAAAAAAAAATATAAAAGGAATCACAGACTACAGTTACAACTAGTTAAAGTAACTTCAAACGGCCCCATAGAATAACTCTTAATTATTTTTGTGATCAACTATGTTATTCAAATAGAAAAGAAATAGGTACACACCTAATTACACTGACAAAAAATCAACACATGTAAACAAAAAATTAACACTCAATAATGAGTGTAATCATTTTACAAATAATTATACCTATTTGAAGCAATTTCCTTATCCATTTTTTATGGTTCTGAAATAAAAAAATAAAACGTATTAGCGTATTAATAATGTTAATTAATAAAGAAAAAGTTAATCCACTAAAAGTATAACACGGAAATTATATTTGTGTTTGCTTTAATAGCCGCAAAGGATATATTTTGTTATATTAGATCATCTACAATACAAAACGGTCAATTTTACGTGCTTTTACGTGGTCCGAGGATGGTTTAACTTGTTTTGTTTATAAAGAAGTCAACAATTGTATTACTTACCCTAAGAATATCTTAAGTAAGACACTGGCCACTGCATTAAATAGTTGTCACATCACATTTCACAACAAACATTCAGCGCAGTGTTTCATTAGCCGTAACTGGGTTAACTAACATTGCACTGTCCAATGCAAAACATGCGCCCTACAGGGGGGGCTCCGAATACTCCTGTGGTATCCCTGCCTGTCGTAGGAGGCGACTAAAAGAGCCTTTGGGGCTGTGGAGTATTTGCGGGGGGGCCTGCATTCACTTCATTAAGCAGCCCCAGAGAAGATGACGACACGTGGATCCTCGTCCGTTAAATAGGATGGGGTGACACTGTGGTCTGTGCCGTCATAAGCACCGCGAGGTGTTCTGGGGGCGAAGTTGCCTCTCCCTCGAGATGGGCCGCATGGATCGGCAGCGGCGTAGACGTAGATTTCGCGTAGAGTCCCGCAGTGGGGAGCCCGGAATCTGCGCCAACGCCCGAAGAATGACCACCGTGAGGTCCAATGCAAAACATAAATGTTTAAAAAGATAAGCTTCTTGCCTATGATTGGTCGAGCGAGTCATCTTTTGATACATAATCCTGTTTTACAACAAAAGCGCTGCTGGAACAAAGGGCTCCCAGATGGTGAGAGAGATAGCAATACTTACTTACCTGCACGTTTGAGTTACGTGAAAACAGCATAATTTATTACTAAGCGCATTAGACAAAATATTGTAAATAAATAAATAAAAAATTTTTTCGTTTGACTGTACTATTTTTTGGCATGAACAATAAATTTTCTTATTCATTTTTAAGTGGTACCAGTCGCCGGAAGAAAATATTAAAATTAAATGTATCCGGCAACTGGAACCGCGGTTCCAGTTGATTGTGGTTCCAGTCGCCGGAAGCCTCCAAGCACTAGCGTAACCAAACTATTTACTATTTTACCTCAGATCAACAGATTTTTTTTTCTGTTGATCTGAGTATTTTACACAATTTTTTCCCAAATTCTGCTTATAATCACGATGTATACTTATAAAGATCAATTATAATCAATATACTATTATAAACATATTTTTCTGAACCGATTACTAGCAAAAATTTGACAAAATATGGCTTGAAAAAATCTAATGATAAAATCATATTTACCGGTGAAAAGTGTATTTTTTAAGATTATTCCGTCATGTAACTTCACAATGACGTACAGAACTAGTCACCTTAATTGCACATACAATATCCTCGAATATAATCCAAGGTTTAATACAAAAATTCACAAATTTCGCTGCGACGTAGAATAGACTGGGACCGATTCTTCCACTGTTTCCATTGCTGGAGGCGACGGTAAAAAAAACACGGCACCACCTCTTATGACGGCGGCGTCAAAAAAAATTGTTTAGTTTGTACTGTAGACTCAGATCAACAAAAAACTAGTACTGCGGTGGCATGTGCAAGCGTCTTGCGGGGCCTTCAGTGTCACGCCCAATTGGCACTTCCACTCAATATCTATTCCCTGATGAGAACCGATGAAGCCAAACTTACAAAAATACGCCACTTATCACACACTACAATACAGATAAGCATTGAGAGCAGGATTGACCATTCTTATTTTAGTCAAAAACAGCTTATCTAATTAGTCCTACATTGGAAAACATACCTTCAATCTTTTGAAAAAAAAAAAACGGTTTAGTTTACTTTACTTTTACCATTGAGCTATTATTACTACGTTTATAGAAGCTATGTCAAACAAAAATATTATCACGAAGCATTGTCTGAGCGTGTTTCAGCATTTGCACCGCTAAAACTAACAATTGTCGTCTAATTAAGCTATTAAAACACGCAGCGCTAGATCGCTCAGAGTACATTTTTCTCGCGACCAAAACGTTGTAAACGCCGTGAATTTCATGGCGCTTACGCGTGTGAATGCCGTGAACTTAGGCGAGTGACTAAACGAGTTGTTGCCGATCGGCAACAAAGCACGGCGCAAAAAACTTGTTCGCTGCGTCGGTTCCATACGCTAGTAATAATAGTTCAATGACTTTTAAAAGGCAGTTAAGACCTTTCGTAATCCAAGTTAAAATGTATAGAAATTATTTCTAGTCGTCAAAAGATGGCGGCGTATTTTTATTGAAGCAATTATAACCCTTACATTGGTAGGATAAGGTGTACATTTAGACACATGTAGCTTTCGCGTAGTCATGCGTTACAACGCAGTATTGTGGCTTACTCCCACGCCCACTTGGCACATCCACTTTATTTGTTCCGTGAGAAAACCTATCTATAGATAGGAAGTGTCGCGAAGTATCTTAGATTGCGAATTAATATTACGCCTGGATTGACGCTGCTTTAGATTTTGCTGTTTTAAGTAAGTACGTTACACCAGCAGAAAAGTGGCTCCTAGAGAGATATGAGTAGAATAGATAATTAGTGGGTTCCCTCCTCAGATCAACAGAAAAAGGAAGATGGAGTGTCACGAACATCAAAAGTGAAGTCACAAAACCAAGCTGACGCAAGTAAAATACACGCTCACGCACACACTTACAACTAAAACCAAGCTGACAGCTCTTAGTACTTCACGAGCCGTCGGACAGTAAACATATCGAAAAAAAAATTATTAGGCTTTCCTGTGTAGTCAAAAGTTGTAAAAATAATACCCTAACCCGTAAGAAGTCCCACGGAATCACTTTTCACTTGTAAGTAATTGGAATAACATCGTTTTTTTATAAATAAACTTTGAAAGAACGAAAGTAGTGACAGTTGTCATGAGAGTTGTCATAACATGATTTAAAATTTCCCCATTCGAATTGAACAAAATAGACGGTGGCGCCACCCCCGAAAAAATATTTTTCCTATATTCGTAATACAAATATGTATTATAATTAATATATGGTTATCATTAATTATTATATGGTTTACAAATACTTTTGCAAGTTTATGAAAAAGGAAATGTCCTCCTTGTGCCTACAAAGCTTCTGTTATGGTAGTTTGAACAATTGATTTTTTATTTGATTTGATTTAAATATAATAAAGTTGATTGAAAATAAATAATTACCTATACCTATACCTATATTATTTAAACACAATTTGGCGATATAAAAATTCGTGCGAATGTGAGTGATCGGCATTACAATCTTACCCATACAACAATAGAATGTAACGCCGTAATTTGGTCTCCTTACGAGGCCAAATATAAATTAATGTTAGAGCGCATGCAAAATAAATTTATTACATGCATCTACTGGAAACAATTCTGAGTATGTCCGGGTTACCCTTTGTTCTTGCTCGGTATGGTAGGATACTACAAGTTGAAGGTCAGAAAGGAAGTCGCTCTCGCTGTCTACTTGATGAAGGTATTGAGGGGTGTTATACACAACCCTCCCTCCCACAATAAATAAAATAAATAAATAAAAATATTTCCTAAATTCTAGGGAAAAAATTTAACAAATGGCAACCCTTCCATGCACACATGGATAAAAAAGTGGCTTCACTTTTGATGTTCGTGACACTCCATCTTCCTTTTTCTGTTGATCTGAGGTTCCCTCTATCTGTCCGAATTTCACTTGGCAGAACACACTTGGCATATTTTTATTTAATTGAATATGTTTAACGCATTAAAATTGTTTAGGAGAATTGTTGTTTGGCCGAAAGTTTATTTGGTCAAATTTACAATGGCATACTTATAAGAAATAAGAATTTTATTAAGCATAATTTCCTTATCCATATTTTAATTTCGCATATTTTCGTTTAGCATTACGTTTATTTAGTCCAACTATTATTTAGTAGAATTTTACTTACATACATACTATGAAGATGGCAGAATTTCATTTGAGATAATTTTAAATAGTATATTTTCTCTTAAATATCTTAATTTCTCTAAAATAGTATCAAGGAGGACCGAATACAGTTTTCAGTAGGCATATACGTTTTTTCATTTGGGCGCTGCGAATTTTTTTCGGAACTAGAAAAAAGCGGGATTGCTTGAAATTTATAAATATTTGCTTAAATCTAGTTCTGTCACAAATACGCACAAATCAAGAGCTCTTCGTGTATGTTTATACTACAGGCGCACATACAATGGTTTCAGAGATACACGATTCTGCAAAACGTTACTGCAGCAGGAAATGCAATATCTTGAAAAACTGAAGACCCACATATTATATTTTTGGCGCACATTTTTGCACAAATATAAGCTTTCTGCCCATGCACAATATTTCTCTCTTTGATCATTCGTTTAGAATTTTCCTGCTGGAACAACGTTACTCCAGCAGGAATTGTTTTTCGTTTTATTCCTAAACGACAACACGCACATTTTTTTTGCGCTGCGCACATTCACAGCAGATTACACACTAATTATTATCTATTCTACTCATATCTCTCTAGGAGCCACTTTCCTGCTGGAGTAACGTACCCGTTTTAAGTTGAACGAACTCAACTATAACCAAAAATTACTATCTAGATATCCCGCCAATACATACACATATAATAATAATCAATCGTTTATTGTTATTTAACACAACGATACACATTACGCAACTATAAATAGACTTCTACATTTTCCTATTCCTTCTTTTCCTCTTTCTAGCTGAAAAAAGTTTTTAGATGCAGTGCATCATCAGCAAAAGGATAATTTTATTCAGTTCCATGTTGCAGTTTAAACAAATCCATGGAGCCATCCGCTCCATGGATTTGTTTGAACTGGAAGAGAGCACGTTATCAAATGCATTGTGTATTTGAGTGTTTGCTCTTGCTCAAACATGCTTATTGAGTAGCATACTTAAAACTAGCATGCTTATTGCTAGCATATGTAAACAATTCATAAGCATGCACATATGAAGTATACTCATAGGACACTTGTTAGCATGCTATTCTATAGCATGTCTAATAGTATCTTAATGAGGATTTTCAAAAAACATAAACCGCCAAGTGGCGCGTGAGTCTAGTGGTCTTATCACTGTCACTATTGGCTCTTTATTGACAGCACTCGTCATGATGTGACGTATGTCAGTTTGTTCCGACAACTAACCAATGAGGAGGGTGACAAGACCGTAAGTCACAGTTACGCCACCTTTTGGATGTTTTAATTCAAAAAACCCTCATTCTTGAAATTCAGTTTATATTTGACTCGTTTTTGGGTGTGGTATGTATTAAAAATATCTTTCTAAGATCAGTATCGCTCACCAGGTCGGAACGTCGCTTCCACCGAAGCGGGACCGACAAAAATTCGGGAGTTCCTCTACCAAACGGTAGGAAGCGCCTAAAGAAATCGGAGAGCGATGGGGCCGCACAAAATAAAAGGCAGGAGAACATTTCAGACCGACAGTCTTTAATTCGAATAATTATTTTATAAATACAAATTGAGAAGTACCGATTCACAACAAAATATTACCTAGATTACAATGTTCGACAAAATAATGATCACTTATCACTTCATTAGAACTGTACAAGAGTCCCTTGCGCGCGCGGTCGCTTGTGCCGGCGGGCGGGCGCGGCGGGCGCGGCGGGCGCGGCGGGCGCGGCGGGCGCGGCGGGCGCGGCGCGGCGCCTCACCGGCTCAGCGAGTGCGAGCGCGAGCGCGGGCCCGCCGCCGAGCCGTTGCAGCGCGCGCGGTCATTGCCTGCGGGGAGGGGGGCGTCGTTAGAGCGGGATGCGGCCCCCGGGTGCTGCGAGTGACGGGGACTCGGGGGGCCCGCCGCTCGCTCACCCGGAACGTTCACTCGCATTGCAAGGGATCATCTATGAATCGCGTCACACGTAAATAGAGAACCAAATGTAGCAACAGGGGGAGATCCGATCGATTCTAAACTTTAAAACTTTAAATATTGACAATCTTCCGGGGAAAAAAGAGGTCCTTATTGTGTGAAAAGAGGCCGTGTGACGAATTTTTAAATGACCACTAGTATACTACTACACTAAGAGTATTAAAATAGTTTAGAAAGAAACGAATTCTAAAAATTATATGCCAGCATCAAAATTTCATACGGCACCAAATAAAAGTAAATAAATAGATAAATAAACAACCAATGTTATAAACGGTGAAAAAGTAGTAAGCGAAACTCGAGTAGCACACTGACAACACAATATCAAACGAGTCATGTCGCAACATGTATTTGGTGAGAAACAAAAAAGAAAAGCTTTTACAAGCGTCTAACAGTGATAATGGGGCCTGACCTAAGGAATGATGGCCTTGTGAACGGGTGTCCTATAACAAAACAATCCACCGTTACACAGTTGTCCGGCGACCGGGTTCGGTCCCAAACAAAAAAATTTGAAAGATGACACAAATTTTGAACATTTCTACTTTTCGGGTTTACTGTGTGACCAAATCGAAGAGAGATCCCACGGCAATACTCAATTTGGAGTGTGGCTATTATCAACCATAAACGTGAAGTTCCAAGTTCTATCGTTGTTAAAATTTCAAACACTAAAATATTCGTAGCGCGATGCCAACTAGGGGCTTCACTCCAACGTTCATAATACGACAAGTAGCAACAGAAAAAGCTAAACAATTTTGGGAATAAAGGTTATGAGCAGCTGTACTTGGAACATCACGGCTGCTGGTACCGAGGGGACTTGCAAGGGGCAGCTTTACACTGGAGTGTCTTTATTGGAGGGTCTATCTCGTTTAAACACACTGGGGTGTCGTCATGCGAGTAGGCGACGTACCGAGGCGCTGGTGCGGCGGCAGCTTGTTGAAGAAGGGATGCGCGAGCGCGTCGCGCAGCGTGATGCGCTGCGACGGCTCGTACGCCAGCATCAGCGTGATCAGGTCGAACAGCTGCCGGTGCTCTTCGCTGTTGCTCTGCTGGTACCTCTGCAACCAAACGTTACATAGTCACCGACCGGTGGTGTAGCTAGTCTCATGTAGACTCTGACTCTAATGTGACCGGTACTTTTCAACCATTGTGTTGTGGTTGGTATTCTTTTACGAATTGTTTACAAACTTATCATGGATAGTGATGTAATAAAAATTAAAACTAACTGACTGATTTTCTAGCAACGTACAGTCCTAACGATTGGATCTAATACTTTAAAACTACGCACCGAGGTCAGTCACATATTGTAAAAGAGCACGGGTCCACGAGGACGAAGTCCTGAGCGGCCACTAGTCTGCTAGGTTGACAAGGCCCTGTAGCGGCTGATGCGTTCCAACTATTATAGCATATCAAAATGTAACTAGATTTGAGGGCGGACGGGGCCGACTGTCGCAAGGCCGGCCGACCGCGCACACTAAAAATCACCACCTAATGTTACGTTATCGTCCGTCGACCGTCGCCTATTATTTATTAGTACAGTATGTTTGTCACAGCATAAGTGTACTTTGAATCAAAGGTCGTATGAAACAGCAAATACGACATATATGCGATAGTATTAATATACTATTACAACTTCATAAAACAAGCACCAATAAAGTTATCTACGTTAGATTATGAAATATATTACCCGTTGTAAAACTAAATGCAAAAATAAGAGAATCATGCGGCAGCTCAGTAACTTTCCGTCCGTTTTTCAACAAGTAAAAGTCGACGGATCCTCGAGAAATGATCAGTTTATTTACCATTAGTGGCTTGCAGTTTTCTCTGACGTATCTCCCGGCTGACGATTTTTCGTCCCAGTCTAATTTCCCGTGGTAAAAGTATTTTGTTCTTGTTTTACGCGCCATTCTGTAAAAATATCACAAGTTATTTAAAAACGCTGGTACACATGCACAACGTAACATAACGAAGGGTACATGTATATAACAATAATAATAAAGACCCATTCCTATTCTACAAGTTATTGCCTGCAGCATTGCTCATGTTAATGTATATTTTGTGATTATTAATTCTTTTATATCCCCCAACATGTTTTTCTTGGGTGATAAAATGTACTTGTGTCTGTACCCGAACAGCATATATGTAAAATTTCACTATAACCTGTTGAATAATAAGACAGGAAAGCGTTACAAAGTCCGGATTAATACAGGCGATCTCTGTTCACTAAATATAATATTATTAGGTTAAAACAGGTTCATCGTACCTGTAAGGAATGGGTCCGAGGATTCTCTCCATCATGGCTAAGTGTTCTCTGTTGTCATGTGTCTGGAACAGTGTGATGCCCAAGTGCAACTCGAACATAATGCAGCCGATCGACCACACGTCGCATGGCTGCGACCAGCCGAGCTCTGTAACGATGTAACAAGCGAATTTAATAACAGTGTAAAATAACAATATTTAAGTCAAAGTTAGCTATGTTGCTAATAAATTCGTTTGACTTCCAAATTTCGAATTACAATTAACCTAATGAAACGGTTTCTAAACTGTCCTGACTGCGTTGTATGTGGCAGTGGTTGAGAATTTATTCAAGTGTTGCCATGCGTCTGAATTTCTACCAAATTCGTGGTAGTTTTCGAGCCATGGTAGAAAATGTTAGGGAAAGGTGTGTTGGGTATTGAGTTTTCAGACGAAGAATTGTCACTACTATTCTCAAATTTCAATCTAACTAAACTGAATTTCGTTTTCGATTGACACTGGCCGAAGGTGCTGCTGCTCCCGCCTACTACGACCGAGGAATCAGTTACTCTTATTATTTGGAAGCAAGCACGAAATTGAATTATTCTACTCTCTCGTAGTCAGTCATTAAATTAGCCGCCTGGGGCCATGTAAACAGTATCAAAGAGTGCAGGTGTATTCACCTAATATGACCTCGGGCGCTCTGTAGTGCCTGGTGGAGACGATGGTGCTGTGGTGCTCGTGGTCGAAGGTGGCGCTGCCGAAGTCGATCAGCCGCACGTCGCTGCGCTTCACGCGCAGCAGGTCGAGTGTCTGCGGATAAACACAGCTTCATTTATATATACAATATATTAAATATGCACTTATAGTTATCTTTAAGTAAAATAAATATATGACGCGTATACATATTAACGTGGTCGTTCATCCGTGTCTACGCAAACAGGCTACCATGTCTCGGTAAAGTTTTATGTAAAACAATGCAGCGGATGATGCAAGTGCACCTCTAGGCATATGTTTGGGCATAGAATGTCACATCTCATCCATATTGATGTGCTAGTGTAGTTATTCTTTTTAAACACATTTTACAAAAAATAATAGTTAATGTAACATCTCCTGCCCTAGCTAGTTAGGGGGGCTGAGGCTCATTAAAATCGATGATACAATCTTTTCACTAAAGTGCTTTTTTAGAGTACCTTTATTAATGTCTTGAAATTATATTTTTGTGATCACCAGAAGGAGATCTTAGCCCTAATCTGAGAGGTGATTTCATTGGAATTCGGAATAGCCTCGGACCATAACACTAAATACAAACATTTCGCCAGACAGCTTTATTAAAAATACGTGGCAAGGCCAAGCCGCTCAGTGTCGAACAGACAAAGACGCTTCGACGAAATCCTTTATCCTAACAAATATTATAAATGCGAATGCGAGTTTGTTTGTTACGCATCCACGCCTAAACCACAAAACCGATTTATATTCCACCAAGGAAACCTACATTATCAGCGACTAACATAGGCTACATTTTATTCCTAGATGCCAACGGAAATGGGAACTACACGGGTGTATAATTCGCCTAGGGATTACAATCCAGCGACATTTTTTGCTGGATTCAACACATGACCCTGGATCCAGCAGAGCTAAAGTTGTGCTGGCCTCAGCTGGTTTGCTTAATACAGCATTCCAATCTCTTATAAGGATTGAAACCCAGCAGCTCTGAACCAGCACTAATATTCATAAATGCGAATGCGACTTTGTTACGCTTTCACGTCTTAACCACTAGACCAATGTTAAAAATTATTTCACCAATTGGAAGCTACATTATCAGTGAGTAACATACATAATGCTGATAAACAAGCTTTACGTAAGATGACTATGCGGGAACGCTGCCAATCCGAAATGATAGCTTGTATATTCACCTTCTTAGAACTACTGTAACCGTTGACGACCTCGTAGTCGCTGTCGACGAACAGGATGTTCTCCGGCTTGAGGTCCGTGTGCGTGAGCTTGTTGTCGTGCAGGAACAGCACGCTGTAGATGAGCTGGTACGCGATGTGCCGCACCTGCTCCAGGGGGTATGGCTGGTAGTTATTGTCTTTCTGAAAACAAAACATTTACGAGTATTAACAAATATATTCCAGTGACCATTCTGTACTTAAATTATCATAGCACGTACCCTCACGCCTGCAAACCCCGTAGGGGTAGGCAGAGTCCAAGAAGCAATGAGTTCCTTAAACCACATTTATCCAAAAATCGAGTCTTGGTCCCACGATTATGATATACGGCATCGCAGCCTATAGTATGTGGTCCCAAATCAGAAAATCTTACATAACGAAAGTGGATTGTTACGTAATTTAACGCGCAGGGGACCTCGCTGAATTATGGATGTCAATGAAGTGAGTGAGGTGTCTAAGGACCGTGTCATACGGCTCTCGATTCTCTCTGCCTACCCCTCTAGGGAATTGTCGTGACATTCAATTTAGTATATATTAAAACTGGCTACGCTTAAAAAAATACGTTTGTACGTCAATAAGTGTACGTGTAGGTATGTACTTTCCTGGATTACAAGGAAAACAGCAAATAACAAATGACAATGCCTTTCAAGAATTTGTGAAAATAGGGACAATATTATAGAATTTGCTCATATCTGCTTACGACTCCAGTTATTGTATAGCTGCTAATTTTCCTGAATTTAAATAACAAAGAATACTACTTGAAGCTTAGGTACAACTGGTATATGATGATGAAACTACAGGCGCATGTCTCGTATACACGCCAAGTATATAATTTAAAATATGACGTATTGCCTTTTATTTAGCTCTAATCAATATATGTATAATGCGCGTCCAATAGAAACAATGTATGGTAAATAATGACTCAATATGCTCATTAAACTGTTATCTATAAAAAAAATCTATTTAAATGTAATATGTTACATAATTATACCTCCCAATGTTTCATTGTTTAAATAGTAGTTATATTTTTGGTTTAGAAATTAAAAATTAATGCAATGTACCCCACAGTCATGTCACTACAACTGTTCTGTATACTTGAGGGAAAAAGGTCAATAGTGAAAGCGTTTAACTTCCATAGAATATGTATGGAGTTGCTTGTGACATCACCTTTTAGCCAAGATTATTTTGACTTGACTTTTAAATTGTAAACTGTTCAACAACTAATTAAATAGTTAAATGAGAAGAATATAATATTAACCAAATACAATTGTATATATCCAATAAGATATTATTTTTATTAAAATATTTGTAAGTGTACTCTAATTCTACAGAGATGGTGCCAAATGCCAAACTGTCAAGCAATATACAGATATAAATATTTTTTTATATACATATTGGCAGAAGTTGAGTATGTAATAATGAGTCAGCGATCATATCCCGGCGGCGGCGTGTAACGACGTAATCTAAGTTTACGCAACCGGGATTAAGCAGTCGGCCGCAGTGAATACGAAACGAGGTATCTTTTAAACATAGGATTACTCACCAGGAAGTCAAATACACTTTGTCCGAGCATTTCGAATGCGATGCACATGTGTCCGTGGTACTCGAACCAGTCCAACATCTTTACACATAAACTGAAAACAGAAATAAACATGTATTAAAAAAAAAACATACAAACATGTATTGAATTTCCAAATACCGTCTATGACTCAAAATCAAATTAATAGGTTAAAAATAGCCACTGATTAATTTTGTAAAACATCATACAATAAATATTGTTTTTAATGGATTCTTCAAGTAAATATTATATCTGCTTTTGAAGTAAACATGTATCTGACAAAAGCAATCAAGGGCGCCAAGGAATGATTCAGTATCAAGGGCGTCACGCTCGTTCGCGGCCCGTTTTGATATTTAGAAAATTAGGGGCAAGCGGCAGACGGTATTTTTACGTTTCGAGTTGACACCGAGATGGGGCTGGCGGCGCGCCAGCCGGCCGCGTCGCGCGCGCAAGGTCAAATATTGTTACATCGGACGCCGTCAACGCCGAATTAACAGATATCAACAACGGCCCGTGCCGATTAATTAACACATGATGGATACTTACTGTTTACAATCCGGGTCTACTTCAGCTAACTTCTCTAATACGTTTATCTCTAGTTTTGCAGCCTCTCTGTACTTCTCTACATTCTTGATTATCTTCAGAGCCATTCTGTGCTCCCTGGAAATTATAAATAGATAACGTTAATAAAGTACGTCCGCAGGGAAAACAGAGTATTCGTTGGCAATAAGTTATTGCAAACGAATACTCTAGTTTTCCTACTTAATGCCAATAAGTATTGAAAGTGGACGATAGTATAAACAAACTAAAATAGCGTTGAATAATTGAAGTGAGGTATGCAGTGCCAAACAATGTGTCATCATCCGGCGCAGCGGTCCGCGGCCGAGATGTGAACGACACTTGCACCTCGCACCGGTCCCTTATTGTATAATACCAACTACTCATGCGAATAGATTTAGCTTCGAACAAAGCTCCCCCGTGTAACGGAAACAATGGTGAACGAAAAGCAGATACGATTTCACATTCAATACGAATATGAAAGTCATCGAAATGATTTATAGAAGTAATATTTTTAGTAAGAGTTTTATTTGCGAACGATAACATTATTTGAGATAGTCGACGATTTATAACAATATTTGGATGATAATGAATCTTAACAAGTACCACTAGCAGTATAAAAATACTTTTGTTTCTAATAAACAAGTAAGATTTCTAACAACAGCACCGATTTGCGATTTTCTTATCTCTTTTATTTCTTTTTTTAAGGCGTGCTGCATGCATTGCTCGGCTTTAAGTATATCTAAACAACTTGTAGATATATACAATACAACCAGCTATAATGTTGCAAACGTCATGTCTTGTAATACATTTACAGCATAATCATGCACTAACAGAGCTACTAACAACTATTTACTTTTTAAAGATGTTAAAAACTAGCAGATCTTCGAGCGTGCAAATAAAAACATAATAATAATATACTGTACAAATGAAGCGATAACAAAGCAGTTGTTTGTACTCGTATACTCACATTTCTAAATCCTTCACCTCGACCACCTTGCCGAAGGTGCCTTCACCGAGTGTGTCGATGATTTTGTCTGTAATTAAGCCAAGGTAACCTATTAATTATCAACAGTACAGAAACAAAGTCATGATGGAATTCGACATTGGTTTTTAATTGTAATTATAAGCTCATTGAAACAATCGAATTGAATTTTTCAATAAAATTTGTTTTAATTTTATCGAGCTCATAAATCCAACTACACAACTCCAACATGACTTCAGGTAACGATTTGGTGAGATGCCACTGTTTAAAGTTAAAATTTGTAAATAAAGAAATTAAAGACTCGATTCTCCTTTGATCACTTCACTTAATCGGAAAAATCTCGACTTTGGCTCATTTAGAGGATTATCGGTTTCTTGAATTTTCTGCTTTTTGATTTAAAATGTATATAGTATTCATTGTTTTAGTGTTAGTGAAGTGTAGAATGTATTTTAATGTGTATATGTATGAGTAAATAGTATGAACATAAATGTATACGTATGGTGTGTGTGATGGTGTAGTAACATTTTGTTTAAGTTATGTGGACACGAACATCTCGCTCCCATGACATAGCCGGGCCAGTACACCAGATGTCCGTCCTTGTCGTCCTTGACGGAGGAGCGTGCCCGGGAGCTCTGCAGGCGCCACGTCGCAGCCGCCGAGTCGGGTCCGGTCCGGCCGCCACGCGCCAGGCCGCAGCGACGCCACACGCGCAGACATCACGCCAAAGCCACGGAGAACGCCACGCGATCGCCACGACCCGAGTAGTGTTGTACCCAACAATCAAACAATGGAACGGTTGCCCGTCAGACAAGCGACATTTGGTATGGTGTGTCGTACATGCTGTTAAAGGGCGGACGGGTGGGCGCTGCGGGACGGCCGGGCGGACGCCCGAGTGGGCCGCGCGCGGGCTCGGGCGACCGCGCACGGGCTCGTCGCACGGCTCGGGGCGGGAGCAGGAGCAGGAGCGGGACCGGGACCGGGACCGGAGGCGGGACGGGAACTCGGGACTCACCGAGAGGGGGTTCCGACGTATTGCACACACTCATCTCTCACAAAACCATCGCTTGCATAGGATATTAGGAATAACAGTGTCCACCCGATTGCCATTTAATAAAATAAACAAATATTTACAAAATCCTATTATGTACTAACATTGCAGGAAAGCCTATCAAGATGCCGCTTTCGCTTTGATCTTGGAAATATATTAACATAAAAGAGGGACATGTTAGTTTTCAAAACACGCATTAATAATGTTATCACATGCACTATCATTGCACTTGAATTATTTACTAATCTTAACGTCCACTTTCAACTTATGTCAACACGCTATTAGTCCATTGTACGTTTGATCACAGCTAAACACCGTCAACTGAATAGTAAAATAATTTTATCTACCCTACTTGTTTAAATTATTCAAGTGACAGTTCTCTTTTTTTTCAACTTACATGTTGTAACATAGATCATGCATAACTTTGTCAGTTAATTTACCGAATATATTTTTAGCTCATTGATATTTGTGTACTTAGCGTATTATCCATATTTATACGATTATGATACGAGTTAATTTACAGTTTAGATAACAAATGTGTTTACGTCTAAACGATAACGACCAGGTCATCGGGGATCACGAGAGAGCATAATGCGAGAGAACGCTTAAGTAATCTGACTGGTATTACATATATCGATACGCTGTGACATTCGCTAAGTGAATAGTGAAAACCACGGACCGGGTGTATGTTAGCGGCACACAGAGCGCAGGCGCAGGCCAGGCGGTTAGCGGGTGCTTACAGGCGGCGTGACCGCGCGCCGCAGCAGGTGGCGCGGCCGCTGCGGCCGCTGGCGGCTGCGCAGCTCGGGCGGCAGCGCCACAACGTCGCCGACGCCCAGCGGCTCCGGCTTCTTCGTAGCTACTATTTCGTTCGCTACATCGTTGTTGCCCTCCTTTCCGCCGATGCGACCGTACATCTCGTCTAGGTGTGCGTACTTCATTATTAGGCTCTGAATCTCCTTTCGCCTAGTCTCCCTGTCGCTCAGGATCCTGTCTCCTACCGGTGTTTTGTCGTCGTCCTCGTCGCTCGAAGGAAAGTATATCTGTTTCTGCCTACCCGTTTCCTTCGTCGGAGATGATGCCGGTGTTTTTGTACGTTTAGATTTGGATTCGTTGTTGAGCGGCGAGATCAAATCCCGCGCGCCAGAATGTATGTCTATATCTACAGGTCGTAGTGTTAGCTTTCCTTTCCTGTCATTGTTCTCGCTCTTTTCTGCACGAAGTGATCTTCTCTGATGCCTCCTATATACGCTGTCCCGATCTTTTCCGTAGTGAGGACGGTCTCTCAAAGGAATGTCATACCCATTTTTAAAATCATCTTTATCCTTTTGTTTATGACTAGAGGACAGTCGACGATCAGATGTGTTCCTGAATGGTGTCTTATCTCTAGTTTTTTCTCGTGAATAATGGTTTCGCTTAAACGAGCTCTCGCCGAATACTGCCGTTGTTAAGCTCCTCATCAATCCTCTTGGCACGGGATCCGGCTCCAACGTTTTGTCACGATCTTCTTTCTCCCGTCTAGCCTTCTCTTTTTTCTGGACGGCTATCCGGTCTAGAACGGAAGAATATTTATCTTCTAACCGACTCCTAGTACTTCCCAGAAGTATCGTGCTGTCGACGTTGTTATTGGCTTCCTTGAGAGGATATCGTTTAGTGAACGGAGATGATTTATTATCTTTCAAGTGAGCTCTGCGGAATGAGTCACTCCGCCCGAGAGCGCTAATGCCGGAGGTAGCGTGTAAAGGTGATGTGTCAAGCCGTGATTTGGGCGAACTCAGGTAACCATATGAACGATCATCGTTTAGCTTTCTACTGGCTGTCGTGCTAACACTGCTAAGCAGCGGCGTATACGAAGATATTGGCGATATATGCCTAGCGTTTTCATATCGCCTTACACTAGCAAGGGTGGAATTTTTGTTGCTCAGCAATTTATCGTCATATCGAGTTCGTGCAGCACTTAGCTTTGTCTCCGGGACATCAGATTTCTCGGAGGGTCCTCGTCTGGTGAGTCGATTGATGATGCTGGAGTAGCCATCCGACAACAGCTGGGTCACACTGGTGGTTGAAGAGCGGTTGTAGCGATGACGCCGAGGGCTCGTTGTGCCGTTTCCATTTGCGTTTATTGTTGTCATAATTATTAAATGTGAACTATTTACACTCACTTTATCCCGGATATATTACGTAGTATTCAAAAAACATCATAACTTCACGTTGAACAACAACACACAAAACATTTTTTTTGTTAACAGGTGAATGCTTCGGTACCGGCCATTAGACTGGGTCTATCTAGAGATTGGGAGCGTACCTAAGCGCGAACGAATTTTAGAAAGATCACTAGCGCAGCCGAGTGCGGCCGCCGGTGCCAAGTAATGGTCGTGGACTAAAAATATCGGCAACCCGTGGGAGCGCCCTCCCGCGCACTCCCGACGCGCCCGCCGCGCGCGCCTTTCTTCGCATTACACTTGATATAATTATTTTCCCTAATCCTGTTTTTCTTCTATATAATGAATTTTACGCATTTCATATTTTGGGTCACCTCTGACGTCCGCGGTGATTGATTTGACACGTTACACACACTTTCACGAAGCAAAAGGAAATAATATATATAGTCAATCGCCTACGTATTTACAGCTTCAATTTGGCAAACATTTATAGCGGACACGTTAGTGACTTCTTTAACCGAAAACACTACGATATTAATAGGATCAGCGCGCCTAAAAAATGGACACATCTGTCAGCCTCTTTGGAAAGAATAGTAGGAAATATACAAATTTTTCATAGGTATGCTACAGATGTTTTTTTAAATAACTTGTCTGAAATGTACACCTTTCTCTGAAGTCGAGCTCGAGCGCCAAGACAGTTCTGTCAATAAGCGGTAAGTAATTGGGTCAGTGGGGCGCGTGTGAGCAGCGAACAATGCCGCCTGCGCACGCGGTCCGCTCGCAACATAATCCATCTCGCTAAATAAACAATGGTTATCCCATAGGTCAGCTGGACCTCTATCTCGCTATGAACACGAACGAGAGCTTATACGTGTGTTATCTCATCTCATGTGACATGTCATGCAGCGCAGTGGGTCCGGAGCGGGAACGGGCGGATGCGGGCGCCGCGATAAAACGACCACTGACACGAACGCTCGACGTGTCTCACGCTTATCATATTGTAAACGATTCGTGTTACACATTTGCTTTTCGGTCGTCTGCACCGAGAATCCAGCCAGTTACTTAGTAGTATAAAAACAAGTCGCTATACGGATTCTTAATCGTGTAATGCCGGTTTCGCGTTTTTTGATAACATCTAATATTCATTTGGTCATTCGGTATTTGAAAATAGCGAAGTCGATTTGTCATCAGAGTTCTGCAGTTTAGGTACTTACGTACCCGCTTTCGACGGAAGTCGTTCGCGTAAGTATCGGTGCAACGGAAGCATTGCAAAAATAGCCAACGCGCTAAGCAGCTACATACCGCGCAACGACCTCGCACATGCTTAGAGCTTTTCTCCTTTCACTTGGCTAACATTTTCAGCAATACGTAAGCACACAAAGTATCGATTTCATAGCTTTAATACGCATTTCAATACAAATCACGCACGATGAATGATTAGCTAAATCCGCAGTCTAAAATATAAAGTAGATTGAGCACTACTTTATGAGGAATGCACGTAAGTGGCAACTATTGATTATTTATACAGATGTTTCAACGAGTACAGCTCAACAAACGTACCTGAGGGAATACATTCTCGTCAGATATGATTGGATAGTTGTAATTAAATATTACTTCTAGCGCATTGGACGAGTTGTATGTTTTCACTTTACGGGATGTTATGATACACAGGGCGATAAGAAGGAACAACACTGATGCAACAAATTCGTCTGAACTGATAATTGTGAGGTAGTATCGGTTTAGAGTGTAAACCACATGCGAGCTGTTAGTAAGCATCTCACACTGACTCGACTGACTGTAGGTACGTTTGCACGCGCACCAGCTGTTTCGTTTAAACAGCCGGGAATAACAATGAAATGGGGTGCAGGTAAAAAGGCCTTTTACGCCATTGGTTCACATTACGATTCGAAGTAGGGGCTACTTTGAAAAGGTGTTTACCGGTCCTAGTAGTTTCAATCATAAATCGCGAATTTAACGTAAAATAAATATAACTGCATCTTGTCTAAATTGATAAAGCATTCTTTAATTATCGCCAATTAGACTGACCTTGCCTACGAGGCGACTACATGCACCGTCTACGTCGAAGAGAATCTCCGCCACCACTGAGAGTACTTTCGCAACATCGTGCCATTTGCACCTGTGCTCCTTGAGAAAACGTTTGTATAACTCATAAAAGGACGAAAGACGTAAAGGCACTCTAAGCCGATCGTGTTTCACTGATATTTCAGCCATCGCACAAACTTCCACTACAAACGATAACACTATAATAGAACATAAAACGACACAAGCCGAGCGTAGGGGGCGGGTAGGCACAGCGCCGGCTGCCTCACAACTGTTCTGTAGTGGCGACCGATACCGCCGGTCGACAAAGTCTTCTTCAAACGAACGCGACAAGATGACACAAACAAAAGGTATGAAAACAATCACAAAACGTAGCTCACGGAGCCACAAAATACAACTATGAACTAATTCGCAACGTTCAGCTTGTAAGAAAGAACGCGGAGAACTGAGCAGCTAGTACTTTAATTAAAAATGTCCAGTACAAATCGAGCAAACAATTGTAACGGGAGCTTTCGGTTCAAACAGGATTGATCCGCGTCAAAGCGAGTATGAATTCACAATAATTATTATTAGCAATATTCATGTAATTAGTCATTCGATTCCACTTGTTTAAGTGACGCCTTTTATGAGGAAACAATATTTAAAGTAGGTATGTATTTTTGACACAATCATTAGACATATGTATATATTTTTAGTTGTCACATTAACCGCAGCGGCGATAATTTATATGGTTATATGGTCATTCGACTGATAACAACAATTATCAAAGTTAATATTTATAGCGGATTGTATCATTAATTCTATGCTACCTACAAACGAGTCTCATAAAGTGCATTTGTTTATGTTATAATTGGCATACGCATGCGTGTTTGTTTAGTAGTAGAAAAAGCGATTAGACAATTATAGCAGTAAACTTGAGGCTAGTGCCGTGGTTGGCGCAACATGCGCGGTATCGTCAAGGTCGGCCGGAAGGAACTGGGCATTACCAAATAGATAGGTGGTACGAAACACCGGGCGTACCGCATTTATCAGACCATATCTTAGCCGTGCTGTACAATGTATTAATGATACGCGATAGAACACACTATCAGCGTTCTTGACCTTAGAAGGCGCCTTAATGTTAAGGTAAACGTAACATCACTAAGCAATAATTTATTACGTGACAACTGACACGATTGTCCATGTAGGGATATAACCTGACAACAATAATGAAATGTTTTTTCGATTAAATGTGATTAGTCATTTCTTATTTATGCGGTTCGTCAAATACGCTTTATGAGTAAAAACTATAACTTATGCAATTTCAACGCCATAGAAGGTCAAACGGATGGGACAAAAACGAACCTACTTGTTCAAAAAACATGAAGTTTTATATATATTATTAACAAAAGGTCTCGACAGATAATAATATTTATTATTATTATTTGGACTACATAGGGAGGTCGAGACTAACGAGAACAATGTTCGTTTGATGAACAACGGTAATGTATGTATTCGTCGTTAATTTTTATATTATAACTACAATTACGTATCCATAACCTGCCTATTCTGGAGGAGAATGGATTGTCAGTCCGAAAAATTTAAGAAACTATTATACCTACCTAAGAGATAGATGTATTATATTATATGACTATTATACCCAGTGACAATAATACAAGGAATTAATGTCCTAGGCTAATAACTCGTGCAACTTATGCAAGATAAATATAATCACATAAAATTACTTAAGAAAGTTTAGTTTAATTTAGTCACAATAAGAAAACGTGCAATAAATAATCGATGTGACAAGAAATAAAAAAAGCAGTGATATGTATTAACAAAAATGTTTATCTCACTCTTAAAAAAATGAAAAAACAAACTTCCTAGTTGATAATTACAACATTGTTAGCACACAGTGAGGGGTCTGAATCACGATGAAATCCGACGCGAGCTGCCTGCAACGAGTTTCAATTTATAGATTCGGTAGGACAATTCAAAACAATTGAGACGCACGCAGCTTGATGATCGTCCATTAGCGAAACGTGGGCTCGCCGCCTCTTACGACATCCGTACATTTCTTTATTATATTCGAACCTACATTTAGCATAATTTCAGTCTTATTTTTTTTTACGTTTTTACGATATCCTCGTAAATATAAGTTTGTGTCAATATTTAAAGATGAGCAATTATAAGCATTTTCCTATTAAATTACATGTCGAATAAGATGTTTATATGTAATCTTTAAATATTTGTCAATGTTTATAACCGAATTGTGTTTTCTAGGCCAATGATTGTTATGGAAACAGCAGGTGTACTAGTTTACTTATAAAAATAGATTAAGATCGGAAAAGTTTGCAGTAATGCTATTATTAGGGTCATACGCTAATAAGAAAGATAAATAAACCTAATGCAGAAATGTATGAGTTTGTGAAGTAGATTGGGGGAGAACAGCGCCTAACTTGGTGCGTTTATTTAATTTATATGAGCACGTCAAAAAAATTTGTAGGATTTTAAAACTAGTTTTAGATCTACAAAGTGATTTTTCCTTCATTTTTCAACATGAAACAAAGATATCATTTTTTATTTTAATAGCCGAATATATTGGTACGAATTCTAAAGAGTATGAATGTTTCTAATTAAACCTGCTCAAATTATAATCATCATAGAGTTTCGAGTAGTATGATCGTCTCAAAGAAACTCATAATTAGATACAGACAATTACATGTTTTCGGAGTTTTTACGTGCAACTCCCTAATTGATTTTTAACGATATGACGACTATATACATATATATATATATATATATATGTAACTAACATACATGGCCAAAACGAGTTAAGAGATTTTGGGAAATTAGTTTCGCTTAAAAATACAAGAAATCTTGACATACTTGATAGGAATATGCAATCGACGGCAGCCGGTGCGAGTAAGTTAAGTTAAAATCCCGGTCGGGTCATAATGCATAATATGTCATGAAATCACCATTTATAAAAGAGTTCACCATGGCTAATCTGGTTGAATTCTTCAGTTATCAACACTTGCTAATACTTATAATAATAATACTGAAAACCTGACTGTATGTGGTTGGCATTATTTCCAATTCCGTTTCCATATTTATTGAGTTTGTTAATAATAACGTTATAAAGACACCCCATGGTTGACCTTATCGGAAAGCTATATGAGAAACATAGATAAGTAAGTAATCATAGGACCTGACTTCCGCGTCGCGTTAAACTGGATCAAATTCTTGTGTTGCTCTGTATTTGGTACAAATGCTATGGATAATTATAGCTAGTACTAGCATTCGCCCACGATTCGTCCGTACCGGGCAGGAGACCGGTCGCATTATTGCTTTAACGAGTATATTGTTATACGATTACAGATAATATTTTATCCTGCGTAGGCGTCGGGTGTGCAGCGGCTAGGATCGATATGATACATATCGTTGCCGTTGACGGTCGAGTTTTCGCCTAGGTGAAGGTAAGCATCATGGTACTATTTCTGTGCGCATGCGTCGTCCATATTATCAACTATAGAACCAGTGGCGCCATCTAGCCATCGACATCGGAACCGCGTGGCCTACGATAGATGCTGATACTATTTTGGTCTTTCATACATTTACTGCTATACGGACATAAAAAAATAATTGTTTTGACGAAAATATGCAAACAATATTCCGCTTTTATAAATAAGTATTGACTAATCAAGTGTAATTCGGCTTCAGTTAGTTCCACAGTGTTAAGTTTCGCATACAAACAAATTGCAAACCTAAATTGCAATTACGTTGCATTGTTAAAATGTTGTTAGCAATTGACATAAATAAATAGTAAATATTTATTAAGTCATCTCAAACTTATAAGGGTTTACCCTTAAAGTACTCCAGGGTGTTATCTATTTCACATTGTAACTAAATGGACAAGAGGATAGTGATTAATTAAATCCTTGACCTGATAGTATACTCAAAAATAGATGCGCATTGCTCTCAATATACGCGCGTTGGCAGAGCATTGCGCAGTTACTTTTAATATAGCGTTCATACATTTATTGCATGTGAGTAGCAAATATATGATAAAATCATGTCGTTACATTCTAATTAGAAATCTGACCTCAACTTCCTTGGGTTGCTTGTCAGGTTTGAGCTGGGCTACAGGCGGAGGTAGGCGAGGCGGCTGAAACGAGCAGGAAGGCTGTGGCTCCGCTATGGCTTGGTTGCTTGGTTGGTTCACTTTGGCAGGTGGTGCTTGAGGAGAGGGTTTTGGAGTCTTCGGAACATTCACTAGTTGACCTTCAACATTTTGTACGCGTATCTGAGGTGCAGATTGATTCGAACTTGGTGTAACATCATTAAAGGGTCGTTTGGGGGCTAACCAAGCCGGTGGTACCGCGGGCGGTTGCGGCGCCGGTCGTAATGCCTGCTTTGTATTTGATACAATTGTAGCATTCTGAGGGCCACTATTTTCTTGTGATTGATTACTGATTTGATTATTACTGACTTCGTTGGTTGTAGAATTGTTGGGTTCATTTAACTTAACGGGTTCAGTTTTGGGAGGTTCAGAGTTTGTAGCTTCATCATCTGGTAATTTGTTGGGTACTGGAGGTAGCTTTGTTGGCAATGGATCATGAAATGGAATGGATGGTAATTGACTAAGAGGTACGGTGGCCATTACAGCGTTCGAAGTTGTCGCTACTGGACTATTTACCTCTGAGGGTTCTTTCGGACTTTCATTGGACACAACTATATTGACCTTTGGAAATTCGGATGCAACTGGAGATGTTTCATCTCTGCTTTGAGAATAATCACTATCACAACATGACAATTCGTCCAGACTTTGTACTATATCTAAGGCCGATGCTTCGTGGTAATCAGTAGAACACGGTGAAGTGTCATTGCTCGTGTTGTCGCCGGCTATGCCATGAGGCCTCTGTGGTGAACATTTGCTACTGGGTACAAATGCCAAACTAGATGTAACATCATTCGAAATATCAGCATTCAACGATTCTTCGCTTTGCGTTGAGGAATCTCTATTGGTAAGGGTGTCGACAACATTCAATTTATCATCGTCACTAACAACGGTACTCACAACAGTGGCAGCTGCTTCTAATTCTTCCTGAGGTAAATTTGTACATTCTTTAGCATTTTCACTAGAACTATCTATATTTGGTGTGACTAGATCTTCTGAAACACTATTACTATCAGTAAATGTTTCAATTTTGGCTTGTTCTACTATAGGTAAACTCATATACTGAGGTATTGCATATTCTAAATCAGTCAGAGGCATATAATGAATACCATCCTGATCTCCCAATGGAGTTTCAAAATGTGGAGAATAATACTCAAATGCCGAATTCTCGTTGCCATATGCAGACCAAGGGTCATTGGGTGGGATCATAGGTAACCTATCATAATATAATTCAGGGTTAAAATTACAATCGACTAGAAGTTCAGGTTTATAGTCCCATGTAGGTACGAATGAGTCTTCGAAAGCCAAATAGTTTTCTGGCAACACAACCATAGTGTTATTAATCTGTGTAGGATCCAATGCATAGGAACCATCATAAAATGGATTATTTAATACAAGAGGAGGAGGTTGTAAAGGCCCGAAAGGTTCCACTGTTACTTCAGCTTCTACAAATAATCCATATTTCGATAAGTCAGGTTCAGATCGTCTGTGCCTAAGTACACTGACATCAACGTCAGATTGTGATGATAAAATATCTGAAATATCAAAACTATGAGTCCTTCGGAGATAGCTGCCTGGTGGATATTGATTTTCTTCATACAGATTCTTTCGAAATACATCTTTATCCACCTGGTTTTCGTATAGTGTTTCGTATGTCGGTATCCCCACGTTGTTTATTTCGTCGAATGCAGGTGCATCGTGTGTTTGACTAAGAGAAGCATCGGTGGTAGCATTGAGGTCACAAATGTCACTAACGACGTCACTCGGCAACAGCACTACGTGCGGCAAGGCGGGAGGAGGGCCGCAAAACAACAAGTTTTTGGGTGGTGGTCGCGGCGGTGGTGCAGCCATGGCTCGCGCGCTGCCCACCCGCGGTCCGGCGCGACGGACTAGTATTTCGGCGCGCGGCAAAGACGCGCCGGGCGGCCGACCGAGCTTTGCGACTGACTGAAGGCGTTCCGAGTGACGAAGGCGAACACAAATAGAACGGGCGCAAGCGCAAGGAGGTCGCCGTCTCTCGCGCACATCTTCACGGGCGAAGGCGCACGCGCACGCGCACTGGCAAGCCAAACCCGTCCCGCGTGTTATCCCAAACAGGCACGCTGACGTTTATGCTTTATTCTGGTTCCGCACTTCGCTTACGACGTGTACCTATTCACTCGACTGAATAACATACAGGTTTTCGGGTGGACACTTAGTTATCGTAGCAAGCAACGGGTTCGAACCATATCATACAATCCTTTCACTCCCAAATTAAAAATAATGAATAATTAAGAAACGGTAAGACTAACCTGCTCAGGGGGTGACCGCGGTGAAGAATCGTCGCGATGGTGTCTCCTCCGCCTGTGAGATGTAGGTGAACGCCTGTGATGTGACCGTTTGGAACGTTCATTTCTCCGCCTCCACGAATGCTCCGAGCTGTGAAATCATCGATCGGCAGGCTGTAGGGTTAGTGAATAGGATAACGACGAAGCATCGCGACAAGTCATGTTTCTGGTGAGATCAGAGGGTATGCTAAGAGCGGTTGAGTATTGCCAGTGTACTAACGTTAGTGAACGTTCTCCGCAGACGGAATGTGGGTCTACGAGGTGCGCTAGTTGGTCTGTGGACGGCACGCAACAAGCGCTCAGGACCGCCCGTACGGCAGCCCAGCGCTGTTGCCCTACGCCCTTGATTATGGTCAATTTCTACCAACACTTTAACATAATTTCCGTTTGATTGCGATGTACATTGTTTCGTAAACAAATCAGTAATTGTATAGTAGCAGTAAATCGTGTAACCCTGTAATTTATCATAGTTATAAACGATAAAAAGGCGGCTCGGTAAGCGCACCATAACATAAAACACTTATGACATTATGAGTGAACCGTGTTGTTGAAGTTGATGAATAGGAGAGCAATAAATAGTGTAGATATTAGATGTTATCTTCGTGCAAGTATTACTGTCCACAAGGACCGGCGCGGACTGTGGTCGCGGACAAACTGCTTGTTCCGATTCGCTGTACGCGCACGAGATACTTGGTAAAGTGACGTACAATCAATGCTCGTTTCAAAACAAGCGCCGTCACAGAATACAACCGAACAATCAAACCGTACGTCACATGCCTCAATGTCATCATCTATGAGACACACCAACGACTGTATTTTGATGTAAATTGATGTAGATAAAAAGCTTTGATTTTTTTAGATTATTTGCAAACTGTTTAACGTAGTTATTTTTTACCTTGGACTACCTACTCACCAACATATGCGCAAACCTTGCGGGCTCGACGCAAATATGTTACCATTGAGACTCGAAAAACTTTCACTTCTTTCCTTTGTCAAAATAGATATCGAATTTTGTCGTGATAACATGTTTAGTATATGACACTGCAATAATGCGGGATGTCACGTTGTAGGTGTTATCTCGGGACTGATCAAGAAATAACTGACTCTAAAAGAACGCAAGACTAGAAGTCTAATAGAATTAAGTTGCACATAATTGGCTTACTTGCCTGCTTCTGTGACACATTAATAGAAAAGAGTAGGGTTGCCCGATGCGTTTGACGTAATCGAGTTTTTCCATGCATCATTCTACGTCATTCAATGTGTACTACCAGGTAAAATACACACCAATACAATTGGATCAAAAAAATATACTGCAAAATGTTTATTTCATATTAACAGGCTTCATTTGATCAGCTTTCCAAATGTGGCTGGGTTAGATAGATTTTGCATCTATAGATAAGAAAAATTCGTAAAGTAAGTTTCTTCTATAAAATTATAAGGAATAAAATAATAAATAAACGTATGATATATATACTAGGTTATTTTCAGTATATGCGAAACCTCTTACCTACTTATTAAATACATTTATCTAAGCAACAAATTTGGAGGATTTTAGAAAATAAGCAAAAAAAATGTTTACTTTTCATACAAAATAACCAACTGATCAACTTTTGTATAAAAAGTTAAACAAATTTTTTGCTAAAAAGAACCATGTTCATATATCTGACCATGGTTATTTTTAGCTTTGGTTAATCTTATAAAAAGAAGCGAGTTGATTGTTTGAATGTAATTTGATTGGATAAATTTAAATAATTACAAATGCCTAATGAATTCAAAACATTTTTTTTCAAGAACTAGTACGACGAACTTAACGAAATCGCGGAAAAACGCGTTTGTAAATAAAAAAAATCTAATTAATAATGCGAATTACACTCTTATATTTCAACCGATTGCGATCAAATACGGTACTCGAAACTGTTTGAACTCCAAGGTAGGAAATATAGGTTACGTTTTATCCTTAAAAATTTGTTGAACGCGCGATAAAGACCCGTGTTCCACGCAAGCAGAAAACCCGGTTTTATAATAATAATGCAGTTTTTTGTAACAAGTGAAAATACCTGTATTTGATAAATCTGTAAGCTGTAAACTATGTATGATTCACGGTAAAATAACCAGTCTAAATTGCACCCATGACAAGCCAGAGCGAGGGAGCCACAAGTGTGGTAAAGTAATGGTAGATAATATATAGGTAACTAGCTGTCCCGGCGAACTTCGTATCGCCCAGTAAATTAAAATTGACATTGATTTGTCGATTGACATTTAACATTGACAGATACGAATCCCACCGTTTTATATGAGAAAATACTTTTGCTTTTATTTTGTTTTATCGTCAATTTTTCAATGTTTTTAATAGATATTCTGTTATTCTGGACGAAGACAAATCTAACAAATCTAAAACAACGTAAATCGGTTCAGCCGTTCTCGACTTATAAGTGGTGTAACAAACACGGCTTTGTTTTATTTATATAAGATATAAGATATACATCAGCCAAGAAAAACAACCTTACTACAATCATTCAAATATTAATTTGAAGAAAGTACAAATATAATGCGTTGTTAAAATAATGAATTGAAAAAAGAACTAGCTTATAGTTCAAAATTTAATTGGCGATAAGGATATCAATGCTAGGAATACATTCGGGAACGCCAGTTGCTCGAACTATTTTAAAATATACAATTTTATTATTTATACTGTAATCTATTAATTAAAAATCTACTGTTAACATTTGTAAATAATTAAAAGTAAATATTGAGTAAAGAAATATCTAATGATATTTGGTACTAAAGATTATTATTCTTGTATGTACTTCCAATTTAATTTATCTATGTGTAAGTACATAGACATTTTGTTTAATTCACAAACAACGTGGGTTAAGGTTTGTAAAGCTGCTAGACAGCGATCTCAACTGGTGGTACATTTTGCGCAGGCGTTTCTAATGTACCCACCTTGCTGTATTGTGCAGAGCTAACGGCTTTAGAAGTTGAACTTGAAACATACACATAGTTGTGTAACAACGCATGTTATACTTTTGTACTCAATTATAACAATATTTACAAAAATATATAAAAACCGCTTTTAATTCAAACTTAATTTAAATATTTATTTTAAACTTACGATTTGCTAAGCGAGCGCTTTAAGCAAAGCGTTTTCCTATAGATACAAATAACTTGTTATGTAGTCTTGTATTGCATACAAAGTGGTCTGACTTCCTTCTGCGTGCGAAGTGCATAAGTTCCAGTCGGCGCTGCATACTTGACACTCAACAACACAGTGCACGTCTCATGACACGTAACGCATAACAAACATTAGAACGTTCACTTTCAACGGCGACGTCCAAGTTATCGATATGTTTGTTACGTTACGTGTTGTTACTCTTTCGGAAACTGGCTTTTGTAGAAATCGCCGAAAACCAGCTGGACCAGTATGATACGTCATTGTCATGTCATCGTTAGATCTCATGGTTATTGGTTTTATTAGCGGATGGTCTCTCTCATTAGCATTCGGAAACACGGGCCGGTGAAACTTTTTCCGTATTAATTTTATCATACAGGACTGTTGAATTGCGTCAAGTTAACTGGTTGAAAGGGTGAAAGCGAAAATAGACGTAATTCACGTCCTGTGTGTCTACCGTTGTTGCCGTAACGAGTATTTTCCGTTGCACTTGGTCGATGGTAGTGTCTCGCGATAACAAATGTCAATATTGGTAGAAAATGTTTGAGAAAGTATGCTTGAGCTTAGTGATTTGTACAATTTGCCACAAGTATGTAAATTGAGACGTGCAAAAAGGAAGTCATTAAAAAGCATGATGTACGCAATTAAATGGCCATCAATTATATGTGTTCCATATAGGACAAAAAGCTGTTGTGAGAAGGATATTCATAATAAAGATATTGTGCAAATAATCGCAAGTAACAGAAAACACGATAAAGGAAAACATTAATTGTAATGCGGTCAACGTTCAGCCCAACGGTATTCATACAACGGTTCTTTATATTTAGAAACACCGAACACGTGTACTGGATTGAATCATCATTTCTCTTTTTAGTGATATACTGGTATTTCCTGATTACACGTTTTGAGATTTTACTTTCGTTTATTACATATTAGATGTTTGGCGAGGTATATACACATTGGATGCAATAGTTGTCACTGTCCCTTCATTTGGATTTCTACACATAAGCAAAAATAAAGACGAGAAGAACAACACGGTCCGAAATGACAAGTCGCAGGGTAAGGTCAGCGAGGCAAATCGAGGCGAGAGTGGAACGCCTGAGGCACAATGACCATAATCGATCAGTCGGCCGGTGCACACTGCGGCCGCGGTTACGAAATCGAAAGCTACAGCCTGCGACGTGACACGAACTGTGCCCGGTCAAGGATCACACGCAAAACGGACGATTTATGTATGACCGTGTTGTACGAGATAGTTTTTGTAGTTCGGTTTTACCAGATACAATGCGAGCGTGATGGTTTATTTAACGGTCGAGTGGGCGAGCATCCTGACTAGTTTTGTGGGGGAGCGTTTTTTGTGAGCGGATGGTGATGCGAGCAAGCGGTCCGCGCAGTGCGTCGGGCGCGCGGCGGGCCCGCAGACAAGGCCGCGCCGGATGAGCGATCGCTGTGAACCGTGTCAGCGGTGCAGCCGCGACTAATCACGCCCGCGCCGCTCTCGTGGGTCAATGACAAGCTCGAATCTAGCTAACTTTTATGGTCATACCAGATTTTTCACTCCGCTTGGTAATTTGTTTTAACCGTGTCTGAATTTATTCGGCGGCTTTTTTTTTGGCATGTTCCGAATAATAATTTAAATGTCAATGATAAGAAGGCAAAACTTTATGCGAATACTAAGATATAGGTTTGACAATAATGATCGTATCGAAGATATTTTATATGTGAATAGATAACTTAACAATGATCGAGATGACTTAGAAGAACTGGTTTTTTGTTCCATTAGTAAAAAATATTTAGACGAATAAGAGTACTCTTACAATTAGGTTTACCCGTGTGTCAACATGAAAATAGTGTTTTCCAGGTGGATAAATTATGTGTTCATAAAAACGAGTTATCTTACAACGTATAATCTAGCGTAATCGTAGGTTTTCCATCACGACACGGGAAGAATATGAATCGGTGATTCAGTCAGTTCCAGTAAAATTCCTTTGGATAGTATTGTATTAAATAAATTACTTTGTAAACAACACGGAAAACATGTATAGGCATATTATTATCCTTATACTGTTATGTTCTAGTTGACGTCCTCATAAATACATGGCAGGTAAGCGTATATTAATAAAATCGACTAAATTCTTAATTTAAAATAATCATCAACTATTTCATAGTTATAAACCGGTGATTTTTCCGGCTTGTTTTATTTTACATTGAAATCTATTGAACAGGAACGCCAATCGAAAGAACAGACAATATGTTCATTGCATACATCGACGAAGCGATTTGCACGCTTCTAATTAATTGTTGTAATATTATGCAAACTGATACGTAACGCAATAACACCGATGATAGAAGACGTCTCACAGACACTGTTGTTGTAGGGCATCGCGACGTATCAGAGTGGTGGAGTGACCGCGGACCATGTACCCAGGACCAGTCGCAGTGAAAGTTGCTCATACGCGTGCTGGCAGCTTTTGACATTTGTCAGATGTACGTGCGTTGCCTGCCAATACTGCTATTAGTATTATTCCCTATGCGACTTGCAGCAAAATTATTTAGACAGATACCTCGTAACCCTCAGTAAAAGTTTACACTTCGTTGAAAAAAGAAATACTGGAGGATGTTAATGTTATTTTTTTATAAATTAATTTCAATAATATATAATTATAATTATGCACGTACAAGTAGTCCTATCTATTACGATACGATACAAAGCGTACAAAGTGTCTATTAAAACTAGTCCCTATATGTAAGATCGACATTACAAGAAAGATATTAAAAGGCTGTAAATGCATAAAAGAAACTATAGAAAGGTCCCCGACAAATACTAAATAATGATAACTATCGCCACTTATAATATTATAAGTATCCCCGATGTATAAGTGAGAGCTACTCGATGTCTGTCGAAAAGCCGCAAATTTTACCGCAACATCTTGAATATACTTTCTCTCCACAATTTGTAATTGTCCAGGCAACACTTTCAATGTACACTTCGACGGATAGAATAATAAAAAGACGATTTAACATTATCATTACGTCATTACGCCTACCAAGTTGACAAATCCTTTGCGAGCGTACAAACCAGGACGGGACCTTGAAACATTCACTGAACGCTATCAAGACGAATCTTTTAAGTTGCGGCTGTGCCGGGCGCCCACGAATTCGCAGCTTGTTTACATTTACGCTAAGGCATATTATAAAACATTCGTGCATCGATACTGAATAACAAAAACAACAGTTAGACGTTGTTTGCATGGATAATTACTCACGTAAGTATGATCGCGATACACGCTCTGAAGACATCGAGGGCGACATTATGTAACAGTGCATTAATAGTGGTAAGTTTTGAACCGGTCTCAATAGGCGCAGTGTTCTTTAAACGTTCCTATCATTTGAGCAGAGTGGTAGTTAGTCAAACGGCGATAATGAGCAAGAAGGTTAAGCAACCGGTGGCAGCGGGATGGAGTAAAGCGCAACGATGGTGAGTCACGGCGGCGCGTTGTGCAATGGATTTGCACAACCAGTCCCCGAACCCTCGCCGCTACTGTCATACTGTGTAATAAATTTAGCCAAATAGCTAAGTGGCACTGAACGGATTTACGGATAAATTATATACGGTCAGGGTCAGCTTACCAACTTTTACAAGTGTATTTTATAAAACAATAGAAGCAAGTAAAAAAACGCGGAATGACTAAACAGTAACGGTACATTAATGTGCAAAAATACAAAATTTTGTTATAACGTGCTAGTCATCCAACTAAGATTGATACAGACAGATAAGAATTATTTTTTGAAGTAGATCTTGTAGCTAAGGAGCTAAGTAATTGAACCTAAGCAAAAATGCGTCTTAACGCTCGGAGAATGTGTTTTATGCGTTTTTTTTATTAACGATCGAGAAATCGATGCAATCAAACGGGAAAGTTTTATCTTATGAATTTATGAGACGATTACTTTGGCTTCAATGTTTTAGAAATTTTGCAAACTCAACCGCGCGTTAACATAGATCTCTGAGTATCCGGATGTCAATTAGCCCGGCGCTAAGGACGAGGTGTTAGTGAGATGCATGTCGTCATCGAGAACTACATACGATACGCTCCACTCGTGTTCGCGCATGCTCTTCTGGAAAGCGGCCGACTTGGGCGTCCAGGAGTCGACGCCGAGGTAGAGCGCGGGCAGCTCGCCGACCTTCACCTCCAGCCGCTCGGCCAGCCGCTGCTCCACCACGGATTTGGGCCCGCTCGTCAGCGGCCGCTGCTGCTCCTTCGCGCTGCGTCGCTCCGACACGCCGTATCCGTTCATTTTCTCCCCGTTGCAAGACGTCACGCTTTTCGGACTATCTGTGCTGAGCAATTTGCTCTTAACGGTGTCCGCCTTACCGTAACTTTTATATTGCACTGACTCTGTGCCGTTCGCTGTTCGCGAATACTTCAAAGAATCATACGTTTCGCCGTTCAGGCTGCTGTACTCGACGTTGTTCAGGTTATCGACGCGCTTGGAGGTAGCGTCGTACCCATTTCGTTTACTGTAACGCTCCTCATGACTTTGTTTGAGAAAGTTATTTTCGAAACTAGTTTTACATTTAGGAACATTGTTTAGGTAGTCGCTATAGCTTAAATCCTTATTGTGTAATCCTTTATCACAGCCCTTCTTTAGTGTCTCCTGTATATCTATTCCGTTCCCATTAACACGGCTGTAGCTGAAGCTCGACGGCTGGTCATTGTTTACTCTATTGTCTACAGATTCGATTCGTTCACTATCCTTACTTTCGAATTCATGCTTAACGAGTGCCACTCGCGAAACATCGCCGTTGACGCCGTTTTTGTATTGCGGTTTAGCGGCGAAGTCGGTGGCTGTTATGCCGACCCTGCTCTGCTCCGTGGGAACAGTCCACGTATCGTGCTTTTTCTTCTCGCTACTCTTAGACGACCAGGCTTTGGCGAGCGCTGCTTTTAGGGCTTCGCGCCGTTCGTGCACGCTGACCCGTGGGTACTCGTGTATGGGAACTATGGCAGGCGCGTATAAAGTCGACCGCGGTGTGGCTCGCGTTATGCGGAAACTCCTGAACTCCCTGTTGAACTCCGAATTCAGAGAATAAGCCGGTATTCTCGAAGTCACCATTTTGAGATCGGAATTTCCTCTGGCAGTTATAACTTTGTTCACTTTCAAACTTATATTTGCACCTGGCACACTGAACACATATCGACTCTACCTGTAACGTCCCAAGAGAAAATGTGTTGAACTAACGTGCTCAAACGGAAAATGACAGGCGTTTTTACTGGCAACGGCAAATTTGCCTTTAGGTCGTCAATAAAGCAAAATATTTATGTGGGCAGCTGAACTAACGAGTCAGACGATTTAAAAAACAAAAATATAAAATGAATGAATGGGTACAAGATTTTTAGCTATAATATGGTCATTGGCTTTCTACTGGCTGTCGTGTTGGATTTTTAATGCAATAAAATTAAATAAAAATTACAGAAATACGCATAAACGTTAAATGAAAATATTTATTTAACGTTTGTGCGTATGTTTAAATAGCAATATTTGGCGATTGCGTTTGCGGTGGTTGCACATTGTCGGATGTGCCGGCAGGCCGGCGGGGCGCGGGCCCGGACGACCTTCGCGGTGGGCGGCGCGCGGCGGGACAACGCACTGGTCAGCGAAGTCAACGAACCGCCTCCGCCGTCCACCCGGCCACCAGCTTGCATAACACTCGCGAACCGGAGCCCTAACTTATCTTTATGCAGTTATGCCACCGACCGTGATGCACATAACTCAATCGGACACACACATCATGAATACGACGCTTTAATATTTATGAACATTAGTCGGTGATAGATGAATCTATTAAGTCGTCCAGTGATAAGACGTCATTCAAGCGTGTTTTGTGGAGCAGTTATGCCGTATAAGTGCAACAAGTGTCGCCTTGATGGTGTCCCTAATATGGCCAGTGGAGCCGGCCATATGGCCCGCCCGATACATCCTCGCTTGTCTCCACTCCAGCTGCACTCACATAAACATATCACTGTACCAACGTCTTTTCTGGGCCAACAGACTATGCACATAAAGATATGACAAACATCGGTTTGAATTAACCCAATATTTACGCATTACGTGCTATCGTCTAATGTTCTGTTTCGGGTTATTATGTGGTCGATTAAAAACATTTGCCCGTCTTGATCAGTAAGGCCAACGCACATTGCATATGTATGAACGCGTTAAGGCTGTGTTGGCAGCATATATTGAATAAAATTCATCACATGAGATAACTCGCTTCTGTTTATTAATGTATTAAACAGTTATTGTTCTGTTATCAACGCTGCGAGGGAAAAACACCGTGGGCACATTTCGTTCAACACATTTCCATTTGATCGAAGCACTTTTCGTATAAAAACCGTCACTATTTACGATCAACACACTGACACTTGCGGTGGCTGCAGCCCACAAATAGGCGTATATCACCGCGTAGGCATATAATGGTCAAAACGATTGTTTATCATTTCGGTATGTGGTGCAGACGATAAGGCGAGGCGAGGTTGGACAAAGGAGAGCAGCCACCGGAAGCGAGAGCGCGAGTGGAGCGCGGCTGCGGCGGCGGCGACGGCGCCGTCCCCGTGCATACCTTCTCGTTGCGCGCGCGAGAACTGCGTGCGGCGTGCGTGCACCGCTGCGACTATACTGACTGAAGGGAGGCAACGCGCGGCCCAACGCGAGGACCCCACCGCTGCCGCCGCCGCCTCTCTCCTGCGGCTCACCACAAGTGACTCTAACGCCAGAGCACTACGGGTGGAATCGCAGGAGCACTGACCTTCGCTACCACAGCGGCATGTCGACGACATGCGAGCTATGAGCCAGTTCGAGTGCTCGCCTGCACTGCACACCGGCCCGAGTGCACTATTCGTTGAGTTTTAATTTAAGCCGCTCTACAAGCAACATATGTACAATGTGTACTTTTACCATTGAGCATCTTCCAACAACCATTTATGTAGTTCTGGTAAAATCGCCATATTAGGATATAATTTTTCGATATAGACATATCGACTCCAATTTCTCTTTAGAATCGTACAAGTAACCGTACATTTTTATAGTCTGCATCATAAAATGTGCCCGTAATCGTCTCGCAAACCATACAGAACGTGATTGTTATTAATTATCGCGGAGAACGTTTAAACAGCTCAAAATAAATATAGATCAATTGATAAAATTATTTGTTTAAATCACACGGATTTCCCTGGCTGATTTTTACAGTCGCATAGATCTTAATTACGTGACTGGCAGCAGATTCTGAAGCTACAGCAATTAGTACACGCGCGATCTCACCTTAAACATTTCTCGAAGCGCAACTATAACTGACGATTTATTACCTGAAACAAAATAATTTCTCTTATTAGCACTCGTAATAAATAGGCTAATAAATAGTGTTATTTGAACAATATAATATCGAATTTAATACAAGCAACGTACTTGAAGGTTAAGTCAGTTTCGACACAACTGCATTAACCGAAGATTTTAATGTATGCATTTGGGCCACTGACAAAAGCAATGTGTCTACACTCCACAGACGATTTCGATTCGATCAGTATATTTTACAGTTCCATACACATGCGGCCTGATTATTATTAAATTTTAATAAAAAGCGTATGCGTTATTTAACTGTTATTACTTAGTTTACAATGAAAAAGACGTTTTAAAGAACGGCAAAGCGCCCAATATTTAGTTATTCCAATCAATTTTATAGCAGAGCCAAAGTTATTTCATAGATAAGTTAAAAAAAAACAATATTTGATTCGATTTATATTTCGATCATGATAAATGTAGTCTCCATAAAATACCACTAACGTTTACTTTTAATATTATAAAAGTCATTAATACGGAAGAATATATTTATCTATTGTTTTTCGAGTTCAAAAAAGTTCATGAATTTTAATTACGCTCAATGGCACTCATTAATTACGTACACAATTTTATTTCTTTAGTAGCAAATATATATTAATGTAAAAAATACCTAACAATTTAATTTTGGGGTTGCATTTTAATCCATAAATTAGAATAAGACAATCAGTAACTGGGTACTTGTAATAATGAATAGCCATTTCTTCATTCAAAGTTATTAAATAACGATTCCGACAGATATAAAATTCAAAATTATCTATTCCTATGAATCACCGTATAATTCAAAGAAAAAGTTAGTAAAATTACTAAAGTAAAATTTTTAATTTCTTTATCATACTTGAAACAAGAACCATAAAATTGTACGATGCAATAATATTTCAATTGGAAGGTCAAATACCAATTTGCCAAATATAGGAGAAAGTTTAAAGCAATATTGACAACTGAATTAATAAGCTACGAGACTCCGAAAAGAGATGAATTATTGCTGCCTACGTTTACGGATTCGTTAGGAAATATTTCTAATTAATTCGCAGAACGCCCCATATTTTTAATGGTCCTATGAATAAATTAGGACTTACTTGGCTATTAGTAGCGAGACATTACTGCATATTTAGGATGATAACAAAAATAATGTGCTTGTTGCCATAAATACATAATGAAATTTAGCATAAGTATGATGAAAAAAAGATTTTTTTTTAATAGCTGATACCTATAGCGAGAATTTCTTGTTGGGGACATTCCAAACTAACAATTGACATATCAAGAATGCCTAAGCAGACTACATTATAGGCATAAGTTTGTCTGCTTGTCCTAACTCGCTAAACGCAAGTGATGTATAAGACATAAACAATATAAAGGCATGGGCTCCTTCATATTTATTTATGTGTATACAAATATGGCTTACAGTGGGGCATTATTGCTTATTCAGTGGCGATGTGTGTCACTGCCAATGATTATACGCCCGTATGGTTTTATTCCCCTTAGGGTTAGCCGTCGTAAAATTAGCCTGACCTATTATCAACGTAAATAGATGCATAGTTTAAACTGTAATAATATTTATTTATATAAAATAAATACATGGTATTTTGACCACACATACAAGTTTTTCCTGTAAATAATTATATACAGGAAATATATAAAAATTAATGCCATATAATGTGTCAGGAATTGTTTCGAATACAATAATCCTACGATAATATAATTGTTACTCCTATACATATGCGGTCGCAATAACATGGACTACATTGAACATTTTATTGAAAACAAAAAAACCCAAATAATGAGTAATTTTCTGATGATTCAGCAATAAAAGTTTCCTAAGGGACCGTTATGGACTCGTTTCGAACAACCTACACGTGACTTCTTCGTAACCCTAACTAAATCAAAGACAGCCCGTTACATGTAAGCGGAGGAAAACATGGTAAACCTGACACGAGAGGACCCAGTCCTCGAGGTGCGGTTGTAGGTGATCGCGTCAGAGTATTCAATTGGCGGCACGTAAATGGCGGCAAAAAATAATGGTACCGGAGGCGGCTCGCGCCGACAAACGGCGAGGTCCAATGACCCAAATGGTTCATTACTAGGCCGCCTAGGCTAACGAAAGAAAAATCGGTCACTGTCTAGCACACGCCATTACCGACTCACCTCACTTAGCGAGCTCGTGCGCCTAGAGAAACTTTGCCCGATGCTCTATTAGTGTCAATTGATTTAACATGATTTTACTTAATCGAGTCCAGGAAGAGTCCATCTACCCGTACGACGCGATGGAAAATTTCCGTAAACAACCTAGTGCCAAAGTACACGCCAGTCACGAACAGATCAATCACAATACAGAATACTCTTTATAAGGGAAGGTTCTTCAGATTACCGGTCCCGAAGATGGATCAAATGTACACACATATGCCCAGTTGATAAGTACAAAAAAACGTGGAACACTATATTAGTTAAACGCTCTAAACTAAATCAGCGTTGTTATTATTCACGTCCAACCAAAGCGAATTAATCCTATGCCGTAAATGGCACTCCCACAGAAACCTGATCTGGTCAGTCCAACACAATCTAAACAATTTATCAAAATAGCGGCCATAAAAGGACTTCCTGAAGCCCTGGGATTCTCGCCTCTACTTTAATAGAAGTCTAATTGAGTATGTAAAAGTACTTTTTGTATGTTACAATTGATTAACTTCATGCTGATGAGTATATATATTGTTTTCAGCTAGATACAGAATATAAAGAAATATTTATTGGTCCAATTTCAATATCAGTGTAATTAAAATTTAGCTACTACATGAGACGCGAATAAAACTTAGATTATATAAAGGATCCGTTTATATGCAACACCTCTCTTAACTCAACAATAAAATTTGCATTCCACATCATTTTGTACATAAATAATTGAGCGAATTGTTTAAAAATCTACATCTATACTTATAATAAATCTGTAGAGGTCAATTCTGTACATGAAATATATTTTCAAAATAACTATAAGGGGGTGATTATTGATCGATACTGATGCCAAAAATGCAATCAGTAAAATTTTTGTCTGTCTGTCTGTCTGTATGTTCCTTATAGAAACAAAAACTGCTCGACGGATTTTAACGAAACTTGGTACAATTATTCTTCATACTCCTGGGCAGGTTATAGTATACTTTTCATCACGCTACAATCAATAGGAGCAGAGTAATGAAGGGAAATGTTGGGAAAACGGGAGAAGTTACTCCATTTTTAAGCTTCCGTCGCGTGTGCAGCCTTAATGGTTAAAGTTTCATAGAAATCATGTATGACGGAAATAGTCTATATGATATTAACCATAAACGCGGGTGACACCGCTGGCACAGCTAGTATATAATAATTCACTACAAACTTCTCACTATGCAATAGCAAGTAGGGAAGGCATTGATTATTATTGATTTGTTGTCAATCTGATTCACATCAAATTAAACTAGATAAAAACCCATCGCCCGTGGTGATGAGTGTTTAGGCTCCTAATTACTATGCATTAGCAATGATTTGTTTCAAAAAGCAACGCAATAAAAACTGAGTCAAATATAACGGTCCTCATTAATCATTGAGGTCAAAATCGGTCAAACAACCGCGCGAACATTACTCGACATTGACGTGTCATCGCTTCTTCGATTTCCTCGCCACAAACGCTGATGGGTGAGCTTCCGATATGGCGCAATATTATTTTATCGGCGACTACTTCAGCCTACAATTCCTGTGGTGCACGTATGCATTAAATATTAGCTACAATCCATCAACGTTATTACATGTTGCTCAACTACAGAACCCACATCGAGCTAACGTTACTAAAATACGTATAGATCCATATAATCATTCAACATTCGACGTCTAAGCGAGTTCATTTGAGAAATATTTATACAGGCTGGTCTTATTGATGAATATTTATGTGAGCCGACAGCGCACCTATAAGATGAAAATAAAATTAGCCGACATAAAAGTAAAAATTATGATTTTTATGGGACTTTTATTTATTGCTCAACATCGGTCACACAAAAGATTTCACACTTTTACCCTACGTCATTTCACTTGGGTTTTATGAGTTATTTAAAGTACTTAGCAGTAAAATTTTTTTATACCATTTAAGTATAGTATTTTGCGTAACATCAAAAATAACAAAGAGCCCATATACGAGCATAGAAAGTTTAAAGATTTTATTTTTAATACGAGTTGAAAATAAACCAATCCACGTACGTGACTTGGCCTTAACGTCGATGAAATCGAAGTGGACGACGAAAACAGTTAATCTAACGCATCAAATTAAACGAGACGTTTAATGATTTTCAGCTTTGTACGCCGAGACAGGAGAAATCAGTCCGTCGACCTGCATTAAAAATGCCTTTCCCACAAAGACGTGCCCGTTGTGGTTCTCGGAAGCACAACAAAGATCCTGTACGTGTTTGTGACTCACGCCTGGTAGAGCCTCCGCTCCAGACGAACAAAAAGAACACAAATATTTGAGACAGGCCAGCCGACAAGACAACACTAACAAGGTAAACCGTGTTATTGTAGGTACTACTGTATCGCTGCTGAATAACGAAAGCCAACTCACCACATCGGTCTTTCAAATAATAACAAACAATACTTATTAATTATTAAAGCATGTAAATTATATGTTAGAGACAATTCCAGAATTGCATCTATGTATATTCTGTCTATATATAGTTAAAGTCAATGCCATTATTCAGTGTGAAATACTCTGTTTTTAATTCGGTTTAGAATAGTGGAGTATAAAATACATACTTAAATTAGGAAAATTAACTAGTGAAAATATCTACCTACTAGGGACTAGATTCTTATACTTCAATCGAACGCATTCCACGGCACGTAAGAGGGGCCATATTCGATCGATTAACCATTTTTCAAGGCGAACCATCGACAGTGAAACGCTATTCAGATTAGTTGGTAGCAATGCAATAACTAGTCCGCGACAGCAATGGTGCACCGCCAAGCACAGCTGTGCACGACGCAGCGGTGTGTAGTGTGCATTGCAGTCAGCTTGCCGTCCGGCGGCGAGGCGCGGGCGCGTGTAATTAGGGCAGAAAGCTGTCAGAGCCGTCGCGTACAGTTCAATTCGCCGAACGGGCGCGTAGGAGTCGCCACTTTGCCGACACTCACCATCCTTCATACACCAAATTGCTCGTTCCCATAATTTGTATTCGGGGTCGCCGTCACACTTATGATGTGCGATTAGAAAGGAGATGGCAATTGTATTGCGACGAAACGATCCACATGTGGGTGGTCATACCTGAGTTTTACGAAAGAGAAATGCTGTATGACATTGCAATTAATCGCATTTTAGTTTTAACTAATGAAAGTCATGGTCAGTGCATTGCCCATCCTATGCACCACTTACACGTGAATCCCAGTGTCAAATAGCACAATCATCATTAGCACCTCACACGAATGACTCAGATGCAGAAATGAAACATAAACTTACGGCTTTGTATTCGTAATGCGGAAATAGGTATTTTTTATCAGGAAGAAGGTTTAACGATTGACGTTGTTATCCGACACGTCACATTGTTAAACTCTTCGTAATAACCGGGAGGCACAAATACGACTTTCGCTTATTAATATTTCTTTTAATAAAAGGGAAATCGTGTCACGTCAGATGACAAACGAGTGCAGACATTGTGCAGCCACGCGGGCGCGGGCGCGGGTGGATAACAATCAAGGCCGCGCAGGCTGGGCGACGCCGAGCGCCCAAAGACGTATGAAAACAAAAGTGATCACAGTTTACGCGAGATGCGAATACCTGGTTGCGTAAACAGCGTGAACTTGCGAGCTTTTGCTAGAGCTAGCTACGCCCGCCCGCCTACAATAACGCACTGATACACGACATTATTCCATATTTGTCACCCATATCAATTGAGAGAAAAATAATAGCAATTAATAAGGTGTGTCAGTCGCAAACATTTAAGAATTATTGCTTTCCCCATTGTTAGACCGTGATTTTAGCAACATTATTTCGTAAGTGAGAACCTAACAACAAAATAGCCACCTTTTAAAATGTTCCGTGCCATACAACTTACAGGTATAAGACTGACTTAAAGTAAATCGATTTACAGCGAACCAGTGCCCGATAAATACTTCCGTGAACGAACAAATTACCGAAAGATCGTTTGCAGTGTTTTAGTACGACGCCTCCGTCAATATCTGAACGGAACGTGGGCGGCCGATGCATTGCCGGTCCTTACACGGAAACCTTGTTTACTTACTTGTCTTCCCTTTAGGATAGCCGATATCGATGCACCGCAAGGTCTCATCATATACGCATTTTTGCTACGTCGAAATTAATAAATAACCAATGCAATCTTTCAATCAGGCCGTCCTTCACGAATCAAACAAGCAGTTAAATTTCCGTGATCGTGACCCGCGCGGCGGTGACCCACGCCAGTCTCACGAGTGCATCGTTACTGTTTTTTATACAAAACAAAAAAGGAAATAAATGATTCCATTTGCATAATCGACTAGGTGCTGTCACAGTTTGTCTTTATTTAGTAAGCTTATGGAATCAAATAGACGCGTATGAGTTTAACTGCATAGTGGTGCATAAATTGTCAATAAAGCGTCATATTAAGATGCTAAAGATCTGTAAGAGCACAACGGCTACCAGCTTAATGTTTCCTATGTAATGTGTGCCGAGTATGGCGGCATGTGATGGTCAATGTCAGTGCTACACATCGACACGCTATATAAACAAAGGGATTTGCATGAGTCAAAACCGTGTGCGAGTTTAGTTCCCTATAACATAACGCGATTTATTGCACGTGCGTGCCGTACGGTAGTCATTTAGACGATAAAATGCATACATTATGTTGTAACCACGTGTGTTAGATGTTGAATTATATAAAGGTCTTTCTTTATCTTGCGAAATACATGCCTCTTCTTAGTAGGTTGATGACTACCGCTTTTGAACATTATGTAGACTAGACTAGCTGGCTAAGATAATGATTGCATGATTATTCGTCAGTTGGATATCTGTTAGAAAGCGGGAAAATGTAAAACAATACATACCTACTACGTTGTTATACGGGTTAAACGTTTTGGAAATGTACTTCGTCGTACACAAACAGCCAAGACATAAATTACAATGAAAGTAAATAAAGCAATCGGAAACAATTGTCGCGAGTGTAGTTAGTTGACAATTCGGGTTAACGTGATCATTTGCCGGTGATGAGTCAGGACCTAACTGTACCGGCTAGGTTAGTCTGCCCCAATTCCCTACATCTTTTCAGATCGCATTACATTCAACACTTAGTGTAAACTCATTACGCCAGTCTTTTCAATGTCGCTTTTGTTCAAGTGTTTTGGTCGTGGCGACGCTGCTACATTCGAAAGTAAATTTGATTACAGTGCGACACATTGACAGGAATTGAGGGCGACATATTCTAGGCTGACCTCCAGCAAATATCTAACAATTTATTTTAGATCTATTTCGTATTAGTGACACATTGAAATATTTGTCTGTAATGTGTGTGTTCTACAAATGTTATCTTTAAAAGCGAATACAGTTAATATTGTATTTAACCGTAACAATAAATACATGCTACTAGTGAAAATGTATTTAGAATAACAAAGACTCGTTTAGAACGTTCACTAAAAATCAATTATATATCACAACAATCTACCGACCACCTATATAAAACATATACGCGACCCACGCCCTCGAAACAAAACAATACAACAATAATGACAGTATTCCGGCGAAACTTGTAACGGATTTAGTTACTATTTAACTAGCATGCGCATATTTTATACCGATTCGATTGGCTCTCATATGAATACAATGAACATCCATTATCAGATTCATCGATGTAACAGTTCGAAATAAAATCAAGCCCAACCGTTAACTAAACACTCCAACATCTCGAGTCCTCGACACATTACCGACGGCATTCATTTGTAATTCGGGTCTTCGAGGTGCCTAATGCGTAAAATGTAAATGATAAATTAAAATTTTAATGTTCACGGTGCGGACAGGTTTAATAAATAAATTTTCTGTACGATTCCGTGAAATGGAGAGTTTAATTAATAAATGTGTTAATAAACAGATATAAACAAGCTCGTATAGTGGCTTTCACTAGCCGGACCCGCCCACCCGCGCGGCCGCGACACAGCATAGACACAAAAGTATGAAACCAACGCGTCGTAACACCTACAGATTTTAAATTTAAGCTAATTAGTCTCTTTTAATTGTGTTTAGAATTTGATTGACATAGTAATAGTGAAAGTGAAAACGCGTCACGGCTTATAGTTCCGACGGAGAAAGGCATTTTGGGATATGTTAAGTTTTTGATGTATACTGAGTTAAAATATTACATAAACGTGGTATAAGAAGGTCTATACGGTGGTAGCTCAATGGTAAGGACACGCGCCTCTTAACCGAGGAGTGCGGGTTCAAACCCGGGCACGTACCTCTAGATTTTTCAAATCTATGTACGTATTTATACAACTAGCTCGACGGTGAATGAAAACATCGCGATGATCGCCTTCGTACTACTTTGGATTTGTTACCATGATCCAAAAATTGTCTGGTTCCCCTATCTTAGGGTTACGAAGGTTAGACCGGCAGTCGCTTCAATGTAATTACCAGACTCGCTAAATCCTGGATCATGGTCTAAGCGGACCCCGTCTAAACACGGAACATAACGCTAGGAAGATGATGAAGGATTTATACGGATCGTCAATATCAACAATGGTGAATGATTGTTCCCATTTTCTTTAATCATCATCTTCCTAGCGTTATGTCCCGTTCTTTGACGGGGTCCGCTTAGACCATGATCCATGATTTAGCGAGTCTGGTAATTACATTGAAGCGACTGCCGATCTGACCTTCGTAACCCTAAGATAGGGGAACCAGACAATTTTTGGATCAATCCCATTTTCTTTAATAAAGATACTAAATGAATAATATTTCTATGGAGCTTGTTGCTATGTAATATGTATGATAACTTGATTAGTGATACATGGATCCCGAAAAATAATGCATCACAGTTTTAGATATGAATGTACATTTTATATCTACTTCTATATCGATCAAAGTTTGAGAGAACTGAGCCACCTATTAAACAGTACACTAAAATGTAAGATCGGATTATGATCTACAATGCCTGCATATAGGTTTTTGAAAAAACTAGCTTCTGCCCGAGGCGTTGCTCGCGTGGTACATCTATGAAACAGCTTATGTGTTATTCTAATGTATAAGCTATACTATTGTAAAATGTCATTAAAATCCATGAATTATATTTGCGTGAAAGAGAAACAAACATTCACACATCCATCTATTTAATTATACAAACCTTCGCGTTTATAATATTGGTAATATAAAACATGTCGTCACTTTGAATTGATTTATTTATTGATAAAACTTCAAACGTTATATACTTATTCAAAATATTGTCGTCGTGCCATGCGAATGTTTTTAAGGAGTCAATTTAATGTTTTTCATGAAATAGGTTAAAGTAGAAGCAAGCAAATGTTAATTTTGCTGACTTTTACCAATATAACTAACAGTACCGAGTTTCTTGCCGGTTTCTTCTCGGTAGATGCAACATTCCGAACCGGTGGAAGATTCAAACTGATCTATTTTGTACCTATTACTTTACGATTTACAAATGCTTTTTTGAGGTCTACGTAAATAAAGATATTTTGAGTTTGAGTAGCAAAATCTGTTTGCAGCAAGCACTTAGTATTTTGTCTCTACACACTACATGATGATTTGAATAGATATAATAAAACGACTATTATGTGTATGTTAACCTTATCTCTAGTAGCATAAGGGTTAAAAATATTTAGAAGGTATTTATTTTTATGAAAAAATTAAAAATGCAACAGCAAATCCCAATGACTAACATGTAATCAAGTTAAAAGTTAAAAAATACATGACAAACTTATGCAGTATTAGCTTTTTAAAAAATCTACATATATTTAGTACCAAAATAGTACACAAAATATACGGAACGCTATTTGTACGACGCCCGATCCCCGAATGTTTTTGTGAACTAAAGACATCAACGACTCACAGTCGATGACACCTCTTAAACATTTCTTATTTCTATTCATTAAAAATATAATATTGTGTTTTATTACATTCTGCTTGTATTTAACACTGTCAAAGAGAAAACATGTATGAGCTAAACACGATTTATATTGAATATTTTCTAATTCTCAGTAATCTATATGCATTTACTTAAATGCCAACTTTCGAGAACAAAAATTGCATTCGATGTACAAGCAAGTATTGTAGAAACCGATGTAGAAATAAGACACTCGCAGACTCGGTTAGACAATGTTAGGGGATCGATACTTTTCCCTGTTAATGCTAGTTTAGCGGAGACACGGAGATTGAACAATACAGCAGCTGTGCTGTAGCAATTAGACGTTCTTGCGCCCGAGGTACTTTCTACCAGCGAGCATGCGTTCCACAATGAACAATCACATTATTATACTTTTTGTGTATATTAGTAAAAGTAAACACACTTGTCTTGGGCTCCTACGTTTCTTATTGGAGCGACCGTATTCATATTAGTGGAATAATGATTTCAATTGATTGCTTTTTTGATTTATTTAAATATTCGTGCAATTGATAACATTCTTCTATTTACTTCATACGTTGACAAGGCCTTATAAATATACAATAACAAAGAAACCAAATAAGTACAAAATCAGTTGAAAAGCTTTTTGAACCTCATGGCATCCAAATTACATGGAATGTCCAATAACATGATCCATCTGCGCAGGAGATATTTATAATATCTCCTGCGCAGATGGCTAATCCTCTAGTAAGTGTATAGTAAGTGCACAAGTGTGTGCGCTAGCTACACAGGTGCACTCTCTATTCATTCACTCTCATAGTCCGGTGAGACGGCAATTAGACATGACCGGAGAGAGATCAGCCGCAGGACCAACGGCTTAACGTGCTTTCCGAGGCACGGGGGTGATTAAACCGCCAACTTCCTGACTCCGGGCTGTTACTGAGTAATTTGGATATTGAAATACCCAGCCACAAATTTTTGGCCCGACCCGGGATTTGAACCCGGGACCTCTTGGTCCTTAGGCGGCGCATGCTACCACTAGATCAACGAGGCAGTCAAAATCTTAATAGAATAGACAATAACCGTTATTAAAACGTATTTTACTAAAGAGAATAGGGATGATGACTGCATAAAAAAAACTATACATAATTCTATTTAGTCCGTCAGTTAGATTATACAAAAATACTAGACACATATTTTTCGCTTTATCAAATTAACAAAAAATCACAAAAGATAAAGAGCATCAAACGTACGAAAGCGTGACGTCACGCGCAACTTGAATGCATTGTATATTCGTCAATGTTTGTTTGACAAATAAATAAATAAATACGTGTTCAATTTTTTTTTTTTAATCTAACTGACGGACTTAACAGCATTTTTAGTCACCTTGTCTATTAAGGTGTATCACCTATATGTCGATAATTTTACCGTAGCCCTTATCGCAGGTTGTGCACGCTTAACTAAGTGCCCACCGAGCGTGAATCGACCAGCAAAGGCCACTCGTGTGTGGCACCCGTGAAGGGGAAAGTGCAAAAATAATCCTCTTTTATCTCGAAAATAATTAAACAGCTTACAAAACGGAGGTTAATAAGCCTACACTCGCTTTCGTCTCCCAAAATGGCGATAGCAATAACGATGAGTAATGAATAGAGAGCTGCTTTAATTCGCGCCGCTGCCTGCGCCCACGCACAGCGCTCGGTACACCGCGCATCCACTCGGAACAATGCTTACTGGTTTACTTTCTCGATTGACTCACACTGATTCATTGCATATGTCTAAAGATCGGAATTAGATTAATGATACCGGTCTAGATTGGGCCCCCGAGACACAAATTCGTAATGTCGACAAGTATCACTTTCATTGACACCGATACCGCGTCAAATTGTCGGCGCAACAACGAAACAAGACTTGGACACATGACGGGAAGAATTATACAAACAAAACAATACTGGTTGTTAACACAGGCAAATATAAAAAGGGCATTTAAATGTAATCATAGCCCATTAAACAAGTGTTGATCTGTAGCTAAAGTCGAAATTAAATTAAACGATAAACTTAATATGTACGATAATTACTAACTTCCCCATTTACAACAAATGTTTTTACAGCCCTACAAAATGGAAAAAGATCAGTAAAAATGTCCAGTTGAGAAATAAATTAAAAAATAAGGCATTTTAGTTATAAAGCACAACACCAACATGCCACTTTTTAATAACGCGTGAGTTTGGACAAAGCGGAAAACAAAATTTACAGCTTCCGCGATGGGGCCTTCGACCGACATCGGCCGAAAGACCTTCGAGTATATCGGCGTCTGGGTCACATTGTCTAATAAAAGAAATTATACATTTGGCATGTCATTCACCTTAGCCGTTGGGAATGTCTTTGCCAATAGTCAAGGCATGTATGGAATGCGTGCATACGTGCATCCTGCGCATTAAAGGGGCGAGTGCGCTGCGCAGGAGTGCGCTAATGAACGCGTGTCGCGCCGCTGACCCCCGACCCACGCGGGTGAACGCCCGCGCGCCCCCCTCGCGCCGCTCCTAGCCCTGCGCAGGCGCAACAGGACAATTCCAGACAAGCGCGCTATCGTATTTAATCACCACCGTTTGTCTTTTGTTTACACATCTCGCAAACAGCCAACTTTATCAATATTAATGCGTTTCATTTCTTACATCCTGCTCCTACTACGAAGAATTTGATAGTATAGGGTCATCTTAATCAGTAGGAACGTAAACATAATGGTTTTAAGTAATTAGATAAGTTTTAGGAAGTCAATATTAGTTCGAACGAAGCCAAGGCGAAAACTATGAGTGTAAATGGGACAGGCACATACAAGGTTACTTCTAAAAGTCACCATTGAATGACACATTAGTACATCATGCACAGTCACATAAAACATAGCTTTTTTTTTATCGCAATCCAAATTTGATAACAAAGCTAGCATTGAAATAAATATATCTTTTGTACAGGACCTTCAGAATCAGTTCACATAAAGTAACTATGTTTGCCTCTACTACTTAAGTATATGAATAAGTGAACAATTATATCATAACTTTGAGAAAATGGAGTTCCTAGTCATTTCGAATCTTTCAAGGCAAAACTATGAGCTGTAAATGGGAAAGGCATCCAAAAGGCTAGCCCCGAGTACCAGATGTTAAATGATAACACAAAGCGGTCGCCTTATCGAATAATGAACGGAAACGTACCACGAGTTATTGTCCGTTGGCATCGTACATTGACAATGTATAATAATTAATCAGGAAAGTTACCCGGTAGGCGCTAAGTGATAGGTGGCCATGGTGAGGTTTTCTCGGTTTCACATCGATGTCTTCGAGCTGTGGCCGTCGAAGCAAGACCGGTATTAAGTTGAAAAAAAAACCATGAGTTTTCCTATAATTGTGACAAGCAGCGGAGCAGCCCGAGCGCACCTGCTAGCAATTACACATAAGCGGACGTGAGCAGTTAAAAACAACAGGTACCGACCAGTAGAACCCGTCATAGGCCGAGTGAAACTAGACGTGGTTTACTGTACTTTTATATCGCCGTGTCCACCGGAACAATTATTGCAAGCCACTGGATACAGTTATATTTTAATAACTCGCTATCGGACAGTAACACCAAATTACAAGTTTGCATTCAATAGATACGTAATTATAAGGAGCGCGACGTTTGCCTATGCAAGTGTCCCTGTGGCGAGGCGTATGCGGTGGCGGAAGAAGAGGGGAGAGCAGTGTGCAATAGCGAGAGGTGCACAATTCGTGTCTGTAGGCGCGGGCGCAGGCAGCGGCCCTCGGGAGTCAACGACTGCGGGACCGGTTCACTAATCGATCCCGCACCGACTCGCGCTCCTGTCCGCACCTAAACATCAACTAACGGCTTCTTCGCAACCAGCCGCGACCAGATATTGCGGCTCTGTGCACTTTCTGCATTTCTTGCCAACCAGTTATTAAAATATAACGTGATCTTACACCACTCGGACAGGTCTATCTACATAGTGCAACCGGTACCTACCTACGTGTAGGTAATTGAATTAAAAATGAACAATTTCATCCTAGGTCTGATAATTCTGTCCACTGTAATTACATAAATTCGTACACGTAACAAAATAACCAGACGGGCACGTATTGATTTACCGTCTGTTGCGTAAGAACAGTTCGGCGGAGGCAAGCTATTAAGTCATTATGTCACCATAATGGATGTTTAGACGTCGGCCAGTGCAATTGTCGGTGTGTGCGCTTTTTCTCTAAACTGATCGAATCGTTGCAAAGCGTCAATCGCGCAGGCCGCTTTCCGCGGACGTGACAATAGCGCCATTGTTCGTGACTCTGTGCAAGAGCCCACAACGTTAGGGAAATGTCTTTTACGTGCCATTTATGGAACGAGATGGACGTTAAAAGAAATGCTACAGTTGTTATAAACAACGCAGCAATATTAAATACAGCCAGCGTGCTTGTAGATAAAGGTGACTGTTATAGTTCCAATGATTTATGCTCTGTCCAAGTAGGGCCCGAGAGAAGTGATCTATAGGACTCGATAACTCATAAATATTCCATGCGTGATCAAACATTGTTTTATAATAATCCATTTATGAAAGTTATTTTATTGATATGATACTTTGTTTTTTTTTCTGAAATTGTGATACAAGACCGACTTTTAAAATCTTGCCGTCACGCAACATGACACTACAAAACAGCTACTGAAATCTTTCACGTCTGAACAGTTTTATGCTTGTAACTAAAACCTCCCAATAAACGCGTGCATCACATATCATCACGCTATCACACTAAATGAGCTATAAATAAACGCTCGAAATACGACAAGACGTCAGCGTGAAGAAAAAAATCTTTCAAATGACAAAATCTTTTATACAGTTACGATTCAGAGGAATGGCAATCGACATGCAATTTGGCACTGATTATAATCTAATATTAGAGAAGCAAGTGGCTAAGCTTTGTTTTGCGTAGCTGATCTGTTACACATTACTGTTGTGATAAACACCGTCGGCGTTCGCTCTCCGCAGTTCGCACGCGCACGCGTCCACCGGCCATAATAAGTATCTGCTCAATAAAGACATCCCATTCAAAGGCAATTCACCCGCAACAAGGAGCGCTGCATATTGACAGCAATACCTTGAGTCTTCATAAAAGAACCGCTTTTTTTAATTTAACATAGCCGTCGGTTCGTGATGTTATCTGTTCCCGGCGAACTGATTTCCGATTCGACACGTTTAATCTTGAAGGAATCGAGTTCATAACGCATCAATTTGTTACGTGCTCGGTGCAGTAATTAGCGTAACAAAGCTTTAGCATGTCGGGCGATTGTGAGCTTAATGAATGCAGAGGTGTAATGCTCACGAGACGCGGCGTGTGCGCGGAGACCCTGGTGAGACCCTCGCGCCACGCACTCCGAGATGACAACAAGGTCGGATGGGCCATTGTTAAAATAACAGGATATGATGAGCCACGGCCTCGCCATCGTAATCCGATACCTCAGCGGGAGAAGGAAACAATTTTCTGTTAATAATCATTACCTTGTGCACTTGTCAAAAATAAACCTGTGACAAAACACACCGAGGAAGAACATTAGAGTTAGATTTTTTCTATTCATAAAGCTATGCGTATTTCGTGATGTCTTTGAAACATATAGTATTAATCATCTTTGGCATTGTTTTCATCATAATGAAGGTAAAAAAAATGCAAGGTTGAAGTTTGGAGTTTCATGGATGGTGCATATTTAATGGTAACATCTTCGGCTTCTTAGTAAACTGTTATTAAAAAACAGTCAATTTTGCGATAGCTTTCGTGACAGTCATAGCCTAGTGGTATAGTAGGCATATTTTCTGGCGACTACGCTATAGGCAAAGGTATTGGTCACCCTGCGCGGCACGCGGCGAGGGGTGCGGCGGGGATGAGGGGCGAGGAGGGCGACTCGCGGCGTAGCAACAATCGCACCGGTGCACCGAGGTGCGGGACGAACGAACGGACGGGGCGAGCGCATAAATCGCGGATTGGATCGTATCAGAGCCGATACGGAGCATAAATCGGCGTCGCAGCCGCGGCGTTCCGCCTCGCGACATGGAAAGCGTTTCTTGGCCGAGATCTACGCAGATCACGCCAGATAAATCTTGCGCGTGCCGTACCGGGAACGCGGTGAAATCAAAAATAATGCAGTAACATAACAGTGTTACATGCGCGATTCGCTCAACATTGTTTGGACTGGCCTAAATAAATACAAAGAAAATGCATTATTCAAATGTATTATGCCTACGTAGCGTCGGCACCAAGTATTGGTAGGTATCTGTTGTACCGTTTTAATACAAGGTACATCTTCGAAGTTGAGTTGAAAAGACAGTCTTATCGTAAAACCGACTAGAATGTAGAATAGCCAGGGGATTTAGAACCATGTTAAGTCCTCGATCATTATTTCAAATATAATTACCCTTAACAATTGTAAGTGATATGTTGTTAGCTCATGACCCTTGCATGCAAAGTGGCAACAATTCAAAAAAAAAAATACATAAAACCTAGTTTATTTCTTACATTCTATGGAAAACAAAAGATTATTCATTCAGATCAGATGGTAGTCGTTTCAATGTGATAACCAGGCTCGCTAAAAGGGTCAGAGTCAAAACGGCCAACGTCTTGTAACAAAACAAACTCTAGAAAGAACATAAATTATGTATAAATTTGAGTAACGAGAAACATAATTATGAACAAGCCACGACCGTACCCTATACTCCCTGATAAATATTCAGTGACATACTAAGAATGACTGCCATAAGTAACGCCGCATTACCTAGAATGCTCAGAAGACAATAGTACAGGTTTTTCAATAAGGCTCGCCTTGCAACAATACAGCGCGCAAGACTGTAAGCCCAGACTGGTTACGGCTAGCGTTAGCTTGCAAAAAGCTCGGCGTAGGCCGCAGCTGCACCTACTGCACTTCTAGTTTTACTGTGTCAAGAACAACTCCTCTCGCCCCCACCCCGCGCGATACCCGCGCCACCATTTGTCAATGTGCACAAATCGCGAAACAACTACCACGGCGTTTCGAGGCTCAGGCATACGCAATCGATGCCTAAATACCTCCTAACTAAGCCTATGACAACACTATTTGTAAACTCCCTTTTTGGACTCGTGCCTGCTGCTTTGGAAACAATGTAACCAGCGGGTGTGCCAAACGTCGCTTTACAATAAAATATGAAGTGCAAAAATGCGCATTTATGCATTGTTGATTCGACGGCATGACGTGATTGCAGTTAGTTGAAACCAAAATTACGCTCAAGTTGCTCACAGATAACATAAAGATAACCGTTTTAGTAATTGACATTTCAGAGGTCCTTGGCACACAAGCGTTGCGAAACACAAGAAAATGAAAACATATCGAAGCGTGCATTGTGTCCGGAGAAAAAATATTGTGCGACCATCACTCCAAGGTACTCGATTATCCTTTAAGAATTACATTGTACTGGTATAAGTGCGGATTATTATAAATTACAGTTCAGCATTAGCTACATCCTTGAATCAGAGTCGGAGGTGTGATTAAAGAAATAATTTTCACAACACGTTCATACACAATTTGCAGGCAACCGGCAATTACTGTCGCCGCCCTTTGTGCGAAATATTAATTTATGGACGTGCTCACTACAGACCACGTACATGTGTGCTCGTACGCCTTATAAGCTGTTAGATAGCGTTTGCCGTTGGTCCTGATAACATTGGACAGCTGCATTTATCGACGCTACATGTACCGCTAAGATCTGCCATTATTAAATTGAAAATTCACTGTTTATGCTAATTGAATACAAAATTACAGGACTATCGTATTCTCCGTAGAAGAAAGTGCGCTATCGCGGGCGGCCTAACGCCGACGGATAAATTCTAGCTATTATATTTCAAACACATAATAAAGGAAAACACAATGACGGGAGTAATAATACAGTGCTGTTTAAGTCAGTTATTTACTGGAAGTCCAAACATTTGACCAAACGTAATCTGTTATCACAGCTTGGAGGGATTTGTTTTTAATGACTACGTACATGTTTGTTGATAAGATTGTAAATTTTGACCTTCCTATCTAATATTTACTCTTTACGGGAGACCTAAAACGGTTGGATGGGGCGATCCCTAAATGACATTTCCATAGTTAAACTATAAATCTTGAAACAATACTATAAACATATTAAAACAAAACATATTGGTTAACGTTTGGTAAGTAGGTACTCAGACACAAATCGCAATACCTCAGACAATTTAAAATGTGAATCATTCAAATAAATTTGTTGTTATTTAGTGAACTCACTCTGTCTAACGTCGATTGTCGCCTGAGAAAATTAATTTAAAAACAAGTTGTTTAGACGCGAATCATTATCCTCCTAATCACGACCTTTAGTAATCAACATTAATAACATTTAACTTTACAGGTTTACACCTTTTTGGGGCACCTAGTCTCTCAAGTTATGTAAACGGTAAACTACTCCTCAAGTATGAATTCATCAATATTCATCAGAGTCGGCTCCTAACGGAACCAGGAGTTCGCCAAAAACCAAGTGACAATAGAGCCCAATAAATAAGTGGTTAAGTCACAAACACCGAGAGCTGACCTTAAACTGGAGACGAAACGGGAGCAACAATTGTAAGTAACAATGTCACTATACAAATAGCTCTCACAAAAAAATACACCACAATTGTGATACTAAGTGTCGAAAAAGCCAAGTGCGTTCCCACGTAGCGCTGCAAGTGGAAGGTCGCGGCGTCGCAGACACGTGTGACAGACGATGGCTCTGTGCTGCCAATTTGTTCGACAGACACTCCTACTTAATCATACAACAAATTGATTGGCACCTCTTGACGAGCGGGTAAAAAACTGCACGGCACATTCACCAACATAATTTAAGTAAACAGCGAGTTTGTAAAATTACTTATTTATCGCCGCTTTGGTGCCACGAGGACATATATCACTTCGGCATCGTGAGTCAGATATTTAATATAACACGCTTAAGTACAATAAAATATTGAGAAATGATTTGTTTACTTTTAATTCAACTTTTAAACTGTATACAATGTCCGCTGCCGGGTAAGTAAATTGTAGATAGGAACTACAACAATCAATATTGAACTCGAGCTCAAAAAACACTGTGATGACCTGCAAATTCAAGTAACTTTGGATTTGTAACCATGATCCAAAAATTGTCTGGTTCTCCTATCTTAGGGTTACGAAGGTCAGATCGGCAGTCGCTTCAACGTAATTACCAGACTCGCTACATCCTGGATCATGGTCTAAGCGGATCCCGTCTAAAGAACGGGACATAACGCTAGTAAGATGATGATGATTGAACTCGAGCTCGATATCAACTTTCGTTATTTCTTATAATCAAATTAATGAACTTGAAATTACCAACCAATAGGATATGGTATATCTAGTATGTTCATGATGCGCCATCATAGTAAGTGACCGTTTAAATCCCAATATCACATAGGTAGGTGGACGAAGCGTAAAGAAATTGTAAATTGCTCTGGGTCTCGGGAACCTGTTAAGTAATCAACCGAAACTGTTCCAGACACGCTTCACTGCTTGTCCGGGCAATTTGGAAACCAACTAATGTAAGTGACTCACGTTGTCATCGTGTGCCTATGATCAAAGAAAAATACATGAACTTCAAATACAAGGCGTAATTTCGTAGCGGCTTTATCGCGGCATCAGCAAACACGAGCGATGCTGGTATCTGGGAGCGAGGTCGATTGATTCACCCATCACGACTTCCTGGGCGGCTTCTGACCCCGGGACTCGTCCGTCTGTGCATACCCGACTCACCGTTACATTACCTGCCTAGGGGTGCCTCCATACAAGTAAAAAACGATAAGTTATTCTTATTACACGTTTTCACATTGTTCCAACTAGCCGTACTCAATTTAATTTTTTGGTTGGATACGGTTTAAGAAGCTTTGTTGCCCATTCAACTGTCTCCATTAGGCCCGTAATACCTAATGAGACAATGCAATTCAATAATTTTATATTAATGTAACATGCTTAGACCATATTTCCAGATAGGTAGGTATTCTATTTTCGCTCTCGAATTCAAGCATGTCTAATATTTGATATTATAATACGTTGATTAACTCTTATTAGTAAATACTGCAGCTTATTCAGAATGAATTTTGGCGCATTCATTTATTTATTGCGCCCACGTGCAAGTGCCAAATATTCACGACTAGTAAACAACGAACACTGACGACTAGGAGACATTAATAACACCTATTTACATAATAGGCTGGTTGCGATTACATTTTACATATCGCGTGAATAGTGATGGCGCATGGTGGTTTATTAGTGTCAGCCCAGACCCGGTCAGCTCAACGGTGGCAACCCTGCTTTTAGCTATATCTCAATCATGCGATTCTATTGTCTGCCGCCGGGCGGCCAGACATGTTTACTGTTTTGTCTATTCGTATACAATGTCATTAACTATCTGAAACGGAATGCTATCTAGGAAAACTCTTTGTTTCAAGTAGTAATGTTTTGAGAAACGTAAAATTAATTAATTAATATCTATATATATTGCAAGCGCCTTTTTTGTGGGCGATCAAGCAAAAAATATCAAATGAAAACTAGCAGATGATACTTAATTGATACCTTTATAATGTCAGTGTCAGTGGCGGTAACACCAGAAACAAGTTCATCCATTTTTAGATTACATTATGAAAAATCAAATTGATAAGTGCAAGTCAGATGTACGCACTTAAATACAGAAAATATTATAAACTCCAAACACAAATTACAATATAAACTTATGGTCATAATAATGCACAAGGTCTACTTTGTCGTCGTAACGAAAATTATTATTCGACAGTAAATGTAAATAGCCCTGAAACTTAGGCTAAGGTTGCTGTTGTAGCAGCTAAAAAAGCTTTCTATGAAGATATGACTAGTTTGAAATAAATGACAAAGTAACTACTAAAATACCAACCATAATCATCATGATGACCACAGAGACATTAGTCAAATCATAGCCGAATGCTATTGCGACATGGTTTATTGTTATGTCAATTAATATTAGTATAATTAGCATGTAAAAATTCGAGTTTGAGAACATGAACTTGATTTAACGACTTCCAGCTTAATCGACGATACCATAGTGGTACTCTTTATCGACCTCTAGGGGTTCTATCCGGAACTAACGTGACATCTCCATGTCCCAATGTTAGTTCCAAATGTGTTTGCTTAGACCAAATAGGTAAATGCTGTTAAAGGTGTACAAAATAAAATAGATTGAGACACTAAATTAAGCCCTCAGTAGCATTGAACAGAAAAGTGTCTATACAAAAAAAAAACTTAAAATTCACATTTCATCCATATTATTATTTTACTAAATCGTCTCGACAGCGCCACCTATACTAAAAAGTTTGTATCATTACAGCGCCATCTAGTACGTAAAGAGAGAACTGCCAAGACCAACTGCCTAGTTAGCGAATTCGTACGCTACGACAACGTGATACCTATAGGCGCCACAGGATGGCGCTGCAGTGCACGATACGCAGCTATACGACGCACACGACCCAGATAAAATAATCTAGAAATTAATAAATATAGAAGCGTTTACATGCGTAGTAAAATGGCCATTAAAATACCATATGCAGCACTTTTACGTAACAGAGACATCGAAGGCCGAATATAAAATTCCGTTTGAAGAGATTTGAAAAACATTTTCAAATCAATGTTATCAGGGAATTGGTTGGTAGAATGCCAAAATACTTGTACTACAATCATGTAAGAAACTATTTCGTTTGATGGTAATGAAATAAACAAAAAATATTGATTACATTAAGCAAGCTAATGTAAACAATGTAGTCAAGTAAAACTTGTATCTAACTAAAATAGGTATTGCACCTATTTAATGATTATTCAGGCAACCTTGGTATTTTTGTCAAAATCTTTACAACTCTGTGCTTATAACGCTATGAGCATTGTAAGTAGTACTAGGATTATACCCAACACAACAGTGGGTTGAAGTATCATTAGCACATGGTACTTCAGCTGCAACCTTTAACTTCATACACAAATAAAAAGTACTGGTCATAATAAACTGCAGGTGACACATACCTTTCACGATCTCTGCTTCTGCTCCTCTTCCTGTAGGAACCCTCCCTCGCGCCATCGTCGAGGCGCCGCCGCTTTGCCTCGTAAGACCTGGAGCGTGACCTCGAGTGTGACGAGTAGTGCTTCCTACGAGTGCGCGGCATCTGTCAACAGTTACACATACATTATATACACCCTCCGACATGCAAGACACAATATAGACGACAGGATATAGTATAATAAATTCCTTGCATTGAAAACATAATAATTGAGCAGGGTCATTGTTAACTTCAAATCAATAATTTAAGATTACTTAAATTACATTTGTCTTAAATGATTACATTTAAGACAAATGATGGATCCATTAGAATAAGTAGACTTATGCTAACAATTAAATTCACCGAGGTTAGTGATAAATAATCTTATTCAAGACCCTGACAATATTGAGAAATGCCATCTTAGCAGCTAATTAAATGTACACATTAATTAACATTGAAAGTCAAGATAGTATTTCTATTTAACATTACAAATAAATTTAATTTAATTTATTGGAATTGTTTGTTACTATAGTATACCCTGCCCGCTGTAAGTGTCTTTGTTTAAGAGATGCGGCAAAATATGGTACACCATAAGGATGGCCACTGCTGTATGCTATATAAGCAAATGTTTATTGCAGTTAATTAGTCAATGGTGACTAACAACTAGCGTTTACACAGCCCTGCATCAGGTGAAAGTTTAATATCAACTGTAAGCAACCACCAAGTTTAGTCTTTCAATAAAATTTATATTATTTATTATTCTGGTTTCATCATTGTTATTAAAAAGCCAGTTAGAATTATGTCTTGCTAAAAACTTAACTTGATAATTAACTTGCACATAATAATGAACAGGATTTATATACTCAAAAGCTTGCTGCAGTTTAGGGGAACAAGTATGGTTCAGGAGTATAATGCAAGCTGGTCAGGCAGAAACTGAATACCGGTGCAGGCAAGGCAAGGCGACAATGCACTCTCAGGCAAGCTAAGAGAAAGTTGCTAAATAAGATCATTGCCTTTGAACACCACAGAAAAATAATGTATATACTGCAATGACTGAATAGTGTAATTGATTGTATTATGCAGTTATGTCACTGTTAGTAATGAAAAGGACTTTTGCAATATTGAGTAACCTCGTAATGTAAATGTAACCTGAATGATAAAAATTTGAAAATGGAACAATATTTTCCTGATTGTTGTTACACAGTAAAATTTTGCTATACAAACACAATTTGTTATAGAATTCTTTTACAGTAAGTGATATCCTGAGAGAAATACATAACATATGCAAATATATTTAACTAAACAACCTAATTTTTTAATCATAAGGCCTCATTTCACCAATATAATACATAATGCATCCAAGATACTTTTCTCTACGACAACAATAATAAAATTATAAAAACTAAACAACTGAGTAATATTAAACATACTACCAGTGCTTCAATAAAACATAAAAAGTAAAATAGTAAATTTATATTTAAGTATCATCAATCTGGATGCATGTACAATAATTTCTATACATTTAGGATTATATGATTATATTCCATGTTTTTTTGAAAACGTAATGAAGCTGCAAACCATTAGTAACTTGTATGAAATCAATTCACAACTCTTAAGTTTTTAGAACAGAAATTAGCTTGGTAAAAGAAACTAGCATGAAGCCAATCCATCTGAAAACCAGCCATTCCATTTTGTGGGTTTGTCATAAAAATATATTCACCAATAGATAGAAGAAATGGCACAGTACTGCACACAAATATGTCGCAAACTAAGAGTAATATAATATAAATACTTTTTTTCTTAAAACCTTATATTAAATACTCTAAAATTATTGAGACATACCTTATGCTTAATGATAATATTATTATAATGATAAAGGATAAGTAATGATTTAGATAGGTGAAATGTTATTTTCTGTCAATCCCACAAATAATTAGGAAAGTACTTCAGGTACTTCCACTTACCATAACAAGGATACCAAATACTCGTATCCAAGCAGTTAAAGCTGAAAAACATAAATATTTTAGTCCATTGGTGGACAAGCAGAATAAAGTGGCATGTAACAAACCAACATGCAATTAAAGATTATAGCCCGTCTATGGGAACTTGTTGATAGGCTCAATATATTGCATGAAATTAGTGTTACTTGGCGTTGGACAATTAATTTGGTAATAAGATATAACAGCCCTCTTCTTCCTTATTTGACTAAACAGAACCTCTTGTTAACACTATATTATTAAAAGACAAACTAGTTTTAGATTATGCGTAACATGCAAAGTACGCTGCAAAATGGAAAAGATATTGTTTGTCAAGATCAATACAATGATGCTAGTCACGTAAACAACAGACAACTGTCCAGCTGATTCCAAGTGTAGCACCAGGTAGTGGTGGCTGATATTCATTGTATTGGGGATCGTGATTATCAAAATAATAGGATATCTAATCATACTAACGCAAGCAGCTGTATGAACACGTATCAATGCGGATTTTGTGCGAAACTTGAGAATTATTGTAAATAGATATTTATCCACTACTGACTGTAACTACTGCTATGGATGTGCAATGTTTAACGCGTTTGATACTATTTGAAATAAGAAACATTGTCCTTGATGCCATTAGGGTAAAATGTCAATAGTTATTTACATTTTACACGCTGACGCCATGTTGGTTTCTATGGCCCGCTGGAGCCCTAGACGCATCCGTTTCTAATTAATCTAAATATTTACACTTACCCTCAAATCACGTAAATATTTCAATTTACACCAAAGTAGTTGAGTAAAATTTGTAAGGCAATTCCAAGTTCGCGATGCAGAACCTTGAAGAATGCTTCTTCGCAATAAAGGCCCGAACATCGATCCAAATCCAAGACAGCGTTGGTTGGTTGAATTGCGATGGCGTAAATCGGGTGGTGAGTTTCTCTTCCCTGTCAAAAAAATCCTTTTTACTCCAATTACACTTTAAATGATCGTAAATGGACCTTTAAAATTAATAAAAACCTTTATAACTAGAAACTATCTTAAAAGTAAGAAATATTAGCGTTTATAATTAATTGAATCAACTTAAAGATTGTAAATAACCGGAAACAGATGACTACGAACGCCATCTACTGGCATTCATCAATACTAAAACAGTAACACTACCAACATTGTAAAAAAAATGCGTTCGTAAAACTAAATTTGATTAATTTTAAAAGGAAACATTCGTATAAATAGTAAATTTAATCAATGAGGGAAAAAAAAAACAATACATACGAGCTCGAAATGGAAGGATAGAAATCTGACCTAAAAGTTACATGTTTATGATACGCATTAAGATAAAATTATTTGTAAATGAATCAAAAATAATGGGTTCGTATCAGCGACGTTGGGTCTCAAAGGAAATGGGACTTATGATATTTCGTGATGACGTTGGATCTCGAAGGAAATGGGACATAATATGTTAAAGGAAGAGTCCTATTTTAATAAACTGCATTGTGATTCCTGTATTATGTAGGTACATAACGTAACAATTAATGTTATAGGATAATATACAACTTTTTGGCAGTTTTGAGGAACTGAAGTTAAAACGACTAGGATGAGAAAGGTCTTGCTCTCACAATTAATTTATTAGAATAAAAACGGCCCCTCACTTTTTTTTATTAAGCAACCATGTGTTAGTTAGTGAACATAATTAATAACATCAAGTCTAATTAGATACCTAAACTATTCTTATTAAATTCTTTATGTAAAACTTTACCTTGAAATTCACCACTATTCCAGTTCTCTTGATTGTTTAAATTACATATCAGTCATTAATTAAAAGTTCTGGATAAGAGTCTATATTTGTCAGTCAAATCAGCATCATCACTGTGCACTGTTTTAGGTAACTCGAATTAGATTGGCAAAGTGGCAACTGAAATTAACGCGGTCGAGCGCATTTGCTTTAAAATCTTCTTTTCGCAGATAACATTAAGCTTTGCCAAGCCTACGCTCGTTACCTACTCCGTTCTAATGTAGACCCTATTTTAAATGCAAATAACATGCATGTTAGTTCAATTCAAAGGTATATTGCTTACAGTGATAAAATTATAAACATAGTTTGAACGATAACAATTTACATACATGTTGGTATCTTAGTATAAAAGCATGTATATTCATATCTACGATTAATTCAGGACACACCCTGAATCATGTTATCTGAAGATAAATGTCTGCTGAATGTATGTATTACATTTTTTTTTTTTATATAATGGTCATGGTCTGAAATAGATTGACAGGCCCGTTGGTCGAGTGGTCAGAGATCCTGGCCACGAAACCGAGAGACGCGGGTTCAAATCCCGCTAGGGGCAAATGTTTCGTGTGATGAACATGGACATTTGTACTCGAGTCATGGATGTTTATAAACATATTTAAGTATGTCTATCCGTTCACCTAGTATCCATAGCACAAGCATTAGGTTATTTTGGAACTAGGGAATTGGTGTGCCAGTCTGGAGAATTTATTATTTATTATTATTATAGATTACAAGTTAGAATATTATGTCAAGAACTGGTGTAACTAAAGGTTAGAAGTAAATCCTACGTAGGTTGGTACCCATGTTATTGACTTTATTATACCTACATATATAAATAAATAAAATAAATAAATAAATATCTGACTACATCACATACATTGATCTGACTCCGAGGTAAGTAGCTTGAGCACTTGTGTTACGGATATCAGAATCAACAGTGGTATTACAAATATATACTTAAATATTGGATATTAACACCCAGACACAGGAGAAACTCAAGTATTCATCACACGAATGTTTCTCCTGAATGAATTTCCAAAGCAGACTCTTTCTTTCTTTCTTAAGGTATTTATGTGATTTAGTAAATTTAAAGTACAATCATACGTGTTTAGGTATCTCACACTCAAATTGTATTGATTTGAAATCCCACTGTGGTATCAACTAAAGGTTATGGAGGGGGGGGGGGGGGGGGGGGTACTGCCCAGTGAAGCAATTACTTATTTATAATTATGTTCTCGCTAATTATTTGGGCCCTTGTCTCTCCCTTAATTGGTCCCCGTGCATTTGGTTCGGCATCTCTAATGACCTCCTTCTTTCTCACCCCACTATTCACTCGCGAATGTTACGCAATCAGACTCACTTGTACTTTCTGATACTCAAGCGAGATAGAACATTTTCTTTGTATCTATGATGACTTGTACTTTATTTTAATAAAATATAATTAACTTCCTACAGTTACCTAATTAAATGGGGTCATAAATAAATAGTTCTGTTCCAAAGTACGTTTATTACTTATATACTTATGGTTGCCACTACCTGAAGTAAAAAAGCGATAATAAGTCAATAATTGATCACAACATCATCTTTATGCTTTATGTGTCGGGTCCGCTTAGTTAGACCACGATCTGAGATTTAAGTAAGTCTGGTTATAACATTGCGACTGCCCATCTGATCTTCGTAACCCTTAGATAACGGAACCAGACAAATTGATATTGTGATAAACCTCCACCATTTCATTTGTATTTTGGTTTACGAAGTCAACGTACATACATGACCATATTGACCATGTGCTTCATACGTCTGAAGCACTGTTTGCAGCAACTAAATCTACATATATACTACATTAAGGTACGAGGTATCTATATATTCGCATGCTTAGTAGTAAAGTGAGCTAACTCAAAAATGCTGCTTATGGAAAATTAACCAAATTTTTTTACACGTATCTAATATTAATTTAAATTTTGAGCTAAGTCACTTTACTTTTAAGCATGCGAATGTAAATCTACTGCGGTTTTACAAGACCCTAGTTGAATTTCAAACGCAATAATACATGAGCTGTCAGACATGAAGAGATTCCATAAGGAGTTGTGGTTGCATACATGTCCCGTGTCGGTCGGGGACTTAATATTATGTACCTACTGTGTCCCGTGTTGTAATAAAAGGCGACTAATCGTATATTGGGTATTTTTGTTTGTACGAATCAGGTATTTGTCTTTACTTTTCACAACCCTAATCAATTGTATTCCTGGATAAAAGTTTTATTTTACATACTTTTATTTTACTGAAAACATAATCGAAATTGGAAGTGATGGAGCCACGCTAAAGGATTGTTAATTGTTATCATCATAGCTGTTCCAGCTCGACCGGGGAGGACCACTCTCGCAACGCTAACCGATTCGACAACGCGATGGTGTCTCCAGCATATTGAATCCTCAACAAAACTTTCAGATTGGGAACTAGCGAATGACAGACACCCCTTGTTACAGCGCTGACAGGCAGTAGCCTATCAGCAGTACTGACGGGACAGTAACAGCTTATCAGTTCTAATTGGCTTGTTTGCCATGGTATACAAAGAGGAAATCAATAATGTAATAATTTCATCATCCGAAATTGTAGCCAACGTTTGACCAATGTTGGGTAATTAAAGAAAAAAAAAATTCAGTGGAATTAAAACCTCCACCTTTTTTTTTAAGTCGGTTATAAAGAGACTGCATTTTGAATGGCTAATATATTCAAGCTTTGAGTCAACAGAGTCAGCTGCGTAGCTCATTGCACCGGCTCTTTGAATAAACTCATTGCGCCTTGAACTAGTAAAACAGTGAGCCTCGTACTCGATGTGCCACGCATAATTCGAATTCTCGCGGTCACGCACAGCCCGCGCCATGCGTCAACTCTTTGAAGAACCCCATGTAGTGAACTAAGTTAGTGCAATTGCACGGTACACTAGCGCCATGTTATACGTGTCTAATGCTGCTGCCTGTATACTTGGAAACGAGCTTGAAGTGGTCTATAGTATCCGCAGAACCGGGTTATCCATTAAACAGAATAGGGAACTGTCTAGGAGCTCGTATATTCACCAAATATTTTAACCAAAGATTATTTATCTGGCCCTGTTTCCTGTTTCTACGATGCAGCGGATAATGCAGCCCATGCGTCCTAGTGTATCTGCCAATCTCGCTCACTTTGCACCTTCTAGACACGTGTAACACACCGCTGCGCTTCGCAATTCCAACTCAAACTTCACTGCGCCGGATGTTCTACCTAATAATGCACTTATAAATGAATAATAAATAAAAATGGATGTATTAGTACCGTTTTCGAAAAATTTTGAATTCTACCAGATTTTTTTCGAAACCACAAATTTAGTATTTAAATATTTACAGCATGTCTATTTATTTTAGGACCTCGTTTTTATAAAAAATATATAAAGTAGAATTTAAGATACTTTACACTGCTCTGAAATGGAATTATTATAGTGCTTCGAATTAGAGCATGCACGAAATCGAATATACTTTCATCAGTCGGGGAAACACGGACAAGCGAGTGAAAGTGCGATTCGGAGGAGGGAGCGGGGCCGACCTTCTGGCGGGAATCAGCTGATCGGGTTTGCGCAGTGCGCAAATCCGCGGGGGCGGGGGTCGCGCGTGGCTCCGCGCGGCGCGCCCGGCCAGTCGCGCGCTCCGCGGCCCGCGCCCCAGCCCGGCCGCGCCCGCCCCGCGCTCGACGCCGCGCCACGCGCCACGCGCCACGCGCCTAGCGCCGCGCGCCCAGCCGCGCGCTCATCGCCCGAGCCGGACTACTCAATGCTGTAGCTGTGATATTTGTACAAAACCAGACTGCTGGCCATGCGACTTGTTCACAAACACGAGAGGCCCGTCGCGCAGCCTCCCGTTCGCACGTTATGAGAGACGTTCAGAGCGTACCTGATTCTTGTACAAAAATGTTCGACATGTCAATTCAAGAGGTGAACGGGAAGGGACCGAAGAAGAGGAAAAAGTCGTTAGAGCGTATCTGTGATAATGAGGAGCGGGGCGAGCGGGAGCGGGAGCGGGTGACGCTGAACGCGGGCGAGGATGAGGCGCGCTGCCCGAGGGCCGTAGGACCACCCCAGGGGGGCGTGCAGCTGCTGCACTGGCGGGACATGCCGCAGCACCTGCAGTTTAACCCGTACGTGCTCACCGGCTACCGCCCGCTGCAGGGCTGGGCCGGCTGCCTACGCAGCCTCTTCTACTTCCACAACGAGACCATTAACATACTAACACATGGTAATTATTTTCGTAGTAAAATACTACGCATAATTCCTAGTTCTTTACATAGGCTTCCTAGTAGATGCAACTCGGGTCATAACCTCATAACCTCATTTTTTTTCAATAAAAAGGTAACCTAGGTATTTCCTTAATAAATACGGATAAAAAAACTAATTGCATACTGAGTTTAGTCTATAATCTCATTCAGAAAAGATAATATTAGGGATGAATCAAAGTAACAACCTGCGTAGTCCTCTCAGAACATTGCATGAGTTGATGACATAACAAAGCCCCATTTCTTGAACATGGTAGGAATTACTGTGAAACAATTTTGGTTAGGCATTTTAACGTTCACAATCAAATAATCTTCTCAAAAGGTATGTATTTTCATTCATGAATTGTGTATTTAACTTGTCCACGTGAGCTTTGCCGCATTTAAACCGTTCGCATTATGAAGCGTGTTTCCCTGATCCGACAACGTTTTTATTCTGTTGAATTGTTGGGTATGCTAACCTAAAAATACATTATCGTTATATTTATAATATTTCATTATTATCATATTATATTAAGTATAAATACCTACTTGGTAAATTAAGCGCCAGTTGCGATTATATCGATTTTAAAATGTCCTAGTCATCGCCGGTTACACAAAGGTGCTTAGCTAGTTCTCCGGAGTCGGTCGTGATTGTCGATAGCTGGGGCCCCCTAACGCACCGCAAGGGGAGCCGGCATTAACGTAGACATTGCGTGCATTTTAAACAGATGAAGAATAAACCTATGAAGGCTACCAGTCATTAGCCATATAATTTAAAAAATGTATAAGCATATTGAGTATTTCATCATTATCATCATCTACATATATACATATTACCCGAAAGGGGTAGGCAGAGTTAAAGCCCCTTAACCACAATCAGCCAAAAAATAACTCTAGGCTGGGTAAGGTGGGATTGATCATCCTATATTTAATAATAATAGATAATAAATACTACATTGCACTGTTACTTTAAACCACTTAAAAAAATGCATTATTCAACTTTCCCTTGCACGAAATTAGATTTTCCACAAATAGTATAGAACTGTTAATTTAAAAAATAAAAGTAACGAATTTCGTATGAGAAATTTCATCTAAAAAGTCCACCAAAATCATCGTAAATCTCTTAAATCCTGTTCATTCCTTAGCTTCCTACATGCGTAATTGAATTATAAATTACATTATTTTGTAGTACAAAAAAAAATCAGTCGAATTGAGAACCTCCTCCTTTTTTTAAGTCGGTTAAAAAGTACACACAAACATTTAAAATATTAGGTACTATGTAAGACTACATACCTAATACCTACACTTATCTACTGCTAGTCATATTTACATTATGTGTATTTGAAGAAATATTTATTCGTCTTAAGGACGGCTTACTGCACGGTGAAGGATTTTAATCAATAGCGCCGCAGCGTAGAAATGTACGGAAACATGTTCCTGAAATATTGTAATCATATTGCATCATTTCTGGTGTCTTTTAAATAGGTTAGTAATGCTTGTTTTTATGGAATGGAAGAAAATGGGAAACTATTTATATCTGGAGTGTTTTCATTTGAAAGACTACTAAATTTGTTTTCCTCAAGTGTAACACATACCGTAAAAATTGCTCGGTCGAAGTTTCAGGGATGCTATCTGCGTAACATGTGACCGTCTTTCACCGAACAAAGTTTTAATACGGCGCCTCGGGGAGTGATATTTTTCTCGAAATGGTTGCAACAAAGAGCAGTTAGTAATAATAACGGTCTTTTTAAAAGCGTTTAACGTAACTACGAAGCGAATTCGGCCACGCGGCATGAATATTCATTTCCGTTAAAAATGCCGTTAAATCTGAAAAAGTGGTGCACAATATTATTGAAACGTGAACGCGACTCACGAGCCGATTATGAATATAATAAATAGGAGACTGAAAGCGGCAATGGAGTGAATTGTGAGCATTTTACTGAGCGCGGCGAACATTCGCACGGCCCGGGGCAGGGGCGGATTTCGAGATCGCCCCGCCTCGCCTTGCGAAGCATAAATAACGCCATGCGTATGTTTAAACAATCCTGCGTTGACCCAGTTTCATGCATTCCGTATCTGCTTATATAAATTACTTTGCTATTAGAATATTGAAAACCTTATCTACTTTGTTACCCGCCTATTTTTGTTATTGTGAGTAATGTACCTAATGGAAATTGATTTTGGAAAGATATATTTTTTTTGATTCTAATGGTTAACTGATTTTAATGCTTATTGCAAATGCGCTAATATAATTTCAGTCACATTTAACTTTAATATTACTTTATGAGACCACCAAACTCTATTAATTGTTCGCTGTACCCTTACTACTCATTATAATATTCATTTATTTCCTTTCATATACCTAACTTGAAAGTAAATATTTGACTGAAAAATATTGCGCTACACCCTGCCGCGTCGACACATTCGTAGCGGCGGAGTGGCTACGGTCCGTTTTACAATGACGCGCTGCTACGGAGCGCCGTAATTCCGCGCGACTTTTTACTTTTCCGCGACTTCGCTCTTTTGGGTTGGTTGTTAGATAAGTCGTGTTGTTTTATTTTATATTTTTCATAAAAACCAGGTAAATTATGTTTGTAGCAACTAAAATAATGTTGTCTTTAAGTATCTTTAAAATACAGAATATTTACGTGTGGCTTTATAATTATATTGTTATTGGTTAATTATCATACTAGTCATTTTAAAACACCTTTATTGCGCTTTAGTTAATCACTTTAAAGTTCCGTCTGGAAAAATGCCTTTTCTTATTTCGAGCTCAAGACCACTATACTCTGACTGCGGCCCTGTCCGCGAGTTGAGTATTCCGAGGGCGATTGCACAAAGGCGGGTGTCGATCGCGGCGCCCTACCTGTGCGCGGTGCGTTTATATTGCACCAGGGATGCGCCGGCCGCGGAACGCTTACTAAGCGCGATGAAACACGCGCAATATCGCCCCCATTCACAGGCGCACCGAGTTAAAAGGGTTATATTGCAATATAATGTGAATTTGCCGGCGTCTTCTGGAATTGCAAAATACTTACTATAAGGCCCGCAATACCCGAGGCGGTAGACAGATTCCCATTTCAAACCTTTAGTAAAAAAATAAAATTGACTTGTAAAATTGTACAAAAAGTAATGACAATGCGAATTTGACGACATATTAGCCAAGCAACATGGTTGGTATAGGTATCGTTTTTAAGTTCAAGACCAACAAGGGACAATATCAGCATGAAACTTGTAATTTGACACTTAATAAATACTTCCAAGAAAAAAGTATATTCCTTGCTTCAGAAGTGCTTTTAAGCCGTTTGTTCAAGGCGAATCCGTAACATTGCATTCGTAAAAATTATATGTATTATTATTAGAAAGAATGAATGTCAAAGAGTGAGGTGTGTAAGGACCGCCTTACACACCTCACTCGCTTCTTTGACATAAGGCGTAAGGCGCTCAGTTCTCTGCCTATCCCGCCAGGGAATTGGCGTCAAGATGGATTACATTGTACACTTGAACGGTAGAAAAATATGTAAAGATTCGTACTGTATGCTAATAAGTTCAAATCAAACGTTGAAGTTAAAATAAACATTTTTGTGAATAGAAAAGATCTCAGCACCTCCACAGCGCGATTGCCCGCTGCATTTTATATTGCACCCGATGCGCTGCGGACGCATACGGCATAATAAGCGGACTTTAGACTCTCTTTTCTCAACAAATCTGGCTGAAAATTAAGTTTTTATATAAAAAAAGGCGTCAGTGGCTGTGGAATATAGGTTAGCCAGATGCGTTTTATTCTATATAGTAACGATAGTTTAGCAAGGGACAAGAAAGAAGACACGTAACTATATATAACAAAATACTAGCTAGAAGAGGTTAATAAGAAGCTGATGTAATACACATTATTATTTAGGTTTATATCTAAAAGCAACATCTCCTTCTCAAAATGGGACGATTGATTACAAAGGGTACCTAATCAATCACTTAATTTTATGGATGATTTATTTTACTTATGCATTATAAAAAGAATAGGTATTCGTGTGCAATCACTGCGGGGCAGTACTATGGTAAAATGGAGGGCTAGTCAATAGGCTAGCTGGCTAGCTGGTAGCTAGCTGATTGAGCTGAAAAGAGCTCAATATCGCACGCCCGATCAGCTCCATTGTGTACTTACAACAGCCATTGCTCTCGGAAAACTGCGGATTGGCTTTTAAAATATCACGCACAATGCAAAAACGTTTCTACGCCATTGCCTTTGGCGTTTATTCTCGTTATCATCATCATTAGTTTAGGGTCGGGTTAGACCATGATCCAAGACTTAGTGAGTTTGATTATGACATTGATTGACAGGCCCGTTGGTCGAGTGGTCAGACCCTGGCCACGAAACCAAGGGTCGCGGGTTCGTATCCCGCTAGGGGCAAATTTTGCGTGTTATGAACATCGACATTTGTACTCGAGTCATTAATGTTTATAAACGTATTTAAGTATGTCTATCCGTTCACCTAGTATCCATAGCACAAGCTTATAAGCTTAGTTTGGAACTAGGGAATTGGTGTGTCGTCTGGGGAATTTATTTATTATTATTTATTGAAGCGACTGTTACATGGGTGTAGAAACCTTAGGACAACACAAATTGGATTATGGCTACACATACATATCTATTTATTGTGAAAGTTGTCTCACGATGTTTCACCCTTATCGCCAAACAAGTGTTTTGAATCCACTCTTAGATTTAGAAAATCCAGTAGTAAATAACCGGGATAGAAATAACCCCTTAAAAAGGCAACTACCCTTTTTCGTAAATATGTATATAGTTATTTCTTTTTAATATTTTTTTAATATTTTACATTTTCAATGTGATTTGAGTGGTGAGCAAATAAATCTTTGGTCTCACCCCTCACATAGGAGATGCAGTCCTACCTACCCTTAATATTAAAGTTTTATTACCGTCAGTAAACATTTTACAGCCGAACCTAGTAACTGCAGAACTAAATTACAAAAGTAAATAGCCGGACTAAGTTCAAGCGAATGACTCCGAATGAGTGGATAAATTGAAGTTCATTTTCATTTGGGGTTTCTGTGTAGTAGAGTCGTAAACATTTTTATCACAGTTAGAAACCATTATGAGTAAACTTTCATCCACACGAGGTGCATTTTAACCGACTTCAAAAAAAAGGAGGAGGTTCTCAATTCGACTGAATTTTAGTTAAAATAATCAATGAAATCCGTAAGACGTACCCTATATAGTAGTTTCGACATCTCCAGTTTCAAATTTTTAGTTAATAATGTGCTTGCCCTGAACAAGGCTTGGATTTTTGTTATTTTTTCGGATTTCTACTTAATTTAATCGATTCTACATTTCTAATTCAACAAAAGACTTTATAAAGATTTTAATTAAATTATTCGTCTATTAAAAATACCATGTTCCAAACCTATTACAAGGTTTGGAACCTACATGCGATATAGGTTTTGTTTTCACAGAAAATATAATATATGATATTTTGTTGCCTTTATTATTTATCTTATATCAGCCACTATCTGATTTATACTCAGTTTCTGCTATGTTTCAAAACTCTACACCAATATAATCTATAACAGAATAAAACATTACAGATTTAATTGTGTGTTAATTGTTCATAATACTTTGTAGACTGCGATGATACGATGATTTGATAAACCAATGAGTCGAATCCAGATAAAGGACATTGGATTTTTTATTGCAGGACGCATGTTCTATGTAATGGACAATTTTACACACGGGCAAAACAGCGAGAAATAGCTAATATAGAAATGTCTTATTACTTATTTAGCCTTGATCCATAACTCCACTATAATTCAGCAACGTAAACATAGCTGAGTACACTTACCATAAGAGCTTTACAAACTGTTAAACATTAAACCCGCGCGGCGAGGTCCAAGTCGCTGATTAATGCGCAAGGTCCGGCGGGGTCACAAATCCGCCCGCATTGAGCGGCCGCGGTTTTTGACCACCTCATAATCTGTTGCATATTTCATCCACCCGGGCTAGAGAAGGTGGTTTCAGTAATTCACTAGCTACTCGTCCCGTACGCCACCTAAAATTTATTTCGAAATTACCATTTAAACTTCCGACAATTTTCGTACATACACACACCATCACGCCCATTATCTCCGAATGGGTAGGCAGAGTCAAAGGGACAGAGTCAAAGGGACAGCAGGCCCCTTTAACCACATTCAGCCAAAAATAAAACTGGGCTGGGTTAGATGGGACATTGTGAAAAAGTAGTGACAAGTGTCTAGCTTGTCGCCTACACAATCACATACCCAAAACCCGACATACCATTAGTCGTCTTTTACGACATGCTAGGCAAGAAACACAGTTGGCACATTCTTTTTAAGTCCCAGACCAACACGGGACAATCCGGGCTCCATTAGATGGAAAATTGTGAAAAAGTAGTGACAAGTGGCTAGCTCATCGCCTACACAATCACATACCCAACACCAACACGGGAAAACAATTTTCGAACATTTGCTAAAAAAAACTTTTACGCTAACTGTCAGTAAACAATTACGATAAAGATACATTTGCCGAGTTCTCATCTTCCATGTACAAGTGCCAATTGATTTTTGTCTTAGCAGCTTATTTTTTCTCTGTAATTAACTGAAGGCGATAAATATATTAAATTCATGAACGATAAACGGCATCAGTTTATCGTTTAGTTGATAGAAAAGTCGAGAAAACGAGAAAGAAAAACACAAGAATATCTTAAGCTGTTCAATGCAAAAAACTACATCATGACTGTTATCCTCTAAGCCGGTGGAGTTCGCGAGTGTGAAGCAGCCTGCTCCGAACAGAACTTGTCATGCTTTAAAAGGATTAATTAATACATCAATACGTTTACGCCTTTAATCGCTTAATTAATTGATTAAATTCATGAGCGGTAAGATAAGATTAACACCGTTGCCTTTATTTTCAAAAATAACTGACGGACTTTTTAGGATTTATAAATGTTACGACTTTTTCAAAATTGCACTAAACAGCAGTCTAGTAAAATCTAAAGGAAGGAAATTATAATCCAAAGGCTTGAGTAGAAACTCAAACAACACAACTGCTATATTTTTAACACAATAAAATAATACAATGAAACACATAATACATCATGAAGCACATCAAAAGGCCTCGAGTAAAGTAATGGAAAAATTTGTCAATACGTGTACCTACTAATAATAATAAGTCGAAGTGAATGCGTTGAGTGACTTTTAGGATAATAACACCTCTTTGTACGTAAGAATAAAGATTTACATTGCAAATATTGTTTCGACTTCAAAGAGATATATGACTTATTATTATTAATGATCTATTAATATTTATTATGTATCGTTTAAGCCGGTGTTACAGATTTTATCAAACGAGAGTTCTTTTGTAAATTGGGGCTTTTAAGTAGCGTACTTAGCCCACGGCCTTTCAGCGGACTCGGAGACAAAGGAATGTATTAATAGCTGGAGCATCGTGTCTCAGGGAAGGTCGGGTAGGGTCGCCTTTGTTTTATCACCAACTATAGATTTACAACGGACGGATTTGCACCTTAAACTTCCACGTCCTTGTTTAAATAACTTATATGATTATTAGCTAAGGTGTATATAAGGTGTATATTTTAAGATAATTTGTCCCATGTTGGTCTAGGATTTAAAAAATAATGTGCTAACTGTCTTCTTTACCTAGTATGTTGTAAAGTAAAGTCAAATTCAAAGTCAAAATATTCTTTATTTATATAGGTTTCAAGGAAACACTTGTAAATCGTTAAATACGGGTAAAGCAGTATGATTCAACCACCGGTTCGGAATGTTGTTGTATGTACCGACAAGAATCCGGCAAGAAACTCGGTAGTTAGGTAACTACCGAGTTACTAATTTTATTGAAAAGGGTAGGTACTCTTTTCAATAAAATTTATACAAAGGTGTATGAATCATAAATAACTTTGAACTATGTTTTAGTGTGGGCCTGTTGTAGAGTATCAAAATAAAAATACTTATATAAATTACAAACCAAAAACTTGACCCAACCAGAGCAGACCAGTCCCCAAAGGCGGCACCTGTTCTCAAATATGACGTATGTGTCATCGCTTCACTCAACCATATTTTAGGGAATGTTTAGGGAATGTAAAGGCGACGTTGTAGGGTTTTTGGGTATGTGATTGTGGATGCGACGAGCTAGCCACTTGTCACTAATTTTCCACATATATTCATCTAACCGAGCCCAGTTTTATTTTGGGCTAAATGTGCTTTAAGAGGCTTGCTATCTCTTGGCTCTGTCTACCCCTTCGGGGATTACGGGCATGACGTTATGTATGTATATACAAAATTTATTCCTAATAGATCTTTATATAATTTTTTTATATTTAAATCCAAGAGATGTCGCGAAATAAGTCGGATTATACAAATTGATTTTAAGGATGAGTAATAAAGGCTTTGATTTTAAGGATGGGCAATAATTGCCATTTGAACTTTCTTGATAAAGGGGATGATGGGTGGCTTATATTATAGTCTCTACTTTCTTGTATCAGACGTGCACATGCTCAATATTTTGTACTCAAAACATGGATAAATACATATTAGGTACGCGTTGCTAAGTCGACTGGAGCCGTGACTTTATGTCCTGATTTTTATGGTATTTTATACGACGTACTGGCGAATCCAAATCGGAGTTTTCGTAAACAATTTTTACCTCGGCTGAGGCGCGCGTGAACCGTGATCAGCCTTAACCCAAAAAGCTCGATTGTGTAACGCTCGGCCATACTTGGCTCGACTCCAATTGCTTTTCCTACTTAGTAAATTTATAGTTGTCGGTCACTTGCCCGTAGTACGTAAACAATTTGAAGTAACATTTTATTATTTTAACGACCTTTAGTTATAAGGGAAAAATAACAAGGTTAAGGGCATAGGTACTCAACCTTTTTAATATTAATTGCATACTTGTCACCTACCGCTGTGAGTCTTTTGTTTATTAATCAACGGTGTGTTTTTTTTGTGAAGTTTTTCGTCTAGATTATTTAGGTTCGCTGAATTATACTATTCCTTAAAACTAATACATTTTATACTATGCCGGAGAAAGACTGTACCTACTTGAAAATACATAATTGTCTGATACAAATGTACTATGTTATATACCTTATATTACACATATGTATGTGATGCGATGTCGTCGGATATTTAAAAAAAAAAAGGGAACTGTACAATACATGAGGTATATATCACGTTCAATTGCTATAATGCTAGTTTAATGTGATCTCCACAGTTTATTATCATAATTGACTCTAATCGTCGGATCGCTTTTTCGACGTAATATTCTTAAGAGCTTTTATGTTCTCAAATATTTCGGGATCGTACTAGCCTGATTGGAATCAGGGAAAAGGGCTCTGGCTGTATTTACATTCCGGATTAATAGAGGTTCTACCGGAGGGCTCTAATATTGATACAAGTGATTGGCCGTTGATTACAAACGAGGCAAATTGATATAAGGTTTTAGAATTACATTTCAATAATTTTAATCAAGTGCCGGATAATTTAGTGCTGATATTAAAAATTCCGTTACTGTTAGATTTAAAATTACTGAAACGATATTTTACTGCGGCTCAATTTACATACCTAACATTATAGATGACATATGGACTTTGATGGCTTTTACTTAATTGCAATAATAAAATAAGTATACCAAGTGGTTATAACCAAAACCGCTTACAGATACATAAAATCTGAAAATTTTACAAAAAGCGGTCAAAAAATATACATGGGGGTTTAATCGATGAATATTTATTTACTCTTACCACTAACCTAGCAACCTACCAGCGATATAGGTTGCATTGCTTGAGACACTCTGTATACTACAGTAGGAACCAATCTGGAGCGGTTATCAAGATGGATATTTGACGGCTTGCAAAACCATAAATTATCCATTTGTGGAGTAAATATTTACATAGAGACACTACGCAGTGCCTGGTGGAATGTATTTATATTTATTTATTATAACTAATTTGAGCACTTTGAGAAGATATATTAATATCGGCTTGGTAAAAGAAGATATCTAAAGTTTAGATGGGTTCAGATTCTGAATCTATTTGGCTAATTTAAATGTTCGTAATTAAAACCCCCATATTTTTGACCAAATTACTTGCATTTATGAAAACAAGACAAAAATATCCTAAAACTCGAAGGAAACTAAGGCGTTTTTTACTGTGCAATTTTTTAATGAACAGATTTTGTCATAGCAACGTCCCCAACTCAGCCAAGCTTTGCGTTCAGTTCAACCGTCTCCGTCTTATATGTCCAAACCACAGATAATTATCTGTAGTCCAAACATTACAGAACAGAAGGAATTACCAGGGCCGGACCGTGAGTTTAAGGGGCCCTGGGCTAATACTACTTAGGGGCCCACCTAATTACTCAAAGTATAAGACGTAGACTTGAATTTAATTAATTGAATAGGTTTGAAATGAATTTTAACTTGATTTAGCTGGGGGCCCCTTGAATCCACGGGTCCGTGTGCTGAAGCCCAAAAAGCCATATGTTGGATCCGGCCCTGGGCATTACGTAGTAGCCCTAACCCCTGGCCCGTACGGACATCCAGGTAATCCGCTAAATATACAATGTCGGGCGGGTTACGTGATATGTCAGCGCTGGCCGCCGCTGCATAATTCAGTGCCCCGTGCAGCCCAGACCAGCCGGGCTTCTAGGCATTGGCGAATTACCGATTCTGCAGCCTTTTATGGCATATACGTATAGGTTTATCTATTTATTGCTTTTTCATATAAATATTAAAAATGAAAATTTGGTTTGCTATCTATAGATGCGTTTCTGAAAGATGGTGATAAAATGTTGGTAGAATGTAAAAAAAGCTTTTCCTTGCTTGGTAAGTTAAACGCACACTTAAATAATGGCCCAACCAATTGGCTATACGTTTTAACATTCTGACTGCATTCACATTCATACATTTATACCCGACTAGAGTAGATTAACGGCTATTTAGTCAGAAGTCCGCTTAAATAATAGCAAATATATGTTTCAATTTCCATTGGACTATTTGGTACCCACATATAAGTTAATAATGTTGTATTGTTCCCCCCCTGTGTATTTATATGAATAGAATTTAGGATTAATTATATTATGCAAGTGACCTGAGACGACTTTTAAATATATTTTTTTTAAATAGAACATTTGTTTATTATGGCTAGTTTAAACATTATAAGTTAATATAGAGGTGTGGAATTAAAGAAATGCAATATTTTATTTCCTTTTTTAGAGTCAGTTAGAAATACTAACTCTGACCAACAACATCCGCGTCTCTAAATTTCACCAACACTCAACTATGACTAAAATTGAGTGCTAGACTAAAAGTCATATGACTCAAGATTTTATATCGACGGAATAAATAACAACTTTTATTTCTTTCCCACTTTTACTTTTATCCTCTGCCCAAAACACCTCCCGCCATAATCGTTGGAAAAATAAGCTAGCGAGCTTATTTTTCCAACGATTATGGCGGGAAAAATAAACAAAAATAAATGTTTCCTTCGAATGAATTACAATCGTACTTGTGTAAACATTTTTCATTTTATTATTAATAACTAGCGGCCCGTCCCGGTATATTTTATACGCACAGAAATTCATTTTATAAACATTTTGGGATCAGTATAGCCTTGTTATTGTGGGTAATGTAGCATTCTAATGGTGAAAGAATTTTATGAATCGGTCTTGTGGTTTTACAGCTTATTCGTTACAAACATACAAAATACAAATATTTCCTTTTTATAATATTAGAGTAGATTAAATTAAACTATTGATTAGGGACCACAATGACGTAGGAGATGTAGTGAGACCTTGTCAAAAACCCTGACTACATATCTGTCGGATCAATATATGGACCAAACTTATATAAATTGTCTTGTACTCGTATGTTTATTCTGGAGCACACATTTATCGTCATCGAAAACATATCGATCAATATAAAAATAAATGTACGGGCAAAGTTCTACTTTGAGAATACATTGTTAGTGTGACTGCGAATTGTCGGGTGCATTTCAATTATTGACTTTCTTTCGTGTTTCAGTGTTTGTCTATAGTCTAGACTAAAGTGGTGGTTAACTGGCACGTTGGAGCCGTCGCGATCTAGACCATCGCTGCATAATTCAGAGGTGGCTTGGCATGCACTAAGTATAGTAATTTCTTGAGCCTACTTTATTAGATTACCCACTTATGGGTCGACGATGAAAGAGAATATTATATTTGCATAAATATGAGAACTATCGGGGTAGGCATTGCTTATAAAACAATACCTACTTCTTGAGCGGAGATAGGCGTTGACTCTTTGTGTACTTTTTATTAATGGTACAGAAAAAAAGATCTTCGAGAGGAAAGTCACACACGATAACTTCACCAGATAGTTGATTAATCCATCCATGTATTGATTCGTTATTTTCGATATGCTTCCTTTTCATGTAAATAAATAAATAAAATAAATTCTTCAGACTGACACACCAATTCCCTAGTCCCAAACTAAGCTTATAAGCTTGTGCTATGAATACTAGGTGAACGGATAGACATACTTAAATACGTTTATAAACATCCATGACTCGAGTACAAATATCCATGTTCATCACACGAAATATTTGTCCCTAACGGGATTCGAACCCGCGACCCTTGGTTTCGTGGCCAGGGTCTCTGACCACTTGACCAACGGGCCAGTCCATACCTACTGCCCCTTTAAGCTTATTGCGCCCAGTAGAATTGTTGTATTGTATTTCCCAATTCAATAAAGGATTCAAACGGGAACAATACGGATCTATGTAGAATTTACGGCTTGTAAGTCCGACTTGTGATTGAACACGTTTTATGTTTCAAAAGCCGTAAACAGGTACGGTCTTCGATTTATATAATAAATTAGATAGACTAGACTAATTTAGTATATCTAATAATTGTAATCTAAGTTTGCATTTCTTATAAAGTGTGAAATATTTGCAACTACCAATAATGTCAGTAAGGTTGTATATAATGTAAGTAAGTAAAACATTATTGTCTAAGCTCTTTATAAGCAATTTATAACCATCTTCGTTCACCGGGCATTAAAGATAGCAACAAAATGAATGTTAAAAAAGTTTATATAAATTTTGGTCGGGCCCGGCTGTGTAATAATACTATGTTACACGCCAGGGAGGCTGTACGGCTAATCTGCTAATATACAGATCCTCCCCTGATCCCGTCAGCGCTCACCGCTCCTCGTCTATAATTCATACCCCGCATTACCGACGCGCCCTGCGCCTATGTATAAAGTACCTAAAATTTTGACTACAGCTTACGTAATTATAAACAGATGATTCAGGCCACGGACTAGTAAAAAAAGAAGGACTCCACGCTGTCATACTATAGCGTGAAGCCACGTTTATGCATGTGTAAGTGAGATACTTATGGATAACATTTATCGGATATTTGTCATTTGGAGCACTTATGTCAATATTATGTCAATGTGTGAGGTAAGTTGCGTGTCAAGTTGGAGCACCTGAGGAGCTTCAACGTCCGTGATTCAGGCATCTAAAATTTATTAAAATTAAATGTAATTAGACAGTGTTTGGCTTCCTAAAAATGTTGATTTGGTACATTATGAGCAAATTACTTGACACATTTTATATGGATGTAAATCCAACATTTTGATAATACGAAAATTTAGTCTAATTGACTCACTTACTGCTCGGACAAATAACTTAATTGTATTCCAAGAATGTACGGTAAATATTACATTCGGCTGGTTTGCCTCTCTGGTCTGCTTTCATTAAATAATGTAACACTCCCAGGGGACGACCGCATTAGGTAACTACTGCACCATACAATATTCAGCGTGCAGCTAATTGCATCAAGCTTTGTGCATTATATCTCACTCACGAGCACTTTATAAATGAACTCTGAGCAAACGAATGTATTCACAATTCACAGCAATGATGGTAAGTCACTTCTCATAATGCTAATTTATTCATTTTTGACAATTTTTTTGTGGATAATATTATTCTTTGTGGCTAACCGGAAAATTAATGAAGTTACAACTTATTAATTATCCTCATTAGCTTATTTTCACTGATTCATTTGTCGATAAGGATCGCTTTATCGTCGCTAACAGTTTGCAGAACTGTACTGCTTGTTATATTTCAATCAAAGACCATAAATACTTACATCATTTACGCAGTAAGGAAACTGCGATGGTCATTAATAACAGGTTTTCCTTAAATTACTTTATCCTTAAACGGCTAAAGCCGAATTAACGGAGCTCGAGTTACGCCGTAATTGTGTCAACAGCATCAATAATAAACGGCGTGAGCGCGGCGCCCTGCGCGACCCCCGTCCGTTCACGGGTAATTGCCAACGGGGTTTCGCCACAATATGAATTATGAAGAACACATTTTATTCCTAACTCGAATGGACGTGAGTTTTTTGAACGAGGAAAACGCGCGCTCCCAAAATACGGCCTTTACACCTCATACTTTGCGATTTCAAAATAATCGGATTTTACGAATTAGTGAAGGTAAAATTGAAACCCTTATTTGTCCAAATAAATTGAACTTTCTCAAGTTTTATTACTGGACTCGGCTTTTGTCTGCTAGCAACTATCAATATCTGGACTTCCGATGTTGGTCTGGAATTTAAAAAATAATTCGCCAATTGTGTTTCTTGCCTAGCATGTCGTAAAAGGCGGCTAATGGTAGGTATATGGGGTTGTGGGTATGTGATTGTGTTGGCGACGAGCTAGCCAATTGTCACTACTTTTTCACAATTTTCTATCTAACCCAGCCCAGTTTTGTTTTTGGCTGAATGTGGTTAAAGGGGCCTGCTGCCCCTTTGACTCTGCCTACCCCTTCGGGGATTATGGTCGTAATGTTATTTTTTTATTTGTTTGTAATATAAAAAAGGCAAACGAAATAAAACTACATACCTACTTATGTTATGTTACTATCAATATATACTTACATATACGTGACATTAACTTTCAGGCAAACAAAAATGTTACTCAGACACGGAAAAGTCCATTGACAGTATTTTCGTAAAGCGATCCTTCTCCACGACGGCTTTGACCGGGCCAATTTATCCTTTGACGGTATAAATTGGCTCAGTCAACTATCGGTGCTTTTGCACACAAAGCTATGTAAGGAGGCAGGCGGGGCGGGGCGGCGACGTTCTTACCTCACAAACTTTAAAACTACCGACAAAGCTAGGCATGTTATCTATACACGGGCTGCTGAGAGAGAGTGACATTTTGACGTTTGGTGATTTTGATTTAAAATCCGTGAGCTCCTATATCAAACGTAAACGCAAAAACCTTATTAAGACAATCAAATCCTTCAGCTTATGAGTAAATAAATAGGTAAGTGTTAATTCAAATAATACTGTAGGGCTTAGTAAAGACTGAAATATGTTAATGGTCATAAATAATGAAATAGAGCCTGTGTGCTAACATATGTTTTAATGACAATTATTTTCGATTCAGCAATATAATAATTTAATAGCTGCAAATTCAATGTCATGTGCATTAGAATCGATAAACTATTTGCATACAACATTATTAATGTCACCATTTCTGAATACTGGCATCCCCGTGTCCCAGCATATTTAATGAAAGAGCCATTGCAACTATTATAATTGCTTAGGAAACAATAAAAATATATTCCCATTTAGAATAGATTACACAGTAGGTATAATGTTGCGTAATTACGTAGCCCAAATAAAATAACGTTTACAATGCAATTTGGGAAACGTCAAGAACTGATTGCATTAAATATAAAATAATAAAGTTTTTAAACAAACAAATTGCACTTGACTACGAACAATTTGTAGAATATGTCGGTCATAGACATAATTAACAAATTGCACTTGACTACGAACAATTTGTAGAATATGTCGGTCATGGACATAATTAACTATGAACCTGTAGTTAAAGATGAATATGACAGGGTTATGTATAAGAAAAATTAAGGCGATGACCCTCATTAACCCTCACACACGCACTATAGTACTAAGCACTTCACTTTTTCTTATAACTAGACTTTACCGTAAAGTGATACTGACTGTATTTAAAAAACTAGCAATCATTTTGGACATTCGAACTTCCCATTAACGTTGGGAAAAGGCTTTAAGCCACTGACCAAACTATTCAGAATAGCTTTAAACCCAGTTCGCAGTTACGTCATTTTAAAACTTAAACATTACACTTTGCACAACTACTCGATACAATTTAAAAAGTTGTTTGAAAAATTAGCATCACTCCGTACTGGTTGCAAGTTCTAGGAGTTTTTGTATTGAGTTTATCGAAGCAAATCGGAGTTCCACAGCAATACTTGGTCGTTGCAGCAATTTTTTTCACTGAGAGCTTGAACTTTAATGAAACAGCTTTATTTCCATTAAAATCTTAGTTAAAGTACATTTTGTAGCATGCGATCGAGGTTTAAGTGAAGTAAAAACTTTTCAGAGCGTTTCCAATTTGATTTTAATTGGCTAACGTCTTGAGATTAGTGGGTAGTTTGTTGTGGCAGACAGTGCTGTAGCCAAGCCCATGTTTGGCTAAAATATTGCTCAACATTGGCTATACCATTCAGGTAAGCGATCACTAGTCAGTTCCACTGTCCTGAGTTTACGGTAACCACTTACCATCAAGTATGCTGTATTGTTTACCACTTTTAGTGGTAGGTAGGTATACAAAATACGAAATCTCGAATTTTGAAGTACTAAGAAAGATGGCAGATTTCAGCAGTAGTTCCATCATTTCATCTTGAAATGGTACTAATGCGAAAAGTCGCAGTAGTACCATCATGGGACTAAGCAATGGAACGATTGCAGCAGCAGATGTATTCTTTTCATCGAACTTGAAACTATCAAATCTATTCCGGTGTTTGCTAACGCCGATAGCTAAAACCGAATCAAAGCACTTGTTGTTAGTCAATATGTAAATTCAGGCGTTTAGTGGGACCAGAGCAATTTGCACCGAGCGTGCCGCGAACAACACTACCTGTAATTTGCTACAAATCACATTCATTTGCTGAATACGACAAAGGACTTTCCTCGCCTTTTGGAATAGACGTTTAATTTTATATTGCACTGATTTAGGTAACCTTGCACATTTTCTTTACGTTTTCTTTATTATAATGAACAATTAAACCCGCAAATATTAATCGCATTAACATCCCAGTTTCATAATGTAGATTAAGTCTACGCCGTAGTCGCCGTAGCTAAAGGTATTTTTGTACCGCTTATACTTAGAACACAAGTTAAGGATATGTTGGAAGTAGAACTTAACAAAGCCTAGTTGAACATCATATCCAATTCTAGTAAGTAATTGTATAAAGTAACAGGTCTATGGTATTTATGATTTACATAAGGGAAGTGTGCTCTGTAAATAGCGAAAATTACCAATCGTGATGTTAGATGTTTTCGTATCAAAAACAGCTTACATAGTTATAGTTTTATTGTCTATTGTTCTCTTTTATATAAGGATGTTCATACACACCAAACAAAATACGTCATGAGCGGCCTTCTCTATGAAAAAAAAAACATCCATCTGTTCTGGTAAAAAAAAAAGAGAATTCCACATTTACGGTTACTGCACAATGCCAATTGGTTAACGACCCATTTCACGCAATGATACGCTCGTATCACAATTTACACAGCACTAAAATGCATTTCAGCCGCATATTCCAGTTAAACTCTGCAAGCGCAGAGTTTAACTGGAATATGGAATATGACCATGATAATAATGTCCTCCTTACCGATATCGTTCACGGCGGTCAATCTCAACGAGGATTAGCCTGCGCAGGAGATATTATAGTGCACAAGTGTGTGCGCAATAATACAGATCACTCTCTATTCTTTCGCTCTCATAGTCCAGTGAGACGGCAATTCGACATGACGGGAGAGACGTAAGGTGCAGGACCAACAGCTTAACGTGCTTTCCGATCCACAGGGATCATTAAACTGTCAACTTCCTGACTCCGGGCTGTCACAAGAGTAAATTTAATATTGAAATACCTAACCACAAATTTAAAATACCGGCCCGACCTGGGATTACAACCTGGGACCTCTTGGTCCTTAGACGACATATGTAACGACTAGACCAATGAGGCAATCAAAAGTTAAGTTAAGACCTATGATATGCTTAACATGGATACGAATCCCAAACGACCTCATTATTCACTCACTATATTCCGGCTGATCCTCACAATGCGACACTACGTTTCGTAATAAGATCCCGTGTACGTAATACTACTTTGGCATCGTAAATGTTATCATCTCCGTCCATCGCTCGGGCTCACGTCCAGCGCAACTAGAGATGATCGATGCTTATCGATATCGGGAGAACATCAATCTTAATTATGGAAATGTCGATCGTCGCAACTTAGAACACTTTGACAGATTAGTAAAAACACAGATGGTAAAAGTTCGTGGAGAAGGAGATAAGTTTAAGATCATTGCTACCGATGGATTTTATAATATCCAATTAAGAAGTGTGTATACTAGGGTTGCCAACTATACTGTTTTGAACAGTATTATACTGTTTTTCACTAAATTATACTTTTTACTGTTGAACAAAAATAAAGTATACAAAATACTGTTTTCAGCATCACATTATTTTTCAGTTATAATTGTGATGAGGCGTATGAAGTTTTTAAAAAAGATTGTAAATTAGTAAGTTGTGCGAGAAGCTCTAATTAATAAATAAAATACTGTTCATTTTGATAAAATACTGTTTAATATTTTACATAGACCTGAATATACTTTATTTCTTGTAAAACAGTTGGCAACCCTACTATATACCTACTACTAATCTGATGATAAAGAAAACCATTTGTGAGGAAACCTGCAGATCCAGATTAATATCTGATTAGTCTAGTATTTTTGTTGTAGGGAAATGAAGTGTGCCTGAAGGCAATGGATTCCCTGTTACAGCTATATTATTTGGGATCACTGCCAAAGAGTATAATATGATCATCTTCAGACCACATTATATGATTTTAAAAAATCGCGCTTCATTATCACTAGAAATAAACTGAAATAAAGACCACTTAATTGTCAAAGTTAGGCTCAAAAGTAGCTGATCGACAATTGAGATCAACTAGTAAGTAATCTGAATAGTGGCGGAAGAATGACACGGTCAATCCTGAATAACAGAGTTTAAATTTATTTATGGTTACTGTTGACGAGAATATCTTAATTATGAATGGAAATAGATAAAACAGACTAACAAACATTTACAGAATTTAAAGTATCCTTTTGCGTACAACATATTATTATGTATAAGGAAGCTGCACCCATACATACACACTGCAATCCCCGAAGGGGTTGGCAGAGTTCACGGAGCAATAAGTTTCTTAAACCACATTAAGCTAAAAATAAGTTTATTTCAAAATACCATGACGCAAAAGACCACTCTGTTTAAACGAATGCAGACGATTTCGCAACGGCAGAAGTGAAATATTTTTGGCCTTTGCCCTTAAATATAGGTCCTCGTAAAAATCCCTAAACGTTAATAATAAAACGTCTCAGGAACCTTTACGTGTCGAGGCGCGCCCACAGGCAAACTTGCCAAAGGACCGGAAAGGTGAACCCTTCTCTTCGTATTCAAAAGAAAACAAATAACAATAAATTGTGAGTATAAGGGATGACACTGAAGTCTGAACTCAATTTTAGCTGTTACTTTCTGTACTTTATAAATATTTCTAATATAAAGTATATATTTAGCTTTTTTATTTTCATTTATGTTCCACTGTATAGATAGTTGATGATGATCGTTCACACTGTACACATTATAACATAGGGTTATAATAATCAGATTTTAATAATAATTGTTATTTTCATAATCAAGTCCAAAATCTCATTGCCAATTTAAGTCGATATAAAATCATCGATAACTTTCGCTCCCCTCCCTACGTCCGGCTGCAGCGGCGCAGCAGTGCAGCGTTATTCGGCAATTTCCTTCGCAATTAGCCCCTGTGTCCCCCAATTAATCGCTGGCAACGGTTTACGGACGAAATTGCTCACAAAACGAGCTTAGTGCAATCCAATGATTAACAAGCGGAAGAGCGCTGGAATCACTTTTTCGTCCCAGGATTCAAGCTATATCCGTATAAGCCCAAAGTTGATTGTACAATCAAGATCGGCGTCTTATTTTGAAAATTGGTTATTAAGTAATGCGTATAAACAGCTTAGTAACTAATGATATCAACCATTTTTTATTCCAACTCGTCTATACGTCTAATATACTGTGTACCATTAGAAATGTTCTTTTTTGGATACAATTTTTAATGTAAATACGTAGTTAGTAAATTAAATTGTTTTGATTTGATGATACATGCAAAGAAAACGTTCTATACTGTAAAGCCTATGTATAAATTTATTTCGATACAGTTTTTATCGAATAGAGGAAAATGTATAAAATATAAACAGCCGTACACACGAATAGTTCTCCTATTTTACACAAAATATTTATAGGTTAACTACCCATCATAGCTGATAAATTGACGTGTTTGCTTACATTACTGAAGTGCAGACCAGCTGAGCATCCCGACCGTAATTTCAGATCTTAGTCCGAACTGACGACCATGTAAAGCTCTGTTTAGAGAAGTTATTTGTAACAGATATATCCAGATAGATCAAAACGCCCCTTGTCAACCTTTTAGTATTTAAATGATCCAATTAATTGTACATGGCTACCCTACCACACGGTACTACAGATAATCTTGTTTGGCACGTAGACCCAAAAGTTTCGATTGTGCCGCCCGAATTCTCATTCGCAGATTGCTTAAAATTGAAAGGGAACGTAATGAACACCGACGCTTTATTGTTTCTTAACGAGTAGGAGCCTAGATAGGCACACAGCGACTCACTCGCGGCCTACACAAAAGCTATTTCTACCCCACCTACAGCCGTAGCACACACAGACGTCCAATCTTTTCACTTCACCCATTCATTAATCTACGCTCTCCGTACATCAATCTTCATTCGGTCGAGTCTCGAACACTTTCACTCGTTTTCAATGAAACCCCTTTGTAGTCCAGATATCCAGGTCAGGCTAGCACTTAGCAATCATGTAAATGCTCTACTTGCTGTATGTAATATGCAGAGTAACCTTTATCACTTTGTTGTTTCTCGTTAAACGTTTAAGCTGACTTCGTGAAGAATTTGCCCCATATTGTAGTCTTAATAGTTTGAGTTATTTTAATAAATCATATAAACGAAAACGTGCATCTTTATCGATTTTAAACGTAAGCCATAGAGGCACGTCGGACATTATTTCAAAAGTCAATTTAAATTTAATAAATAAATATCCGACGACATCACATACATTGATCTGATTCCGAGGTAAGTAGCTTAAGCACTTGTGTTACGGATATCAGAATCAACAGTGGTATTACAAATATATACTTAAATATTAGATATTAACACCCAGACACAGAACAAACATAAGTACGTTCATCACACGAATATTTGTCCTGGATGGGGATCGAACCCACAACTCTTGGCGCATGGGGCAGGGTCACTACCGAATGCGTCGTCGAGCCAGACTAATACAATAGTCATTGCATTTCAACAGAATAATCTTTATCAAAGTTTCTCTCGCTACACCTCGTCTTTCCTTCGAATTGCCACGTAACGTAAAGCAATATTGACGTCGATTATGCAAATAGACCCAGTATAATAATCCTATGATGCTGCCAAGTAATGCCAGGTGTGGCTCGGCTTACCGTGTGCTGCAGATAGACCTATCTAATAGAATTAAATCTCTCCATTACGTTTATAAATACCGTCCATATTCGGTTCTGTTATAACCATCATTCTTTGTTTAGCCAGCTTGTTTAATAAATAGAACCAAGGAACAAATATTTTTTTTTATGTTCTGCGGATAGCGACTGCTATTTCTGTTTCGAGACCTTTATAGAGTCAGCCTAACTGAATAATGGTTAATTTATTTAAATGTGCAGGTTTCCATACACCCTGACAAAATGGTTTAAATCCGTACTAGAATTTTGGAATGCAAAGATACATGTTTATTTAAGCCAGATTTCCTTGCATTCGTGACGCTATTCTATGTAGACAGCCCCGATGCCCGCGATGCTGCAAGCTGAAACAGCTTCAAATGCAAAGGGCGAGAATTCAATCCCCGGGGTAGGTTGAGTCTAGGTGTGTGTGGTATCTTCGTTGATCCTCATTTCCATATTTCATGTGCATAAGCTACTTACTTTGGAAGTAGATCAATGTACGTGATGTTATCTGATGTTTATTTATTAACCAGCTTTTGCCCGTGACTCCGCCCGCACTAAAAGATGTCTGCAACAGAGACCTATTGTGTTTCCTGTTACGTCTATAAATTATCACGCCCGTAATCTCCGAAGGGGTAGGCAGAGTCAAAACCCTTACTTACATTCAGTCAAAAAATAAAACTAGCTGGTTTAGATGGAAAATTTGAAAAAGCAGTGACAACGGAATGCCACACTCAAAACCCGATAAGTATCCTATTAGTCGCCTTTTACGACATGCTGTGCAAGGAACACAGTTAGCAGATTCTTTCAGATAGAGTCCCAGGTCAACATGAGACTGTATCTATCAATTTTCCGGGTAAAAAGTAGCCTATGTTCAGAGTTCATTTAGCATGCCAAATTTCATTACAATCAGCTCAACAGATCATCCGTGCCGATGTAACAAACAGATACGCTCGCATTTAAACTACAAAGTCAGGATTTTTTATTAAGCCACACCACTCGAGCCTAATATTATAATGGTAATCGGCTTAGCGACAGGCTCGCGTGCACCGCGCAGTTTGCGTCACGAATCACCACAGCCGTTGTGCCACCACTGCGTCACAATTGGCACTCTCTTCATCCACTCAACAGCTAACCACAAAATATTACGTACTTAACGGTACAGTGATAGCTGATTGTATGCAATTAAAAAGCACTGAAGGCTTCCATAGACACGTAATTAACAGAACAGTAACAGTGATAGTTAATTAAATGCACTTAATAATTACTGACTAAAGAGCTTCCATAGACGAACACTATTTTTTAAAACCATCCAATTGGTACGCGAAGACATTATCGATTGTCATCTATCTACCAATACCAGAAACTGGCGGACACTTAGCAACACCATAAATCTACTCTCAAAGATATCTGCTTTTAAAGCGTCACATATTTCTCGACCCTTTCGTGAGTAATCATAAGTACTGTTAATTTTTGATTATTCTTCAAAAGGTAAACAATTCCTGTAGGAACATTCACAAACACTACAGAAAGAGACGTGGGCTAAGCCCGAGTTCATATTTCTTACTCTGTAAACTCTGTGAAAACACCGGGAGAAACCAGCATATCTCAATTATAAATGTGTATACCATCATACAATGAGCTTAATTCACCTGCCTGAAAGTTACGAAGATCGCAACAATTGGTAATAACCAGACTATCTGATATGATAAGTTTAGGCTACCCAAGTTTAGGATCATATGCTATTAGTAAAAATATTAGGAATGTTTATTTGATCTCTTCATCCTCCATCCTCCTCCATCCATTAGTTTCTTCAAGAACAAGACCGTGGCAACCATCAGTACACCCAAACACGTGTTTTGTTCAGTACTGACCATAATAATCAATCGTGGTGCGTCACTAAAGTTTTCCAACAATATTTCCACAATCGCCGCCCAGCAACAGTTGCGTGCCCACACTAGGTTTCACCGCAGCTCACCCCTTTGTGCTTGGATTGTTCGCTTCATCATCCTCGTAACCTTAATATTTATCGATTAATAATTTCCCATTGTTCGCACGATATGAGAATCGTACAATATACTAATAACTACTATCGTTAGCGGTGTTTGTTTTATTATGAACAATATCGATCAAAGTGCATTCAAATGAAATATCCACCAGATGGCGTGACTATGACATGGGGCCTTGTTTGTCATCACTACGATTGGTTTGATATAGTAAGGAATTAACATAAATTTCACATTGAGAAGTCACGTCAAAAAGAACGCACAATATAAATAAAATCTAGCGTGTTAATTGCGCCATCCATTAAACAATTGACTTCCGAAAATCCCCAAAAACACCCAACAAATGTGTTTTTGACACAATAATTCTATTCTCAAGTGCTATCCGTAAGATATTTAAGTCTTCATACAGAAATTACTATCGTCTCTTGGAAAGACTTAAGGGCTTGACATATGGCAATTAATTTAAGTCCATTGAAATGAAACACAGTTGTTCAAAATTAAGAGTAAAAAACGCGATGAACGTGCGAATGTGCCAGAATGTGCTTTTGTTTCATGACAGTGCTTTTGTTTCGTGCAATTCGTTGATGTTCACCACGTCCCCGTTCGGCAGTAATCTAATTGGATGTTACTGGGGCCGACAGCTTCCCTGTATCTGTTTTGTTTGAAAGTCTCTGCGACAAGTCCATTATTCGCAAATAACAGATATGTCAATTGAGGAAATATTTGTGGAGAAAACTGACATTCACTACTTTTTGTAAAGAGACAAAGACAGAGTAAGAAACTGATGATCTTCGTAACGTTAAGCCTCTTAGTGGGGCTGCGTTTGAACTATGATTCTAGACCAACGAGTTTGGTTATTACATGGAAACGAGTGACGAGATCTTTGCAACACCTAGACAGAGAAATTAGATTAATGGAGTTAATGAATAATAATAATAAATTTATTTCCCAAAAAGTTACAGAGGCATAAATTACATTAGCTGATGAACCCTACACTAGGCTAAGCCTGTCCTGTGGAATAACTATGGATTTATTTATGTTTGCGTTAAGAGTAATTTTCTTTATTTTCATATGAGTTATCTCTGATATTGTAGCACTCTATTGTGCTGGGATTTGATCTCACGGACACTTGCAACAGTGTCAGTCCCGAGGCGAGTGCTCAAATATAAAGTAATAGAAGTGCATATGGTAGCACTATTCAAGGCGAGCACCTTTGCTGTCGGGAGCTATTACATTTTTAGTTTATTTAGGGCACCGTCCAAGCTCGTGTGTATTTACTTATATGAAAATAGATACATAAATGGGTCTATTTATTTCCATATAAATTTAATTTTACCCACGTAGCTAGAAAACTTGATGTGGCAAAAGTACAGAGCCAAGTCAAGTTTAGGTAAACCTTTTAAAATAGTCAAAGACTGTAATTCTTTGACTATTAATTTCAAGTTTAGGTTTGAAATCGTTAATTAACCGGTTTCATAAAATCTAGCATTATACTTAACCTAAACAAACTCCAGTGAGGAACGTACAATACCTAACGCAGAAAAGTATGATGGCAATATACTGAAATATTTAGCTTATATAGAAACATTTTATAGTGGCCAACTCATAACCAGGAAAAAAACCGGTATCAGACCGGAATGCGCCAACCGTGGCGAGCTTTAAACGCGTAGGAAGCGAATAGGGACACGGAATCGAATAGAAAGTATCGATACTGTAATCATGAGTAGTATCAAATAAAAAGTATCGTACTCACAATAGTATCGAAGCAAAGGTATCGATACTTTGGAGTATCGAGTACTTTTAGGACGTAATCCCAATGCGGCGTATTTTTTTCCTTTGACCCACTTTAAACTCGGCATCAAATAGAATGTATCGATATTGTACTCATAAGTAGTATCGAAACAAAAGTATCGATACTTTCTGAAAAGTATCGAAACCTTTTATGACCTAATACAAATGTGGTGTTTTTTTTAGCTGATCCTTATGTAATTTTAGGACTTAATGTCTAAGATTATTTCGATACGTTACCTGTCAAAAAGTACTTAATGAGTAAAAGTATTGGATACAAAGTATCGAGTACAAAAGTATCGGTATAGGAGGAGGAGGAGCCCCCAGCGGACACGGCGGAGCTGCGCGTGGCGGGAGTACCGCCGCGGGAGGGACATCCGCTGTAGGGTCTAAAAGGAAGTTCTGCTGGCTTCATTGGTGGGATAGGTATTTGATATATGTATGGAAAAAAATACGGCAACTGGCAATTTAAATAAATATAACTCTTTCATTGATTTAAAACTACAATAATACTAATTAATAAATTGTCTTGCCTCCGTAACAAATCGTTGTAAAAAAATATGTAATGGAGTTGGGTTAGATCAGAATTTGGGAAAAGTAGTGGCAAGTTAGCTTATCGTCAATTAGATAAAATACAGACTCAGTCTCCAATACACCATTAGTTGCCTTTTAAGTAGGGTTGCCATCTGTCCGGGTTTCCCCGGATTTATCCTAGCTATAGTAGAGTAGTCTAGGCTTAAAAATTTAAAGTCTTAGGCCGCCCGCGACGACGCACAGCGCCCGCACGCCGCGATCAACCGACGAATCGACACGCTAAATTCACCATAATTTTCAACTGTTTTTGTTACTGACTATGTTAAAAAAAACCTGTTGACATGTCCGGGTTCTGGGCTCTAAATTTCGGGGTTTTCACGCGTCTTGTCCTGATTGCCAAATTTTAGATGGTGTGATGGATGGATGATGGATTAGAGGCAACTCTACTTTTAAGACATGTTTATTTGAGTCCAAACTAATATGGGACAAAGTTTATACATAATTATAGTTCGTTTTAAAGCCAATGAGCTAGACAAGTCATTAAGAGATAAGGTTTGAATGTTGAAGAGGTGTATTTGGCTGGAGAGCGTCGCTGTTGCTTGCCAACTGCCACAGGGGGAAGGGTGAATGGTGGGGGGACCTAATGACCCGCAACTACAATCATCCGTTGTGCCAAAAACTAAAGCTGCCACATAAAAATGTAAAGATATCTGTTTCAAAGCACGCTAATCATAAAATTTTAAAATACCACACATCCAAAACATTGTACTATACTTACGTATATTAATTATCCGAGTATTGATGAAAACTGATGTGGTTGTAGAACCACACGATAAGCATTAGCAACGAGATTTAGTGACCTCTTCTCTACAGAACGCTATCACACATTTCTTCACAATGTGTTAGCGCGGAGCTAGGAGAATGTGACTCAATTATTAAGTTAACTCAAAGAGCCACTCAGTCAGCTACGCCTGAGTTACTGTGTTAACGCCACGGACTAGTAAAAAAAGAAGGACTCTGTGCTGTCATACGACAGCGTGAAGCCACTCTGTGCAAGTATTAGTGAGACTTTTAAGGATATCAGATATCGGAATTTTGGAGCGCTTACGTTTATGTGTTATGAAAGTTGCGTGTCAAATTAGAGTTCTGCAGATGCCTAAGCGTTTAGTTAGTGGAGTCCTTCTTTTTTTACTAATAATAATAATAATGTCCTCCTAACCGATATCGGTTCGAACGAGGATAAGCCAACTGCGCAGGAGATATTATAGTACATTCTAGAATCTGACATTCGTCGACTAAACCACAAGTGTGTGCGTAAACACAGGTGCTCTCTCTATTCCTTCACTTTCATAGCCCGGTGCAAGAATCATTTACTTTATAGTCAATCATTCAATGCGTCAACCACGGGGATTGATACAAAGATTTCTACCGTGTTACCTATGCCGACGTAACATTGTAACGCTCAACCAAGTGAGGCGCGTGGCGCGCGCTGTCACGTCCCTGAAGCACGCCATTAGAATTTTATTCCCGCCTCGAATAACGGGCCTGCCCATTATTCATTCACCAACCCTTATCATTTGTTTGCTCATAAGCGGCAATTTCAGTAATGTCCATGTTTGTTTCTAAAAATCTTAGCTTTAAGGGGATTTATAATGCGCACGTTACAACAGAATGTTGGTTCACATGTAGTCTATTTTTATTAAATTGACCAAGGCAAGGTTATTTACTAGTATATCTACGCTTTAAATTAACCATATAGGTTAATTAAAATTAACCATAAAGGAATTAACTAGCTTATTTAAACTTTGTTTAATTAAATACGTATGTACACATATATGTATATGTCTTAAGTCAGTAATATAAGCAAAATATAGTTTACAACTTGTGTTAGTTCCATATACCCTTATCTAGGGTTGTAATCCGTCCGGGTTTCCCCGGATTTGTCCTAGTTTAGAGGGCATCCGGGGAGCGTCCGGACGGGGCTTTATTTGTAGTCCGGGTTTAAAAATGTTAAGTCTTGGGCCACCCCGACACAATCACTGTGCCCACACGCCGCATCAACCGACTAACCGACCCGCTAAATTCATCATCATTTCCAACTGCATTTTATTACACTGACTATGTTTAAAAAAATCTGTTGACATGTCCGGTTTCTGGGCTCTAAAATCCGGGGTTTTCACGCGTCTTGTCCTGGTTGCCAAATTTTGAAGATGGCAACCCTACCCTTATCCCAGATACCTAGGTAGATGATATCTACTACAAATAATAACTAAGAATTTTAATCGCTTCAATATAATATTTTAGTAATCAATAATAACTGGCAATATATATGCAGTAACAGCAGCATTAAGTTAAATTCTTTACAAAAGCTTTTACCGTGGGTTTCATACCTACATAGAAAGTAACAATAACGAGAAACTATGAAAATATACAAACACGTCTACTGAAACTGTAGAAAAAATATAAGTTCCTTGCTTAAAATAAAGGAGACCAGACCATTTTTTATCATTCTCATGTCTTGTTTCCTCATCGTCGTCTAACATAAAAAAAACAATTTCGCCAGGAAGACACAGGTTTTGCGTAAACTCGTTTATCAACGTCTCACAGAATGCAGCCACAGAAAAGTGATAGCTAACATCTCACATACCATACGTTCACATTCTCATTTAGTAGATTTACTTAAAATTCCGGCAGCTTGATGGCTTGCAGTAGCAATTCTGCCCAAGCGGGTCGCCAAAAAACTGTTGAGAAAAGGAAATTGCTTCAGAGGGCTAATAACACGAGAATAATACAAAATTTAAGGGTACTTTTTCACAATTTTCCATCTAACCTAGCCCAGTTTTATTTTTGGCTGAATGTGGTTAAAGGGCCTGCTGTCCCTTTGACTCTGCCCACCCCTTCGGGAATTATGGGCGTGATGTTATGTGTGTTATTAAGGCTACAACAACACTATCGAAAGTACATAATTTATTTTTCTTTAAATCATTTTTTATCTCTACGATTTTCAATTGGATGCGGATTTTATACTCATGAATAACTTTCCTACCGTAAGGCTTCTGACCACTTATTTATAATGTAATGTATGTATATGTTCACCTCTTGAAAAAATGGCATCTCCGCCGTCTCTAATACTGATGTCTACCTTAAGGCTTATGTGTAGGCAGTAAGTAGGTATATTGCCCACTGTTTTCGTTCCTGCTCCCAGACCAACGTGTGCTCCTGGCGTTAATCCCACGTCTCCGTCCGTCTAGATTAATCCGGACTTGTCCCCTAAACGCTGTTTTCATCCAACTTGCCCGGCCTCGGCGCGTTGTCTCAACTTTTTCCACTAACAAAACCATATTATCCGCGGAGCAAAGCATCAAAAATTTATGTGATCCTAGCGAGGAAACTTGGAGTCATAATAAGAAAGTTAGGTCTTGTTATTCCCGGCCTAGCGGGGTTAGTTAAAAGTTTTTCAGCGTTATATTGTCTTAGACTTTAACATTCTGAAATACAATTTTGTTATACAAATATTTAGTTATTCAATATTTATGTAGAAGGTAAACTTTTTCTCTGATGAAAATATACAAATATCCTTGCAAAACGGTAATGAAATAAACAATTTTCATCCATCTTATTAATATTTAACAAGCTATTTACATTGTAAACTCCACTAATGAGGACATGAACCTCTGAGAATGAAATGAGATGTACCATTTCCGCCTGTCTTATTATTAATATTTCCATTTCGTATAATTTACTGGGCAATCCTGGAGTCAGACAGGGCTCCTAATTCTTTACTTAGGCTTTGATTAGTTCATTGTCAACGATGAATTCGTTGAGTAAGTAAGTTCTTGAGTCTGGAACTCGGATATCCGGCGATACTTCAATTTGACTCACCTACCTAGGTCTCAATTACCGTGAAAGTAACTGACAATATATATGTAGTAACAACAGCATTAAGTAAAATAATGCTCATTACCGTGCATTTCATGGCCCCAATGCCCTTTTTCAAATATACAAACATACCTACATATATCAACCACCTATGTATTCTTAAAGTGGGAGTTCGTCTGACCGTCTTGGTTTGTATTATATTATCTACTACTTAACAACGAGCAGGTATAACTTCGTCAGCGCGTTGCAGGTATGGCGTGGAGTTGACAATTCTATTAACGTCATCTGTTGACACACTTATTGGAACTACAGTCTTGAGTGACTCTTTCATGGAGCAGAAGAAAGTAGATGTCGCACTACAGATGAACTTGAAATATGTTCTTTTTTAGTTATTATTGGCAGCAAACTAGTTAAGTGAAACCTTACAGAGCGGGTTTCTTAATTGCCTAGTAATTTGTGCGATAACTTTGACATGAAAAATTAACCGTCTTTTTTTTATAATCACTAAACTTTTTTTAATGACCCGATTAAAAGGCCCAAAACGATTATTTTTACCATTCGACCATTAATTACTATTAATCCACTGGAGGTGATAACACTGACCCCAACCCAGTAATTTTTTTGGCCAAACGGCCTTTCACTCTATTTACGCCTTCAGGTATTGCGGGCGTGATAAACCTGGCTTTACCACACACTTAAAGTATGTTCTGTTGTTGCAGGTGTGTCGCTAGTGTATATGATGGTGGTGCTGCCGGGGCTGCTGCCGTGGGGCGGCGGCGGCTCCTGGTTCCTCTCGCTGTGCCACCTGCTAGGCGCCATGGCGCCCTGGTGCGGCTCCTTCCTCTACCACCTGTTCATGAACCACACGCACGGCGAGGCCATGTACCACCGGCTGCTGCAGCTCGACATGCTGGGCATCTGGGTCAGCCAAAGTATAGGTAAGTGCTAGGAAAACTAGAGTAAAGCCAACAGTCCTTCCTCAGTGTAATACAAGCGCAAATGTATTCAAGTTAAGTCTAGGTCTTCATAGCTACTTGCTTTATACAAGGCTAGTATTTTCAAATAGGACCACGCTGATCGTCCGTCATTATAACGTAAATTGTTGGCACTATGAAATAATAATATAAAAAGTAATCCTTTTATTAGCCACATTTAAGAACTATATATAAAAAAAATATTTTTTTACGATATGTGTAGTGTCAATGAAGTGCCTAATCAAAAACGGTTCTATTATGAACTTGTTAATTAACGCCTGTCTTTTAATGAATATCGTTTAAAAATGTAACGTGATCATTACGATGCAGTTTCGTTAAAATAAAAGTACGGCGGACGACAGTTAGCGGCAACGTTGGCCAACATGTTGTCGCTAACGCCTATACGACGTAAAATATTCAAACAATTACTTTTCTGTATTTCTTAACAAAGTTGAATCACAGAGTAATAATATACTGTTGAAATAACTTATTATACAAAAAACTTATTACACTGTTGATGGAATATTATAGGAATATTGTCAAAAAACAAAAACAAATGTGATGTCGTCGGATATTTATTTATTTATAAAAAATACGAATACATGTCGGTCTTTATCACATTCTATAATAATACTTTAATGGTGTTTATAGGAAAATTAACAGAGCATAAACAAACCAAATCTGGCTATTTATTTTAATTACTGCCATAATTATCGGTTGACACGACATGTAGTCGTGAGCCGCGCTCAGAATAACAAACACAATTTTGCTCGTATTAATACACGGTACATATTTAACCAATAAAGGCAAGCGCAATAACAATTCAGTCAACATACATACATACATATATAACATCACGCCCATGATCCCCGAAGGGGTAGGCAGAGTCAAAGGGGCAACATGCCCCTTTAACCACATCCAAAAATCAGCCAAAAACAAAACTGGGCTGGGTTAAATGTAAAATTGTGAAGAAGTAGTGACAAGGGGCTAGCTCGTCGCCTACACAATCACATACATACAACCCCATATACCATTCGCCTTTTACAACATGCTAGGCAAGAAACACAGTTGGCACATTCTTTTTAGGTCCCAGACCAACATAGGACTAATTCAGTCTATATATAAATTAATTCAAAAATATTAACCTGATATCATAATTGAACCAATTAAGACGATATGTAATATTATAAAAGCTCTTACTTATCACTGAACTAACTAACTAAACTCCACGCCACATTCTTCACGTCAGAGAGAACTGAACGCCTCACTTGCTTCTACAACATTCATGATTCTTTTCATATTTATAACTGCTGCATAAATATTGCTAAGCTTATGCAATGAAAAATAATTTACATGCTTATTAATGCTGAATTTCCTTACTTCGATTGCATCTCAAATTTCTTGACACTATTATAGAACTATATGAGTTGAAGAAGCGTTATAAAATTTTCATTTTATGTTTATGGAAACAAAAACATTTTAAGCAACAGTATTTTTAGGCCAAATACTTGAATATGTTAATTCAAATTTAATTACATACATAACATCACGCCCATAATCGCCGAAGGGGTAGGCGAGTCAAAGCGGCAGCAAGCCCCTTCAACCACATTCAGCCAAAAACAAAACTGAGCTGGGTTAGATGGAAAACACACATGCGATTAACATACATGTTCAAATTTAATTTTACAGTTTTATATATTACGAATCAAAACGCTATAGCCTGTGTTTAAACGACATAGTAAAATAAGAACAACCAATTTAGGACCTTATAGCTTTATGATTATTATTGTAGCCTCACAAAAGTGGTAAAACATACTTTGAAAACATGTAATTAGATACGTGACAAGCGCGGGGGTGGGTCCTCCGCGCTGTCAAACTACACCCTCCGCCTGATTACTGGCTGAATGCTTAATTTTGACTAGGGGTGACATCAAGTCACGTACGAGCATCATTACGGCAGAAGTCGTAATGTTTTGAAGGGTTCATGAGAATTTAATTATAGCAAATTTTGTTCCGAGAAAATCTTCGTCTTAAAATTCAAAACAATCAGAAATCTATTCATTTTAAGTAGTGTTTTTTTTAACCATGTATCTCGATTCGGAAATTCTCTTCTGAAATTCAGAGGGTAATTCTTTGTTAATACTTAGATAATCTTCAGAAAATGTCTTTATTCATATAGGTTTTATAAAAGCACATTTATGTTAAGTTTAATCGTCAGCACGCCATAAATCAGTTCTTTCGTTAGATGCGGGAATGATGCATGAGCCATAAATTGTACTTCCTAAATATTTATTAAATTTGAACTTCATAAAGTAAATAATTCATATGTAGGGTCATATGAATTATTAACTTTATGAAGACTCATATTTAGGACCCAATTTCTTTTCTCGTTTGTTTATAATCGAAAGTCTGGTGGATATTGAGTGGGCAGCCCTATTTCTGACAGACACATTAGCGTGCAACAATACGGGTGACGCCCCCAGCACTATGAATAAAATATGCAGCGTACATTTCGTTCTTCTCTTATCACTTCTAGCCGGGCGCCGAGAGGGTTAAATTTACTTCAAACTATTGAGCGCGCATCATCAATTAGTCGCCTTTTACGACATGCTAGTTGGTACATTATTTTTAGGTCCCATACCAACATGGGACAATAGGCTGGGTTTGATGGAAAATTGCGAAAAGGTAGTGGTACAAGTGGCTAGCTCGTCGCCTACACAATCATCCTCTTGCCCGTCTCCCATTTCATCTGGGGTCGGCACCTACACAATCACATACCCAATTATACGCCTTTTACGACATGCTAGGCAAGAAACGCAGTCGGCACATTATTTTTAACTCCCCGACCAACATGGGACTGTGGGTCTCATAATTGTTTTGTGTATACCGGGGCGGGTTGCCAGTGACTAATATGACATGGTCACCGTACTCAAATCATGGAATTACCATTTTATTGTTTAGCCACACGGTTTTATAAGACCAAGCGTTATAGATTAAAAAATATAAAGTTGTTTAATGGGCTTTCTTGAATCCTACATAAATAAAGATCTTTTTTTATTTAAATTTCAATATTAATTACATAAACCCAGTGACAAATGTATTGACATAGATATATAAATAATTCGTTCAAATGATGTACTTCGTTTATAATTAACATTTTACTTGCTATTTTCCTTCTTTGTTATTAAATATTGTATGCTAGGTCGTGGATTGTTGATTGAATTTAACATGTTTACGCAAAATTTGATAATAGTATAAATATTATATTAACTTAAGGCAGCACTTTAGAGCCAGATGCATTTAATTTATTTAATTACCTAAGTATTTGACAATATTGAACATAGTAAACGTCAGCATTTTAAAAATACTATGATTGATCTTTGGAGACTCGCTAAATATATATCGCTACATAAAAAGAATCTGTACTTATAACTTTTTCATTCGGTCAATAGTTTTAAATCTACAAAATCAATTTTTATTATTTCAAATTTTCTTAATATACCTACGGCTTTACGGCGTGTGCACTATAATTGCTAATATTCACCAAAACTAGCAGTGTAACATTATCATTGGAACTAGCACTTCTTTCAATCGCCAAGTCGTTATTGAATCATTATTATGAGGGATGGTAGATCAGTGATCACCTCCCAGTGCTCCTAATATTTTCAGCATATTTATGTTAACGTGCTAAACGATGCATCAGCTACACTAGCGGATCAGGGCGCTTGTACGCCGACTCATGAATTAATCGGGAAGATTAATGGCGCGCTAGATGCGTGATAAACGACCCAACCGTCAAATATTGAAAACAAATGGCTCTCCATTATTTACGCGCTAAGTGCGAATACGTGGGCTTGTCTTAAGAGGACGACAGGATTTACTACTATTAGCGGCAACACGAATAACTACTAACAGGATATCCCTACCTAAGTTACTTAAATCTTGGAGAAAACATTAACGTCATATGACTTTTAGGGCTGATTTTTCAATAGTCTGTTATAAGATAACAATCGAATAAATCACTATCCGGAAGATTGTAAAATGTCATTGCCTGTTTACTAAGTGAAATACCACATCCGCCAATTGATGACTTTATACTTTATCAGTCGGTTAATTTTTATCGGACCATTAAAAAATGGCGTTTAATCGTATTACACAATTCTTAAAGAGTGCCTACCTGAGTAGGTACTATTTAATGTAGTGAATTTAGTCATCAAGTCGAGGAAACCACTGCTTATGATGGATATTGTGAGACTGGCTACCTATACTTTAATATTATGTAAGATAAGTCAAGACTGCAGTGCAGTGTCCTTAAATGTATTACATACGTAACGTAAGTAGTAGACTTTAGCAATTTTTTCTATTTTTAACCTATTGTGTCCCACTGCTGGGCAAAGGTCTCCCCCAATTCTTTCCACTTCTTTCTGTCCTGGGTCAGCTCTTCCCAGGTGGTGTGGAATTCAATTAACTCTTTGCGCCATCGAGTTGTTGGCCGGCCCCGACGCCTCCTCCCATTAGTCGGCTCCCAATTGGTGAAAATCTTTGCCCAGCGGTCTGGATGCATTCTGCACACATGACCTGCCCATTCCCATTTGAGCCTAGCAGCCTTTTTGTCCTACGTCAGCAATGCCTGTCATGGAACGCAGCATGGTGTTACGCAATTAAGGACTATATATCATGGAATTAATGAAATATAGCGGCAACCATCTACATCAACTATAGTATACTCGTAGTATAGTTGATGTAGATGATTGTAACCATCTATTTACATCAAAGAGCCCCTTTAAATGATAAAGATATAAAAAAACACAAAATATATGTTTGTAAGGGGAAAAAGTAGAAAAACAAAAATGAGAGAAATATATGTCAATTATATCCTCTATAATTTGATCCTCATTTTCACTGTGCTTCTCAAAATACTTAGGAAAATACATATTAAGGTATTCAGAGTGTAGCTCGCTCAATAAATGTATGGATTCCAGCATCAAGTGCTAGCCTGAAGCTTTAGCTGCAAATGTTAAGAAATTTACGAAGCGAAAAAAGGCAAAAAAATCCCCATGTAACGAATTAATGAAGTTGTTATATATTAATTTTGATGTAGATTAATCTTCGAAAGAGCTTTTGAAATAGAATCAAGCATCTACCTAGAAAAAAGAAGCCAGATAAAGATTTAGGGTCAGCATTTGTAGTCGGAAGGTAAAAAGCCTAATCGATATAAGAGTGGAGTTCTGCGGAATCATGTATTGTTATGGAAATTTCATTTGAATTTTCGGGAGCGGCAAAATACGATCGCTACACAATAAGGCGAGGGGCGGCGCCGACGGCTCCTGAATACGTATTTATATGCCGAATAATCTGAATAAAGTTGTATACTCACATACAAGAACAATTTATTTTTTAAGAATTTGGCGGAACCCTGATGGCTAATCTACGGAACCTACTTTGGGAATTCCTGATTTAGGTTGTACGTAAACAGCTGAGTTTATGACTCAAGCCGCAACGGTCTAAGCTTAAATGGACTTAATGTCAAAGAATGATAAGGCCGAGTGACTATATCTGATGCCAACGAAGGATAATATTTTAGAATTCTATGTATACATCCCATGTTGGTCTGGGACTTGGCCCATGTTGATCTTGGACAAAAAAAAAGAATGTGCCAACTGTGATTCTTGCCTAACATGTCGTAAAAGGCGACTAATGGTTTACGGGCTTTTGGGTATTTTGTTGTTTTATGGATACATTTTGTAGACAAAATAATTATATAGTTTGTTTGCGTCTAGTAAGTCCGGTCGCTCAATTTCAATATGATGGACAAGGGATAATAAGAAACATAACATTGTATCGAAAATTATAAAATGAACAATATAGACTGTTTTATTTACCGCCTCGCGGTTACACCCGTGTAGTTCCCGTAGGAATACGGGGATAAAATATAGCCTTTGTTACTCACTGATAAAGTAACTTTCCTTTGGTAAAATATTTTTTCAAATCGTTTCGTAGTAATCGTAGTTTCGGAGCTTATTCGATGCAAACAAACAATCAAATCCTTCCTTTTTATAATATTAGTCTAAATTAGATGATAAAAAAACATTAGTCAATCTATATGCACACATAACTTAGAAATAAATTCCTATTGATACGAGACTCAAAGTGATGTTATAGAACCATGAAAACACAAGTACTACTTAACCGAATCAACACAAAAAGCCGGCCGAAACGAAATTCTGATCTCGAATCAGTAATAAACGAGGCTTATACTCGTCTCGACGCATTCGAGTGCCCACTCAATTGGACACCTACGTTTCCTATTTTCGTTGATCCGCGTCACACGCAACACGGCACGGACGATACGGTGTTTGAAGTAGCACGCTTATAGAATGGCAATCATATGTCATGGAGAGTGCGCTCTGGTGATTTTTGTCACCGTCACTTGTTTCATCCTATTCATCGTAAATAACATTACTTATTTAGATATGGGATATAATGAGCGCTCTTTCTAACCTTAAACGAGAACTGAAATTCGCAGTTGATATAATATTCTCCAATATTATAAATTATATATAAATCTCTACTATAAATATCCAACTCACCATGGGCGTACGCAGCTCTTGGTCCGCGGGGGGTGGGAAATACAATGTTATTAATAGGTTCTTAATAGTATCTCGTTGCCCGGCAATCGTGACGCAGGACCGACCCTTGCTGCAGGATTTGCAGCCCGCATATGCGCTGTGTGTGAGGCGAGGAAACCCGGGCGACACAGGTGGTAGTTGGCGTCGAGTCCGATGCTGTAGATACTGGCAGAGGTCAATCGAGTGTGAGGATCCCGGGTTTATATCGTAGCCTAGATTACGAGCAACACCGAGACTAATCAAGTAGGACATATCCTGCAACAAAGTCACCGACTATCGGCCACAGTCGCCACATTGTCATCTAAGCAACAATAGCTAATAATACTAGCTATATCACGTCGGCAACTGTCAGGCTCAGTGTCGTGCGAGCTGCCGTCTGTTGCTTACCGCGTCGTTTGTAATAGTCGCCTGACTAGTTTATAACTGTATTACAGGAGTCTGTCTTCAGTCAGGGAGTCCGCTGATATTCTGTCGGTCGTCTAAAAGCTCTCTAATTTTAACAGCAGCATATGTTGTAATTAACTAGTACGTTCGCGTGGTATCTGTGTGCGTCGTCCTGTGTAATCGAGTTATGATTCATCGGGACTCCCTGGTCCTTTGTAGACGGGAGCCGGACTCACGCAAGCTTGCCAATGTACCCGATTTTGAGATGGGCGAATATTTTGAATCATTCGAATAGTTTATTTATATTACAGTGCTGCTAAAACACTTGTATACCTAACCTTAATGTGAAATTAGCAAAATGCGACGTACACATCAGAAAGGTATATTATACTAACTTTTTATTCCTCTAGTCATTAAAAATTTATAATTCAAAAAACAATTACATTCTGCCCTTGACTTAAATTAACACACGCTAATTTTATACCTTAATAAAATTCCTATTCTTGCAGTTTGAATACGGTCGAAGCCGATGGTACAAGCTTGTCCTTATTATGGGGGACAATCAGAATTCGGAATGCTCATTCAAAATCTACAATAAAATTATTCTATTGTATTCGATCGATTCAATTTTCGTTCGAATAATTCGATAGCGTCTAAACAAACGTCCAGCCTTAATAAGCTGGGCAATTTGGCTGCGTTTACCGAGCCGGCGTAATCGAGTTACGGGCCACGGTTGATCAACTCTGTGTACCGCTTGCTTGGAATGGCTTCGGCAAATTGTGCACTCAAGTCCAGTCTATTTAGCTTTAGCTTGGAAGCATTGAGAGGCAAATTATTTACCCACTGTGATAGTGGGTACAAAGTATAAACTACAGGAATTAGGACTTGTTAGTTGCAAAATCAGAGAAGCAGTACCAGAATTTGAAGTCAGGAGTACAGGTAGCTGTTCAAGAGTCACAATAGTTACCGAGACAAATAAATGAATAAATGATTTATTCACAGAAAGCTTACAACAACTTATGATAACTAGTACTTCCCAAACTAGGTAATCCTGTCTCTTGGGAACTGGAACTGATGATTACATTCGTGTTTTACGGCGTTGAATATGGTGATTAGGTTTTAGTTAAAATGTTAAATAATAAATTATATGGGATAGCCTATTTTGTTGTAAATAATTTATTGAGTAACATGTACAATTTCTAGAGTAGATTGACGTGTGTAGGTGTGTGTGAAAATGTATGTGTTTATATGTTTGTGTAAAAATGGGGGAAGGAATGGAATTACCATGAAATATTCAAGTAGAGCCTTATGAAGTATGATGTGATAGTAAATAATTAAATAAATAGCTTCACTCTGCCCTACGTAAAATAACTTACTTGGGATCGGTTGTCAAGCTGCAGAGCGAGGGTAAGATCTTATGACGTTTTATACAACAGAAGGTCAGTTTGATTGTAGCTAGTTTGTAGAAGCCAATCAATTAGCTTCAATTTAACAGAAGATGGATGGCTGGACTTGACGTCACAGGAAGTTACTACTTTGTTATACATAAAGGGGTATGGAAAATTCAAGTGTCTTTTCGCAAAGGTAGTGATAATTATTAAAGGTAGCGACAGAGGGAGTTATAATTTTGAATACTAACTAGCAGAATAAAAGGGTTGAAGATATCTCTATATCCGGTACTGCAATGGAGTTTTTTAATATAGACTACATATGAGATGTTCTCCAACCAAGCGGACTGTGGTGGGACTGTGGGAGTAGACAAGATGAAGTAGGGATAGGGTTGAAGAATAGCCTCCGCTTCAGAAATGGTATGTCCGGCAGTAGAAAAAAATTTAATAACATCAAATACACGATGTGATATTTTTTCAAGTTTCATTGGCCGTTTACTATTCTAAGATAATCCTACTCATATTATAAATGCAAAAGTTTGTATGTATGGATGGATGTTTGTTACTCTTTCACAAATAACTACTGAATGGATTTTAATGAAACATTAAATGAATCGTACCAAAATATCTTACAACTCTCCCAGACCTTTTCTCGGAACCTCTCGAAATTGAACCTAAAATAAAATTCCTAGTCACACTTATATTGTTAAGGGAAGTGTACCTTAGTCTCCCGAGAGATAGTTTCCCGGGACTGGCATAAAAATATTTATCACTTACGAGGCGAGATAAAAAATCATGCCTCGAATTTCTGACACCCGAATTTTTTGCTACTGAAATAGTACCGACAACTTGGTTCTCATAAAAAAATGCTGGGAATTTATAAGGCGATAAAATAAGATGATATGTTGCTACACATGGGTTGTGATTGGAGTACGTTGCTATCTATCTACCTGTCTTTGCTATGTACCACTTAGGGTAGTATGATTGATGATGTTTTTTTCCATAGCACATTTATTGGTAAATATTTCACTATGGGTCTTACAATAAAAGCTAACATTTTATAGTTTTTTCTACCAAAAAAAAAATGTTCATACATTCGGTAGGTAATGTCATATTTTATAAAATCTGTGGTGATCGCTTTTAAAATTTTTATTATCTAAAATATATAGTTTTGTTTTCATGTTTTATACACGGACTAGTAAAAAAAGAAGGACTCCGCGTCACTAACTAGACATTGAAGCTCCTCAGGTTTTCTTACTTGACATGCAACTTACGTCACACATTGACATAATAAACGCTCCAAACGACAGATTTCCGATATCTGGTATCCCTAAGCATCTCACTCACACATGCATAAACGTGGCTTCACGCTATAGTATGACAGCGTGGAGTCCTTTTTTAACCGACTTCAAAAAAAAGGAGGAGGTTCTCAATTCGACTGAATGTTTTTTTTTTTTTTTTTTTTTTTTTTTTGTATGTATGTTACTCGATATCTCTGAGAATTGTTAACCGATTTCCAAAATTTTTTTTTTAATCGAAAGGGTTTACTCCCGAGTTGGTCCCATTGCCACCAAGTCAGGATCTGATGAAGGGATCCCAGGAAAATCGAGGGCAACCCTCAAACTTTATAGGCACGTACAATGTGTTTTAGACATTTTCTAAGATTTTTCAAGTATTTACGCATGGTACTTATCATCTTATGTTGGTGAGCTGATGATGGAAGGTACAAATCCTTAACGATTAGGTATTGATTAAATATTGATATCTTCGAGAATTGTAAGACGATTTTTAGAGTTCTTCTTTTTATTCAAAAGGGAATATCCTGGAGTTGGTCCTATTGGTACCACATCTGGATCTGATGAAGGAATCTTAGGCAAATCGAGGGAAACCCTCAAGTATTATAGGCGCGTACAATCTATTTTAGTTATTTTCTAAAACAGTTCAAGTATTTACGTCTGGTATTTATAATCTCATGTTGCTGAGCTGATGATGGAAGGTGTAACTCCTTAACGATTAGGAGTTCGTGGATAATTCTTTCAATATTATAGGGCCATATTAAGTGTTAATCTCGAGATAGTCTCAATTTCACCAAGTCCTGGTCTAGTGATGGGATTCCATGAAAACGAGGGCCACTCTTAAATTTTAACGACATGTTAAGTGTTTTATTTATTTTTTCTAAAACGATTCCAGTATTTGCGTCTCGTACTCATCATGTTATGTTGCTTAGCTGATGATGAAAGGTATAACTCTTTGAAGATTAGTAGTTTTAAGTAATTCTTTAAACATTAAAGGCTCGTTATACCTTTTCGTCTTTAGTCTCATAAGACCGTCACTGTCTCATTAAAGCAGCTCGTTTTGATTTGGTCTACCTACCTATTAATAAATTTCACTAAAAAGTAACAAATAAGTTAAATTTTAACAAAAATAAAAACCGACTTCAAAAAACCCCGCAAAAAATGTTTATAAAAAAACACAAGTAAAAACTGCCTTAATAGCTATTTAAATGTCTAAACACTAAAAAGGATAAAATAAATTCTTTCGACTGCTTCGATGAAAGTATTAATCTTTAACACGTATTTAAATATTTACAATAATCAGTTAGTTTTGGAGTCGGTGCCAGCCAAACTAAAAAAAAGTAGACACTTAATAACAAATTACCTTACTAATAACAATATGAAACAAATTTGTTAAAATATGAGTATATTAACTTACTATTGATTTTGTATAGGTATTCAAAACCTATTTTACCACCCTTCACCAAGAAACAAATAATTGCAAATTCCGAAATGATGATATAATTACGCGGGCTGGCACCGACTCCAAAACTAACTGATTATTGTAAATATTTAAATACGTGTTAAAGATTAATACTTTCATCGAAGCAGTCGAAAGAATTTATTTTATCCTTTTTAGTGTTTAGACATTTAAATAGCTATTAAGGCAGTTTTTACTTGTGTTTTTTTATAAACATTTTTTGCGGGGTTTTTTGAAGTCGGTTTTTATTTTTGTTATTACTAGTAGTAGTAGTAGTCCGTAGTTTTCTAATAAAATGTTACCTTTTAACTTGGTAACTAAATAATTAGAAGTCAAATGACTAGAGGATTATTTTTACAGAATACATTTGTCTCGTGGTTTCAGTAACTTGGGAGATAATTAATATGTTAAACCTCTGGCCTTTTATAAAAAAAAATATCAATTTAAATGCTAAAAAAAATGCAAATCTATTTGAACATCATTGTAATTAATTACTAATCAATAAGCCGCTCGCTGTATAACATCATGCGACATGTAAATTATGCGTTTATGTAAATGTCCCAATACCTCAATGATTTGCACTTAAATTGTATCTATGAATGGCTAATATATATCACATTTTAATTACTTACAACCAACGTAAATTTCCAAAGTTTCCATTAATTGTATATAATACTTCTACTATAAACTATCAACTTAACGATGTACCATACATCATAAATTATATTACAAAAGAGCGGAGCGTTTAGTTATACCGAATTTTAAATACCAAAATGTTAGTAGGTACATGCTGCTTTAAATCCTCTAACACTAACTGGCTAAATAATGCAATATTGTTTCACACTAATTACACGGATAAAATTAGGGCTTGTGATCTAGTGTTATTGCAGTTATAAGCGGTATTGCAGTATCACTGACGATATGCAAATGCATCAGCTGAATAAAGCTCCGATCATTATTGATTATGTAACATGACCTTCATCTATATCTATACTATATAATATTATAAAGAGGAAAGATTTATTTGTTTGTATCGAATAGGCTCCGAAACTACTGGACCGATTTGAAAAATTCTTTCACCAATAGAATGCTACTTTATTAGCAAGTAACATAGGCTATATCTATTTTATTCCCGTATTCCTTCGGGTACGGGAACTACGCGAGTGAAATCTATATCTATTCTAATATTATAAAGAGGAATGATTTGTATTTTTGTGTGTGTGTATATATTTGTAATGAATAATCTCAAAAACTACCGTGCCGATTTAAAAAAATCTTTCACCATCGGAAAGCTACATTATCCGGAAGTAACATAGGCTATATTTTATCCCCATATTCCTACAGTAACGGGAACTATGCGGGTGAAACCGCGGGGCGCTGCTAGTTGATTATGTAATACAAAGTTATAATAATAAGGATATTTATGTACGTATGATTTTATTTATGTACGGATTACTTACTAACATAAAAATGTTTAAGTTACTATGGTTGTTACTCTGTCATACTTTAACCGCTGAACGGAATTAGCTTAAATTTAACCCTCGCATCTTAGATATGATAAACTTTTATTATTGTTCTTTGCGATCCCGCGGAATGATATAATTTCTTTTTGCTGAATTCTAAAATCTTCGTGTAGGTAATGACGGGCAAAAGTAAAACATACATCGTATAATATTCTGGTTTATTATGCATATTTGATACGCAAATGTGTCAATATAAGGAAACCAAAAACTATCATTAATACTGGGGCAATACATAAAGCTGTTTATGAAGTAGTTACGAATAAATAAATATTACACAATTTGTTCTGGGCCCAAAGTAAATAGATTCAACACTAGTGGAATGGAAATCAGAATTAACGAAAACACCCAGACCCAGACAAATACCTTACATCAGCGTTTTGCAATCTTTTTGTATAAGTGACCCCCTTGCAAGTGTGAAAAATTTGCGCCATAGACAGAGAACAGTTTTTCACTTATAGTATGTAGAACTTTGCCATTTTCCTTTTGCCGGCGACCCCTCGAGTGTGTTAGTGAGTGACCCCCCGGGGGGTTGCGACCCAAGAGATTGAAAAACACCGCCTTATATCATCAATTCCAACATTATAGTCAATTTCCCGCCTTTTGCATTCGACCGAGGTAAACCCTCATACGACATTAAATATCTTTCATGAGGATTCGAACCTCTTTGGTTACTGCTGATTGACTTAGTTGATGCACCAAATCGCGCTATTGCACCAGCGGAGCTGTCTAATAACTAAATAAATAAATTTCCGACGACATTACATACATTGATCTAACTCCGGGGTAAGGAGCTTAAGCACTTGTGTGACGGATATCAGAATCAACAGTGGTATTACAAATATATACTTAAATATTGGATATAAACACCCAGACACAGAACAAACACAAGTATTCATCATACGAATGTTTGTCCTGGGTGGGGATCGAACCCACAACTCTTGGCGCATGGGGCAGGGTCACTACCGAATGCGCCATCGAGCCAGTCAAAATAACTAGGCCAACCAATCACGTTTGGGCTGAAACAGTAAATCACCGTGGGCTATTTATCCCCCAATTAAGTCGTATTAATTAGGCAAGATAATTATGCGGCGAGCTCATTCGCATCGGATGCCCCAATGTGCACTGTTTGCAACACTTCATACTCTATTCACATTATTGCATACTTGATCACATTATTTCATCTATTTAAGCTTAAGTAAATAAACCTTTTTGACGTGGTTTCACATTTAAAAGGGGTGCGCTTTCTTGCCTATTATTGAGTTAAACTTAAAGGTATTTATTATGTTTCGTTATATCTTTCTTGATAGGTTCTTGATGGAGCAATTTTAACTCAATGGCAAGGATACCTACCGCCTCACATGCCTTAAGTGCAGGTTCCAATATAAGCAAGCATATACCACTTAATTTGGTTTCGCTGATTAGAGGTTCGCAAGGGACAGAGAAAGGTTTGGGAAACTGGCGGCTAACCTTTATCATTGTAGCAGAAGATTAGGGGTTACGAAAGGATGACCCAAACTGCTGTTATGTAATCATACCTATTAAAAGGGCAATCATTTATAAGGAAGTCCCTTTTCTTAGTGGTAGTATAAACACGATCTGATGAATGAATTTCACATTCCCACATTACTAAGTCAGTCGATACTGTGTCGGCCATTGTATTTGTTCAACAATGACATAATTTGCCTGGCCTTGATTGAAAAGAATATTACCAAGTCATACACACTCATTTTACTACGAAATGGCGATACCGAAACCGTGGCAGTCCGCAAGTCACGCATCGCTATTCGATTGTAGGGCTTTAAATCCGTTTGTTCGTCGCTGACGTCACAAACGAAATACATACAGAGCCGAATGAGCCTAGCAACAGCAACAATTGCAACAAAAATTGTTTGTTAGAACCCCTAGTTTTGGGGCCATCGCCTTTTGTGGGTCTTAGTATTGCGAGCCCCTGATTTTGGCTACCTTGTATAATTTAGGACTGAGTATTGAGGGCCCCTTATGTTGGAGGATTAATTGGACCTGAACTACTGAAGGTTTTGTACATAAATATTTAAATTATACGAGTAGGAAGATTCCCAATCGACACAAGAGCCTTAAATGTCCCAACATTATTCATTCTGAACTTTCAGGCTACGCATAGTTGTAACGTATTCCTTTCAATAGCCAATTGTATTTTTTTACTACGGGTTTCAAATGTGCTTGATCCGGCGCTGGTTACTGGTAGCAACCTAGTCGCCCGTGCCTCATGCTGCCTCCCACGCCGAGGATGTAGGCATGGCTTGACACGCAGACATAAATCAGAATAAGGCAGTACGAGTACATCATCGGCTGTCTCCAATGAGACATTATTTATGACACTGTAAAGTGCCACAAATAGAGGTTTTCGACTGATTTAACGACTGCAGAGCCATTTTTGCTGATTCACCTACTATGTAAGGGTTGAATCGTCCTTTTATAGGCAGGCCAGTTGGGTGAGTACTTCGGAACTCCACGACTCGAGGCCCTACAAGGCCACAAAACTAAATGTCGCGGGTTCGATAATATTGAACGTAGATGGATAGATAAATTCTAAATATTTACATTTATAATATAATAAAAATAGTATATATACTATAAGTATTCACTCATCTACTTTTTTACGATATGTTAGGGAAGAAACACAATTGGCATATTCTTTTTAAGTCCCAGACCAACATAGGACTACAAAGCAATTAGGTAGTTAATTATATGTTTAACATACATTTTTCTTGATCTTGCTATTGAAACAATACAGAACGTAAAACATGTCCCCTAATGATTCTCATTCTTGTAAGTCTAGCAGTTGGAAAGAATCGTTTCTCTAATTGGTAGAAAATGGAATGGGGTGAAAGATAATATTTTCTCTAAGAAAGCGTGGCCCTGCCAGGGTGGAATCGCGAATTATCTACCGGATATACTCAGCCACGTCTCACCGCGGCGAGGATTAAAAAATAGGCAATTCATGATCCTACGAGCGCTGGTAGCTCCGTAAGAACACGCGCCTCATAACCGAAAGGTGCAGGTTCAAACCAGAGCACGTACCTGCGGATTTTTCAAATCTATGTACGTATTTATACCACTAGCTCGGCGGTGAGGGAAAACATCGTGATGAAACCTGCAAGTTTAAAAATCTTTGGATTTGTAACCATGATCCAAAAATTGTCTGGTTCCCCTAAGAGGAACCTATCTTAGGGTTACGAAGGTCAGATCGGCAGTCGCTTCAATGTAATTACCAGACTTGCTAAATCCTGGATCATGGTCTAAGCGGACTCCGTCTAAGGCACGGGACATAACGCTTGAAAGATTTTTTTATGAACCCGGGACTTTAGGACAAAATGTATAGTAAATCCTATTTAAAAAAGTACCTTTTTCAATAATTGAATTTCTAGTTGACTATGTTTTGGCTGTTGTAACTATGCCTGCATCGTACACTGGTAACTGAATTAAATAATAAAGTACCCCGACCACAGATTATTTATAGAAATTAATTTAAAATTGGTAGAGTAACAAATTCTGCCCCATTCACACATATTTGGCTCTTAAAAATTCCAAGGTTGTGCTTACAACATGTTTTATGAAGACTGAAGTGTTCATCCAATTATGGATTTAAATATGTAAACTGTAAACGCGTACACTCACGAACAGTGAAATATATACATGTTAGTTCTTATTACCTTGTAATAAGATACATTGTTGACTGGGGACTTGTAGTAATTATTAGTGCTTCAGTACTTTTTATATAGTTTAGTTAGTTAGTTAAATATACGCTATGTAAGACATGTGCGCCATATCACTAAACAGATTAACTTGCGACCTGGTTTTTGCAGTACCTTTTCGATTCGCCTTAGATATTATAGCAGATACGAAACAAAAATAATAATGCGCCCTTAAATTCAGTCTAATCACCTGGATTTCAAGTAATTTAAATAGTTCTCATAAATCGTGTTACTTAATACCAGAAATATTTATAGCAAACAACATTATAATTCTATTACATTATACCTACTTCCAGTTTCTATCGGCCTTGCACCAAAATAACCTCTGACATGCTGCAGCCCTTGAACATTTATACAATACGGTACTTCGCTCTGATACCACGCAAGTTAAATTTAACTTCAAACTGTATAAATAACATACCTACTATTTTATATTTTATAAGTACTAGTACTAGCCAGGAAGACTTAGTGTAATATATAACAAAAGTATTTCTAAATAATAAACACAAATCCAGAACAAATCATGTGTCAAGCTAGTTTAAATATGTAGTTTTTTCTACGTGTGCTGAATTTTAGCTTATTTCAAACAATCATAAATTTATCAATTAGATTGATTGCATAAAGCACTTTCCCTTTTTCAATACATAAAGGATCACATTAGGTTTGAGTCGAACCGAGTTCACCTAAAAACGAAATATCACATAGCCGGGTCTGAAATGAGTCTTGAGCATGAGCTAACTGCAGTTTATTTAAAAAATACACTGAATCCAGTCGTCTGTATGACTAGCAGAAGAAAATTATACTCGGCTAGTTTATTAAAGGATTTATGGCCGTTGAAGCTCATTAGTAGTTGATTAGATCTGTCGGCGAAACCATCGTATATGCATCAGCATCTTATGAGATGCTTCGTGGGACGGAAAATTTATATTTTGAAAGGGATCTTTCAAAGGGATTTTATTTCGATATCTTTTAACTAAAGGTTAAAAATCATATTGGCGAAGTTGAGTATGAAATATTGCAGTCATAAAATTAACTACATGTAAATGGTTACCAGTAGGTACTTGAAAAGGTTTCTATACAAGTGAGGTGAACCGATTTGTTGACAATAAATATAAAGTGAAGAATCTTACAGTTCTTAAGTTATAAAAAAATAAATAAAAGAAAGGAAGAAAGAAACATTTATTACATTTGGATATCATAACACAACCAATAGGACATTGATACAAATACATACAAAAAAAAGAAACACAACTTATTACGACGAGTTAGATAGAGATAGAAGAGAATAAAAAATTCACTATAACCAGACACGGGTTTGCGATGTCCAAAGGATAAAGGTCTCATTCAGCATTTAAGCATGATCTGCATGGCAAGAAATTGTTTAATTCTTCAGCACTACATATTCTTATTAACATACCAGTGATTAAAGTACTCCTTTTAGATATGAAAATACCAGTATATAGACTCCGCTCTTCCATGTCGTAGGTTAGTTATATAGCTTAGATCTAAAAAAGTACCACAGCACTTTTTTGTTGAATAATCGCCGATGGGACAATAGGCGCATATAATATAACAGTATAAAGTAATATAAAAAAAAAAATAATAAAGTTTATTTCCACAAAGCAAGTACCTACATGGTACAATAATATGGATGTTGAATGCGGCTGATATTATAATGACAATGTCTTTAAAATTAGTAGAATTCCTAAAACACGGTTTTGAAGTAAGCCGTTACAGGTCGGTCAGTTTATACATGACAACTGAAAAAATCAGCCCTTAGTTTAACTTAGGTAGTTAAGTTTTAACTACAAGAAGCGCCGACGTGGCTTCAAGCACAAGTGTCGGTCGCGTGCCGCCTCGCTCACAATAGCAAATGCATTTGTTTTCCATTTCATTTCCATCCGTAAAAACCTTCGCTTAGCATGCCCGTTTTGTTTTCAATTACCCACTTGAACTTGACCTCCAAAATGAAGTTATTAACAGAGTTTATTTTTATTTAATGTCCTGGTTCAACCAAATAAGGTCATTGCACATTTACTTAGAAACGTCTGATAATGTATACGTACGACGCGATTCTTATTATCATAAAATTTAAGTCACAAAAAGAAAGGACGCAACATTTACTGAAATAAATTCCTTTTACAGGGTACGTTTAATTTGGCCTTACTATTAATTCACCAGTCGATACTTATATAACATACAAGAACTAGGCCATTCGCATAAATCAAGTAACGCTTTTATTCGTTAATGGCGACACAAAAAGAACATTTAAAATGCGCGAGTTTTCTCCCAAGACCGCATAAATAACCCGTCGTAGCAGCCTTTCGTAGCATTCGTAGCACGTAGACAGCGCGCGGCGACTGCGCGCAAACTTCGCTAATTTGTAAGGCTCTGTTTATTCACAAAACAGCATAGTGCCTGCGCTGACTAGCTTTGTTATGTTTAATAATGGATGAAGAATGTTTGTTTCTCATCATGAGTGACTTATAAATTTACTGCGAAACTTGATTGAATAGTTTATTCAAACCACGATGAAAGTTATTACACATAATTATATGATTTTAATATACGTATGCGGTGGGGTAAATGTTTAGAAGAAATTCATGAAAAAAATATAACCATTACTGGTTGTTTGTGTTCGGTGTCGCTCGAGAGAATTCCATGATATCTCCTCAAAAATTCTTTGAGTAAAAACTTAAATATGTAATATAAAATATATATATAGTTAAATTTTCCCGGCCGTTTTCAGTTTTGAGCTTAGCAAAAGGCGCATTATAAAGGCGAAGAGTACTACTCTTTTTTAATTTTCAATATAACCTAACCCAATTTTATATTTTTTGGCTGAATGTGGTTTAACGAGCTTAACGGTCTTTGGACTCGGCCTCCTCGGACAGAGCGAACTTGGTATCAAAGATTGATATGCTATTGACATCTGAATTCCAAAGCATGGATATTCCAAATATTGACCATAATTAAATAATTATAATCACCCCTCTAAGTTAATGCGCAGTTGCTTGACTTTTTCATCAAACGCCCTTAATTCCAAGCCCTTACTCTTAAACTGACAGTAACACGAAACGATCACACGTCAATTATGACATTAGCGTGCTAATGACAATCCCACACAGTCCGACCCACGTTGATACAATTGATTGCAAATTGCCAGTTGGTAGCCGTCACAGCACGCTACTCATTTATTACCTACATTGAACTTGACCAGTATATACATATATGTTTCTTTCACTTTGAAGCCGCCGCGTTTAACAGTAATTGAAGCAACAAATAGCATGTTTTCTAACTCGGTTATTTCTTTTTCATACTCGTGTTTTCCATAAATTTCTACGTGAAACAATTAATATCAATATTAGTGTTGTGGTTGACCACAACTGCTGTACCGCGCTTTGGATAAGCATACAAGACGGGGAGGGGATAAGGTTATAAATAATTTGAATTTTTCTGCCCTCTAGAACTTTGTGCGTTGAAACGTTTATTTTATAGAACTTCATATTATCAAAATAGTCTCTTTCGCAAAAGGTCGCATTCTCAGAATGGCATTCACTTTTTTGTCACTGTATAATTATGCAAATGCTTACCTATATATTATTTACTACTACAATGCACACTCTAAAAGGAAATTCAGAATAAATTTACATTTTACCTGTAGTAGGTACTTTGTTTGAATGTATAAAGTGATAATATTTTACTTTATAAATGTGTTAATAATAATAAATTGCTTTGATGTTTCTGGAGTTTATAGGTATAAATTTCCACAATAATATAATATATATATATATATATATATATATATATATATATATATATATATATATATATATATATACCCTTTGTCTTTAGACGTACACAACACAATATAAGGTTTCATATACAAAATATAAGTTATTCTCCAAAGTTTGAAGGTACGCAACCAACCTAACCTAGTAGGAAGTAGTATACAACACAATGGTGTTGAAACCAAAAGAAATCACCTGTACTTAAAAAAAAAATACCATTCAACAAAAGCTATGCTGTAACCTAATGGTTGCTCGTACAAATTTCTTCATAAAACCGCATCTATGCTCGGTGGAACGTGGCCTGTCGCCAGTTTGGTTCAAATCATTCTTTGCAAACGCTTACGCGACGGCCGTTTATCATTTAGTCGCAAAAAGCGAACTGAATCATTAATTGAAAGCAAATGTAATGTCATGGCTCTTTAGTGGCTGTCGTCACCGAGACAGAGGCGGCGGCCCGCGACGAATGACGTGAAGTGCTCGTGCAACGTCTGGGTTATGTAAATGGTTAGATTGAAGTGAAGTGAATTAGCCTACTTGTACATAATGACAAATATTAGTTCATCTACCGGATGATGATAATCTACAGGAATGTTCAAACTATCTGTATTTGAAAAATAGTTAATGGTTTTATTGTACTTTGTGAAATTAACTAATTGCTATTTATAAAAAAAATGTGCAGTTAAGTGCAATAAAATCCGCATAGAAGGCTAGAAGCCTTTTATGACTAAAATAAAAAATGCTAGAATATAATATAACCTTAACTTTGAACTTGACAAACATTATTTATAATAAAATATAAGTATATCAACATGTACCGTTATTTAATATGCATTTACTTGTACCTAACTCATTTCTTTCGAGTACTTTACAGATGGGTAGACGACATCTGCTTTGCAAATGTTCAATATGAATATTCAGAAATGCCTAGGCGGAATTCAAATTTTTGGAATTCATAAGTACATTGGTGACTTATTTCGCTTGCAAGAATTACTTATTTGAGAAGGCAAATAACATATTTTATCGCGTTGAATTTATAGAGCGGAAAAGTGTCTGTATAAAAACGTCTCTCACAATACCTTGTGAGGCGCCACAGTTCCCAACAAATAAATTGATTATTGGCATCGCCTTTCTTTAAATAATCACTTTAAAGAATTGCTTTAGCTGGACAATTTCTCAATTAAACCTCGTATAACTTGGTGCTAATAAAGAGAGCCTATCACAATTGAATTGATAAAATGTTAAAATAACAAATATGCCCGCAAATATTCCATGAATATATGAGAGAATTAAAAATCGGACGAAAAATGTAAATAGTGAAATATAAGCTAGATTCTGTGTCAGGCATATTATTCTCAAGAGTTTTTATATATAAGAATTCACTCTAAGTACAGGTTTACCTAGCTATTTCCAAGAGTGAGTATTTGAAAGACCGTGTTTAAAATGAAATGGTGTTGATGGTCTAAGACGATGGTGTCAACGTATGATGGATGTGACATGGTCATGTCGGTTTAATCAGATCGATCAACATTATCTAGTACCCGGATGTTTACCAATAGTACAATAAATTCAAACTTCTTAGTAGGTCATCAAACAGCTCTTTGTATCGATTTCGAAAAGAAGCGCTAAATTCGGCGGCGCACTAGCCGGCTCCGTGCATAGTGCACGATGTCAGCTGACTCGAACTGGGTCGCTCCATTGTGCACCCGTACTAACACACTGTGCGTGGGGAACTGCGATGTCGTCTGCTATCTGAGCTTGACGAACAAAGTTATTCTCCATAGAGTACATGCTTCAAGTCCTTACCTACATAATACCGGTTCCTCTAATTTATGTCTTCGTTTCGTTTCTTGGTGAAACAAAATAGTAATTAAGTTTTCTCTAGAAATTTACAATTTACCTATGTATATTGCAGTGATACGCCAAACACATTTTTATATTATAAGATTAGCATTTCCTATATAATAAAAAAATATGCCGGTCATCTTCTGCTTTCTCTACAACACGCTGAAATGTTTCGTAGTGTTTGAAATTAATCAACTTCTATTTCAGCCAACTTCAAAAGATTAAAAACACATTCTTAGAACTCCACTCACCTTGGACGTATGGCAACAATATTGACCTAATCAAGCAATTAACTGATGATATCAGTTAGTGCATGGTTGCCGCGACTACGGACCACAGTGCACAAGCGGCAGCAGGCGGCCCGATCTAGGTCACCCTTTTAGGGCGGCACTCCACTGGTGGACCCGGCTCATCTAATTAAACCGTCTTGCACTAACGACGCCCTAATTGCTCAGCTTAACTTGACGGATGACGAGTGTGTACGCAGCCAACCAATTTGAATTGTCAGACTAAACAATACATGTTTATCTTAATCAGCTAAAATTACGTGCCAGCAGTGTTTTGACAGGTTTCTACAATAACCACTAATTTAATGACCCTCAAGTGAACTCTAAACTGGGTGAAGCTACTGAGTTAAAACAAGTTCGGAGTCGTGATGGTTGCATTATGATTGAAGAGAAGACAGCTATGTTTGTTGGCTGGCCTGCAAGTAAAATTGCTTTGACTTTCTTTTAAATACTTTTATATGTAGTGATAATAGGTATGTATGTATGTATGTATGTACATACATACATACATGTTATCATGTAACCCTCGAATAGGTAGGCAGAGCTTTCATATATAACCATCATTATAAAAACCACATTGGAAGTCCTCCGTATTTTCAGTCCTAACTCAAACTCAAACTTAAAATATCTTTATTTAAAAAAGCACTTATCCATATTAATACCAGTGCCATGTATCAGACATAATCTTTTATTTTACCTACATATTAGGTTATTTAGTATTTAAGGTATATATAGTGTATATCCTTAATTACACAGACCCGCATGAATTTGGAAACGTCCTTTTCATATGTTCCTAAATTCAACAATTTAACTCACGCTCACAACACGCGCTTAATGGCTGCTCTATCGAGGACACAATCAAATACAAAAGCAAGAAAAACCATTTCAATTTAGTGTCCCTGTAGACACGATTTCGCAACGTTGCGTTTCATCGTTCTTCGAAATGAAAAGCCGCTGGGATAACGGGGAGCCTCTGTCAATATCTTCGTTTATAAGTGGTTCTGTATGAAGCGTGTTTGCTCAGGACCAACTCGATAACGGGGGCTTGATTGTCATACGACGTCGAGTGGAGTGGAAGCATCTTATCGTGCCCATCAGTTAATTGATAAAACTACGGTGAGTGCTAGGGGTGTTCATCGATTCGTTTATTTAAATTATTCCGCACCTCTTTTGCCTGAGCATCGACGACTTAATTTTACGATAAGGATATGAGATAGCGTTAAAATGGGCCATGAAAATCTGAAACCTATTAAAAATTCAATAAATATTGTCGAAAACATCTGGCAATCGTAGTTTAATATTTAAAAATAGGCCTGCACTCGAATATATTTTTAATCGTGTTAATTCAATTGAAATGGTTGGTATGGTACTAACTGTTATTGAATTGGAAACATAATATTATGTGCATCTAAAGTAATATTGGTTTACGATATTTTTTTTGTTTGTCTAGTTAAAGTTATAATCAAGAAAAAAATGCCTCGCGCGCATATTTCGCGCTTCTCTGGAACTTCAAACGGTTAATGGAAATTTATGCAACACCGACAATAACTGAAAAATTTAATGGACCGTTATTTTTAGCAGAAGCGGGTTTAAACTTTCTCAGAAAATGTTACTTGGCGTGAGCGATATCGGAAAAGTAACTATTATCAAGTTCCCTTTCGATGGAAGCGACGTGCAAGTACGGGCAACTTGCCGGCGGTAATGCATTCAGACGTCTTGAAATCGCATTAAACATTCCGCTTTTACAACTTTTGGAATTTTAAATATATACTGTCGCTTTGGCGCACGCTTCTCTTGGTGACTAAATGCAACTGTATCCGTTATCATCACCATAAGGAATTGCAATCCAGCGGCATTTTTAAACGTGAGCTAAAAACGTGCTGGTTCCAGCTGGATTGCTTGCTCCAAATTTTAGTAGGAATTAAAATCCAGCATTAAACCAGCACATATCGCTACCTCCGGCACAGCTAAAGTTGTGCTTGGCCTGGTTGGATTGCTGAATCCAGCATTGCAATCCCTAATTACTTTGTACAATCCGCGGTTCATATACTCAAAATACTGCGTAATCTTCCGATTCTAGAGGGTATGAAGGAGATAAAATGAAAATCTAATCAATAAATGCTTTAACTTACACATAAGAACACAAATCGAAATTATTTCCATGTGTTAATCTAGATTAAATCGTGCCATACGTGTTCAGTTATTAGAGCCTAGGTGACATTTTATATTTCTTACTTCTGCCCGCGGAATCGTTCGCGTGGTACATCAATATAACAAGTATATCATACACCGGAATAACTTCCGGTGTATATTATTCTAAAGTTTCTTTAAATCCATTCATTAGATAACGTGAAAGAGTAACAAGCATCCATCCATCCATACAAACTTTCGCTTTTATAATATTAGTAGGAGAGTACCTATAAAGTGGAATCACAATATCACAACGTATTGCATCAAACAAAAAGTTTATATCAATTTAGCAGTTCTTTGTTTTCTTTGTCCTCTTTCATTTTATTTTACAAACTTTAATGCTAAAAAGAGTGTCAACTACATGAAATATTATTGAATTGCTGCACAAAATGGCAAATATTAAATGTGACCGACAGTACACATTTCTGCTCTAGCCGAACATCGGAAAAACGATTAAATAAAATTTATTATTACTAAATTATCAACTGAGTTATATTTATTTCAGTCCTTATTTTAATGAAATGCAATCTTTTGAAGATCCAATCATATATTTACACATTAATATATGCAAATAACAATAAAATTTTGAACAAAGGTTTAATCAAGCATATTCTCACATCTCCTCACTTATCTTATCATCCCGTCTGTGTTTGCAGAAGCCGCCCAAGTTTGTTCAAACTCCAGCCTAACTGTCGTTGACCCTCAAGACCTCACTAATAAATCTCTGAACTCGGCGGAACCAGGGTTGTGCTGAAACGAAATTTGCCAAGTTTAATTCGCCTAATTTAACTGTCTGCCGATTACCATTTAACAAATTTAAAGGCAACATTAAGAACAGAGCGAATGAATTTATTATCTAGCATTAATTTTCTGAAGACTTCAAATTATGTTCAGCTCAAAAGATAGATTAGATGGAATACGAGTTGAAAGAAAATTACACAGAACCCTTGTAGGGCTTAAGGGCTTAATGCGGGATTAGTGGGTACCTCCCGTGCAATATGACGAGAGTGACGGCCGAGTGATTACCGGCCCTTTGTATGGTGCCTTCGAGCCTCAGTCGCAAAAAATACGTGGTCAAGTTTAAAGATTTTGACAATATGAGTAGGTTTGCTGATGCGAAACTAAAACGAACGAATGTGTGCTACAGACACGAAATGTTAAACCCTAGAAGTCTATATGTTTCTTGTTTCGCCTACCAAATGCTGATATTAGTAGATACGATCACGTAGGTATGCATTATTTAAATATAATGTCGACCTATAAGAGTTTTCCTAACAGTTTGCTGTTGATATTATAATTACCTGATTTCAAAGAAACCAAAAGGTACACGGGTAACCTTTAAAGTCAATTAGTGCGCTATCGACTCGTCCGTAAAAAGCGACTCCGCAAAGTTTTTCAATTAAAAACCTACCAGGTTCAAACATTTGCATGCAAAATGATTGCGTTCAAAACAGCCGCCATCTCGTTAAAATAAACGCCAGGGAGGGCGAACATTTCCGCGGCTCGACCCAGCTCGGCCAAAGTCTAAAATGTTCTTTTTAAACTGCAGGTAGCATTCAATAAAACCTTTTTTATTTTAGTTAATGGTAACCAAACTTTGTGAGGTGCATTTCTGAAACTCTTATTTTTTTTTTAGTTTTTGTGCACATGGTGAGTTTTGTCAATAGAACGTGGTCGTTTTGTTACATGGATTAGCGTCCGAGTAGCGTGATATATAAACTTTAAAACTTTAACTATAGACAAATACCTATATATAATCACTTCCGCAAACCCCAAAGGGGTGTAAGTGAGTCTAAATAGCAGCATTCTGCCCTTATGACGACTTTTGGTCAATATTAAATCTGGATTAGGTTAAAGGGAAAATTGTGAATAAATAGTGAGTAATAGTGACCAATGCATAGCTCTTATGTGCAAAAGCGAGATATTCAACCATACAGTCAAAACGAATGCCCAATTTACTATTAATCGCCTTTTACGACATGCTAAGCAAGTGTAAGTCCCAGATCAACATGAATTAGAGATCTGATATTATTAAGTATGTATTGTATACGCAATTTTTACCCAATTCTACAATTTTCTATAGCTAATTTGGGTAGTGTGCTTGCCGCCGTGGTCAGATGGTACTTACTTACGTACGTTATCTAAGAGCGCAGGACGAGCGCCGTTTATATTATTGCCTGCTCCTTCCCACCATGCTGGATCGCAGAATGTGTCGAATTTTTTAGAGACTATTGATTCCTTAATTTTTTCGCAAAAAATGTAATGATTTTGGTAAAACTCAGTGAAAAAAGCAATTGAAATAAACGCGCGAAAAGGAATTTCCTGCTTTCTCTCGCATATAGGCGTATTTCAAAAGAATTGGAGCTTCAAAAATATCTTCAGCTTGAGAACCTTGTTTTCCAAATTTTGTTTACAACTCCATCAGCTGTGCAAGATAAACTGAGCGCTTAGCTTCTCTCAGGTACTCTCACCGTAGGAGATTAACTTTTGAACTAATCTAATCGGTTAAGCTAAAGTACGGTCTGCAACTGAACTTAACACGTTTAGCTGTGTGCCTGTTCAAATAAAGGTTAGAATCGGTATTCTACTTGTACAATTGTATCTAGACCTTCACTTCACACGCTAGACTATAGATTCAACCTTGTACGTTATATGAATGTTCGCACCACTTACCTACAAATGATTCAAAGAACTAATTTCTTTCTATGGTATTCATTTATTGATCGTTTTCAATTGATTGCAATTTTTCTTTTATTACTTTGGAATAATCAAGTGTTAGTCAGTTGAGCATGTAATTTTCCAACGAATTAAAAATATAGCTTCGACAAACGCACGCGAAGAATTGAGAATATAGCTTTGACAGCTTATGAAAAGTAGGTATATACCTCTGAACCTTTACACTGCTACAATGCATCAACTCCTATTGTATCCATATGACGTTCACAGTCACCTCACGCTCTGTGAACATTAGGAAACCACAAACATCATCAAAACAGGCAATACAAGTCGCGTCGCGCTTTGCCCAATGTGGTGCACCGTCACCGTGGCGACCCTCGGCGCTATCTCGCGGCGCAGGCGGCGACACTGCCCACGCCCTGCGATTATGCTTACGCAACCTGTTTATTTTTGCTTCCAACCAGAGACAAGACCTTCGCTGTCATCAAATATTAATTAGGGTCAACTACGCAGCCTTTGTGTTTCCCCATTTATGCTTTATTTACACTGGAGCTGCTTTGTTCTGATCTTCGTGTCAAGTTTTAATGTTATAGTTGACATTGTACATCATCATCTTCCTAGCGTTATGTCCCGTGTTTAGACGGGGTCCGCTTAGACCATGATCCAGGATTTAGCGAGTCTGGTAATTACATTGAAGCGACTGCCTATCTGACCTTCGTAACCCTAAGATAGGGGAACCAGACAATTTTTGGATCATGGTTACAAATCCAAAGTTATTTGAATTTGCAGGTTTCATCACGATGTTTTCCCTCACCGTCGGAGCTAGTGGTATAAATACGTACATAGATTTTAAAAATCCAGAGGTACGTGCCCGGGTTTGAACCAGCACTCCTTGGTTAAGAGGCGCGTGTCCTTACCATTGAGCTACCACCGCCATAGTTGACATTGTACAATTTGTACATATATCCCTGATAAGAGAAATGCAATGTTAAACCTAACTATATTGTAGTGTCTTTTATCGGAAGGTTTAACTCTTCAATTCGCATTGTCTATTTATTTATAGAGCGCATTACGTGAAGAAAACGACGTAATCCGTTCAAATTATAGAATAGAATAGAATAGAATAGAGAAGCTTTATTTGGCACACACGCAAGGAATACAAATAAAAGCAAAAAGCAAACAAAAACAGAAACAATAAAAAGAAAATTAACACACAAAAATAAGGTGTGCCAAAAGGGCGCCCGCTCAGCTTAAGTCGTGAGCCACCTGACAGTAAGGTAGGTCACGACGCTGGTTTTCAGCGGGTACCAGATCTACACCGCACATCCGTCCCCCTCTCACGGTACCAACCCAACGGGTGAGACAAGTTGATGATCGAAACCTTATTCGAAACGGATGCGCGATGCAAATTAGGATTAATAACGTACGTCACAGTTAAAATTGCCAAAAAACGGTCAATTATAATAAGATATAAATGTCGCACTTATCTCTTAAGATATACCAACCATTTATATCTTAAAATGTGTGTAGGTACATCTCAACTCAGGCTGAAATCCAAGTTAGATTCACAAGAAACTGCCGCAAACTGCGCTCCGCTGTTCTACTATTCCGCTCAAGCCCGCAGGTGGCCGCTCTTAAGGACTACACAGTTCTCAAAGCAGCTTTGCGGCATTCGCAGCGTCCCATTTGGATATTAATCTGGCGCATCACAAGGCGGCTACACAAAAACCAGTCGCTCGTCCGCTGACCCAGTTCCAGCTATTCAAATACATTTGTGAGACTGAATAAAGCCTTTCAGCTGTAAAATAACATCTTTCCCTTTTATGTTATTCTTCACTTAATGGCCGCAGAATTAAGAGACAACGGAGGGCCGGGAGGGCTTGGAGAGGTCATCGGCGTTTATTGGAGGCCCATCGAACGCTCGCTTGTGATTCCTCACCGCGCCCCTCCAGCCGAGGGCCCTCGGCGCCGTACGTTTGTAAATGGCCGGATTCCGCTTCGCTCCCCCGTGATCCGGCGACTGGCAACCTTTATAAATATCATAAGGAATTTTTAATCGGAATTCGTAAATTGAACCCGGCATCCCTGAACGCATCGCAGACCCCTGAAAGATTGTTTTTACCTAAGCTCCGTATTTCGGTGATGGTGCTCATTTATTCATAAACTCTTTATTGCACCTTTCGTGCCCATTACAAAGGGATTCTCTGAAAATTGTGTGCGAAATTGCGAGCGTAATAATATGGAAGTTTACAAATCGTGAAGGATTTAATAGCCATGTTTAATTGTGTTGTTGAACAAGAACACCGTTCATAAATCCTGGCTTGATGTTATAATATTTGCGAGAATTGTTGAATTAAAACGGATACTGACTAGCCTTGAGCGTTAATTTTGATCCAATTATTTTTATTTTTTACATTTTATGCGGTCATATCAAGGTCATTTAATATTTTTTCTTCAATTATAAACGGTAATATCCGTAATTCTCTCAAATGAATAAGCAAGTTTTTATCTCAGTGTCACTCGTGACACCACATGAAGCGAAGGTCCCTCAAAATGTAAAGCTTGTTCTCTTTCGGCTGTTGAGTGCATCGTGTTAGATCAATACGGCGCTGCTAGGTGGGCCGCAGTACGCTGCACGACCACGGCCCGACCGCGGCCGGGTTACGTAACGAGGCTTGCTCTGAGTAGTTCACGTTACACGCGCGCCCTCCGCTTTGCCTACTGCGAATGGCAAGAATACTCAAGTCTAAGTAGTCTAAAAACATTGATTGCAAATTAAAGACATACATATGCACTTGTAAAATTAAAAAACAACAAGAAACTGTTTTATTGGAAGAGCTGTTTTTTGGCTTTTGTAATGATTACTGATATTTTAAATCAAGCTTAATTTGTTTCGTAATTGTAGCTTTGTTAATGGAAAAATAAATCAAATAAGTAGGTACCTTTGCTTGTCCATCTTTTTTATAGAGGAAAACAATTTTGAAATTATCTCATAGTACACCGGTTTAACCCGTGACATTGAAGCAACAAAACTAAAACTGAAAAAATTAAATAAGAAGAGTTTATACATAAGGTTATAAATACCATTTATAGTTTAATAGTCCCATATTTTATCTGTTCTTATAAACGACGGTAGGTAAGTGATAGTCGTTCCACTCAATTACTAAATGGATTAACCTAGCGGAATAGATTTACAGCGGCTTTTCGTGACTAAATGTGGCTTATGCTCTGAAGATCGGAATGGCGTACCTAAGTGGGTATTTTTAAGCATACTCGTAGGTCACTCGCACAATTGTGTACTGCAGTACCTACACAGAATAATTTGTCTAATAGACTTTAAATTACATTACATATTTATTCTAATTTGATTAACTGCAGTGTTAGTCCTATTAAACATGTTCTGTTTCTTACAAAATGAACTTAATCGTGGACAGTGAAATCTTAAGAAACGAATTGGAACATCCTTATTACTAGAGGTACGATCAAAGGAATAATGTGTAAAATGTGTTCTGAAAGTAAAAGACAAACGAAAAATAGGAGGAAAACGAAATAAACCTTTGTTACACGACGCCGCTTTGCAGTCGCAGTGCAAAATGAACCCAGGGTAGTGCACGATTCACAATATACACTAGTGTTACCGAGTGTCCTGATTTGCGTCGGATCGGGACGCCATACGTGCCGATTTGTTACTTACCTTAGTCTAGTAGTGTGACCGTTAATTTTGACAAGAGAAAAGAAGCCTTTTGTTTATTTTTTAGTCATCACTACTGTCCAGTTTAGAAAACCGAAGTCTCGATTATTTTGACTATTCCCGTTCCGAATTTTTATATATATAATCACTGGAGTAGGCAACACTAGTAGGTACACTATTGTATACTTAGAAGCGCAAAGCCGGTTTCTCATAACGTGACTCTGTCGTACTTGCATAAGTTTCTCTTAATCCTCAATGCTTTGAGTCAAATCGCGCAATACGTTGTCGAAATGAAACTAGGAACGCTATTTCAACGATTTCATGAAATAGTTACGTGCTCAAACGTTTGTTTTCCCTGATACATATAGTCGTGGACCGTTTAATCAAGAATGCTATAAGCAAGATAGAGGTATATTATTGTAGACGATTTTGCAGACTACAGGCAAGTTTGAAATGCCTAAATATTCAGGTCGGATGTACATAGACAGCGTTTGACAGGAAATCATTTGCATAGAGCGTACTCCTGATGTAAAGAAACAAAATATGTAGATCTCAACTTAACTAAAGCTTTTCAATCTGTGCTGGTTATAGTATGCGTGCAACCTGTCTCGCTTTATCCATTGCAAAGCAAGTATGCTAGAGATTTGAGCCACATCTTTAAAAAAAACGTCAAAAATATTTAAATGCTTCATAAAAACCCACTTGATACAAACGAGCCCCTAGTCTTTGGGTGAATGTACTGCCTTACCAGTATAACTTATGTATTACGCCTTACTCATGGATGTGTAATCGTCCATTTTATTTCCAAACGTTCGACAATAATATGTGACCTAATATCTGCTACTTCAAGTCTCTAAACTCTCGACCCAAATCAGTAACTTAGGGATTGCAATGCACATGACGCTGGAACCAGCAGAGCTACAATTGTGCTGGATTGGATTGGAATGCTGAATGAATGATCAAGCATTCCAGCTGGTGAAATGCTTGATCATTCATTCAGCATTCCAACCTCTAGTAAGGATTAAAATCAGCGGCATTGAACCAGCATATGCCGCTGGACCCAAGCAAAATTTGTGCTGGGCCCAGTTAGATTGCTGGATCCAGCATTGCAATCCCTACAGTAACCGTTTTACCCACGTTCTTAGTTTGCCCCAATCAGCTGCCGCACTTGCCAGACACTGTGTCGTGCCTTGAGCTCGCCTCGCCAGCCCGCCATTGGGCAGGGCCTGGCACACCGCTGATTACTTCCGCGCGATATTGATCAGTTACGACGTGCTTTCGGCAGTAATGGGAACGCTCAATTTGTGACGTCCGTGATTTATGGCCCGCTCCTGACTACAATGTGTGCTCACTGATGGAAAGCATCGATTTCGAATCGTGCTGTTTATTAAGCATATTCTAGGAAAGCGCTGCTAGCTCGAAGTGAAGAAAGGCCTCCGAGGCCTAGTCCAAAATAAAATAATAAAATGTTTGTATGGATTGCTCGGTAGGTAAACCGGCAACTTCCTAACTACGGGCCAAGTAATACTTCAATATTGAAGTTACTGAGTAATTTCAATGTTGAAATCTCAACCACATTTAGTTAGCCCGACTTGGGATTTGAACCCGGGACCTCTTGATCCTTAACTAGCACTAGACCAACGACTATAATAATATGCAAATTATAATAGCCCTAAAACTTTGCAGTCTTCATGACCATTGTGAAATACACAACTGCAGTGGACTCCTAAAACGGATTGACCCAATTTAGACACCTGTCCACCTGTCTAAAGCTGTATCTACTGAAAAATTCTACTTGTAACTGAGCTCGTCTGATCGTGATCGATCGAACTGTGTGCCCGAACTGTCACACGGGCCCAAAGATAGCCGACATTCGGCTCCGACGAGGCGACCCGGCAAGGTGGAGCGACCTGGCGGGCGGGGTTACCTGACGGGTGGGGCCACCTGGAAGGTGGGTCGCCATCCATAGCGGGACAGTCTTGGCGAGACGCTTTTATTTATGGCTTCTATTTTAGACAACTGGCATTTGTAAATAAATGACGAGTTAGGTAGCGAATTGGCTCGTGGGAGCGGGTTACACTGCTGCACAAATACACTCTCTCAAGGTTTGGATAAGCGATCAAATTCTGAATGTGCAACGCAACTAATACATAACTACACACTTTTTTGATCTGAGGAGTTTTGTAAAATTACGGTTGAACGTCGTTATAAAGAATATCGATGTCAGGCAGTTGCGTCAACCCAAGCACCAAACTAATAGCTTTCTCAAATATAGTGTGCAAGTACCAACAACATCAAGAAATATGAATAAAGTATAAATAAGTAAAAAGCATAAATAGAAGAAAGCAGCAAACAATGCCAGGAATTACGAAATAAATTATACAAAAACATATAAAAAATATAAAACAGTATAATCAATACAATATGTATAAAGCTATCATATATGTATAAAGCTGGAGAGTTTGTTTGTTTGCTTGAACATGCTAATCTCAGAAACAACTAGTCCTAATTGAAAAAATATTTTTTGTGTTGTATAGTTAATTTGTCAAGGAAGGAACGCGGATGAAACCGTGGTAACCGTAGTAGTATTATAAGCGCTTAATAAATAGTAGATAAAGTCAATAAAATCTCTGGTTATCATAGCAAAAAAAAACACATCTTAATTACTTCATTGGGAGGTCTCCGTTTTAATTAATTATTGTATATTGATATGTTAAAAATAAACAATTGAAATATAAATATACTCGCATATTACTGTTAGCCGTAAAACCCTTTTCAAATCTGGAGCTTTGTTCAAAGTTGGGCTAACACTAGCCCGCCTGACTGACAGGGATCCCTTTATATTAAATCCTCTAATGTCACGAATAATATCTTATTTTGGTTATTACAAGTGACAAAAGTTTGAGCTGTATATAATTTAGAATTTACATCTTAGGCATAAAAAGCACTCGTTGTCACTGGACGTTATGTGTCCCTATACATGCACGACATAAAAAAAATCCAGATACCGCTTAGGATAGCTTTATGGATTTTAGGATTGCGATTTTTTTACATAAGCATTCTACACACCAAAGCCGGCAACCTGCTAAAATTTGTGCCGGCAAGAGCATGCTCGCCGTCTTGACACGCTGCAGCTGGATTCCCATCCTTAGGTGGCAGTTTTCATGGGCAGGTTAGGCTACAGTTGCCGTAGCTCTTATGCCGCCGGCAAAGGTTGTTCGGGGTTACACTGTTTTTATGCCGCCCGCATGGACATACGCAGCTTTGTGTGTGTGGGGGGGGGGGGGGGGGGTCTGTCAATACAATACTTTTTTGGTCCAGGAGGGGGCAATTCAATATTATTAATAGGATCTTATAGAAAATAGTTCCTTGGCACACAAGTTCCAGGGGGGGTAGTCCCCCCTTGCATGCGCCCATTTCCACCAAGCCAGCGGCTTTAACATGATACATGGATAAAAATATAAGTCAAACTCAAAGAACATGTAGATGAAATAATTTAAATTTATTATATATTTTTTTGTTGTGTAGAAAGATATTTGTAACTTGACCGATTCTATCTAATTACACACTCCACCTGTGTGTCATTATATGTCGACATAGAAGACATCTTCCGGTATTGTTGATGCCTGGTACAGTTAGACGCGATCGGGCCGACAGCAGGCATGTGTCATCAGAATGTTTTTGCGAGACGCCCTGAATATTTTATGAAAGCCTGGTATAAATTTTAGCTGCGCCATTCTACCCTTCAGGTTTATTTGTAGACAACGTATCGCGTTACACCTATGTGGGTGTAAAATACGTGTCGTGTGACAATGTCTGCTATGTCAACATATATAATTAAACAATGTTAATTTTAGACGAAAACTGACCAACCTTTTTATGTCGCCTCGTTATTCTTGCGCGCGTATGGTTTTGTAATCATACACTTTTTGGTATGGCTTTACTTTATTTGAGGTTTTGCAAATATTATTTGGTCAAAATATAAAATGGCTTTTTGTGTTATTGCAATCGATTCTTTAAGCGTTTCTATACAAAGGTTCAGGTTTCGCATATAATAGGTATACTAAAAATAAAGTTGTAAATTGGACTGTTCCTGAGAGCTACGCAAATGTACAACTCATATGAGGCAAAGCTAATACCTACAGACCTCATATATTTAGTGGGAAAACTAGTACAAGCGGACAATATAATAAAGCATCATATTCCTGTGAGATAATAATTATGGACCATTTACCCGGACTGTGTTCCGACTGTAATGGCCGCCAGCTGCGCTGACACTCGCCACCATACTCACGGCGGTGGGGCGGTCCTCCCCGGGCGGTACTGTGGGGCGGCAAAATTATATCATTTCCCTGCTGATAGCAAACCCAAGAATAATGACAATAAACAATGTCATTATTCTTGGGTTAAGTTTAATACGAGACGGTATTACGTACATGGTGAGAAAACAGTGTAATTCCACCGCAATTTTACGACGTATTATTTGTCTCTTGCTGATTAGTAAAATAAATAATTGTTTCTAAAGAAAAAAGTGCAATTCTGTCGATTAGTGTCATCTGTATTTCGGACACATTAATACCAATAACATAAATACATATACATAAATGTATACAAGGTGAGCGAAAAAATAAAAAACAACAAACCTAATAGCCCCGCGCTCTAATTACTGGGGGCGATATATTTCGCGGGGCTGCGCCCGACAGCAGCGCGCGCGTAACTTGCTCGTTTCGCTCGCTCGCTTACTGCCGCTAATTCAACTGTATCGTATACCCGGTGACCATACGTGCAGTATTGAACGAGACGGTCCCTATTAGCTCTGTGTTACGTTTAAATATTTCAAACTTTCATTATAATTCGAATTTTTCAAATTCGAAGGGTTCGAATCCCGCTAGGGGCAAATGTTTCGTGTGATGAACATGGACATTTGTACTCGAGTCATGGATGTTTATAAACGTATTTAAGTATTACTATCCGTTCGCTTAGTATCCATAGAACAAGCATAAGCTCAGTTTGGAACTAGGGAATTGGTGTGTCAGTCTGGAGAATTTATTTAATTAGAAATAACGTCAACAGGGCCGAAACTTCAACTGTAAGTACACATGTACTGTGCTGCATATTTGTTGGTGTTATTTCTAATATTGTCACGGTGTTACTAAAAAACAGTTTTGGGTAGCAAATGTTTTACGATTTTTTCTTACTTTCTCTTTTAGCATCATACGAATACGTCAATCTTACGATTGACGTATTTTTCAGTTCAGTTCAATACGTCAGTTTTTGATTACCACTATTCTGTCTATTGAGATTATAACAAATACATCCAAACAATCCTCAAGTCCAACTTTGTCTTAAATAACTTAGATAGCAAATAAAAAGAAAAAAAAGATTTTTAAATAATAAATAAATAAATTCTTCAGACTGGCACACCAATTCCCTAGTTCCAAACTAAGCTAATGCTTGTGCTATGGATAGGTACTAGGTGAACGGATAGACATACTTAAATATGTTTATAAACATCCATGACTCGAGTACAAATGTCCACGTTCATCACACGACACATTTGCCCCTAGCGGGATTCGAACCCGCGACCCTCGGTTTCGTGGCCAGGATCTCTGACCACTTGACCAACGGGCCTGTCGAAATCCGTCAAATATTCTTTGATTATAGGTAAATGTAAACAACATCTGCCTTTATTGTTCTCTTAATTCATACAAGCTTCGAGTTTATTTGTTTTCAGCAAACTCGTTTCATATTGGAATACAATGACTTCGGGAGCTTTTGCTCTTATATTGAGAAATAAACAGTCGGTTCGTTTGCTTTAATGTGTTGTTCCGTCAAATAGCTTATTTATTCTGAATAACAAATTTACATCACTAATATTACTATGCTTTTGTTTGCTCGCGCTAATCTCAGGAACTACTGGTCCAAATGAAAATTAGTTTATCGAGGAAGGCTATAGGCTATATAACATTAACCATGAACGCGGGTGAAACCACGGGCACAGCTAGTTTTACCATTAACGTTTTCTTAAATAATTTAACTGCCATGCGGTAATTTTAAGAGTAAAAATCTGTCGTAAGCACTTATATACAAAATCATATCTCAGACTTATCACTCAAATGTAGGTACATACTTACGAATTGGGATTCTTCATTCGTTTTTTTTCCTTATATATATATATATATTTGTAAGACGTCTATATTGAATGTATCATTAGTAATTTACGTTGGGTGGGTGTGGTATTCCCGTTGGCATTGTTAATGACATAACAACTGCAGTGGCCGCCCGGCAGATAAGCCGATATTGGGCCATTACCACGGCTCTGCCTGTCGATATACGTTTTTATGATAAATACGATTTTAATGGACCCGAATCTGATTGGGATCTTGCCCTAAATGCATAAAACATTTCAATTCAATCAGCCCGCTGGTTGTCGGCCACAAATCTGAACAAACAGCTCCACTGCGGCACGGGCGAAGCAAAATATATTGTCCAATTCGAATTTCATTTTGGCTATGTGTCTTTTTTCGAAATTAACGAACTAATTCTAGATGTCATTCCGCATTTTACTTGGGAAACGTGCAATAAGCTATTTTACTCAAAAATTTTTTTGTCTACTTTTGAGATATGTGTCCCATGTTGGTCTGGGACTTGGCCCATGTCGATCTGGGTCAAAAAAAAAAGAATGTGCCAACTGTGGTTCTTGCCTAGCATGTCGAAAGAGGCGACTAATGGTATATCGGGTTTTGGGTGAGTGATTGTGTAGGCGACAGGTTAGCCGCTTGTCACTACTTTTTCACAATTTTCCATCTAACCCAGCCCGGCTTTATTTTTGGCTGAATGTGGTTGAAGGGGCATGCTGCCCCTTTGACTCTGTCTACTCCTTCGGGGATTATGGGCGTGATGTTATGTATGTACTTTTGAGATTACAAAAAAATATTGCTACGTATTTTTCTTTTGTTCAGCATGTTAAAAATGATGAAGATACAGCGCGTTTAAATACCGCGTGACGTCTCTAGGTGTGTAAAATGTTACCGTCCAAGTGACGTAAAGCGCCCCATTTCAGATCTTTGAAGCGATGTGTCTTTGTCATTTTTCGAGTAAATTTGATGAAGAAAAAAATACGTATACAATATTTATTGATTATCTAACTTACGGTCTATAACATTTTTTTGACTAAAATACCCTATAAGTATATTTAAAATCATCCGTTTGTAACTTATTCGCACATTGGTTTTTATCTAACTACCTATTCAAAATCAGACCTAAAACATTTTTCTAAAAAGTAGCGAAGTTGTTTATTTAATTGTTCAGTCAAGAATTATCAAGGTCTTCAAGTCAGTTTTTAAGCATGATTCAAAACTTATACAGGGAGAACTGGAATCTTCGTAAGAATCTATTTATCCTATTTCAGAATGCATGAAGCGTCCCAGTTTAGTTCAAAGTTTTGCATGAAAGGTACCAAACAATAACTTACCCACAATATCCATAAGTTAGCTTCGGCTGTCACCAGCGCCATCCATCTATTACTCGTGGAGGAGACGTGGACTTATGAAAAGGCACGCACTGGAAGAAAAGATTTATTATAAGAGAAATTGATAGGTTCACTTAGCTAGGGATGTGGCGGGTCATTAATAACTGAATATTTTCCTAAGTTGGTTTTATATGTGTTAACCAATACAATTGTGCATATATATACAATACATACATAACTTCACGACCATAATCTTCGAAGGGGCAGGCAGAGTCAAAGGGGCAGCAGGCCCCTTAAACCACATTCAGCCAAAAATAAAACTGGGTTGGGTTAGATGGTTAGATGTAAAAAATTAGTGACAAGTGGCTAGCTTGTCGCCTACACAATCACATACCCAAAACCCGATATACCATCAGTCGCCTTTTACGACATGCTAGACAAGAACCACAATTGGCACATTCTTTTTAAGTCCTAGACCAACATGGGACAATGGGCTGGGTTAGAAGTGTGCATATACCTACTTAACAAAGCTTTTTGTTTCCGCTGCTCGAAGGCCAACGCTTCTTTAAATCTTCTCAACTAGCCCAAACTAGGCAGAGTGATTAGTAGGGCAAGTTTTATATAACTAAGGCATCTGTGCCAAAAAGATACGACAGACCTGCTCTCAAATCCCATGTAGGAGGATAGATGAATCATCAAAATCGGCGGTTTAAGCGAATAGTCTAAAACTGCCAATCACCTCCATTAGGGAAAACTGGTACGAGTCAATTTAATGGCCGATGACGAATTGATTTTGAAGTTTGTACTGCAAAGGGCGTATTGTAACCAACTGAACAGATATTAATATAGACATATAGGTACTGAGGGCTTCAAACCACAGAATATAATTGCTTTGCACGTATTATTTTTTTTTACCATATTCCAAAGTGCAAAGTACTGTTTTACTTAAATTATTTTTTAAACGAATTATTGGTTGTAAATTTTCATGTAACATTAACTGACTAACTAAACTTCACGCCACTTCCCCAGCGGGGTAGGCAGAAAGAACCGAACGTCATTTGGTACGATCCTTATACACCCTACTATACATAACATTAACAGTTTTATAAAAAACCTTTTCGGTTGATGTGAACCTTCAGCCTGAAGGCTTCAGGTAAGATGTAAAAGTGAATAATATCTGTAACGATAATGTGAAAAATATTTATGAGAAATTCTAATCTTGGGCTGGTTAATTGAAGTAAATATTGATCTTTATACTTTGATACTAAGGAACTGAATGAGAGTAAAATAAAATTGCGACTATAATTTGGTTCGACTCTTAGATTTTAAAATCCAAGTTTAAAAGTAAATAGCTCACAACGACAAGCCCTTGAAATCGAAGTGGAGAGATTTAAGTGCTTTAAACAGAAAATGTTCAGTATTTTATCTCATAATCCGCACCGAAGCCGGAGGCGAAATACCGTAGTACAAATTGAGTTTTGAACGATCAGCTATAAATCCAATTTGAAAATCAAACTTCAAACGCGGGCCGAAGCCGCAACACCCTTCATGACGCCTCCCGATGAGGGTTATGAGCGGCTAAGTTTTATGTGCTGGGCAAACTCCCAATGTTGCGGCACCTATGACAATTTAAAGCGTTTACTTGATAACAACAACGCAACCATGGTACTCGGTGAAGTACAAGGTCTCGGTGAAAATTGTCTAAATAGAATTTATTCCATGTTTGTCTGGGGCGTAATAATAATGTACCAACTGTGCTCGTAAAAGACATTTAGACTAAAAATTGTGAAAAAGTAGTGACGAGAGTCTAAATCGTAACTTACATTTGACTGACTCAATGCCGCAAACGGTAATGCCCCATGCTTGCGCCAAGAGTTGTAGGTTCGATCCCCACCCAGGACAAACATTCGTATCAAGAAAACATGTGTTTGTTCTGTGTCTGGGTGTTAATATCCAATATTTAAGTATATATGTATTTATAATACCACTGTTTTTTCTGATATCTGTAACACAAGTGCTTAAGCTACTTACCTCGAAGTCAGACCAATTTATGTGATGTAGTCGGATATTTATTTATTTATATTTACATAATTACAAATCTTAGTTCACCATTAGTCGCCTTTTACGACTAGCTAGGCCATATAATTTGTAATACAATTGACATATAATTTTTAATTCCCAGGCCAATATGAGATTCAAGACGTTAATTTAACGAAAAAAGACGTTATTATTATTATTTATATTAAAAAGAAATAAAAAAGTTCACAAGGTAAATAAACTTTTTATTTAAGAATCCCACTCAAATTTAGACTAAGCTATTTATTCTATGAAGTAAAACAAAACCTTAACTGAATTTTGTTGTTTCTTCCGGACTCTTTATCAGATTATACAGATTATAATATGAACAACTTTGCGACGGTGTCATATGTACATAATATGTAGTTTATTTAGTTTATGACATCTTTTTTTTTTTCAGAATTAAAGGAAATTAATAACATTATGTATCTCCTCATTTCGGTCGGAGCTAGTACCTACATACAAATAATTGATAAATCAATTTCCTATAATAATTAACTTATCTCATGTCGTAACAAAAACAACCCGTACAATAACAGGAAAATCAATGAATTCCTTAAATAACATATTGTTATTTTGCGCATTTAACTATTTATTTTTATAATTGACATACCTACATATAAAATACCTAACCAAATATGGAATATATATATAGATTACTATAATCAACTTTATCCTTTTAGTATGTACTAGCGGCCTGCCCCGGCTTCGAACGGATAGACTTTTTTTTTAACCTTTATTTTTTGTACGTGAAGAATGCCGCACGCAGAACAAACGTCATGCATTCACAACAGTGAATTTGCATGATGCTGATGACGCTGATAAATGTCAGTAATCTACTCCTGCGAGGTTGTTGATGTTTTACAAATGAACCTACAATGGGTACCTAAAATGAACCTAAAATGAACCTACAATATACAATGGGTTTGGATTCATATTCTTATTATATGGCCCTGAGCTAGTAGATTAGTTAGATTATACAAAAATTCAAGCCCTATATTTTTCGCTTTATCAAATGAACAAAAAATTACAAAGATAAAAAGCATCAAATACATACATCATACTTCTTCAGTGTTGTGTAACAAATAAAAGAAAAAATACGTGTTCCATATTTTTTTTCTAATCTAACTGACGGACTTAATATAATTTTTCACCTAGCCCATTGACAGCTGATCCAGCGAAATTTGTATCCCCCCGATTAAATTAATCAAGGGGTGGATGTTACTAACTAGCTCTCCATCTGTCTGTCTTTCTGTCCGTCCGTCCGTCTGTGTGTCACCAGGCTGTATCTCATGAACCGTGATAGACATTTAAAATTTTCACAAAAGATGTATTTCTGTTGCCGCTATAACAACAAAAACTTAAAACAGAATAAAAATAATCTTTAAGGAGCTCCCATACAACACACGTGATTTTAGTGCCGTTTTTTGCTCGATATTTATAACGGTAATTGGTCGACACTTAAAATATTTACAAAATATTAAGTTGCTTAGTGTCTAATGTTGTAAAGATAATGGTACGGAACCATTTGTGCGCGAGTCCGACTTGCACTTGGCCGGTTTTAAGTTTTAGGGAGACTAAAGAACAACCTTTTATTTATATTGTTTTAACAATATTCCATCTAACCCAGTCCAGTTTTATTTTTGGCTGAATGTGGTTAAAGGGGCCTGCTGCCCCTGTATGTATGAATGTATAGTATATATATTGTTTATTTGTAAATTTATATACAGTTCTATTATAGATATACGTATATGTGATATATGTTGTAGTAATATTTTAGTCGCAGTTAATCTTTAACGAAATGTGTTTTGTCCCAGGCGCCATCCCGATGGTGACGGCGACTGTGTACTGTGCGCCGGCGCCGCTGCGCTACGCCGCGCTCGCCGTCTACAGCCTGGGCAGCCTGCTCGGCCTTTACAAGGTGACGTCATTGTTCATTATCCTCACTTAACAAAAATATACTATATAATATAAAGAGACTAATTTTAATTTTAAACAAGTACAATATTAGTCATCTTTTAGAATAAGTAAAACTACATGTCTAGTATAATAATACATTAATAATGTAGTATAATAATAATACTGATATATTGCTTTTATAAACAAAACGATTAATATTTACCCAGATTTGCCATAAAAAAAGTGTAAACGCGGATTTATCTCGGGTATTTTGTTAAATAACACCATATAGGGTTGCCAACTTATAACATAAATCTAGTTTAGATCTATATTTCAAGCATAAATTGTTGAAAAAGACATACATATTTACGTATGCCTCATTCCAGAGATTAAATTTAAACTACAAATAAATTATAATTAAAAAGTGTGTAAATAAATATTTTTCCCATTTTTTTCTTCATTGTCTTTCTATTTTTTCGTACTATTTTTATACATAATTCTGAAAAGTACTGTAAGTCAAAGTCTAAGAAATATCGGTAGGTACTGCGCAAATTTATTAGTAATGGACATCCTACGTGATCATCGCAATGTTTCTCTTTACAAAGTCGTGCTTAACGAATGCGCCAGTTTATTGGTTTGCAGAATTGTGTTCAAAATACTCATATACTTCACATGTACATATTTCCTTAAACTACAGCTAGGTGTATAGCCAATAATTATAAGGAATAACTTGTAAATATACTTAAGAATTTGATAAGAGAGTTGTACGTACATCATGTAAAGTTCTTTTGCTAAGAATAATTTGAAGTCACTCAGAAGATTAAAAAATTCGCAAAAACTCACAAAAGTGAATATGCATGATTTTTTTTTATTTATTTGTAAGGATCAAAGTTGTAGGTTAGACAGAGGGATCAGATGTAGCATGTGACGTAAATGCCAAGGGCGTCATACAACGTGTATAGAAAAAATGGATTTCGTGAGAAAGATGGATATATTTGTTTAAAACTTTTATATCTCGCAGGTCTTTTGATAAATCTTGGTTCTGGTTTCACTCTAAGTATTTTTATTTTTATATTTATTATGTATTTTTGATTAATACATTAAATGACTAAAATATTTTTCATGCATATTCCCTATTGAATATGGACAGATTAACATCTGGCAGGTCTTATTATAATATTAGTTATCTTATTATAATATACATTTATTGACCACACAGACCAGAGAACAAAATAGCACTCGTAAAAAAAGTCACGTTTGAAGCTTTAATGGCGGCTATATTCTTAAATTAGGTATTTGGTTAGTTTATATTATTATAGTTTATAATATAACATAAAAACAGCACATACCTATACATATTCCGATTACTCACAACTATATTACAAATACAAAGCAGGTACATTTGTAATATGGGGCATTTCACGTGAAACGGGCAGAGAAATAAATTTCAGGTTTCGGATTTTGTTTATAATTGGGTTAATTGATCTTATATATAAATGTACCTGCTATTTTACGTCTCAATTTACTCAATTTTTTATAATGATTTCGTATATATGGTGTCAGGGCTATAGAAAAGAATATAAGGCACCTTTTATCGCGAAAAAAACAAGTAGAAAACATTGTCTTTTTTTTTGGTTTCGACATAAAAAGTGCCTCATAGGGTCTACATTTACGCGAGCGAAGTCGCACAAAATAAAGGCTTTTTAAGATGTATGAAACCAACGTTGTATTATTATGTATAATTTGAGAAGAACATTATCTTTCTTCCTGCTCAATATTTATTATAGACAACGCTACAAAGGAACTTTTGTTACAAATATGTTCAGAATGTTAAGCGGAATACGCAGTACAAAAGTCACAAGCGATACTTTAGTATATAATGGGGAACTTTACGTTTTATCGACAAGGCGAAGGCGAATAGTTATTACATCAGTTTATAAACCTTAACTTGCAAGAAATGGAAGGAACTTGCATTGAATTAAACGAATTTAAGTGAGTAGATACATGTAACGTAACGTCAAAGTATATAAACTGGCCACTACAAAATGACATCAAGCTGCGAAAAAAAAGAAGAGAAAAATAAAACTAGGCGAGCGACCACGAGAGCCGTGACAACGGGCGCAGAGCAAATATTGTGTTATTTGGTTTATAAATTGGCGGCCGCTGCGCTACCGAGACAGAGGCTCGGTAAACGCCAGCTACGCCGTGTTTGCCATCGACCGGGAGAAGGCATTTCAACCACAGGCCATTTGCTTAAAGTATAATGTCCTGGCTAGTGACGTAGCTAAACTTTCTCATAGAAGCTCGTGCGAGCTTCTGTAAATTACTGGTCCCATTTGGGCCACAAAATTTGATTCTGATCTGTTTTTTCTTCATATTTCCAACAGCACCCTGAGCATTTTTAGCACTCTGTTTATGGCACTGATCATAGCTGGATTACTTAATCGCGTTATAGGGTCTGTAATACGCGTATGACTACCTACCTATCTATCGGGAGAATTTTGTAATGCATGAGGATTTCCCATGTATTTAAGATGTCCCATTTGGTCTGGGAATTAAAAAGGATGTGCCAACTGTGTCTCTTGCCTAGCATGTCGTAAAAGGTGACTAATGGTATATGGGGTTTTGGGTATGTGATTGTGTAGGCAACGAGCTAGCCACTTGTCACTACTTTTTCACAATTTTCCATCTGACCCAGCTCGGTTTTATTTTTGACTGAATTTGTTAAGGGAGCTTGCTGCCCCTTTGACTCTGCCTACCCCTCCGGGGATTATGGGCGTGATGTTAGCTTAGGCTTGAATTCAAAACTCAACCCTAAGTTGTAATCCTAATACCAAAATCCACGTCATGGCAATACTAATTAGCAACTCTGTACTACGCTAGCTAATATGAGGTCGCCGCATTAAAAAAAAATTTACTTATTCGTCTTTTAACGCATCATTGACTTAATTTTTTTCTTTCTGAATATTATAAGATAACCTTAAGAGGCTGATTGCCCAAGGCAACTCTATCAGATTCTTTAAGGGCCCTCGTTATACAGAGTGATTTAACCAGGTCCCATTAATGACTAAACTTGTATTGACGTCTTTGTTTAAAGAGAATAAATAAACAGGCACTATAACCACAGACAAAATCAAATTTAGTTTTCCCCGAGTGAACAAAAAGTCGTAAGACTAAATCGAAATTTGATTCATGTTTTTGATTATTAATTCAAACACGTGACACGATGCCTATTACGAGTCAACAGGAATTAAAGCGAAACCAATAGCCGCAAATTCGTATGACAATAAAGCTAAAAGAGTCATAACGTTAGCAGAACAAGAATTAGAAACATTATGCTAACCATAATGTTCTTTAGGACAGGTTACAAACCAGTGTAGTACTGTGAACACTACTTCGTTACCTAGCCATAAAATTAGGTATATTATCGATGATATTAGTAAGCGATGAAACGGCCCTAATTGTGAGCAATTACTGATAAAGCCTAATAAGAAGTTATCGGCCTAATTACAACTAATGTTGTGACAAACTATCCACTGGTCAATATTTCGCACTTTTCTATAAAACCCAAATCAGTTAAATTGGTATAGAGAGTTATATACAGTTTTAATAGTGCAAGACACATTCACCCATAAATACCGGCGTACAAATGATGTCGTTTGTTATAATTTATGTGTCAGACAGCTATCTAAAACTTTATCAGTAACAGTCAAACCGGACTTCAATATCTTATATGGCTAGCATAGTACATGCCTAGTATATTATATGCCTTGTATATTATATGGCTAGCATATTATATGTAATGATGTCCGTGTGTACAGGCGATGCGCGCATGGTCGCCGTGGGAGCGGCGGCTGTGCTTCGCGGCACCGTTCTGCATGCGCGTGCTGCTGGCCGGCGCGCGCGCCGCCCGGCTCGGCGGCGGCGACCCGCACGCCATTATGCACGTCTTCCTACAGGTATCACTTACCGTCTTCTCTTTATTTCAGTAACGAATATAAATGCTGCACAAATGGCATATTTATACACTGGTTATGGCGTGGTTCCTAATCTTTATCCCATTACTTCTGTGCCTAAGAGATTAATATACGAGAACCCTTTGAAAATTCAATTAGTTTAGCAACATATATTTACAGAGAAAATCCACATAATACGTTATATAGAAGTAAAACAATACTTCCTTAACTCCTTAAGGGTTTAAGGATAGGTTTACCTCTATAGGGCAACCCCTTACATTTGGAACCACTAGAACATAACACTAACCACCCAACTGTCCACGTAAGTATATGTACGTATAAGGTAACACACACATAAGCTTCACATCGCCTCCATACGACATGACCACAATAATTTCCTTCTTCAAATATACAAATATCTACCACGTGAAATGAATAGTTACCTAATTCTGCCATTCAAAAACAGAGATCATTGGTTTTGTGCACCGGAGCTGTGGTGTGCGTCTGTCGTCAGAGGTTAGGATATAAATCCTTTGTACAGATTTATCGAAGGATCGTTCTAATTTTAGATCAACTAAGGTATTCATTTAATACCAGCCAGCCTAAATGTTGTGTTTCACTTCATTTTGTTTTTGGAATAGGTTAGACAAGAAAGTGTTATTTTTTCCTATAACGACTTACACTGACGAGCATTGTTTTTATTACCTACCTACTAATTGATAGCATTATTGATAAAAGTCCCTGCGTCCCAATTCCTAAATACATACTAATACCTAAATCCCACTTGTGCGGATTATCTCGGATGCTCGGAAAAGAGTATGATTCCCGACATCATTCGGAAATACTTTTCCCGCGGACTAAGTAAGCTGGCATGCGATGTCGATAGCTTTAGCAGCGCCCGGGAATCCGTGACTTTATCCGCATTAAATCCGCTCGGAATGCGGAGTGGACCCCCCCCCCCCTCACCTCTCGGAGCCGCGAACCCCTCTGGTAACATCGACGTATCTTTTTGCCCTCTCAGGTAACTTGATGTTGCTTTGTATGTTACCTTTTTAACATTTTAACTTTACCCTCTTGGGTGTCATCCATATCATCGGCTTTACATTTGTTTTAAGACTTCTGTCACTATGCGTTTCAGTAGTAGTTAGATGTTCGAATATCACAAGCATCTTTTTTGATTTTTTTTTTTATACCAAAAGCATATATAACACGGGACAAGTTTTAACTTGTAACTATCAATAAATCGATATGTATTGAAACCAACGCCGATATGGTTCTATCACATCATATTTTATAGTTGAGATGACACCTACATCTAATGACTCGTTATGATCATGGCTCATCAGTCTTCCCATTTGAAGTCAGCCCTTCACTTGTAAATTGAACCCAAAGTATACATATATAAAGATATAATAAACGATTCACTACATCTAAACATTGTTTTCACAAATTAACTGAACGTGAGCCAACTTTGTCCAAAATTACGTCAAGAATAAAACAACAAGTGCTTTCGAGTATTCCCTGACAATCCGGACAAATTCCGCTCCCTGAACTCTCGTCAATATTAACATACTCTTTGACTCCATTCACTTTGTTCGAAACTTAATTAAAAAACGTGTCAAAGGCAGTCCCAATCTTAAACTCGAGGTATTCGGTGAGACGCGTCTGTATTTGTGAGGCTCCGTTAATGAGAATGTGTCGGCTTGAATGAACGTTGAATCAATTAATAATAAATTAGTAATCTTAGATAAGTATTTAGAAAGCCGTCAGTTTAATTTTAAAGCAATTTAAGTAACGAGGCAGTCTAAATCATATCGACTTATAATTTATTTAATACGTGTACAGACCATAGATTTAGAATTTTTTGACTACGCATCCTAAATCTAAGGTACAGACAATGCACTTAAGTATCTTGGTATTCATAATATTACTGCATTAAGCGGGCTAGGAACCAGTTTAATAGCTGATTCAACCGGATATTTGCACCAGGGATTATAAAAAGCTTAATGAACACGATTCGAACAAGGAAAATAGATCTAATGTTGACTTTTGATTTTTGACTTTGAAATATAATCCTCAGAATAATGTAGGAATGATTTAGATGCAATACATTTTTATATATAAAACTTTGTAGGTACGTAAGTAAACTTAGATTCTAAATATACAAAACCGTGTATATAAATATAAATATAATATAAATATACAAACGTTTTATACAAAACCGTGTACAAAATGTGAACTGCACTGTACCTAAGTACAAAATCTATTCTCATCTATAATATAAAAATGAATCGCTGAATGTGTTGCTAAGCGCAAATCTCGAGAACAGCTGAACTGATTTCGCTAATTCTTTTTTAGCAAGTTTAAAATATTTTTGATCATATCAAGCAAATTGCCCAATTTATCAACTTTATTTAAGAACCGAATTAACATTTGTACATACCGAAGAAGGTATGTACAAATGTTAATAGTAATAAGTTTTACGTGGCTCAAATCAAAATAACATCCCTAACGCCCAGTTACATAAATTCGGCCGTAACCTAACTCCGCAAACACCAGCTACTAAGGTCTAGTGCCGTTACTTACCGTTCGACATATAATAGCTGATAGAATTACCGCGCGTCCGGAGACACTGGGCGGTTGGCACCGCGCCAAATAGGGTCACCCACTGCCCTGCGCCGCCGGGACGTCCCGGTAGCTAAATGTCGCCCTATTGTATTATCGGACCATTGGCACATGGTCCAATATAGTCACTTTTTTTAATTAAAACTGAGATTTTTTTATAAAGATGATGATGACAGTACATGTCGCATTGCTTACTACATTTATCAAAGAAATCCACATAGAAGAGGAGTATAAATTCTCAAGTATATACCAACTGTTATTCTAGAAAAAACCATAATTACGTACATATACGCCAGCCTGTTCTAGTTTTGAAAAAAAATTGGATTTACCTATGCTTAAATGTTTAAATATATGCAATTCCGACTGGTTTATCGAGATAATGACAAAACCATAAGAAATAGAAAATAAAAATTTTCTTCCTCTTGCTTTATCTATGAAAGTTGACTGATCCTTATTAAAATTTTAATACACGACTTCTCCCACGGCTACAATTCAAATACGCTAACATCATAACTGGCTCGCATTTTTCGTGACGAAATTATTTGAATCCTGAAAATAGCAATGTTTGTGTAAGCTGTATTCTTAAACAAGGCTGTCCCCGGGTAGCTAGCCGCACAAATAATAAATTTAACCTACACGAGAGCTCCCAGGGGCCCATTCCCGTATATAGTTTAATTAAAACCTATACTTGGATTTTCGCTTTTCGCTGAGGGCCCCGCTGAGTCGGGCTGCGATGTGTTACATCACTATGTTTCCTCAGGGCTCTTAATCAGGGACATTTGCACCTATATTCATTCTTACCCAAACCCCAAAATAGGTATATTATGTTAACTAAAGCTTGCAGCTTAACAGCCATTTGGATTTCGTTCCTGTCACAATAGTATATTTTTCATGGTAAATTAAATATACGGTGTTATCATAACACGCTATTACGTACACCATTTATGAACCAATGACAGTTGATAAAAGTACGTAGGTGTTTTAAGTACCACCCAATTAGGAAGATATGAACCTATAAAATAAAGTTTTACCTTTTCGTTCCGGGTAGACATGTATCACCAAGGGAAATAAATATTATTTCTAGGAATGTTAGGTATTGAAATTTTCTCTTTGTTTTGTGCTCATTTTCATTATAATTATTTTTGTAACCTCATTGGTCATGCCTGAAATGCATGCCTTTTACCTATAAAAAAAAATATGTCTTGTCAGCAGTCAACACACGCGTCAGCATTACCCTGTTCGGTTAATCGTCAAACGAGGATAGTGGGTAATACAATATGCCTTAAGCTGATTACCAGCAGCCACTCGGGATCGTAGGGCTTCGCCCACCGCCTAATGCGCAATTAACTCGCTCTTTGTTACAGGAATATCGCCAATATTGTCATGCTACTTGTATATTACTGGCTTTTTACATCAGCGTCGTTTATTTAAAATTTAATTCCCTATCCTTTTTTTTACTAGTATTTTTTTTTGTTTTTTTTTTAAATATCAGGTGTTAAAAAATAAGCCAATTTAATGTTATTTATTTCAATCTTGGGTTTTCTTATCTTTCGGAGAAATCCTAGTACTTATATTTTTCCGTGTTTATGTCGTCTTATCTATAACTTGCCGTTTCTCGGCCCGCGTTATCAGGAGTATACCGTAATAATACCTAGGTATTACCCAGACAGGATTTTTGAGAGGAATTTCAATGATGGCATGAGGGTGACCTTATTATTTTCACAAAGCAGCCAGGAGTGCCGAAACTTCGATTTATCGTGTAAAGTTTCTTTAAAAGAATTTAGTTCTTTGAGATAATAAGTACTTCGAAGTGATTTTTTAGGATTCCGTACCCAAAGGGTAAAAACGGGACCCTATAACAAAGTTAAACTGTTATTGAACTAACTATGTCACATAACAGATTTATCTTTTCTATTAATGGCCTTTTTTACTACTACTGCGATAAAAATATATCTCGCCAATGATGAATTTTTCTTTAAGTATACTTTTTTTTTTATACCTTTATGTTTTGTTTATTTTTGTTTTTAAAAAAATACAATACTTAACGTTGCTGCCATTAAGTATATCAAATCATTTGTACCCCTTATTAGTGCTGCCTCTAGCGGATTTCTTAAAAACCTTCAGAGGCAAAAGACTAATTGACACAAAGTATGTCAAATTAGAAGTCGCATTATTTCATAATTAACTTTCCCTAAATTCGCTACCAGAAAATGTTAGAGATAGGTATGCTCTAACCTATTACGCTGACTAATGACTTAAAGCATTTGGACTACTGTTTATACACTGAATAAGTATTACAGTTAGGTAAACACCATCACAGAGGAATGTTGAACGTGTAATTACTCACTGTAGCAACAAATGGCTGACACATTATTTACAAAAAAGAGTTACTAAGGCGGTGATGATACATAAAAACATGTAATTATACATAGAAGCATAATGAGTAAAAGCGGAAACTGTAAATGCTCAGTTATCTCCAGATTTTTCGTCTAAACTAAATGCGTGAATATCACACGGCGGATGTTTTGTTGAGTCATACGTACCTACTAGATCACTACGGGTACTTAGGTATAAAGTGTAGGTCGTGGTTGAATTACCTACTATATAAAACAACTTTATTATCACTTTGTCTTTTTAAACAAGTTTTAGTATATTACTTCTGTATACTTATTACAGATATCCAGCAAAACAATCCTGCACATTATGTCACTCTTCAAATTAAAAACTATATAGACTTACCCCATCTATGTTGTCTTAAGGGCTAATAAACTTAATAAAAGTTTTTAGTGATACCCCATTATAATAATACTTACGGGGAAATCGCCAAGTTCATTCAAGCTACCGTTGGTGTTAAACTATCCTGTATACCATAAACCCGAAAAAAATACAGGATCAATATTTGTTACTCTTATACGCAAAAAAAAACTTCGAATGAAATTTGATACCTACCATAGATTGCTTATCGCTTGGATTAGCACATAAGATACTTTTTATAGCGAAATTATCAACTTACCTGGAACATTTAATGGAATCATTTTAAATTGACCTGTAAATTGGTCTGTTACCGATAACAATAGCTATCGTGCCTCTAAATATACTGGTCTGGGACTTAATAATAGTGTACCATGTTCCGGCCTAGCATGTCGTAAAAGGCGACAAATATAATAAACAGGGTTTTGGGTGTGTAATTGCATAGTTGAGCTAGCCACTTGTCACTACCTTTTCACAATTTTGCATATAACTTAATGCTCTATAATAGCAATAGTCACTACTTTTTCATAATTTTCCATCTAACTTAAATTTTTGGCCAAAAGTGGTGCTCTCACAACTTTGCTTGCTGCCTCTTTAACTCTGCTCAGCCACTCACCTTTGGGGATTGCGGGCTAGAAGTACGTATGAATTAGCCGAGTCATATATTCAGCACTAGACGAGTATAGGTCGATGATGACGATGATGATGATATGCAACGCACCGCTGTGTTCCAGGACGCGGTGTCGCTGGGCGGCGGCGTGATCGGCGCCATGCACATCCCCGAGAAGTGGTTCCCGGGCGCCGTGGACCGCTGCCTCAACTCGCACAACATCATGCACGTGCTCGTCGTGCTCGCCGTCTACTCCATGCACCAGGTCAGCCCCCCCTCCCCCATACATTGATGCGATTGCCGATCTGTATTTCGTAACCTCGTTCGACCTTTGTAGGGGAATCAGACAATTTGCATTATGCTTACGCATCCATTTTTTTAATGTGTAAGTTTCATCACGATGTTTTCCCTCGCCGCCGAACTTGTGGTATAAATACGTACATATAGTTAAGAAAAATCTAATAGAACCCGCACCTTTGCATATGAAGCGCGTATCTTTACCATATAGCCCTGCTTCTCCGTCACTTTATTACAATATTTTGTCAAAATCGTTACCTACTATACGATAATGGTTTAACGTCCCTTCTATCTCGACATCTCTCTATCAGGCTATTTTGTCAAAAGCGTTACTCCTAATATCGTAATGGATTGACGTCTGTTCATGCGGGTCATTCCTTAACATCACAGCCGTCTAAGTGTAAACAATCATATCAACATTATAGCTGACTGCTGATTTAAATGACCTGTAACATGATCGGGGATTACGATTATGATGTGTATGTATGTATGATCAAGTTTTATATTCTATCATAGTAGTATTTCGACAAAGAAATTGAATTTTAAAGAAAGTGAAATAATCAAAAATACTACTCATATCTGGAAATTATTTAGTTCATATATATGCCGCTATGTTTAAAAATAAAAATTATATAACAATTTTATTCTGTAAGATACATGTGTCTAATGAACTTTTGCAGGTGACGACACGAGACCTGGCGTGGATGTCACGCGTGGACTGCCGCGCGCCGCTGCGCCACCTCTGACGCCCGCTCCTCGCTCGCTTAGCTCGCTCAGCTCGCTCGCTCCTGCCCCGTCTCGCTCGCCTCCTCAAGTGCACTCTTTCATTACTCTAGCTCTTTTTACGACCGCTACAATACTCACCGCAAAACCACATAAAAATATTGTACTCCCATCTGGAGGGTAAATTAAAATCACTTTTTGGTATCTTGCTTGTTGGTTGTACTTCATTAAACGGGTATCTAATTTAACTTAGATAAATAGGCGTTTCGTAGGTAAAATCAAAAGCGTTTGTATGAAATGTGTTACAACTAAATAATCTCCTCATAGGATATCCTGTCAATAATTCCATCAAGAAATTATACAGGGCTAAATAATGAAAACATTGAGGAAAAACATATTTAGCAATATATTCTCTGCATAGGCAATCATAATAAGATAAATTTACCGGAACTATGTCGTCGACCCATTTTTACAGTTGAGTCAGCTTGCTCTTCCTAATCCGGTTGTTGCCTTTCGATTGCTCTAAGAAAACAATGAGTCAAAATATAAATTAGCGTTCAAGCAATTAATTATATATTTTTTATTATTTGTAGCACTTTAATGGAAAACGAAACCGAAAATTAATTTGTAGTTTTGCGATGAGTAGAATATATTTAAGTAAGTTCGGTCAAAGGACGAGGGCTTTGCGCCCGTGCGTTTTACAAGTTCTCACGTCGGTGATCCGCCACTCTCACAGCTGTGCTTACGTAACTTATACGTACACAAACATATCTAACGTGGACTATCGTGCACTAGTATAAATATCTATAATAACATTAAATAAAAGGTAACATACATGGGCAATATACCAGGAAACCGGCTTTATATACGAAATTACGTCACTTGAGGCTAAAATAGGTACTTTAGTAATTGTGTTGTTTTCCAAGTTCATGTTCTCACTTAATTGTATTTCATTAAATGAGACTGTTTGGTATTTATTTATAAAAAAACATATTCAATATTATATTATATACATATATTTTAATAATATATAAACATGATTGCAATTTGGTAGGAAAATAATATCAACATAGGTATTCCTGTTGTATATTTTCAACGTTTTTATCTGATTAATTTAAACAACAGTTTAAGGTGAATTTTAAAATAAGAATAAAATACCCACGTTTTGTTTAAGTCCCAAGTTAATCAGATAACCTATTGAAAAATAACCTATTGAAAAATAGGTTATCTAATTAACTTGGGACTTAAACAAAACGTGGGTATTTTATTCTTATTTTATACAACAGGAATACCTATGTTGATATTATTTTCCTACTATAATTATTTAATATAGAGTGAGATAAGGCCAACCTTTTTGTTGATTATATATATATATACATTCAGATTTACAAATAAGAGCTATGTACACAAATACTATATATCTATATATTATTGCACGATAGTCCCACACCTTGAAAGCAATACCTTTGGGAAGCAGACTAGCGGAACATAGTATGTAGTTCTTGATAATAAACACGTGCCGAGGACGGAAGCCTCGCTCGACTTCATAATAACAATAGATAATAAATTAGGTAGGGGATGCTTAGTCTAGCCGCCGTTCTGAGGTAAAATAAATGAGAGAACGTTGTTATTATACCGAAGGTGACTCTGTCGAGAAATAATCGACGAGAAGAACATTCGACATTAAGTACTGCGTCTCAATAATGGCATGATGCACTTAAAGTTACACGTCCAATATATAAAACCTCCGATCTTTTAAGCTAATACAAGATTGCCTATTTCTTCGGCTAGGATAACAAATCTCTCACACCAAGTTCCGTCAATTCAGACGGCGGAGCATCGGCTGCGACCGTAGCAGACGATACCAAGGCCTATAGCCGTTAAGTAAACTTAGTTAGTGCATCGCCGTGCACCCGAAAACTGGTGTCTATGTGCTTCAGATCAGTCAAGACAAGTCAATCAGTCAGTCTTTTACAGACAAATGTGGCAAGTCTTAAACTTACATGGTAATTTTTAGGTCATTGATGTTTATAGATGAACAGAAAAAGAATACTCTTCTTTCGTTCATCTTATATATCCAACAGACAAACATATAATACAATACCCAAAAATCTTTATAATCATTTGGAAACTACATGCACTGGAATGTCCAAAAACCCACATAATAGGCAAGTTGACTCAAAAAAAATAATTAGTCCATTATAGAGATTACAAAAAAAATATTGCTTACGTAGTGTTAAAGGTGCGCGTGACGTCACTTGTTCTGTATAATTTTAGTAACAAGTGATGTAAAAGCGCCCCACTCCAGATCTTGAAGCTCTTTGTTATTTTCCGAGCATTTGATAAAGCAAAAAATACGAACTCAATATTTTTGATAATCTGACTAGCGGACTAAAAAAAATATTTTAGTCAACTAGCCTATTCATGGCCTACATGCGACTAGATATCTATACGAATGTAAAATACACAAGTTAGTCAAGTAATTCCAGTTCAACGCAATATAAAGTGCAAGTATTATACCGATTCTTGATTAGTGTTGATCAATATAATATTATATATAAGGCCCGTATGTATGCCTGTATTTATAGATGTATGCTGTTTAAAATGGATTTAAGTCATAATAATTGTTGCTAAAGCATTATTTAAGCTTTGCCTAGCAACAGATTGGTTTCACATTAGACTTGAAGTAATGATATTAAGTTAGTTTCACTTTCTGACCTGTGATGACTAATTATTCTTGTTGTTTCTAAAGCACATAGCTACGGTTACGGAGACCGATTTGCGTAGTGAACGTTATACTACCCTCATACACACGGTTACAATATCTCGCGAAATTGTAATTTTTAAACGGATCGATAAACGTTTACCAAGAACATAACGTTGTATGTACCGAATACTAAACAACTTCTAACAATAATTAGGTTGTTAATAATTAGAGTTCATTTATCAATAATAGCTATAATAATTAGTAATAAGTTTTCGAGTACAATTACTAATATTAAACGGATTATTTGACGCGAAACGAAATCTTCTAATGCTCTTCGTAGCCGTATTGAATTAGACATAGCGTAAACATAAATTGTTACTACTCTAATTATATCGTCCTCTTTCGGTCTGTCCTGTAGTTTAGGTAATTGCATTCCACGACATTCCTTGTGTATAAACGATCGCAACAGAGGCAGAGGCAGACCCGACGTGTCTGCTGGCTCTGGTTATGTGTATAATATACACCACAGTCATGTAGTTTAATAATTAGCTTTTACATTATAATTTTCTAGTTGAACTGAGTCATTCAAGGATCTAGTCAAATATAATTAATAGGGAAATCATATTTTTAGTATATTATTGTTAGTGATGATCATCGTGCTTTAATCATAAATCATAAATGCTTCAACATGTATAATGAATAAGGTAACGATTAGCAAAGGTTTTAGTTCGTTGATTTTTCGCGGTTTGGTGTTATAAGATGTACACTTATTGATAGTATAAATAATACGATTGATGAACAAAGTGCCCACGTGAAAATAACTCGATGTATCTTACGCAGTGCTAAAGCTCTTTCGTCATACTATAGGATCTTTGTAAGTCAATTGGAGTTTAACTTTGATAAAGCCGCACTTGTTGTACCTATGACTACTCTCAATATTTCTAAACTGCTACTAATTTAAGGTAAAATCATTTATTTATGCTGGGAAATGCACCAATGAATATTGTTGTCCTACATAGACGTCATATGTATGACAATAAAGAAGTCACTTTGTATAATTATAATATGACCACACAAAAAGATAAGCAGGAAACGAGTAATAGTATATAATATTCACTTACGTATTTAGAAGGGTTGCACCATGAAAAAGTGAAAAATATTTCTCTAAATTCATCAAAGGACGCCGAGGTGTGGAAAAATCTTTTAAATAAAAATCTGCATATTGAATAACTCGCCAATTTAGCTTCTCATGAGGCAGACAAGCGCCTTTATAGCCCTGTGCGATTATAATTGTTTTATAGTAGTTAATATCACATTTTAGTTAAAATATGATATGGTTAGATGATTTGAAATAAATTAATTCGATTCGGGTGTTTTAACTTATGCAATGATTTATCTAGTTGCGTTTAAGCTTATTGTGTGTATATGAATAGTGAAACGTCGGCAGAGACCAATCGCTCATATATTTTTGTATTAAACCGTTGGGTGTTGTGCGCTTCCTCGCTTCCTGTCGCGACTCGTGACTCGCGGCTTACGGCTCACGGCTAACGGCTCGCGGCTAACGGCTCGCGGCTAACGGCTCGCGGCTTACGGCTCGCGGCGGTTGTAGTTGTTCTCTTAGTGGTCATTACGTACGTACTAATTAACTCGGCGAACGGACGCGATCCCGTCTTAGCTGCTCGATAGTTCGTATTCATTACTCAAGTTTAGTCTAACCGTAGTATGAGTAGTTAGGTAGATTACAAGCAATAAATAGATGACAATTGTTAAGAAATTTGACAAAAGTAGTCGCGTAAACGTTCGACGATGACGGTCACATAAAATTTTACACAGTTGTTAAAATTTTTTATCGAGTCTTTTTGATGGCTTTAAATATCTACTTTTGTCAAAAGTCTGTTGTTTTAATTAATTATTTATTATGAATGAAATAGTGTTTTAGATGAAACGAAGTGTACTTGAGGTTTTGTACTGGACGCGCGATGGCCGTGCGCGCCTTCGATCAACAGAATTACTTTTATTTATATATTTTTGGAAAATAAATATTTTCGAATAGGAACATCACATATTTACAATAGAACATAGATTATTTTTCTGTGTGGTTACTACTAAAGCGCTACCTATATTTCGAAATGACACTGTACAAACGTTGTTTTAATCTAGCGGTGAAATTAGTTTGTTGATAAAATTATTATATTTTATTAATACTAATAATTGTGACTTGCCTAAATATTCGTTATTTACACTGCTAAAGTAAATTGAGAATACTTTTATAAGTAGGGCCCGACTGCCCCTAGATTTTGTGATCAGGCCAACGGAATCACACCCTTTTAACCTGAATAGACGACACTCTTAACAAAGTTAAGAAGATGTTAACACACAATATGCTTCTTTCTTTTACGGAATCGTATTGGATTCTGTAAACGGGCTCTGAAGTAAAATCCTTTTTATAAACTGTACGATCTCGGATATTTGCATTTGTTAGTCTTTAAGAAAGCATGCCAAACTTGTACAAAATTCTGTTAAAGTGAACATCAAAACGGTTATTAATTTATGTTCGATAATGAAAATTCAATGTAATTTACTTTTAAGATATTATATACTTACACATGTCATGACTATTGTAACACTATTATTGACACAGTTCCAAGCTTTCTGCATTTTTTTTCATTGCATTTATTGTGAACAAGTCATATCCATGTTATTGATGCCGCACGGCGGCGAATGCGGGGTGATATTGAAAGCAATATGACAATGTTTTGTATGGACATTTGTTTTACATTTTTAAGGAGTATTCCGTTACTGTTACTGCACTCTTGTACTAACTAGAGTACGGATCCTTGATCAATTCTCAATCAGTAGACGTTGAAGAGAGTATTAAAGTTTAATTTGAACTCAAATTGTCTTGTTTTATTTTACTAACCATAAGTCATCAAAATTATTACTCCTTTTTTCCGTATAGGTAGGTACGTAGGAGCTGAACATCTAAGCTCAGTCTCAAAAAGGCTATCCTTTTGTCGTTTGTCGTAGAAACTACGGTCCTTTCTATATGTTAAAAAAGCTAAACGCGCAAATTCTGTACCCTGAAATATGTTATACATTTAATATCGTACTTACATAATAATTACATTTTCACAGCTAAAAACAGCGATAGTCAAAGTCGTTCATAAATAATTCATAAATTTTTTTCTTAATTTTTTGTATTAGTTAAAGTTTTGGCTGTTTTTTAAGTGCCTTGACGCAAAATTCGCTATTATTTTGCGAATTTTGCGTCATTCAGCGACGGTCAGCGTCGGAAAGAAGAAGCTATAAAACGTACCTAATGAGTCATTTTTTCGCTGGACAACCGATTTAATTCTTTGTATATAACTTAATGCTATTCTCATAAACGTCCATATCTAATCGCGCGACACGAAGCTCACGATTATTAATCAACTTGCGTGAGAGGGAAATCCAACAAGTAGGTTATTATATATTTACGAAAATTATCTTATAAACAACAAGTTAAATAATACTGACATATTCCTGTTATTAATATATTTACTGGTTATTATGCCGGCTTTATTTCGTAGCACCTATACTCTGTGGCCATTATGCAGAAGAATTTTAGACAGAAAAAGTGGAAATTGTATTAAGACGTTTAAAATAATATTGCAAATGTGACAGTTAGTAGATGTTGAAACGTTATTTATACGTTGTTTATGCTTGAGATGAATAATATAGATTGCGGCTTATTGCTTCACTGACCTTTATAATGGTTTTTCCCCAGCCATACCGATACATGTTTTTAATTGAGTTTTAAAATGATAACCCAAAATAAATAAAAGAGGTTTATATCAACTCACTGCTACAAATCGTACTGTATCGTCATCACGATGTGCAAAGCGCATTAGCTACCGAAAACATACCGAAGCGAAGTCAAAAAATTCTGAATCTATGCCTACAAGCGAAGAGTGGTATAGAGGTCACGGTCACAGTAATGATCATGGCGAGTAGAATTTTCACACATAATATAATACTAACACGATAAAAATAAAACAAACAATTCACCCAAAATATTTTAGCTTCATAGATTAACGATTACATCTAATTGTTTTCTACCGGATGATGCCTTGAATTGCAGTGGAATAACTTTATTTTGCTTTTTCGTAATTCTTCTGGAATACCTATTCTAATAACTAATTCAAATTTAAAATATCTACAAGAACCTTAAAAAAAAGCATCCCAGGTACGTTTTTTAACGTAGCTTGTTTTATATTCTACTGAGTGACTCTTTAGCAATTAATACTTGCCAATAGAGAAACAAGAAAAATATTGATCTTAGGGAGTTTTTTTAAACATTATTTATTGCCTTAAATCAAAAGCTGTACCAAAACATCGTACCTTTGTACCCTTTCTCGAGATAAAAATGGGGGGTGGGGATAGGAGGGCGAAAAAAAATACTTCGTCCGTCGAGTCGTTTTGGAGGAGTTCGGCCATGACTGAGATTTTTATACTTCCCTTAGTATTTCTAGACCTAAACCAAGCACCCAGATGGCCCGGATCGCATTAAGAGCCGACGACCAGGCCAGGGAGAGCATAAACAGTTGGCCGTAATCATTTCCGACATTTAGATATGCACAAAGTCGGTGTTCGCGTTGCTGTGCTCCAATACGGGTGCAATGACGTCATAGCCACGACCTCGATGCATCACGAGATCAGCATGCACACATAACACGATGGGGAGACCTCAGTGTAAAAAAAATCGAAATTGGTTATATCTTTTTTATTTATTACTAGCAGCGCCACTCGTTTAGTTCCTGTTCCCATGGGAATACGAGGATAACATATAGTCTATTTTAGTTGCTGATAAAATAGCTTACCATTAATGAAACAATTTTTCAAATCGTAGTTTCGGAGCTTATTCAATGCAAAAAAGGAAACAAATAGTTAAATCTTTTATAGTTAAAAATAATATTAATAAAGATAGTATAGACTAGTTGTATTCAGTAGTAAACATCAAAGTTATAGTTTTAAAGAAAAACATAAAAACATTTCCTTTATTTGTTTTTTTTCAGTCAACCTTCGCGGGCATCTTTAAAAGATCCTATCAGTGTCAATCAATACTGATCAATGATTTACAAATAGAGGACAAAAATATACCATATATATATTCTTATTTATGTATATAGATCTAGAGACGCTTGATGTAAATCCGGTTTAATTTCTGACTCAAATGAACCGGTTAAGCCATTCCTCGAGGAACCTGTTCCATCGCCAACCAGTATAGTCACTCGAATTCATCGCGAGCAGATATGTTTTGTCGGCTAACGACACTCATTACAATTTCCAGATAATCCACACTCAACGCTATGACTGATAATGTAAACACAATTTAAAAGTACAATCTTACTTTGATATTATGAAATACCCCGATAGAGACTTAAATAAATAAATAAATATCCGACTACATCACATACATTGATCTGACTCCGAGATAAGTAGTTTAAGTACTTGTGTTACGGATATCAGAATCAACAGTGGTATTACAAATATATACGTAAATATTGGATATTAACACCCAGACACAGAACAAACACAAGTATTCATCATACGAATGTTTGTCCTGGGTGGTGATCGAACCCACAACTTTTGGCGCATGGGGCAGGGTCACTACCGAATGCGCCATAGAGTCAGTCAAAATAAACTTACTTACTTAAAATAAATAAATATAAATACTGGCGTCAAGGAAGATGGCGACGAGTGCTCGCAGACTAGTACGTATTATATTCCTCTAAGCAAGAGTATATTTTGCTTTGATTTATCCATAAGTACCAACTGGGAAAAAACCCTTGGATCTTCATTCAAACGTGAAATGCGTCATTTCTGCATAATACACAGAACAACAATTATAACCAGTATTATATTACTAGTATCTATAAAAGGAAAGCTCTATTTAAGCTCAACCGGCGACTTTATAATTCTTTATGTAGTTTAGTCACTATTAGAGAAAAACAAAGATTATAAAATCACCACTATGTGACGACACACACAATTAGGGCATCCATTAATTACGTGAAGTGATTTTGATGATACTTCGATTAGTGATTAGTCAATCCCCCCTCGTAATCTCCAAGATTTTTGATATGATATTTTCTTGAAGGAGGAAGGGGCTTAAATCTCATGGAATATACGATAATCCCTAAATATACCTAATTCGTGCAGAAACGCAGGCAAAGCCTAATAGAAAATATATGTTCCAAGAGAGAGAACATACAATTTCTATTATTTTTTGTCCCGAACAATACGGAATATAGGTATCGTTGGATAGACAATTGACCAGTAGGTACCTCATGTGCTGATTGCCATGACAGTTGTAATGCGTTTTCCTATTGCCGGCCGGAAGCCGAAGGGCAGCCACAATGGCTGCGGCCACACGCCACTCAGGGATGATGAGCGGCTTTGTTGGGTGATGCAGCAAATGATGCCTTTACTACTGCTGTTACTTTCCTTGTTTACATACATACATAATGTCACGCCTTTTTCCTATGACGGTAGGCAGAAATCACATCATTCCATTTGCTACGATCTTGGCCCACACCTTTCATTCATTAGTCTTTTGATACATGCTCGTCGGTTATAGGTACTAACTATTCTTTACCTGCTCTTTTTTATAGACGTTATAAGCCAACATCTTAACATAGGGTAAATTACGTCTTTTCTATGTTTCTGTAGATGTAGGTAAATTTTTAAATACGTACATCTGAGTTTTTAAGTTACAAGTACATATTTATACTATTAACGCGGCAATGAGAGAAAATGTCGAGAGGAAACGTAATAAATTAGTGCAATCTTGTTAATTAATGAGAACATAGAGGTGGTAGATATTGTAGAAGTTTGTTAACATTTGGTTCCATTTTGTATCTTACATCCCACAGACTCAAGATGAAGAGTTTAGTGGTTTAGAAAGTCCCTTTGACTCTGCTTACCCCTTCGGACATTCCGGGCGTGATTTTATGCATCCATGTCTGGAGTTGTTTTGAAATGTGCTTTCCTTAGTGATCATTTTGTGGGTTTTTCTTACCATTTTAAGCCTTCTACGGTTGAATGGTCCATTATTCTAAGAATAAGTCGTCAATGGTTTTTAAAACATAATGCCGATGTAGGTGCGCCTCGGCGGTGAGTCACCGTGCCCGCGGCCGCCTCAGGGCCATCGGGAAAACCCTATGCGCGCGCGCAGTTCGCATATATGCGCACTATTGCATATGCAAGTGCGGACATATGCTAGTAAGGCGTCATTACTTGTTGTATTGTAATAATGATAAATGGAACCCTTGAACGGTTCCAGTACTGTAGGTATAGCTTTCTGTGGAGCAACGTATACTAAAGTTCCAATCTCATGCAATCCCTCGTAGGGGTATGAGTGAGAAGAGCCCAACAAGGTATAAGCTTATTAAAAAAAGTAGCATATAACAACTACTTGTTAGATGGAAGGTTTGTGATTGTATAGGCCATGAGCTAGCTACCTAGCTCATGGCCTACACAATCACAAACCCTTAGTTACAAAGTTAGGAGACAATAGTCATCAATATAATATCAACAGTGGTTGCAAAACTTTGAAAGTTGCCTAATTTTATCGTATTGCATTTTTTTCTAAGCAAAAGTCACTTAATATAAGGATGGTAGATTCATGTAGCTTTAAGGATCACCTATGTAAATTTGACGATTTATAAGTGCTTTCTTGAAGCCTACATAAATAAAGACATTTTGAATTTTGAATTTTGGTGGACATAATGGTATATGTCCATTTGGGAAAATTTGTGATGAAACTTGGAAAAATATACAGGAGATAGGCCTTTGGTTGAATAAACGAACTTTTTGAAACGTCCCAGCATTGTGACTGGGTGCCGAAACAAATTTCATTAAGTTCAATTGAATGCTACATGTCAAAGCTATAATAGTACCATATTAGAGCAATTTATTTATCTGACAATTAAAACTGCCTTTATTCCTTTAATTTTCACCAAATACTATAAATACCAAAGCGTTGTTGTAATGCCCTCTCGTGCCAGTCCGCGATCCTCCCCCAGGACGCGCGTTGATGTCTTCGCCTCGCGCGACCTTCGCAGCGGACTCGCTGTCTACACCATAAACTAAGGTACTTGGGGGAGCACGCATTGGTGACTCACTCGCTCACTGATTCATCGGCTTTAAATAGGGTTGTTTTTCAGTGTGCTGTTGTATGATGACTATGGGAGCGGTGGTAGCTCAATAGTAAGGACACGCGCCTCCTCTCAGACACGTGTGGATTTTTCAAATCTATGTACGATATACCACTAAGACGGCGGTGAAGGAAAACATCGTGAAACCTGCACATTTCAACCATCTCATGCGAAGAATTATAGACTATTATATACCTATTTTACAAAATGATAGATCCTACGGCCCTATTAGGACAAAGAAAATGCATGGACGATCGTTAAACCAAAAATACATTAGATCATCTTGGACAATAATGTTCACACACAACAAATCAATAATAGTTAGTTATTGTCGATTCGTATTAAACATGCGGATAAATGTTATTATTTGTATGTTAATCGCATGTCTTAATATTATTTATTTAATTCATTTAATTGATAATGGTCCGAATCGACAAAACCATAAAGAATCTTTGGGTGATTCCCACGGAACCAATCGACAAAGTACAAAATAGTTCTTCCCCATACCATGGTGCGAATCAATGACTTCAAAAAGGCTTTTGGTGCAATTCGTTCCGAGAGACGAACAGCTCGTAGAGCGAATCGACGAAAGACCCAAAAGAATTAGAGTTCCGCGACAAAAATGAACTTTCTTTCATAGTCTCTACGCGGACAAAGTCGCGGGCAACAGTCAGCAAAAATAAATTTGATATATTGTAATATTAGTGATTTTAATAATATTAATAGGGCGATTAAATTACCAGGAAATGGTCCAATTGTCCGCCTGACAATTTTAGAGGTAAAAGGTCGAAGTTTTGATTATAAACATACCTACCTACTACTAGTCAAAAGGTAGAATCAGCATTAAGTGTAACGTCAATACATCGAATCGAGATAACAAAACTTTAGGGAAAATGTAATGCCACAAATTTATTAAAGAGACCTACTGTTTAATAAATTTTGTGATATTACATTTTCCCTAAAGTTTCGGTTTTTTGAGAAATTTTCTTAAGGATCCTGTCATATACATACCTAATATTTACGGAAAGCAGGCCCCTGCAATAAAATTAACAACTAATATAAATATTAAGTACATATTGATGATAAATATTAAGTAATGATCTTGAAACCAAATAAAATGTCCCTCCACAAGTAGACACTACTGCAGACCTGAGCAAGAAAAAATATTGAATTGACATGAATAATGATTTTGTCCGTACCAGTCCAAATATTTTGCGATATTTAGAACATTTGCGGATAGTTTCCAACCTGCATCTTTGAAGTTAGTCCTGTGTTGGACCGGGACGCGAAAATAATTTACCTACTGTACTGTATACATACATAACATCACGCCCATCATCCCCGAAGGGGTAGGCAGAGTCAAAGGGGCAGCAAGGCCACAGTAATTGCTAATTATTTTTTCCCCGGTTAACATGGGGACATTTACTTACTTTCGCAAATTCCTACTTATTACTTTATACCTATGTAATTATCATTTATTATATTCTTAATTGTTACCTAAGTCATTATGAAATGGTGTATTAAGAAAATATTTTAGGTCCCTAAAATTTCAATTTCAATATAAATTTCTTTTCACAATTTTCCATCTAATCCAGTTTTATTATTTGGCCGAATGTGGTTAGATGGCTGGCTGCCCCTATGACTGCTAACCCCTTTGGGGATTACAGGCATGGAGATATGTATGTAAATACTTACAATAAATTGTTATTTTTATCATAAACATAAATATCTACGTACATATTTAAACATATCGCTCAGTATGCTGTAAACATGTAGCACCAGCGAAGGGCGACCGCCATACAACAACATAACCGAATATATCCCGTATACGAAGTCACCTAAATCGAGCCGATACATCGATCTGACGTCAGACCTGATAGATATACTGGCCATTCATATAAGCCGGTTGCGTGACTGGTTTCCGAAACAGTCGCGATGCTCGCCCGAGGACAGTTGTCAGTGTTGTTGTTGCTCGCGGCAGTCGCGTGCACAGCCGCGCGCCCCGACGCGCCCACGCACAAAAGGAGTTATGAAGCCCATCGTAAAGGCGGTAAGTACAATTTTCTTCCCGAATTACCCTCTGGATTCTCTGGAACGTCTCTAATACTTGAAGTATTTAATACTTACGAAAATTAGCAAAATAAGATGAACGCAAAAAAAGAAGAATATTTAAAAAGAGAATGCAAATTACACAGAGTGAAGATGGATAACGACATTTCGAAACAAATATTCAGGCATGATTCAGCTATATATAATTGACATACTATTATTATTTTAAATTTATACCTGCACAGATAGGAATTTAATTGTAAATACGCGTGTGGTGTTTTTATCAGGTTTGGCCCGCGTTTTTTTTGTGGGTAGCAGTCTGAGACCACTGTTGTCATACAAACAAAAAGTGAACTGTTCATTTTGCTCGTGTGTTAATTATTACCTACATATGGACAGTATTTAATGGTGGCACAATAAGTAAAAACCCGGAATTCGAATCCATGCATATTCACAGACAAAAATATGAAATTAAACTTTTTTAAGAAATCCTCATACATACTTATTAATAATAAGTATGTATAATATATAAACGAATAATCCTAGGGATAATGACTGCATTAAAAAACTATAATTCTATTAAGTCCTTCAGTTAGATTATACAAAAATACTAGACACATGTTTTTCGCTTTACCAAATTAAGAAAAAAATACAAGATAAAGAGCATCAACGTTTTGGACTGGGGGCTTACGACCTCACTATTTAGTAAAAATTTTACGAAAGTGTGACGTCACGCGCAACTTGTATTCATTGTATCTTCGACAATATTTGTTTGACAAATAAATAAAAAAATACGTGTTTAATATTTTTTATAATGTAACTGACGGACTAAACAGATTTTTTTAGACACCTTGCTTATTACTATAAAGTGTAATAAATAATTAACAATTGGTTTTTATGTGTCCGTAATCCTTTACCCAAAAACATAATTTGAAGCGTAGATGTAGCCTAACACAAATGTTGAGATTAATCGCGCGCAAATACCTGTGTTATCATCACCCAGATACGACCAATTAAGTAAACGGAATTATAAATTCCCTGTGTATTATATTATGTCCTGTCATTATCTTGTTTATCATAGTATCACTGCCTAAATTATGCGCCAAGGATAATTATAGCCAGTATCGTTTTTTCCATAAATAAATATAATGGACGGATTTTCCCTGTTAATCGGAATGTAGACATTTTGTTTCGCTCTGCACGTAGAAGTTTTCCGACGCGGATGCGATGAACTATTATGCCATTAGCACACAGCTAATTGATGTCACTAATTACTAAGCTATAAATGATTTCTGGTAAGTAGATTCAATCATAGACGTCATCCAGACGCAGAGAGGTAAATTATGCTATTCGCAATGTTTAACGTTTAACTGATGTTCAGTATCTAGCACTGCAATACTTGCAAAGATACTAGAGAAGCAAAACTGCGGTACGCGTTATAAATAGATGAATATACTCAAATTTATTTAAAATATTTCTTTAGAAAAATATATTTCCAAAAGATAATGCACTATTGTCATGCCCTTATACATATACCTACTCGAATTAATATTTATCAGCCTATTAATCATACAAGGCTTTAGATCTATAGATAGGGATTGCAACATTAACATATCTTCTCAGAATTTATCCAAGACAACATATATAACATACAAAAAGGCCAGTCATCAAAAATATTTGTAACGGGGCCCACGTAAACCTAACTACGCCACTGCGTATACCATAGAATTATCCAAAAGTATACATGTAACAGCCATCTCATTGAAAACCTGTTTAATTTCAGGGCCACAAGCATCGATCGTAAACGCAGTACAAGTGGTACCAGATCCTCAAGTGAGCTCAGTATTGATCTTCCCTACCGACCCCCCCATATCAGACCCTAAGAGCGATGCGACCAACTCCGTGCCTGTCGCGGCCAGCAGCGACCCGGAGCCCATTCCGCAGCGGTTCCGGGACGCCACCACGCCGGTCAACAAGAAATACCCCCACGCTGTGCTGTTCGGGGGAACTTGCGGCGGCTCCATCATTCACCCCAAATGGGTGCTCACCGCAGGGCACTGGTAAGTCTTTAATATTTTCTGTGCGTTCATTCATTTATAAAAAGATTTTGGATGATTTGGTGGGTCGCAATCAATATTATAATACACCTTATAATAATAACGTAACGGCCAGTCTAAGTCCATTGATACAGAAATACGTTTTTTTTCCTTTTCCTTGATATATTTCCTAATATCAGCCATTTATTACTTGCTTGTAAAAAAGAAGAATACGATAACTATCCATATAAATTAGTCTTATAATAACTTCGATACCTAGTATTCAAAACTTCACGTATGTATAGGTACCTACCTAAGTATTTAGATTGTGGGCCACAAATATCAAACTAATAATACAAGTGATCTATGAATTTAAGAAAGCTTTACTAAAGCTTAATTGTAAACAAACTTATTTTAGGAAATCAGGCAAACCTTCAGAACTCTTCCTGTTTGATCTTTATTTACTTTTACCAAGAAAAGCGTATTTGCTACACGAACACCTGACCTCCGTTCACAAATTACAACAGCAACGTTCAACAATTAGCTGCATTTTGCTTAGAACAAAAGAGTCTAAGAACACACGTGCAGACGTAGGATAGAAAATGTTGTTAATAAAATATTACTAATAAAATATTACAAAGTACCCGTACTTAAATTTTATTAATCTATGTAAATTATTTAATGGGGTTTTGGGTATGTGATTGTGTAGGCGACAAGCTAGCCACTTGTCACTACTTTTTAACAATTTTCCATCTAACCCAGCCCAGTTTATTTTTGGCTGAATGTGGTTAAAGGAGACTGCTGTCCCTTTGACTCTGCGTGATGCTATGTTATGTTATGTCAATGTAAATTATACGCGAATACCTACCGAAATTGGAAAACCTTACACAGCATTTAATAACATTAGTGGTCACAGCCCAACACGGTGAAAATTCAACGTACAATTATTTTTGTTATAAACATTTACATTGTTATTATTAGATAAAATAAGGACAAATATATTATGATTCATACATGCGCTCATGCGTCACAAACTTGGTCACAAAGAATTATTATAATAAGCAATAAGCATTAATGCATGACAACGTGTTATTCTAGTTTTTCCTTGTTGATTTGCTATGCGCCTATCCTCCAGGATACAAGTACCTACCAACAATGCATAAGTTAAAGCAGGTTTAGCTATCAAGATAAATAAGTGTATTAAATAAATGTCCATATCTACTACATACATACGCAAAAATAAAACTGATTAAATAAATACAGAGATTTGTCTGTCAGTATTTCCACAACAAAAAACCTAGATAGACTGGTCCTGTGTCAGTTTATATACATAAATCCCCAAAGGGGTAGGGAGAGTCCGAGGAGCCGCTACTCAACCGCCCGTGGATACCATACTATTCAAAAAAAAACTGCCGAACTACGCCCATGGATAGTATGGTATCCAAGCGTAAAATAATATGTGGTCTGGAAAATTACTTAAAAACGCCATCTCTTTGCTTCCAATGAACTTATATCCTTTTAGAGATCTTCTCTATTGACTAATCTATCGAAAAAATCATAGGAAAAATTGTGAAAAAGTAATAATGACAAATGGCTGGCTTTTCACCTAGATAATTACAAACAAAACCCTATCACCTATACCTATACCACAGAACATAGAAAAGAGGTTTTCTATGTTCTGTTTTGTGACCTATACTTACCATTAGTCGCCCATCGACACGCAAGGAATGTGTTCCATGGCATATTATTTTGAGACCAACTTAGGACTGTATCAATTTGTTCCGCTTTATCACAAAGAGAAAAGAGAAGTTTAAACAAACAAATTGTAAAGCCATAACATCTATAGAACGCTATGTTCGAAGGTCATATCTTAACACTCATAGTAACAACCACATACTGGTATATCTACTCGGACCCGTATTTACGTTTCGAAATCGGTTAAGAGGTTTGTTTACTTTATGATTTATGTTGTGTGAAGGTAATCTCGTACTTTGACATCAACCTACTAAATGAATGGCACTATGAGCCTGATTTATATATACTAATTTAGGTTTCATTTATCTCTTACTAGCTGTGCCCGCGGATTCTCTCGCGTTTATGGTTATCCTAAATAGCTCATAAGCTTGCCTCGATAAATTAATTATACAACACAAAATTCAATCGAATTGAGAACCTCCTCCTTTGTTTTGAAGTCGGTTAAAAACAAATTTTTAAATTCGGACCAGTATAGTTTCTGAGATTAGCGCGTTCACGCAAACAAACAAACCAACAAACTCTTCAGCTTTATATATTAGTATATACGATAACGGACCCTGATTATTTATTACTATTATTATATCTTTTAGTCTAATTGAAAAGCAAACACATAAGCAAACTGAAGATTCACTATTAATGTTAATTAATATTAGATCCTTATCAGTAGGTTGACTTTAGAGATAACATTTGCCATCTGAAGCGAATTATCTATCTTGGTAATTCATAATATGTATAAAAGTAATTATGCATATAAAACATATACTTACCTACAATAGTTATATTGACATAGTTTTTTATGATATATGTAGATAGATGTATTTTTTACTTTATAGTATTTTATATCTCAAAATCATCATCTACAAACACTTATTGCCTATTCTCAGAAAATAATTATGAAAAAGCTTCAAAGGCTCCAAATATACTGAGCCAGTTGAAAATTCTCAATGAAATAATATTTTAGGAAAAATTATGATAAATAAGAATTTATTGTTTTGCATTAAATTGTCCATACAAACCGGTTGTAATTGGATATCGTCATTATATTCTCTTTAGTAATTAGGAATTACTCGCACAAGCGTGCGGCTAATTCATTTTGCAATTAGTTTCTAAGTACGTGTATATACCCATTGCCGTTTCTGAGCAAGCCACGATAACCTAATGGCACAAGACACAAATAAAGGTTCGATAACCCTGACGCGAGGCGCGCGTTGTGCAACGCTCGACGAATGATTATAAATGAATCAAGGAGCTGTGGGAACCGAATTGCATGTTATTCAGTTCATTTGACGAATTATGTCACTAGGTGAGTTGATGAGATAATACTTTCATCAACTGCAGCAACCAAGCGCGATTCCAATCAAAAGGAATCGCATATCTGTAAGATGTATGACGCTCCAGCTAAGATGATAGATGTATACCTTGGGATAAGTTAAGGTGAACGCATGGTTGATATCAAGTACAAAATAAGTAAGATAGGTAGAAATGAAACTTTCAATAGATATGGATCAATTGAAAGTTTTGTAGGACTATTTCATACAAAGCTTTAGCCTAATCGTTTAATCACGCTACCATGATGCGCCGCTTTCTTTGTTTAATTAAGCAAATTATTACATCCATTAAATAATCTAACTCAAATTAATTAAAATACGATAATAATATTGCGTTTTTGCCCTTTACTTTTTGTTACGAACAATAAATCTGTCAAATAAAACCTTATTTGGTCCCCAAGTTTAATCTATTCCCAAATTGAAGCCGAATCGACGGTCATCAACAATGGCCACATTGCGCATGCATTGATCAATTGTTATTTTGTAACTTGTAGCTATTTAGCTGCAGCGATTTCATTATGATGGACACAAACTACCATACCGCCAATACATCGAAGGTTATTTGAGTAATAGACTACAATCTTTCCCGCTAAATTTTCATAGAGATGCATAAGTACCTATGTAATATGAAAACTAATTGAGCAATTATTTGAAACGCATATCTAATGATTAAATTAAATTCAATTAATTTAAATAAATGCCCCTAGCGGGATTCGAACCCGCGACCGTTGGTTTCGTGGCCAGAGTCTCTGACCACTCGACCAACGAGTCAGTCTTGTCAGTAATGAAACATATGAATTAAATTTTAAGAAACGGAACACTGGAACTAATATAATAAAAAAACTTCCAAATAAATAAATAAATAATAAAAAATCTACCAAAATTCCAATACCTATTTTAAATCTGCATGGGCTCTCGATTAACCATGTGCTATTTATGATTGAGTTGCAAGAATTATGCGTAAAAAAAACACAAAAAAATCTTAGATACTTACAACGAATTCGTAATATGAGGATATTGGACACAACATAATTCGTAACATAAGGATATTGGACAGGCCAAGTCTTGGTGTTTACCAATCACTGGCTCTTGCATCGTAATTCATGCATTTCAATCGAAAAGATCCTGCTTCTTAACGTTATTTCCTATTTTTGTCGAGATCCGCCTTCATCATGATCGTAGATCTAACGAGTCCATCACGCCTTGCACGTTAGCTCGCTTCTTACTGATCCAGACGCGACAGTGCAAATAACAAGATGTTTATTTAAATGTACTTCAAACAGTAGTCTGCAACGTTCCAGCACACTGTTCACGAACGGGCGATACGTTCTGGGCGGAACCAACAACTCGGACGACTCCTCTGGCATCGTGAAGAAGGTGAAGAAGCTCCACGTGCACCCATTGTTCTCCGTCGGCCCCTACTGGCTCAATGCGCACAAATTCGACATCAAGCAGGTTTGTTACCTATTTACTAAATAGTTATACCCACTCCAGGTTTCTTCAGACTTTGTACAATACTATAACAACGACAGCGAAGGAATTTATGGGTCAAGATGAGTGGGGACTCAGTGGAAAGTTACTTATTATACTTAGTAATAGTGAACATTACTCGTAATGGTGAAGAGATAACCGATTTCTGGTTGAGCACACTAGGATATCATTATATACAAATTCTAGATAACAACTAATAATTGAGATAAGTTGTGGTACCTACATTGAATTGTATCATACTTTATTAAGAAACTGCAAGGAATGACAACCGATGAAATTAAATGATCTTTATTTAGATCATACTACCTCCTGTAGCCAGCAGTGAGTTGAAAATAATCGCAACCTAGGTACAAGACCGTCGGTATGGACTTGTACCCACTGGACCTTCAAAATAGGATCGTACCTAGACGATACCTACCTGCTGAGTGTAGTAATTTCTTTTTAATCAAGGTTGCGGCCCGATGGGACTTTATGTTGGCTGAACTGGAGGAACCGTTTGACCTGGACGGCACCACGATCGCAGCGGCGCCCCTGCCGAGCCAGGCCAGCCTCCTGCCCGGCACCTACGTCGGGTACGCCGGCTACGGCACGGACCATCACGGCGTAAGTACCTACTTGCTACCGCGCCCAAAAAGGTTTAGAACAAGGCTGCTAGGGATTGCAACCCAGCAGAGCTTAATTGTGCTGGATCCAGCTGGATTGCTGGATACAGAATATAAACATGTGATAATCCGGAAATCACACTGAATGAGTTTGTCAGTCTCTCCTTTTGTCACTTTTATCACTTCAGCTTTCAGTCAGTTTAAGATTTCACTCTCAAGTCTTGATAGGTAGATTATTTTTGTCCAATATCCAAACAAAATTGCATTTACCTCAAGCTAGGCTGGAACGTTTTTATATATCTACATCCAAGTGACCTAAGTTCATAACCCCCACTTGTGCTGCTTCTAGCGAATAATCGCTTCTAGCGAATTTTTTAAAAAACTTTAGAGGACGAAGCCTAATTTTTATTTACGAGATGTGACAAGGAAATGGTTAAGAAGCACGTACAGCTTTGTAGGTCCGGCTTATGGAATGTAAAACAAGTAGGTAGTCTATGCGCACATCAACGTAAGATGTTATACGCTATACATACAAGGTCTTTTTAATTATGTATGGAATCCGCTGTCCACCATATATCTGATAAAATGTCGCATAATACCTCTATACATAATATCCGTCCGAAATGACGTAACTATCAGGGCCCGTCATAATGAGAGTGCAGGGCATGTGAAAAACCTAGACGGCGCAAATCAAGTCTTGGCTCATGGGCACCGGGAACAAGTCTGCTTGCCCATTGCATGCGCTTGGTGTGCTGAAAACTTGGCTTTAACATATTATATCAATGTATATTAAATTTTTGACACCTCTGTTATAAAATAACCGCCACTTGACGTCGAAAGTAAAAGACACGGGTTCCCGGTTCGGTCCCCGCGCCGAGACAAATAGTTGTTGATGAAACATACATAATATTGATGATTGTAGTGCCATCCATCGTCGGTTCTTATTTCTGTACCAGAAGCTTAAGCCGCACACTTAGACGTATATTTTTGACAGGCTCGATGGCGCATTCGATTGTGACCCTGCCCCAGTGGTGGATTTACACTAGGGGCAGTCGGGGCTAGTGCCCAGGGCGGCAAAATTTGGAAACTGAGAAAAAAGTTTCTTTACAATATATAATTAACTAATTCTTTTAAATAAACATTTTATATTTCAAGGAATATAATTTATGCATTATGTATTAAATTAAAATTTTGTATACTATATAGGAAATTTAAGTGAAAACTATTCAAATAGCTTAATTTATTTATTTCCATAAAGGTTTGAAATAATAAAAGTTGATATTTTTATTTTCTGGAATTGATAAGGTGGAATTGATAAATTAAACATAATATATAATAAATAATATATAATACATAATAAATTTCCTGCAATTAATTAGTTATTCTAATTTTTAAAAAAGAAGATATCAAAACTATTAAAATAAAATTTAAGTCATAGGGCGGCATTTTCTTCAGTGCCCCAGGGCGGCACAAATTTAAATCCGGCCCTGCCCTGCCCCATGCGCCAAGAGTTGTGGGTTCGATCCCCACCTAGGACAAACATTCATGAATACTTGTTTGTTCCGTGTCTGGGTGCTACTAATATCTTATATTTATTCACCCACCCTTATTCTGATATCCGTAACACAAGTGCATAAGCTACTTACTTACCACAGAGTCAGATCAATGTATGTGATATTGTGGGATATTTATTTATTGATAGTGTTGTCTGATAATTATTATGTATAATTTTCACCAGGGCTACATGCGCTCATTGATGCACGAGATGAATTTGAAGACTCAGACGAATAAGACGTGCGGCAAAGCCTTAGAGCAGTTTAACGGCGAAGACATGTTCTGCGCCAAAGGCTACGAACCTAATTTCGACTCTGCTTGCAATGTGAGTACTTTCTATTACTTCTAGTTACTTATTTTCTGAACAATTAAATGTGTGATATAGTGTAGTATCACTGCTTACTGTATACGTAGGGATAGTAGCTAGTTTGGGTAGTTGGCCAATTTGCAAGTATCAGGTATGAAAGTTACGAAAATATATTTCTCACTTAACTCAAAATGTGGTTGCTGATTTTTATGTACCTATATTGTGTAGAATACTATTAGGTATACATCAGCAATCAACATAGCTGTACTTTAATTACTTAACATATCGTAGTTAAATTCAGTTGCATTTAACCAATCGAGCTGATCTGAAATCATTGTCACCCCACTGTGTGTCTGACGGAGCAGTGGTTCATACAAGGAGTCTTAAATCAAATCCCGCCACGTACCTTAAGTTATAATGAAATCGGTATAGGAAAACTTTGTAAAGAAACCCGCACATTTCAATTGTTATTAGTCTGCAAAACTCCGAAATAAATGGTGTAGGTATTGCACAAATAAATATGTAATGGCCATATAGTGTTGCTGATTAAATTGCATTGCAGCAATGGGGTATTTTACTAAAAAAATTTGACCGTAAGTTGATACTTATTTTTTGCTATAACTAATTACTAAATTCTCAAAAAATTACAAAGTTACGGCGCTTCAAAGATTTGAAATTTTGCGCTTTACGTCACTTGGACGGTAAAATTTTACTCACTTAGTGACGTCACGCGGTACTTTAAACGCGTTTTATCTTCAATTTTAGTTTGCTGAACAAAAGAAAAAATAAGTAAACAATATTATTATTTAGTTACTGCATAAATCGTTAACCCTAAAGTCAGCTCATTCAGCAATTCTTCCAGCAATACCCTTTGTAATATTCTGGTTTGAATGTATATAATGTAACAATCTATTTATGTTCATTCCAGGGTGACAGCGGCAGCGGACTAGTGACGGGCGATGGAACTCTGGTCGGCGTCGCCTCTTGGGTCCAAAATGACGCCATCGAATGCGCCAAAAGCAACTTAGTGGTATTTTCCAAAGTATCCAGCGTGCTGAATTGGATAACCAAAACACTCCAGTCTTAGATTTGTACCTAGAGACCAGGGTCAAAGCCAAGCGATACTTGAAAGGCCAGCCAATTTCTAACTGTCCCGCATCGGCACAATAATATTGACTTTCCATTTCATGCGCGCCTGTTTGGCTCGGCGTATCAAACTAAATCATCCAAGGCTACATACACCGAAAAGTCCCAGAAGACCTCATTACCACACCACATGCCATTATTTTTATGACAAAAAAATCCTGCAAATTCACATATATACACTTATTGTTCTTAGTATCAATATAAATGTGATTTTATATAGATCAAAGTTTGACTGGGTGGCTGATATAGAGAAGAAAGGTTATTGGTAAAACCTATATTAGGTGTAAATAAACGCCATGACGTAAATATAAAGCAAATACAAAATATTTAACTACACCGATAAGTAATTGTTTATACATTAAATTTAAATACTTTGATGAATGTTATCGGCGCGCGTATATCATGTTCAAGGTGGAATATTAAACAACTGGTCTTTAGTGCGATAGGTAGTTATTAGAACATAACATGGGACCACATTTATCTGGACTTCGGTACTAATGAAAGTACTGGCGTGTAAATCCCCTGCTAGTAAACATTATTTGCTTATTACTTTTGTAAATAATTGCTAATTTGTTATAATTTCTTGCATACTGTTCTTAATTTAACATTAGTTCTAGTCATAAACCCAACATTTATAAAGGTGAAATTGTTAAGTAATTTTCGATATGAAATTTAATAAAATATTGCAAACATATGCCTAATGTTAACAATTAGCATTATTGAAAGAGCTCTCTGTAGATTATCGGAGAAGAGATCTTAAACACTTATTTGTATACTAGATAGCGTACGACTGTGTCGTCTTTGCCTACTTCTGATTTATAGAAAAATAAATGTGATTTTGTGACATACACTTATTTGTACTTACTTATGTAAATTACAAGTTAAAAGACTTGTAACCCACTTAACAGTTGTATTTAATATGTAAAAGGTTTTAAAAAAATATATTGTAAACCAAAATTGATTTTGATCAGGTTGTTAACCATTATCGCACGATTAAATGTTCGTGAAAACAAATTATTGAGTATTATTTGCGTTATATGTATACGTGAGTGTTATTTTGGGCCAACAAAGTTAGTATGAACTAAAACCACGATTTATGTTCCTGAAAATTTAATGACTTTAATAGAAGAATAACTAAATTAAAACAGCAAGATAGAAGAAAAATCATTCATTATTAACATCATCTTTATCTGATTATGTTCAAGCAAAGACCAAAATTAATCAATGACCTAACAAAATATACAACAAAAGTCATTAAATAATTAAGTCCAACCAATCAGTTAGTTTACTGCGACAACGATCGAACCAATACATAGTATTATTGTTTCAACTTCACCATTAAAATGAACTAGTTACATAATACAACTTACAATTTTGAATAATATTGTGATTAAAAGAAAAAGCTAAATAATTCTTTCCTACTTATATAATGTGTAATAATATAAAGTGTCGACTACTTATAATATGTATACTATCTTTAAATTTTTCACACAAAGAGCGGAGCGAGGCAGGTGCGGGCGGCGCGCCGGGCGGCGTCCCGGCCGCGGGCGCGCTACTGCTACTGCGGGGTGTCCGCGCGCCCCCCCGGGGGCGTCCGCGCGCCCCGGGGTGACCGCGCGCCCCCCGGGGGCGTCCGCGCACCCCGGGGTGACCGCGCGCCCCCGGGGGCGTCCGCGCGCCCGCCGCGCCGCACCGCACCCCCGCGCGCGCTCGCCTTATGCCGATACACACCACAATCTCGCTAAACACTAGGTCACTTATGCCGAATGTTAGACAAATAAGAAAGCGACGACTTCCCAAACCAAAATGACAGTACAAACAATTTGCAGATGATGTTAATCAACAGGCCGACGCGGCCGGCGGCGCGCGGCGCGGGCGCGGCGCGCGGGCGGCGCGGCCGACGCGCGGCGGGTCGGGCCCCGCTCCTTGAGCTTCAGCTTACAATTGTTATCTCGATTGTGTAAAGCACGCTATGCTCTCCCTTGGAATCGTAACAATGTAGCTTTTTTTGGAGTTTTAATTTTTTACAATATATAGGATTTGTTTCTATAATTAATTATATCTAATATTTACAATGGAGGTGAATGGACATTCAAACTCTACTTATAACCTCGAAAAATTAATCCTGAAATTCCTACCCGAAACGAACATTATCTACAACTTTTAATAAAAATTTAAAAGTAAATTCTCGCCACAAATAAATCTAAATACAGATACAGATCGAGTTTGCGTTTCTTACTTTTTCTTAATTTTATCGTCTTCACAGAAATAGTCTTGAATTAATCGGTTAAGCCGCGACGTGAACCGGTCGGTCGGTCAGGTGGCTAGCGAAGCCGATGGCACGCCACCGATGCCATCAGTCAACTTTAATAACGTAAATGAGAAACACAAACTCGATCGAATATTTATTTAGAGTAAATCAATAAAGGTATATGTGTAGGTGTGTGCGGTGAGGTCGGGTCGTGTCGCTCATATCTTGTGTATCTTCTGGGAGACGACGACGGGGTTGTTGCGGCGAATCTCCTGCGCGCCGAGCTCCCGGTAGTCGAACGAGCACTCGTGCTTGTCGCTGTACCGGTGCACCGCGCAGAACAGCCCTCCGCAGCGGCACTCGAACCCTACCACACCAACAACCACAGTTAGCCATACGACACGCCCAATCGCGAGCGACGCGTCGCGTGCTCAATCTGCTTCCCGACGCCTCTGGGCATCTTACAGAAGTAACGATCACTATTGACGTCACGTAAATATGTTAACGCGCATGAATCCAGACATGTCCATTGATTTTACTCTAACATTACGGGAACACCACCTATTAGACGACTAATGGTAAAAATTAAAATTCACTTCTTCTCAAATGAAAAGAGACATTCTACATTATACTCCAGGCGGCTGACCTTCTATTTTGCTCCGCATTCATTAAATATTATTTGCCGCCACTGCATAAAATTTATAAATCGTAATGGTTTGCGTAATATCGCATGTCCCAATTTTAAAAAACTAAACTTAAAACTGCAATGTATTTTAGCATTGAAATTTTACTTGATATCAGAATTTAAATACATAGCCTTCATTGCTACGCTTACGCCATGATTGGACAACTAGGCAATATCACTTGATACCTAGAATATATTACAATATTGACATAGCGGGTCGTAATCTGCGACCAAACATTAACATCAGGTCCATCCAGAATTGCTTACGTAAAGGCTAAAATTAACAATAATTTTATTGATGATTTATCATTATCCTAAGAAGGTTCGTATTAGGTCAGCTTTGATTGCTGCTAAATGGATGCTATTAAACACCGGAAAGCAGAAAAATAGAAAATTAATTGTTTACTTGTACGAGTGAATAGCCAGTTCGGTTAATAACAACTGGTAAAATTAGCGATTATTGAGATTAAAAATATAAAAAGTTGTATTGGAAGCAATTTCAGAGTCGCAAAGCGATAAACCTTGCTCGAGCTTTATTGGTTGAGCAAAAAAACAAGTTCACTTGACGTTATTGTGGTGCTCTCTATAACACCGATAATGAGAGTCGACACAAAAATAGCACACGAAATAATACCGCTGTGCTATCATCGATAAGCACGGAATGTGCTACATCAATATTCACAAAGTTAGCTATAATATATATAATGTGCTTCATAATTTTAAACTGCCATAATGTTTACTATCTAAGTATTGTAGTGATAAAATAGATCCAGTTTAGGAATTCAGGCGTATATACTTACTTACTTTAGATTATAAACTAGATTTATATATCAGACCTAACTTTAATTCTTTATATGTAAAAAAAACTAGGGACAGCAAATATTTTTTACTTATGAAAGTAGGTAAATATCCAATGAAGTACAAAAGGTCAAACTCGTGTAATATGCACGTGAGTTGCTCTGTATATTAAAAATCAGATTTAAACAATGTAACTAGATAAGAAGACGCTAAGTATGCGTGCAGTTGAAAAGATATACGTGAGATAAAAAAACCAATGGAGACAATACATACTTTCTCCTAGCTTATTAAATGTTGATTGTAACTTTTATCCTTATTTATACACATATGTCTTGTATAGAATGTCCCTCGACAAAAACAGGCTTCCCCTATTGTCATCAATAGGGACGCCAGATGACATCACGCCATAGCTTAGTATTAGAATAATATTTTGGCGTTTTGAAGTTACAGAATATTTGCTTGTCTATTAACGTATACCCTTCGTTCCCCATTTGATCGATATAATAAAGGCGTCAATTAGGTATTGAAATGCCGGATCAAGCAATTCAGCTAGGCTCATAACATTTTAGCTGTGCTGGATTCAGCGACATGTGCTGGTTCAATGCCGCTGGATTTCAATCCCTACTACAGATTGGAATGCTAACTAACTAACTAGATTGGAATGCTGGGTCAAGCAATCCAGATTGCAATTGCTAGCGTCACTGTACTGACCTGTGAGTCCAACCTTCTTGCGGCAGACGGCACACCTGTTCTTTTTCTTTTTGTCCTTGCTGGGATCCTTGTCGTCGGCGTCCGTGTCCGAGGTGCCGGTGCTGGTGCCGCTCGTGCCCGCTCCACTCTCCTCTTCCAATTTCTGAAATCCACAATACAAACTCTTCACTCATGCGCCGCCGGCAACATCACCTAGTCCCGCTCTGGCACTACACTTTCACGTATTCGTTACACCTGTTACATACTACATCTAAAGTCATATGACATTTTACGAGCATGCAGTTAATAAGTTAGTCCGCACGTTCCAAAGAATATACCTACAATTGTGATTCATTTCTAACGTTTTCAGTAACAATTACGTAATATGAAACTGGAATAATAATAATCAAGAGGACACAGGCGATACAATGTACCAATAGAACGTACACCGCAAGGGCACGTGGAGCAATCGTGATTTATATAATACATCTACGCAGGCCGAGCTTCTCAGGAATGGAACCGTCCGATAACCTACGATACGAGTAATGAAACGAACCCTCTTAAGATTCTTTTTAATAGGATCTATTTCAGAGATGCGGTCGTTCCGTTTGTCCAGGCGCGGGGAGGTGCGGGCGCGCGCGCCGCTCCTGGAGGCGGCGGGCGCCTCGCCGAACACCTCGTTGAGGTTCTCGTGTATCTCGACGACCTTGCGGAGGCGCGCGTCGGGCGGCTGCGGCTCGCTGTCGGCGCCGGCGCCGGCCGGCGGCGCGCCCTCGCTCGCCTCCAGCGACAGCCGCTTGCTCTCGAAGCTCTTCGAGCGCGACACGCCCACGCCCTGCTCCAAGGCCGAGCTCTGGCTGTTGTTGTTGGACTTGCTGTTGCGCCGTATCGCTTTCTTCAGTATTCGTTTACCTTTGGACTCTTTTTTGTTAGGGTCATTTTCCATTATTAAGATTTTTTGATGCTTTCAGGTTGGACATCTTGACTGCAATTCAGAGTTACTTTGTATCGAAACTATTCACCTAAATCGTAAAAGAACTTTCAAAAATATGTGAATTAATGTAGAATATAATAATGGAATGTAGGGCAACCAAAACGAAGACCTCACTTACCACAGTATTAGGAAGTAAATATGCCCCTCATCTCTAAGTGCGGACTTGGAGATAAAAGGGAATAAAAATGTTACATTTTAAAATCTAACATGATATAGACATAATTTGTTTACAGAATATCTATAATTGGTGGCAAATAAACAATTCAGAAATAATATTTTTTGTAGTTTTGATTGCTTGTACACAAAATGTCAACTTGACACAAAAATTCGTATTTCAAAGTTTTTATAGCCAGTATGCAGGACTAGAGTGATTGATACGTAGTCGTGGCAATGGCACCAACGCTTTTGTATAGGTTTGACACGTCATCGTAATCGAGATATCAAGACGCTACAAACTGTGATATCAGAAGTGCAGAGCCAACGTACGAATGAGTTCGTGTTTCGAATGCCTAAACGTTTGTTTCATTGTTAGCGCCCCGCCCCGCTTATTTATTTTTACAGCAGCAGCGCGCATAGTACTCGCCTAGTGCGCCGTGCGCCGAGCGCCGTGCGCCGAGCGCCGAGCGCCGCGCGCGGCCCAAAGGTCGCCTCGCGCGCGTCGCACACCACCGCGCCGCTCACACAATACAAACAATGTCAACTGTTTGCAAATCCAACTATAGTACATCAATGTCGCATGCAAGATAAATATCACCAACGTTGATAATGCTTTTCAATGCCCTGAACTATACCTTATCACTTTTATGAACGTAGGTATGTAATACCAGTGTTTGTTGAACATTATTTTAAATTGAAATATTTCCGATTTGTCGTCTGCATATAGCGATAATGTCAAAACCATTACTTAAGTTTAAAATTACAGCTAGCTAAAAGACCTCTAGCAAGTAAAACGGCGACGATGACGTTAATCACAAAGCCATTGTACTTTACAGGCGAGTATTCAGACTCGTGTCATATATTATTTAAACATAATACGCAAATCTATAATAAAATAAAATGTTAAATATTGCGCAAAAAATAAATGCGGATAGGTGCGGATGGCAGCGCCAATGTCATCGATTGTGAGCGCACGCCGGAGTGCGAAGCGGCGGCCTCCGTGCGGTTGGCGCAGCGCGTAGGCGCCTGGTGACGTAGCCGACCACTGACACTGGCAGCTCGTCTATACACTCAAGGTAAAACACATATCAAGCTGCACATCAGCTGTAGTATAACTCGTTAAACATTGGTGGAAACTTCATCACAAATGTACTGTCTGACCTGCTCCATAGAAACGAGCACATTCATTACCTATGAGTCGTATAGACATTGTTACTCATACGGACGCCATCATAGCGCACATTGAGCCTCCGGCGACGTAAAACACTTCGATAAGTTTAATTACGTAAGTTATTGCATATGACGCATGGTTACTTACGCTGAATTCTAAAACATTATACAGTGTCGACATGACATTGAGCGCTGTGTCCGCACGCAGCTTTCCGCGATCTACAAGGAAACCCGGCAGCGATCCGTCGCCCGCGCGACCCACGCCTCGGAAGTCGCCTTATTTAAACGCTAAAGCTGGCCGTTTCGCATCAATGGCGCGGACACTCGCTGCCGAGTACCGGCGGTGCACTATTGAAGCAACAGCGATAAGCGATGATACGATGATTGCATAAATGTTGAGCTATTTTAAGTCGTGCATTTTCTAACCACTCGTTACGTATGTCGGCCGTGCGGTTTATGTACATGAAAGTACTGATGTTACACTTATTTCAATTAATAAATTACAAGTACTCGGATGCACTGCACAGTAACGATTTCTATGCGGATGATAAGGCATTCGCACAATAGCATTTGTCGGCCAATGCATAAAGCCATTGTAGTATTGTAGCGACGTGAAAACATTTAGATTACAGACGGGTTCTACTGTAGCCAAAAACTAGCTTAACGATAAAAACAATTTCACATCTCAACTACTTGATTATGTAGGAAATCAAGCTAGGAAAACGAATGGATACAATCTCACAAACTCAACCACAATCAAGTTATCCATTGACACCCAATTTTAATCTACGAGTAGATGCTAGTTGCGGCTTTGTGTTCTTACCACGTGTAGGCTCTGCATAAACAAAACCATTCATCATATTTCTGCATTAGTATCAGAAATTTGAATCATCTTAAATAATAGTAATAATGTGTCAACTGACATTGGCTCAATATTAAACGTATATATTGTACATAAATATTTTTAGTTTTTATTCGTTAGTAAAAGCGATTAAATTTCTTAGACCTATGTAGATGTTTGTTATATGATGATTTTGAATTGATGCTGAATCAACAGAAGCTTTATTTGCTTCAACTTGCTAACACGAAAAGAGAAATTGTTGAAGCGGCACGATTTCCAATACCATTATGTAGTCGCATTATAAAAATACATCAATTCTTTCATCTCGCTACCTATCACCGTTAGTAGATAACATGTTATCTACCGGCGTGATTAACAACAACAGGGCCTGGTACTGGTACAGGTCTGGCTTGAAGTATGTATAGTACAAATGCGATCAGAACATGCTTCTCAGATCGGCAAGTTCAAGAGTTTAAAAAATCCGGATCGTTTTTTCATAAGCGTGTGATATAGGTACTGGGCTAGAGCATATCATGTCAAAACCCAGCATGAGCCAATCGTACAGTTACTGTAACTTAATCTATAATGTAATATTCCAAAATATATACATTATTAGGCCGGTTATATAAAGTTATAGATGAAATGCACTTAAACATAAACGCAAACATAAATTTAAAAACTATATACGATACTGATCAAGTTAATCTAACAACGACATCAGCACGACAAAGACACCATCTGTGGGTGCTGCGTCAATTATAGCCCAGAGTGTCGAGTTGGCCTTCTGATGTATATATTTTGTGGTAATGCGTCCGGTATGCGAGTCGCATCACCTAAAGACTGTCGATAAGACGACGGTGTAACGATAGATAAGAGAATTGTGGCCTCACGTCTGTGTGTGCCTGCGGCTGGGCCGGGAGAGCGGGTACTGTGGGCGCGGCGGCGGCGAGCGGCGTCGGCGCGGCGGGCACGAAGGGAGCCGACACGGGCGACGGCGTCGTCGCCGGCGGCTGCTGTTTCTTCTTTAACGCCTCCTGGAATCACAACCCAAACATATGTAACGTGCGAATACACTGATAATCTGATAAAAAAAAAAACTTTTTGCAAATTTAAGAATTATGATTAATATTATCTTGAATCCAGGATAAACATATTTATCTTTTAATCAAATCTTCATATTGAAATTCGTTGTAAAACCTATTGATCATCGCATGACTCATTGGTATTCATAAACATATGCGTTTTGAATAGACCTAAATGTTTCAACTTCTTAACGAATAGATAACAAAGTATTATTTTATGACCAATCCGATTCGTAATCGTTTAGGAAAATGTTGTTTGCTTCAACTTTAGGGACAATCTATTTTTTTTTTTTCTTTATTTAATTATGACGTGTTTGTCAGTGCATGCAATAAACGTGTTTATATATAGCATTGGCACAATGCGAAACATTTTACCGTTACGTATATACGATACCTGGGGGAAATGGGATCTAATACATATTAAATGCACGCATCGTCACAATATTATAAATTGACAGGTACTACAGTTTTACATATGTTAATTCGGTGTTCAAATGACGTGGAAAACGTGAACAATCAGAACATCTGTAACAGTACCCGGCTTCATTCGTGCCATTAATATCAATAATTATAACCATTAAGAGATAAATCAGTATTTCTGTCGGGTGCACGTGTCGTGCGCCATAGCCGCGGCAAGGACAGGCGTGACATTAAATACTTGTTTAGTGCGATAAACCAGTTCGCACGGCCTTTCCATTACTGTTTTCTACAGACAATCCTTTTCCTGGGACGATACTGACACGACCTTTCACATTTCCTGAACTAATAAACACATATACTATATAATAATTACGCCAGACATACACCATCTCTCTTAAGAGTCTTTATTTGTCAGGTTCGTGATCCTTACGTAGTATGCTACAATGGCTCTCTCTATTTCAAACATTGATAACAATTAACTAGTGTGTGGGTTTCATTTACCGCTGTGTACCACTATTTGTATAAACTGGACTTGTGTTATGGATAAACTCAGTGGTAAATACAAATGCAAATTGTGATTCATTTTCCTTCGAACTGAACTTTCAAAACACATGCGATTACGCACCATAGCCCACGCGCTGGGATGGGTGCGTCCCTTAGTTAATATTAACGCTTAGCCAACTACCTATTGGCTAATTATTTAGATACTACGAAAGTAATTGATCGACATTAAATAAGATAATAGCAAATTAAAAAAAAAACTTTATACATTTAACTTTGAGGCGGCAATTATAAGAACGGTATTAAACATTTTTAAACAGCGCTAACTTTTATATGATCTTATAATTTCCATTTAGATCATTTTAGCAAACTTTAATCTCATAAATGCATATGAGGCATTTACTTAATATTATTACTATACATAATATGAATGCAATGAGTAGGTGAAGTTTACAGATCTACAATTACGAATTTTTTCAATGAATAATCGGGGTTGGAAACAGAAATATACATAATATAATTAAATTTTCGTCTGTAAAAGAATCACGATTATGGTGAAAGCTTGTGTTTAAACTTACAATTAGACTCAAAAGTAGGTTTATTTGCGTCGCTAAATGACACGATCAATTCATGCAAAATGAGTTACAGAGGAAATACAACATACATAATTACGTAACGAAACCAAACATATGTGACACGTCATGGTGTTCGTATAGGGCAAGCGTCATCAGAACCTGTAGCTTACTCTCTTAGGGGGAAAATCCCTGCCTCCCGTTACTCGATGACTCACCGCCTAACTGGATCTTCGGATACCGTCCCATTTAAACTTTACAGTTTACAGAGGTGAAAGTGTTAAGTAAAACTATAAAATATGCATAGGCACACCAGCTTACACGTGCAGCCATTGTATGGCATGGGTACAGACGCTAAAAGAACTAGCCGGTATTACCGTCATGGTGTTTGAAAACATGTTTTCGTAAGTGCATTTGGTGCGTTTTTCCGCGACGTATGTTTGTTGCACAATTAAAAGTATCTAGATGTGTGCCTACGATTAAAATAGATATATAAAATATTAGATACATGAAAATACATAGCGCGTCATCGTACCTATAATCAATATCTTGATATATTTGCCATGTTGATTTGTGAATTTAAAATAATTGCCAACAGTGTTCCTTGCCTAGCATGTAAAAGGCGTCTAAAGGTATATCGGGTTTTGGGTATGTGATTGTGTAGGCGACGAGTTAGCCACTTGTCACTACATTTTCACAATTTTCCGTCTAACACTGAATGTGATTAAGGGGACTTGCTGCCCCTTTGACTCTTCCTACAGATTACAGGCGTGATGTTATGTATGTTTTGTATTTTGATATACCTATAGTAAGTTGATAAGTTAACTAATGACGTTAGCACAATGAACACTAGGTAAGGTACAAACAAAAAAAAAGTCCTGTAACCTCAGTAACGACACAAATGAGATTTTATACAATAGATTACTGTAGTGTTCTTATGTACTGTCTCACGAGTATCTAACAGTAAAGGTTATTTAAGGAGATAAGATTGTATGAATGAATAGATTCACTTATGTAAAAACACCTCTTTACAGTATTATAATGTGCTCCATTATCCAGAGAAAACTTGAGACCGCTTATTTAAAACAAATACCTACTAGACGAAATACGTACCTTACCTTGGTAGCGTCATGTGGTCAGTCATTACATTATTTCCTACAATATGGTTGAGCGAAGCGCTAGCTGACACGTACGCCAACACTCGTCAGGTTGTATCTTTACTTAGGTCTAATTTTAACAACAACTTCCCAGCCCAGCTTCAGGTGGGGATCATCTCAGTAAGATCCAAAATGGTAGTCATTTATGACTGATTTTCTAAATGTGACGCTTTTAAACAAGTTTAAAGGACCCATATATAATATTTTATGTGGAACGTTATTGTAAGCACCTGGTCATTCAAAATAATTATTAACAAACACAAAAACCAATTCCTCAACCATTAGTTCGGCTCTTTCTTTATCAGCGTACTCTTTTCCAAACCTAGGTAACATTTTGTAAAAGTAAATAACAAGTCAATACTATTTAGTGTCGCAATATGAACAGGTATTTTTTTCACTGTTTAAGTAAATAATATGATAACTCACGATACCAAAGGAAACATCGTTCCTTTCAATAAAAACAAACTAAATAGAACGTAGTTACACATATGGAGTTATACAATCCAATGCTTATTTCCGTAAGATCTTTTTCCTTATTGATACTAATAAGTATTCTGTGCTTATACTGAGATTTGTGAAAATCCACAAGTACATACCGACGATCTATACCTTAAATATACCATAGTTTTGGTCACACTATTAATAATATTCACTGCTCCATCCAAATGCCATTCGATAAATAAGTGCGTAAGGCGCACGAGGCCGTCTTTTGGCAGCCCTGGTTATTTTATGTGTTAAATAAAAACGCTCTTGAATAGAAGATCTCACATTTTAGCGCCTAATGGGTTTTGATTAATAGACCCACGCACAATAAAAACACATAGGCGTACCATCGCTAAGCGTGGAACGCACAAGTCACGAATTGAATGAGCAAATTTTAGTCAAGACCTTCAAGTTACCTTGAAACAAACTGAGCAGAGACCATCTGTCGACGGGTTGCCGTAGAACCCACACCCGGAGCGGCACAGAGCCTCCATCGGATTTGATTCACGCTCCATTGTTCCACAATTAATTTCACTTGAGTCTAACAGTTTTATTCACTTCACTCGCTCAAAAGTACGATTGCACTAATTGTATATTGCACTGAGAGTCGTAACACACGATGTCCACAATGATCACACTGTACAATGTGCTGCACTGAAACGGTTTAATTTAGACGTGATTTAACTCTGGCTTGCTATCCGCGGTTAGTGGCTTTCCTTGCCGCCGTAATCCAACTGTTTCTTCTATGTCAGGATCGTTGAGGGCCCTGGAACAACCATCAAATGTTGTGTTATTCTACTGCAACTCTTTAGCAACATCAATATAACGTACCTACGAGAAAGAAAAAATATAAAGTTCTAATCACATAACCTAACACATTATAGATAGTAAAAAAAAAAACAGTGTTTAGCTTATTGTTCGCGGAATACAAGGAAACATGCAAAATAAAGTTGATTAAATTTGTATTATTATAAAACATGGGTTCACACTTTATCAATACTTGTCGAGTTACGCGTCTCGGGGCGAAGATAAAGCTCGACCTTTTTACCGTTAGCTGTGTCACATACTAAGAGGCGATAAACACGACAATCACGTCAGTGTCACCGACTCCAAGCAGACGAAATCGATGAAACCAATCGAAATAGCAACACAGTAGGTACTAAATTTATATTTAAAATAAATGAATTCTTATATGTAAAAGGAACTGTAAGAACACACCCTTACATATTTTAGAAAAGATACGAAAATTTCACCAACAAGTTAGAATAACATCTTCGTGTTTATAAGTGACTGATTTCAGACATGCACCTACTATAGTTGAACACATTTGAGACTTGGCACCGGCCCGTGCGTGATTATTCCGATAGAAAGTGGAATCTAGGCGTGGAATACGATTTCGTAGAGGCAAAACATAATATGCATAACGACAGGTTTGCGTAACAAGAGAGAGCTATACGGCAGAAGTGGAACGCGCCCGCGAAACGGAGCACGGGCCCGCGCCCCACGCGCAAGGCCGCCCTCCCCGGCGCGGCGGTGGGACACCAAAAACCGCTCTTGCGCCAAACGAGACACGTCTAACGGCCTACTGTTGCCGAAATCGCATCAAGGTTAGCCTTCACCGGCTAAGAGGATTTGTCCGCACTGAGTTTGCGTTCACGCTTTCCAACTCAGCAACGCGTTGTCATAAATCAACAATTCGTCATTCACCGTACCTATATCCTCACACTAGTGGTCGCGCCGCGCGGCATTACTGATATTAATACCACGACACGTGGCTATAAAAAAGCGATATCTTTAATATTTCTTCATAAAGAAAGACGAATAATATCAGCAACGAATTAGACCTATGTATTATCAATCAAAATAGTATAAAGCGACTAAGAAATTACTTTAAATTAAAAAAATATCTTAATTTAAAGACATGTATGTTTAACGCCACAATAAATGTAATAAAAATTCATAATATACATTTTCGAAATTGCCATACGTAAATTCAATTAAACAATCCGGCAGCAATAAGGCCGCAAGATACAATGCATAATAAAAGTTTCAACAAGCGAAACACAATGTGTATCCCCGCACGCACAACGACAAGTAGTCGCCCATAGAATGGGTCGTAGGCTTGAAGGATATGAAGGATAAAGTTTGATTATCCCAGTCCAGCCTTCGAGCACGGAATGTGTACCAATGATTGCAATTATGAATGTTGGGAGTGGAGAGCGTGCACCGGGTGAGGTCATTAGCATTGGGCTTGGACCGGGAGTCATCGACCGGACAGCACGCAGGGGTGCAAGGCGGCGGCGCTCGCGCCCGCGCATCTACACTTTATTACACACGCCGACATGCTTGTAGCGCAATCCTTCCACTGCAAGTCCAGTTTCACGCGTGACGAACGAGCGCTAAAATGAAATAGCCTACTCATTAAACAATTCGCTTAGTTACTAGTTCTGCGCACTTTCACTGCCTACCGTGTTTACGAAATTAACGCTATATTCCAATAAACAAGTAATTTAGATAGTGATTAGTTTGCTTTGACGGCACTTGCGTTATTTGGACGCTAAGTACACAACGTTACAAGGACCAATAAGGTTATTGTGCAAATATTCCGAACTCTACATTTGTAGCTTTATGCAATATTTTTGGTTTTGTAATGTTAAATCTTCGTCCATGGATTTATTCATATTAAAAATATACGTCTTATGCGCTATAAATCTTAAACTTATCGGTATATACAGACTGTAATTGCATAGTAAATATTATTTAAATAATCACTCTTTACTTTTCATTACCCTAAAATAAAACCTATTCTAAGAAAAATATTCAACTAACACGTAGTCTTGGATGGAAAGTGTTGATTCATTAACTACAAATGCAAACTGAAATCTAGGCCAATTCTTCCGTTCACTTTCATTCGTTTCAGCCCCTCCTCCACGGATTCAAATAAACAGAATACGATTTTATAGAATTACAATTTGAGGAAACTCGCCTCTCCTATGCGTAATGCATCGCCAGGTTTGTACCATACACACATCGAACCGTGTATGACGTCACCGACCTTACTTCCTTAGCAACTGAGAGTAAAGTTCACACAACAATAAGTATATATGTAATAAATAAAATAACATAACCTTCACTTATTTTATCTCATGGAATAAGCAGTGTGTTAATATGAATGAGATCGTAACTTTTGCTATTACCATTTTGCAAGTTAAGTTCGTTCAATAACTACCGAAATTTAACAGGCCTTTGCAATACAGTAAACTAGCAAATAAATAATTTAAAAGCGCACAATATTGCAACTTCATAAGTATGCCAAGGCGACTATCAAACCGCTTCAAGTCGGAAACGTGATGTTCAATTATAGCATTACGGTAATAGCGATATCCAAACTGCGATGCCAAATTAACACTGTTAATATGGACGTTTAAATGTACATGCACAATTGAGTTACTTAGAATATTCTCCGGCAAACTAGTCATGATGATTGTTAACACGTTTGCTATAAAGCAGAAGGAAGCATTTTAGTAAGTTCCTCCTCAGCTCAAATAACATTGTTATATTTTGCTGCACATAATAATTAGCAGTCTTTTCCATTCCGTATTGGCATATAAACTAATTTGATGCTCATAAATTAAGTGTCATCTAATAGGCAGTGTTACTATTTAAAGAGATGAAGACATTACGCAATATGAATAAGGTGCTGATGGAATAACTATTCGGATAGTCTAGGAGGAGATAAGGTCTGAGATAGTGTATCGCGAGTTGTATGTGTGTGTATAGTCGTCGGTCGGGCGTCGTGTATGCGCCGTGCCCTCCTGACCCACTTGCCGAGTGTTCGCTACGCAATTCGAGCGCGACCCGCTTCGACGCCGCGCGCTGCACCGACACCGCCGCGCGGCCCACCGCACACACATGCGATGCGGTGCACCCTTATGTTGTACACGTGTTCCTGACACGTACCGTAACTTTCCATTTTTTAAACGTTCGCCTCCCACGAACAACAACCCACTTTTGAGTTTCGTCCAAGTCTAATTTAAATGCGAGCATACATTACTCCGAGAAGAGAATCTAAGATTAACTGGCTAACTACACAAACAAAACAATTAAATAAATCCGATTCATTAAAAAAAAATTAAATAAAAATATAAGTTTAGTTATTGTGTAGCGTAAAAAAAACAAAGTAGTAATGTGCCTCTACCATGACTGGTACCTAATGTTCTATTCGATCCGAACACACGTCCACCATCTGTTACTGTCACTACCGTTGGAATTATTGAATCAAATTTAGGCCAACCACCCACAGATAAAAATTAGGACAAGATAACTATCTTCACGATGAAGTCTTATGAGTCGCTTATGATACAGATTCAATAAAATTGTCTCAGTTCAAGTAGGAGCGTTGCTCGAATTTTCTCCGGGTTGAGACAAAATACAGGTCTGACGACTCGATCAACGGTAACAGTAACGGTACGAAGCACAAAAATCTTGTAGTGCAGAGAAATCTCCCAAAAAAACTAGGTACCGCCGCGTTTACTATTTTAGGTACCTTTACAGTACAGGAAGGTAAATTGGAAACTAATTCATACATTGATAAAACCCTCATCAGGAAGAGAAGTAAACATGCAAGGAAAATTACCAATAGTCGAATCGAACGCCTAGATATACGAGTTAAATCTAACTGACATTGAATATGGGTCTAAACTAAACCAAATGAGTTTTGCTAATTTATGGAAACCAGCCAAGGAAGTTGAATTTTGTAATAAAATGGAAAAGAAATAAAAACTTAACGAGTTGTGGGTACTTAATAATTTAAAAACAATTCTCTAAATTAATTGAATTAATAAATGACCACAACCACAATCCAAGAAATATAAAAAAATCATAAACTTATTCAATGTTGTCAAACAAAGTCCACGTCAGATTGAGAACTATGACGGCAATTTTAATCGAGGTCAAACATTTCCTTGACATGTATCTCAACAAAAATCACAATAATAATAAAGCAATGTCCGCAGTTATACCCACATTATACCTGCGAGTTTGTCTTAACAAAAACGTCACTTACCAAAAATAGACTAGCCAGGGTCTCAAAACGATGCCTTCCGCATGTATCAGAAACTAGGAAGTAGTAGACTGAAGTGAACATCAGTAGACGAATCAGGCAATGCATCGAGAATAATGCGAATAACCAGTACAGGAAGGACAATGACATTAGCATTTGAAGGAAGAGCTTGCGTCACAACGTGAACAATGACGCGACGAAAAATCGAACACGCATGGCAAGATGGCGGACGCAGCGTCAGCTGATCGCGCACACGCAGCGCAGCTGTGACTACCCCGCTCGGATCGGCACATATCGCTCTCTCTTTCGTTTGCACCGATTATACACAAAGGACGCGAATCATTGTTTGAAACACAATGCAATGCTCACTAGACATTGCCGCTGCTATTGGTAGCGTCTAGCAGTTCCTTGATTCTCATTCTTACTCACTGAGTAACGACAACAGACAAAAATTCGCCAACAAACTGAAGAACATTGATTGTTTGAAAAGTTTGGTCTATTTACAATAATACTTAAACTTCAAATCTGATCGAAAGGAAAAAATAATAAACTAAAACCACTTGATAACTTGAAAAGTAGAATTGTTAGAAATTATTTATTGCCAGCTTTGTCTGGCAATAAATAATTTCTAACAATTCTACTATAAGTCAAGTCACTTTAATAGTGCGCAATAGATAAAACTAAATTTGTAACAACACAATTTACGCAGTCTACGCATGACTAGTGAATAATAAAATGAGAAATGAAAGTTTAGGAATAAGAATAATAAATCAAATTTGCATGCAGTACAAAATCTAAAATTTGGGGCAGTCTCTGTTACTAATAAATGATGAGTCAGAGGTTTAAACATTCAAGTCAAACAAATATAACGCTGGTAGGTAGACACAAAAGAATTGCTCTTCTGAGACATTGGCAGTGGCTACTTGTGGGTATTTTTGCCTTGTGATTTAAAATTTTAAACTGTCGTTATACCTACTTTTAAATTTTTAAAACAAATTAATAGACCTAAAAGTTCACACTAGGTACCACACCTGGCTGCGAAAATTTTTACGAAAAGCTTCTATTTATCTGCTATTCTCTTCTCTTCATTATCTCATCTATATATGTATGTATATTTTTTCTATCTATCTATCTATTTCCTCTAAGATTAGCTTTACTGACACGTTATAATTGATTGCGCGTAGTTTCTAGTTTTCAGTCTAATAAACAGCAATAAATTAACAAAGAACTAAAGGAATACTAAATATTAGCAGTAAATCGTTTTAATAATTACCCTAAATTATCAAGTCAAACGATGCAGACATGATCTACATACAGGATTTAGGTAAGTAGCACTGATAATAACAACCTAGCGGATATTTATATGAACTGATAAAATGTTGATCATTTATAGGTACAGGAGAAAACCAATCAGCCAATAGCAGCGAGATTACCAATCTTCAAGAAGGTAGATTAAACGATCAACAAATGATAATGATATCAAAACTCTAGAAAAACGAAAATCTACAATAAACTAGCAAAATAAGTATGGAAAACAAATTGCATGAAAGTTCAAAACAAAACACGTGGGGACGTTGACCTTCTGGCATCAAGGTCGGGGCGGCGGCCTTCAAGCAGCCTAGACTAGCTGGCCCACAGGCTCCTCCCCGGCCACATCTCGCGACGCAAACGCACACAAAAACACCACACACTTAAACCACGAACAAATATTACCTTCAAGTGGTAACGCGAGCCCATGGCCACGTAGAAACTACGCTTGAAAGCGCCTCGCACAGCACAAATGATATCACAGCCACAAAACGATCCGGGAGGAGAAACGCGCACACTAATTTGCACTATTATCTATAAGATAAGGTGCATTAGTAGCACCTGATGGTGGAACGGTTTTTTATATCATGTAATCGCGTGTGTCGGCCTCGCTGGGGCGAGCTCCGGCGCGATCGGCGTGCTAGCGAGAACTGGCCGAGGCGCTCGCCGCTCGCCGCCCCGCGCGCGTCAGCGCCGCTCGCGGCGGACTCGTCTCGCCCGCCTGCAACTATTCGCGTCATTCCGTTTCACACGCGCACGCACTCACCAATACAAACAACTACGCGATGCGATGCGACCCGCCTGATAAACACATGGCCGACTCGACCAGCCATCTCTACATCACACAACAGTACACTGCTATACTCAACTCATATCGCCACATTTACATACACCGCTCATTAACACCATTATCTTTGAACTTCTTCGAAATACCTACTTCGGAGCACAAACAACCGTCACTGGTACGGTACGCCTTTTAAAATTACTTCTTATTGTTTTTTTCACTACTAGGATATTACGCATGAATCACTCGTGATGAAAGTAGCTTGGGAGGTTTTACAATATTACTCACATCTCTGGTATAAATCGTAATGTGATGGCGCAATAAGTACGTGACATAGACACTTTTACAAAACGTCAACAAAAAATATCGCCTGGATGGACCGAACACCGATAGAGGCTAGACGACTAAAATTCTGTTTAGTCCGACAGTTAGATTACAAAAAAATATTGAACACGTATTTTTTTATTTATTTGTGAAACAAACATTGACAAAGATATAATGCATTCAAATTGCGCGTGATGTCACGCTTTCGTACAATTTTTACAAAATAGTGACCTCGCTAGCCCTTACTCCAAAACTTGATGCTTTTTATCTTTGCGATTTTTTGTTCATTTGATCAAGTGAAAAATATGTGTGGTATTTTTGTATAATCTAACTGACGGACTAAATATAATTAGTTTTTTAATACAATCATCCCTATTAAAAACGGAGTATAAATATATAATTTATCGCATTTTAGTCCTCTATGACATATATTATAAAAAAAATGCACTCTATAAGTCAAAAAGTAATTACAAACAACGTTACAATATGAAGCTTACACTAACACATAACTTTATCTACTTTAGGTATTTCGGTTATTTGACCAGCGATTTACCTAGTTTCTTATAGGATTATTTATTTCAGAGAAAACGGAATTCTTGAAAAATACGGCTGCTAGAAAAACCTGGTAAAAATCAGATTTTTGGAAACCAAAAGTCCAATGCACTCGGGAATGAAAGTGAAAACTAAGGTCAATATTCGAATATCGGCGGCCGTTCAACCTCGGAGTAAACAAGAACGCTATATTAGACGCAACGATATTATATTAATTAATTAAGGCTGTGCACAATGCATATTCACAATATTGTATATTTTCTTGTGAATGACGAGGTGTTTTTGATATCGGCGAGATGTCGTGTCAACAAAGCGTGTTGACGACAGCCGAAATACGCTTACCAAGGTTTCCATTATTACAGGACAGTTGTGGATGGGACAGACTGTATGAAATATAAACAAAATAAATATTCGAGAATGTCTCAAAGCTAACCGTTCAAACAACTGGTTTAAGGATGGACGAATTTAGATTTTTATTATAAAAAAAAAACAAATTGATCTTGCGTTAGTCGCGAAGTCTGAACAATTGTATCAACCGACTTGCAAAATTTTCTAAATACATCTAATTAGTATCGACAGTTACGACGCCTACGGTAATTCACTGAAAACTAGTTGTTTTCACACATTTAAAACAAAATCCAAATCCTACTCAACAATATAAATAAATGACGACGCAATATTGTTTTGATCAAGCGAAATAATCCTCATGACTCACAAGACAAACTGTTATCGTTTGTGGTAGAAGAAAGAAAGAAAGATGACATCGCGGCCTCAGATCCTGCCGCTATTTACTGGTGCTTTGTCCCGTTTTTGTGTAGTGCCGTTCTGGCAACCTCGCGGCGACAGACAAAGCCGCGGGCGGCAGCGCGAGTCGTCGCTCTCCCCCGAATTAGTCCTGGGCCGGGGCGCTGACCTCGCAGCCGCCGCCGCGCCGCTCCGCGTGCCTCGCAACGCTATTCCTTGCTTCACCCTTCAGACTACGCACTGGTCTGACCTGACCCTCACGCACCTCTAACACTAATACCTACGTTTAGACACTATGATATATATAGGTAACATACTGTTTACCAGAAACTCAAGCTTTGGTAGTTTTATATGGTCCAACGAATATGCGAAGACGGTCAGTTGCTTCGGTTAATATCTAACATGTGCATAGTAGATACAATATTGCCACTCTTTAAAATACCAACAGGGCAACAGGGATGATGACTGCATTAAAAAAAATATAAATCTATTTAGTCCGCAGTTAGATTATCCAATAATACTACACCATATTTTTAGCTTTATCAAATTAACCAAAAATCACAAAGATAAAGAGCATAAAAAATTTTGGGGCGACGTCCTTAGTTAGTAAAATTGTACGAAAGTGTGACGTCACGCGCAACTTGAATGCATTGTATCTTCGTCAATGTTTGTTTGACAAATAAATAAAATATACATGTATAATATTTTTTTATAATCTATTTACACAAATTACTTGATACTTGAAGTTTTTCTTCATAAGCAAATTAAGTAAATACAGAATTAAGTAGACTATCGATTGTGCATAATTGCAATTCCTTTCAGACATTGGTAAATGATCTATTCAATAGAAAAATCATTACAGGAATACTGTGATAATTACGTAGTACGATAATTAGTAAATCATTGACTAATGGCCTGCAAACTAACAATTTTGACCACTTTCGATAAGTGATTGCATAAACAATTACTTTGCCATTTGCTAATTAAATATTCTCCAAATAAGTAAGTGTTTGGATAGATGCGCCAATTCTATCCCCTAATTTGTTTAATATCGATATCCGCCTATCGATGTTGCAAGATCAAGAGCCTTTTAAAGAGAATGGCTAGGCGATCGAGAGAATATGTTCTCACCTGATGTTGGAAAAGTGAATTCCGTACCAGACAAATGTCTTTCCAAGTGCGCAGGCCCTTCAGCTCACAACCAGGCGACACCACGTCTGTGCAGTAGAGGTCAGCATCCACCGGCATCACAATGAATGATTACTCTACCTGTTCACAAAAATGAAAAATATTAATATACCTGTTTTATTACCAACTTATGTATATTTAAATCTATGACTATTACAAATGCTAGAATTTAAAAGCATAGTTTCTATTATTGCGATACAAATGTGCGCCTATCTACAGAGACCGTGACTATACGCTAATTAAATACGGCGCTCGAGTGTTCCAATAACGACGCAATATTTCGAAAGTGTAAAATAATGGAACTGTACACATTATTGCATTTTATAACATAATTTAAATTTTAAAGAAAAAATATTACATACATTAACAATAAGAATGCACTACTTTATTGTGTGATTCAAGGAAAATTTGATAAAATTCTGTAAATAATTGCATGTAAGTAGGTGTTGTTGTTGCTAGGCTAAACTAATAAACACTCAAACATTATCTATCACAAAGAGTTCAATAGGTAGTTAAATTGTAACAGGTCAACAAAATTATTATGTTTACAGGCAGGACAACAAAGAAGGTATGCTTTTGGATACATGAGTGGGCTAAATGAACAAAGCCTTTTGTCTGCTGTATAAAAATTGATTCTGCTCAGCGGTATTAACTTGTGCTGGCAACAGACATGTCATGAAACATTTTCCTAAAACATTAATAATATAGATGGCACCAAATTAGTACAGTATTATCAGAATTTTTACCTCAATTTAGACCAACATTGATATTATCAACCAAAAGTTTTATACATGATTTGTTTAGATACAAAATAAAAATTAAGAAATCTATGGAACTTGAGACTTTCAAAAGGATAGTTTATTAAAAATTTCAATTTATTTAAATTTGTAAAATAGCAGTTTTAATGATATGGTTCATATGAGGATCAAAGAAAAAAAGGATTACAATTGAATGCACATATAAGACTTTCTTAAATTTAACTCAATTAAATGATAATATGTAACATTATCTACTAGATATTAAAATATAAAATGCATGCTTAAGTTATTAACAGAACATTCCAGACATCACAACAAATATGAAAACAAAAATACATAATGAGATAGGTTAAAATGTTAATGGATGAAACATCAGATCACAAAATGATTTGCTATTTTAGGTGTGACCTCTGGACATAAAATATTTTTCCCAATTGTAAATCAAAAAATACTGTGGCGGGACCCAATATTGCAATAACACTAGGTGGCGGACATTTACTATGAAAACCCTTAATAAAAAATAAATTTGTGATGTACAACAATATTCCAATTGAGTTTAAAATGTTATCAACAATTATTTGATGATATTAAATTGTTTGGCTATTTTTAGGCTTGGTTTAAAGTAACTTTTGGATTGGAATGAGACTTTGTTTATGTTGTGATGGCAATCCTCACATAAATAAAAACATTCATATATAGCTTTCTTTTTTACAGAGGAATTGGATGGGATGGAGAATATATAAAGAGCTAAAATGCTTAAGTGACCGAGTACTGATGATGTAATGATTTCCTCATCATGTTAATCATTATTTTTAACTGGTTCAATTTATAAATAGATTTGATTCTCTCTGCCTACCCCGTTAGGGAAGTGGCATGAAGTTTATTTAGTTAGTTAAATTTATAAACATGATTCTACATTAGACTTTAAATAGCTACAACACAATGTTGAAGTAATACAATATTGAAAATAAGCAAGATTTAACATGATTTTCCTAATCTTGAGGGTAGTTACACAATGTAAAACCAAATTCTAATTGCAATTCCTAACCTAAATTAGAAAATGTTCCAACAGTTTTACATCATATACATAGTACAGGACAGATCAGTCTAGAATATAAAATATTCATTATTAAAAAACAAAGGCAGCAAAAACTCAACAGGTTAAGGATACTCTTATGTCTCTTGATCAGGCATCATGGAATAATGGTAATAAACTAGAATTGCTACCAGTTTTACCATAAATTATAAGAATACAATCAGTGCATATTGATTGATAGCCTATAGGTGCCCCACTACTTATGGGATGATTTACATAAAAAAAATAAAGAGGGCACACAAGTATAGAAAACAATCTTAATAGTGCACAGCAGGAAAAGCAGAATTTGGGTGGCATTGAAATACGACAGAATGAATGAGATGGACATTGGAATGTTCGTGGCTATCGTGGTATCATGCTAACCACGTTGATTTCAATCAAACAAGGTACAGGAAGTCTTCACATATTTTTACAAAGGGCTGTTGCGTAGTCATGGATAATGTACATGCAACGTTAAGAAACAAAAATGTAACAAGTTTAAGCAAAGAGAAAGTCTAGTTGCTTCAGACTAAAATAAATTGAGAAAGAAACTATGCTAGTACGCCTTCCAAGGTAGTGTCATGCAAAAAAATGCGTATTGAATAATGGTACAATAGAGTTCTACCAACGACCATAAGTCTAACGTACATGGTGATTATTAACCTGTGAACATGCATTTGTATCTTAAATGCAATCCATTTATTCAGTCAGATCCACGGTTACAACAGAAACAAAGAAAATATTGAAGAATTTAGTAATTGGCATTCACGAAGAAAATGGCGTCATATCACTAGTCACGGAACAAGGTACAGTTTCGTCATAGGAAAGCACAACACTCAATCACGTTGAAACACCACAAAAAATAAGTACATGCTAACCAAGTGATTTTCTTCATGAAATTACTCACTTTGAATAAAAATTCCAAAGAAAATCATCCAAAAACTCAAAGGACTGATGACAAGGCACTCCACTCACCGTTTGCAAAACCAGACTGATGTCACGTGACCATATTAATGTTGCCAATAGAAAAAAACATGATGAACAAGCTAGGTACATTGTTGAAAATTTAACTATATATGAGGTACATACCTTTATCGTATTTTTTCGTTAATTCACATAGTAGCCACAAGACGATCTATAATGTACTTTATTAATATCCGCCAACACCTTGTAAACATTATGGAAGCAATAAATTATTGAGTACTGAGTATTAAGACTATTCATGAAGGGCATATTAAGCTTAGATGATTAGACAAAAACGTCCGTTTATAACACGATGACGAGGTATTATTATACATTTAAAATCTAGACTCCAAATAGGCGTTTTAATTCAATATTTCGTTACTTACTATTTAGTCGGGTTGATAAAAGTTAATTCTTGTTGATTTTGACCATCTCGATGGCTCATATTATGGTAGTGACCCTGCCCCATGCGCCAAGAGTTGTGGGTCTGATCCACACCTAGGACAAACATTAGTGTGATGAATACTTGTTTGTTCTGTGTCTGGGTGTTAATATCCAATATTAAGTATATATTTGTACTACCTACCACTGTCGATTCTGATATCCGTAACACAAGTGATTAAGCTACTTAGCTCGGAGTCAGATCAATGTATGTGATGTAATCTGATACTTATATTTATGTGGAAGTTCAAAATTAGATGCCAAATATGTTATTTGCCCAGCGTATCGTAAAAGGCGAATAATACGACGACGTAGCCACTATCACACCTTTTTCACAATTTCCCATTTAACTAAACTGAATGTTATTCTTGACCTATAGTTTAAGAATCTAATCGCTCCTTGGATCGAGTAAGGTGTGTTAGCATCGTGCCATATGGCGTTCGGTTCTCTCTGCCTACCCCGCTAGGGAAATGGCGTGAAGTTTAGTTAGTTAGTTAATTTTGATAATTTGCAAACAGATCATTGATTTGAAACATTATTTTCCCAATCATGTTTCCAAACCCCATATTTATTTTGCATGCAATTTTTCCCATCGTGATTAATCTGTTTATACTTATAAACAGATTATAGAGATATAAGATACTGAGATACAAATATGGTAAAATCATATGGGTTCCTTGTACATACATACATACATACATAACATTACGCCCACGATCCCCGAAGGGGTAGGCAGAGTCGAAGGGGCAGCAAGCCCCTTCAACCACATTCAGCCAAAAATAAAACCGGGCTGGGTCAGATGGACAATTATTCCTTGTAAGGTGTATGAAATCCACAAAAAGTATCAACAAAGTTATCTCCGGAACTATTAATTGTGTTTACTTACTCTAGGATTAACCATATATCTATAAAGTCTCTAGCCAAAGTTATTAATTCTGTGCCATTTATCACACGGTCTTATTTGGGTATATATTTTGTTTAAAGGCTGGGGAGCATATGATCTAATAACTGGATTAATCAATTCGGTGACCATAAGTTCTACGTTTTTGAATAAGTTCTACGTGAAATAAAGAGGTATATGTCAGGATCGTAGCAAAGGCGTGATATTATGTATGTATGTATGTATAAACATCCACAATGAATTGCTACTTTCAAACTTTCGCATTTTTCAAAATAGCACGGTTTTTGAAAATTACTTTGTACGTTGTATTTGAATTGTGATTGTAAATTACATTATTTTTTGACTTTACAGCACATACAATACTTGAAAGAGTATGTTAGGACTTAGTCTCATTCTATTTTATTTCTCATGCCATGGCAACATTTTTGTAAAGTTGGTTCTCACAGAACAAGACAGTACCTTCCAATCCACCACAGATTGTATCATCATGAGATGAGATGACATGAAAATGACACAGATTTTAACGTCGTCTGAACCGAACTTTATTTAAAGAAACATAACCTCAAACTCGTGGAACTTCAAATCGCAATATTTCAAATATTTATAAGTGTTATTTATTTTGAAAAATGCCCACAATATCTGTGAAACGAGATGCTTTATTCGCTGCATTAGGGAAAAAATATAGTAATACATGTTTTATGTTTCGAAACACGTAAGCACCAGAATTTATTTTTCCACTTCAACTCATCAAAATCTTTGCTTTCAGCTGATGAAGAATTCCAAGATTTGTGTTTTGAATTTGGACTGGAACTAGATGAAGTTGTAAGTTATACATATTATGTTAATACAGTATTTATTCATAACTAACTTTTTAAATCAACTTTTCAGAAAGGTTTATCATGATTTTGTATTATAGTTAGAAAATGTAATTTACAGACTACTGAAAAGCTAATGTTAATGAAAGAACAAGGTGACCAGGCTGGAGCTGGCGTTTCAGAAGAGATATTATACCGCATAGACATTCCTGCTAATAGATATGATTTACTGTGTATGGAAGGACTTGTTGATGGAATACTCGTTTTCCAGGGAAAGTGAGTAAAAAATTTTTTGCATTTATTCTAAAATATAATTAAATGTCTCAGCTTGTTGGAAGTACCATACAATATTATTATAGGTAGGTAGTATTTCTACAGGTATGTATGAACAATACAAATTTAATATGAGTTGTATTCCATATACCTAATAATGATTGAGGGGAGATTGTGTAAGTACATTTTCATTATAAGCCCTACATGATATGTTCCAGGAAAGCCCCGCCCCAATATAAAGTGGTCAAATATGAGGATTGCTACTCGTTACACCTGACTCCGGCCACTGCGCAGATCAGACCATATGCAGTTGCTGCTGTGCTCAAAGGTATCACATTCACCAAGGAGTCCTATGACAGTTTCATTGATCTGCAGGTATAATCATTTTATGAACAGTCATTTGTTTCAAAACAGTAATACCCCGCTTTATGCGACCCCGTTATGCGCGGTTTCACTATAACGCGAATTTCAAATTTAGTCATCAACTTCTCTATGGTCGCAGGTATCCCCGCTTCCTCTGAACATTCTGTTTGGAGAATTGAGAATTCCCCGTCCTTTGATTTTGTTTTATGGGGATTCCCTCGTTTGTTTCGTTTGTTCCGTCATGTTTAGATCGGCTGGCAGACGTGTTTTATTAAATGTTGACTATGTTTAATCATAAACCTCGATATACGCAAATTTCAGTTACCGCGATTTTTTCCGGAACGTATCCCTCGCGTAAAGCGGGGTATTACTGTAGTATCTTGTTTATTGAATTAATTTTTTGCTAAAAATCTGTAGATGTACTCTAGTTCTACCTTCTGTAGCTACAAATGATACTGTTTAATTTAAGTAAATAAATAAAATAAATAAATAATAGGTGTGCATCCTTATGTATTACACCTACAGTTGTCTAGTTAGTAGTTAGTAGAGAATTAGTAAAATAATTAAATAATAACAGCATTTACACTAGCTTAAATTTGACCCATTTATATTTCAGGACAAATTACATCAGAATATCTGTAGAAAGAGAACATTAGTTGCTATCGGTACACATGACTTAGACACAGTGCAGGGCCCGTTCGTGTATGACGCCTTGCCACCATTAGAAATTAAGTTCAAAGCGCTTAACCAGCAGCAAGAGATGACTGCACCAGAGCTGATGGAGTTGTACTCGGTGAGAAAAAAAAAATGTATTTATATTCAAAAATATTAGGATGCTTAATAATATTTACAAGTAACAGTCCTGAATGGGGAATAAAATGCTTCGAGAACTAAATGCCCTTTATGTAAGCCAGTTCAGGGCTGATGTATTATGTATTATTTTATTCACCATTCCTACTTCCAACAATACAACATAAAAAATGGCATAGAAACAGCTCAATGTATGTCATCATATTCAGAGAGTTTGATGAATTTAGGCAACCAATTATTATTTTTCTTTATATTCTTATCAGTCCTGTGGTTTTTTCACTGATGACCTACCTTATTTTTGTATGCAGTGATATCTGCAAATTGATACTGTCATACTAAGTACCTACTACTTGGCAAAGTGTCTCCAGTTGTGTATGTAATTATTATATTTCTTTTTTCTTAACATTTTGACAAACAGGAGTCTGTGAATAATTGAATCTACATCATAACTATTGAATCTTAAATAATTACTTTCGCCCTTTTACTTGAAATAAAGAGATACATAAATAAAATAAATAAAAAAAATAAAAAAGCCTTTATTATTCCATAAGCATTAATCATAGTAGATATATATATGTATTTTAATCTGGTATGCCTGCTATCTGGACCCCTTTTCGGGTGAAGGCCTCCTCCAGAGATTGCCACTCATCTCGGTTGTTTGCCAGGTTGGGCCAATTTCCCTCCAAAGAGATACATATGAAAGAAAAATACTTATTGGCATTCTTCAAAGCAGGGCTTGGAAACCGGTTTATTTTTCATAACGTTATAGTCTTAAATGCCTAAAAACGCTTTGATTTCGGTTTCATTCGAAACACAAACGAAATAAAAACGTTTTCTAAGAAGAACATATATCATTTCGGTTTCGGTTAAAAAAAGGTTTAATAACGTTTTTATTTTGTTCGTGTCCATTGCGCCGATATCTATACGAAACGGAGGATAAATAACTTGTTGCCACTTGCCGCGGCCGCGCACTGCGCGCCCTACAGGGGGGGCTCCGAATACTCCTGTGGTATCCCTGCCTGTCGTAGGAGGCGACTAAAAGGGCCTTTGGGGCTGTGGAGTGTTTGCGGGGGGGCCTGCATTCACTTCGTTAAGCAGCCCCAGAGAAGATGACGACACGTGGATCCTCGTCCGTTAAATAGGATGGGGTGACACTGTGGTCTGTGCCGTCATAAGCACCGCGAGGTGTTCTGGGGGCGAGGTTGCCTCTCCCTCGAGATGGGCCGCATGGATCGGCTGCGGCGTAGACGTAGATTTCGCGTAGAGTCCCGCAGTGAGAAGCCCGGAATCTGCGCCACGCCCCAAGAATGACCACCGTGAGGTTTAGGCCGCGCACCGCACCCGCCTCGTGGCTTCGTCGGCGGGATAAATCTCATCTCATCTCATCTCATTTTGTTCCCGTTCGGAACGTAATACGAAAACTAAACGACGGTTAATAATAACGTTCTGTTACCGGTAAAAAAAATAACGGTTCCAGGCCCTGCTTCAAAGCTTTCTTTTAAACATAACTTAGTTTGTACATGTAACAAAAGCTTATCGTAGAACACAAGAAGAGATCATTTGTAATATGATTACATATACACCTTGTCGATTACTTTTAAACTGTAAACAGCATGGTCTAATTACCAAAATTCTATGATGTAGGTGATATGTGTATTTTGCTTTACTTAACTCTCCCCATCTGTCACAAACGGTAGAGTAAGCCGCTTTTTACAAGTTTTAATTTAATTTGTATTTTAAGGATAAAGGAAGGATGTAGGAGCCGCGGATGGCCCAGGCTCCCCTACCATGACCAGATTGGTTGTGTGTTAACAGAAGGTGATGTTAGGAGTCATAAAAACCGTAGAGCTTGAATGAAAAGTATCATGAATGTTGAAGTGAGGTGTGTAAGGATCGTGACATATGGCGTTCGGTTCTCTCTGCCTACCCCGCTAGGGAAGTGGCGTGAAGTTTGGTTAGTTAAATTTGGCTTTAAATTATAGCTTGGTATAAATATTCAACATCGACATCATTAAAATGTCCTCGCGCGCTACTAACTGTCAATGAGTAAGGAAGCTTAATTGTCGAAAGCATATTCCTAGTTTAGTAAGCACGAGTTTAAACTAAGTGTAAATGAAATGATTTATTTCTGCAAGTAGATTTGTAACAAACTCTTTTGCGTGTTACACTTTTAAGTAAATTTATACTCTAGGCTTAAACCAGGATAGTTAGAGTGATTCGTTACATACACTACTACGATACTTTAATGATCGCCTCTATGTACCTTTTTTTTTTTTTTTTTTTTTTTACTTGGGGAACTCCCACGAGCCGTCACCCTCCGGACGGGGATCCAGAGGGCGGTGTGTCGGACTCGAACCGACTAAACCCCAAGGTGGCCTCCATCGGCGCAGTTCCGGAGGAGCCGGTATCCCCACTGTCGGGACTATACAACAGCTCCTCCGGTAGTGCGCGTGCCGCGCTGCGCGGCTCACCTCGCGCGGCGGTGGTCGATGCTGTGCAGCCCACGCCATCAGTCGTCGGATGCACAGCACCGAGCACGCGCGCGCGTCGAGACATGCCAGGCCACCCAGCATGTCTCAACTACTCCGCCCAGGATTCAGACGCCGATCGCCCTGTGACCGGCGTCGTGGGCCCACTCTCGCGCTGTGCCCTCTGCTAAGCCAGAGGGCACGCGGAGAGCGTCTCGTCAGGGGGGGGTCGCCTTCCGCCCGGCGACCCAAATTGAGGGCAGAGCCCTGTCGTCACGGAGGGAGAGCATCGAGACGCTCAATCCCTCCGCGACCCACCACGACGCGATCCAGCGCGCCCCTGTCGGGTTGCCGAGGATAGGGAGGCGAGCAACGACAACACTCAGCTCCTCCGCGACCCACCACGACGCGATCCAGCGCGCCCCTGTCGGGTTGCCGAGGATAGGGAGGCGAGCAACGACAACACTCAGCTCCTCCTCTTCCTCGGCAACCCTGGTCCGGTCGCAATGGGACTGTATACGACCGGACCGCCGCAACTGCCCGGATGCAAGTCGTGCAGTCGCGGCTCACCTCGGGGTCCCTCTTCGCTTCAGCCCTGCCATGGCAGGGCCTACTAAGCCCCCCCGGTACGACAAACCGAGGACCTCGGCGGGGGGGGGCCTCTATGTACCTTAACTTAACTTAACTTAACATCACGCCTATAATCCCCGAAGGGGTAGGCAGAGTCAAAGGGGCAGCATGCCCTTCAACCACATTCAGCCATAAATAAAGCCGGGCTGGGTTAGATAAAAATTGTGACAAAGCAGTGACAAGTGGCTAACCGGTCGCCTACACAATCACACACCCAAAACCCGATAGACCATTAGTCGCCTTTTACGACATGCTAGGGAAGAACCACAGTTGGCATATTCTTTTTAAGTCCCAGACCAACACGGGACAGTGGGCTGGGTTGGATGGAAAGCTGTGAAAAAGGAGTGACAAGTGACTAGCTCGTCGCCTACTCAGTCACATACCCAAATGCCTGTAAACCATTAGTCGCCTTTTACGACATGCTAGGCAAGAACCACAGTTGGCACATTCTTTTTTTTTTTGTCCCAGATCAATATGGGCCAAGTCCCAGACCAACATGGGACAAACGTATTACCTACGTCCTAATAGCATTAATTTTTTTTCCCGTTGGTCGCAGACTCACGCGCAACTGAAACAATACCTGCCGATAATCAGAGACAGCCCGGTGTACCCCGTGATCAAGGACAAGAACGGCGTGGTGCTCTCCATGCCGCCCATCATCAACGGAGACCACTCCAAAATCACCTTGAACACGAAAAATGTCTTCATTGAGTGCACGGCCACGGATTTGACTAAGGTATGTTTGCTTTTTCATTTATATTATGACTAGCGACATCGATAAAACATAGCTTATGTGCTATTCTTTTATATAATAATCTATATCTGTGTGGAATTTCATCCAGTAATTTTTAAGTTTATTTGTTACAAACATAAAAAATACACATCTTACATAATGTATAATTTTATTGCTTGTTAATTGTTATGCCAGCAGTATTTTCAAACTACTCACTGTCGGGCCATTTGTATTGTAATCAGCACGGGTAGTTTTACACTATGATGCGGTGCAAGGCGACACTAGCTCGTGGCCCGCGTCACTTACCGCCGGCGCCGGCATAAGCGTGACTCTGAAACAGCCTTATGTCCTTATATCCTGTCATGGTTTGTATGTATACACACAAGTTGTTAAATGTTTCCAGGCTATAGTGGTTCTGGACACGGTGGTGTGCATGTTCTCGCAGTACTGCGCGCGCGCGCGCGAGGTGCAGCAGTGCAAGGTGTTCGCGCCCGACGGCACCTACCAGCTGTACCCCGCGCTGGCGAGCCGCGACGAGCGCATCAGCATAGGCAAGGCTAACAGCTACATCGGGATCAAGTGAGTACAGACCTGTGAGGGGCTGCGCGGAGCGACCCGCTCCGGCGCAGACAGCGCTCGGTGAAAGAGGTACGCACACCTCCACCAACCATCCTAGCGGACCACACAATAAATGGTTCCGCCTGTGTGGGAGGCAATTTCCGTATGCCGGATCAGGCGCGGGAGGCCTAACTTTGCAGCAGGGCCGACGCTAGGGTTAGAGTGTTCACGGCGGTGGTTTAGCGTTGCGCGATCTCGTGGACACCTTACATAAAGGCGTATAGGTACATACCAGGGGTTTTTTAATCGGCACGCCCCGCCCTCTACAACCTTGGGTGATCCTATGTGTATTGCAGAGAAGACGGCGACAAGTTGGCGGCGCTGCTGTCGCGCATGTGCCTGGCGGCGACGCGCGAGGGCGACGCGCTGCGCGTGCGCGTGCCGCCCACGCGCCACGACGTCATACACGCCTGCGACCTCTACGAGGACATCGCCATCGCCTACGGGTACGTTCACGTCCTGTTCCTATCACCATTTTACATAGTACAGGGTACTATGATTGTGTGTATGTAAATGGTGTTATTTGGTACATTATTTTTAAGTCCCAGACCAACACGGGCAGGTATTTGCTTTGTAATTATGTATGTATAGTAGTAATTGTATGCCAGGTACAACAACATCGTCCGACGACCTCCAGCCGTGGTGACAACGGGCGGCCAAGTGCCGCTCAACAAGCTGACGGAGCAGCTGCGCGCCGAGTGCGCGCACGCCGGCTACACTGAGGCGCTTACCTTTACGCTCGTAAGTGTCGCGCGCCGCCTGTAGCCTGCGGCTAGGGCTCTGACGGAGCAGCTGCCTGACATTCTTAAAAATAATTGAGCAATGACCTTATACTCTTACAATTACTTACAATTTTTTTTTTACAAAAAGTTTTTACTATGCTTATTTTTTAATTTAAGTGTTCCCGTGAAGACGTAGCCACCAAACTTGGACGTAAGATCGAGGACGTGCCGGCGGTGCACATCTCGAACCCCAAGACCCTGGAGTTCCAAGTGGTTCGGACTCTGTTGCTGCCGGGACTTCTGAAGACGCTGGCCGCCAACAAGAAGATGCCGTTGCCGCTCAAACTGTTTGAAATTAGCGATGTCGTATTAAAGGACTCGAGTGCTGGTAAGATGCATTTCTTCGTAGTTCAGAATCTGAATATCTGATCTTCAGATATTTTTCTTTAATAAATTAATAATTATTTTATAAGACTACATATTCGGATCTCTTTTACCACGTAAACGTGCAAGAGTAGATATTAAAAGTATTTCTTCCAAAACGTGTTTGCGTACGGCGCATGTCATTTCACAGTTTGACAGTTTCACTTCGATAGATACTATCGAAAAATAATGAGTTAAATTGTAAGCAGTATGTCACGGTTCACAATATCTCGACAGCTTACAATTTCGCGAGATAGATTATAATTTTACGGTAATTACAATTTTACGGTGACAAATTGTTAGAAGAGGTCTTGTTATTTTCAAAAAGTGTCACTTATAATAACCAAACATTATTCTTCGTTGTCTTGAATGATTTTGAGTATACTGTCCTGTGTATGAAAACATACATAACATCACGCCCACAATCCCCGAAGGGGTAGGCAGAGTCAAAGGGGCAGCATGCCCCTTCAACCACATTTAGCCAAAAAAAAGCCGGGCTGCGTTAGATGAAAAATTGTGAAAAATCAGTGACAAGCGGCTAATCCGTCGCCTACACAATCACACACCCAAAACCCGATATACCAATAGTCACCTTTTACGACACGCTAGCCAAGAACCACAGTTGGCATATTCTTTTTAAGTCCCAGACTAACACGGGATAGTGGGCTGGGTTGGATGGAAAGCTGTGAAAAAGGAGTGACAAGTGGCTAGCTCGTCGCCTACTCAGACACATACCCAAAAGCCCAAGAAGCCGAAAAAAACAAATTTACTCTGCTGACAAATAAATATAAAACGAATGTGAAATCTCTTGCGTTGGTTCAAGTGGCATATTATTTACATCGTTATAATGTTTTTGTATTTTAATAAATAGAAGATGAATAAGGTTTTCATTTTTACAAGTGATCGCCCCGCCCACTGGTAGAAATTCGACCATTAGTTTGATTATTTTAATTATTTATTGAAATATTAGCTTCTGCACTCCTTCTCCATATAATCTTAACTGTGCCAAATCTCATATTTCTCCGTCTGCGTATTTCTTATAACAAGGGGTACAAAGTTTTTGCTTCACGTTGCTTTTTCTCCCGCTCTGACTTAAAAAATAAACGGTCACGTTATGTATACCTGTGGCAGAGACGGGCGCGCGCAACGAGCGGCGCGTGTGCGCGGTGCACTGCGGGCGGGCGGGCGGCTTCCAGTTCGTGCACGGGCTGCTGGACCGGCTGCTGGCGCAGCTGCGCGCGCCCTGGGGCCGGCCCGGCGGCTACTGCCTGCGCCAGGCGGAAGGTGCGCTACAAACGCTCTTAACTACACAACCTTATTTTTACTATATACATATAAATTGATGCATTAGTTTAGAGTTTATACGTTCCAAAAAAAAAATACAAATCTTTTCTCTTTATCACTATCATTGTAGATGATAAAAAGAAACTAATAGTGACCACTAATAACGTCTTCCAGACCCCGCGTACTTCCCCGGGCGCTGCGCCGAGGTGCTGCTGCGGGGGCGGCCCGTCGGCCGCGTGGGCGTGCTGCACCCCGCCGTGCTGGCCGCCTTCGACCTCGCCACGCCCTGCTCCGCCCTCGAGATCACCATACACCCCTTCCTATAACCTGACATAGTTAACGCATTACGTATTTATTAAAGTTTATACTTATTACAATGAGTGTTTTAGTTCTATCACACCTCTATAATTTATTCTTGGACAAAGTGTCCATGGAATACCAATATATGTGGCTGATGATAAAACACTTACAAACGAATATTTACCTATATAATTTGTTACCGGTAATGGTATTACGGTATACTGAAAATTACAATACTTGAAAAGATTTTTTTTCATCTCGCTTATGTAATATCAATACCTGTAGGTGCCAGTCTATTTTCCAAAATTTGGTTTCGCAAGTTCGATCTAACTTTTTTGCGATTTGCTAAAAGCTTCGTGAAAAACATTGCGACCAATTGGGATCACTGGACCCAGCGCAATCTCCATATTGCTTTAACCAATTAGACAAGTTAGGTACCAAGAGTGGCGGACTAACCGGGGGGTGAAAGGGGCAGTCCGTCCCAGGCCTCTGGTCCTGGGGGGCCTCATATTATCTCCAATTTCTAATAGTGGAACATCATCCCCCCCCCCCCCCCCCCCATTTCAAGCAAGCAACAATGCTCGTATCCCTACTAGGGGCCTTGTTTTGCCGTCCGTCCCGGGCCTAAAACAGGCTTAGTCCGCCACTTGTCCTCGATGGGGACAAGCTCAGCGGGGACAAGTGGGAATAACAAAAAAATAATAATTCCCACTTGTCTCTAGTGGGGAATGTTGGGAAATTTATTTAAATTAATTCCCACTTGTCCCCAGCGGGGACAAGTGGGAATAACTCGTTGCCAATAATATATTACTAGATGCGAAATGGTGATAACACTATCATATCGCGACGTCAGCACCCATCTGATGATAACGTAACATTGACCAACTTTGCGTTGGAATTTGTGTCAAACAGTGGTTCGAACAATTTGCAATAATGTTTATTTAGTTTAAGTAAATACCTACTAGGAAATGAGGCTGCTGAATCAACATATTTCAAGGCAACACGTACCTGCCTATGCTAAATTTATATCACGGACAAAACATGAATACCTAATCTTATTTATTACCACATACGGTGGACAAATCGCCGTTTATTTTATTGAAACCCCCAATTACAAAGTAAGAATAATGCAGCACGCTTGAGTGTTTTATTCTACGTACATAGGTAAAGATACCTAAAAAAATACTAGGTACATTTTTTATGCCTAAGGATGTAGTGACTGCCGCCTCCCGTGGGCCAGCATGCATGCTGCTTATGATTGCACCAGAGGCATCACACTTGCGTTACTGGTCTTTCCGGTGCTAGAATTAAAAATAAAAATTGACTAGACCGACAAAGTTTACATTTAAATAATGCATGCTTCTTATTAAAGTGACCTATCTCAAAATTCAAATTAATATTATGTGTTAAACAACAGAACAATTTGGTTGTCGTAAAAGGCGAATTCCACTTTGCCCCACCAGTAGGGCGCCTTGGTGGGGCAAAGTGGAAGAATTCAATAATGGAAGGTATATGGGGTTTTGGGTATGTTATTATGTAGGCGACGAGTTAGCCACTTGTCACTACTTTTTCACAATTTTCAACCTTCTCTAACCCAGTTTTATTTTTGTCTGAATGTGGTTAAAGGGGCCTGCTGCCCCTTTGACTCTGCCTACTCCTTCGAGAATTATGGGCGTGATGTTATCTATGTTTATGTATTTATATTTATTAAAAATGATTTATTTACAAATACTTAAATAAGAAAGCCTTCAAATAAGAAAGAGCGGTGGTAGCTCAATGGCAAGGACACGGGCTTCATTACTGAGGTGTGCAGGTTCAAACCCGAGCATTTATCTTTGGATTTTTCAAATCTATGTACGTATTTATATCACTATCTCGGCGGTAAAGGGAAACATCGTGATGAAACCTGCAAATTCAAACAACTTTGGATTTGTAACCATGTTTCAGATTGTCTAGTTCCCCTATATACGGCAGTCGCTTCAATGTTATAACCAGACTCGCTAAATCCTGGGTCATGGTCTAAGCGTGCCCCGTCTAAGCAGGGACATAACGCTAGGAAGATAATGACTTACACTTTAAAATATACGTAATATAGCTATTCGTTGGGCGCCTATTCTAAATCAAATTAATAGTTTGGTAGCTACAATTATTTTATTCCTAGAATTTTCAAACAACTCAGACCTGTAGGAGTCTATGCAAGAGAATCCTCCGACGTTACAAGTTTAATAATTAATAAAACTACAGAAGTTATTGTCGAAAATACAATTTATAGTGTATGTGATAGTAAAACAATACAAACAAATAATAGCTCATCACATTCTTTATGTCCAAATTTAAGTAGGCAAATTTGTAGTGGTACTGTATAAGTTCAGCTGTTTATTTAAAACCAAGATAATATATTGTGGATAAAATATATTTTATCAATCGATTTGACATTAAGTTACATTTGGAATAGGTATATAAAATATTATAGACTTGCAAAACATGTTTTGTAACAATTTACAACAACATTATTCAATATTTTAAAAACAACAATATTTAGATTTGTGTTATATTTGTCAACAATACTTATAATATTATTGTTAAGGCACATGAATTTCAATTGACAATGTTATAAAAACATTTAGAGAGGCGGAAATCAATCGAAATTATACCCTAAACTTAATACAGAATACCTGAGTGAATACACAAAATTATACTAATTTAAACAATTCTAATACTTTTAAATTTAAGATACCATGCTATAGATAGGCACTCTTGGAATAAGAGAAAGCTAGGTTTCCTTTTCATCCTGACGCTTTTAAATAAATTAAAATTAATGGTCTAATTACTCCTTACATACAAGTATATTCTATACCCGTAGGTTAACCCAGCGTTCCCTTGCATGTCACAAGCTCTGTAGTACCATAACACAACAAGTCAAACTTGTCTCCAACCTGTTTAAGAATACTGATGATTTGTTTAAATCAATTAAAAATTAGGAAAATTAGTTGACACATCCAGCACAACACAACCTAAAGCTAATAAATCAATTATGAAATAAAGTTCATAACATAAATACACATGGGCATTTACATCTCTTGTCATTACATTGCAACCTTAATGCATACCTGTTTAACTATTTAAATTGCACTTCCTGTTATATATTTATAAAAATACCAATAATTATAGTAACTTCCTTTTCGAAATATAATGAAAACAATGTATAACAATAATGAGGTGGACGGAGATCTAAACTGCTTTAGTAATTACTAACAACCTTAAAGATTTTAATCAAGCAGTAACTGAATATTGAACATTTTCTCTAGTTCTGATCGGTTAAAATCTGGAGTGATGATAAAAGGGCAAAGGTAGAAAGAGAGCTCTTTCAGATTAGGTGCACTGGTTTTGATAACTTTCGCTACTTGCATAGTGACGTGGTGACATCTCGACAAACTTAGATAGGTCAGATTTTGAAATGTGTTGTTAGAAAAATATGCAAGTAAAGCACTAGTAGAGAAATAAGAATGACGCAACTTTAACGACTGTAAATTCTTTAGCCTGTACAGGTGTAATAAGCTGGAGTCAAATAAAGTTTTACAGGTCATTATATGCAGGACCTGCAAAACCCTGCAGTTTGATATATAACGGATTATATCATCATTCAATGTGTCTCCATAAATGTGTAGTGCCTTCAATGTGGACTGCTTGGTAGTAAGTAAGGATTCTAGAAAGTCTGCAGGTATATTCTTCATTTTCTCCATATTTATACTGACTAAATTCGGGCATTGCAACATACTATAAAGACTATTTGGAGTCAACGCGAAGTTGGATAAGATGAGAGTTTCCAAACATTTCAGCTTGTCGAATGGCAAGTGGTATACAAAGTTCCCATTAGCATTTTCCGGGTTTTGTACTATTAAGGAATTACGAAAACTCAAGAACTTTAAATTGGGCCAGTGACCTAGATCATCAAATATACAACTATCAACCTGCGATATACTTATTTCTAAGCGTGTCAAATTAGGGCAATAACTTATCAGGGAAGCCCTCACTTGAGGATACAATTTGAAATATTGCAGTTTCACATTTTTCAAGTATTTCGCGACAAACGGTACAATACTCTCACTGATTCTCACATAGTTCTTCATGCAGACTATGAGGCGTGTGTTGTCCCAGACAAACGGTGTCAAGCAGAGCTGCTGCCATCGCATACAAACCTTTGCTACTGCCAGCAGTGACTCAAAGTCAATCATCGAAAATATATATATTAGTATCTCGTTTGGCAGATCATTAATGGTGAGAGTATGGGTGCTCAGTTGAACATCGTTCATCTCGAGGTGCACCATCCTCTGTGCCACCAACCCACGCCTGTGCAGTCCTGCAAACAGAGCACAAACTCACTGACCGCACCAGCGCGCCAGCATCGTCGCCGACAACGACAACCGACCATTTCAAAACAACATAAATAACACGAACGCCTAACTACCTGCCTTAAAGCATATTAATTAATACAGTAAGGTCACAGACCTTGAACACTACTTATGAAAACACCTGATAAATAAATCTTTAAAAATAACGCACGACTCTTCAAAATTGTTACCTGAGAATTATGTTGCTTCCTTTCCGAGAAAATGTTAATGTTTGCTTTAGTAAAATCATAATTTATGTAAACTTCGCTCTAATTATAGCCACTGTTTACAATATATAAAATACTTCAAAAAGTAATACTTTTGTGTTCGTATCTAAATACATTTTTCTGCAGAATGCAGTCAGGAATTAAAAATCAATTTTTAAAAGATTATTAAAAATAACTTTCATCTTGATGCTATTTTTGTATGACGTTTTACATAGAGAGGGATGTGGTAAAGTAAAATATACAAAACTTACTATCGAATAAAAATAATTCGATTTACGACTCAATCCGCATCAGATTTAATGAACACAAAAAATCAGTTAATAAATTAACTAAAAGCCAACGTTTCTATTAGATTATTAAAATACTTAATTTAATACAGTTAAGTAAAACCTTTTGAAATATAATAGATTATAATAAGATAAATTTCATTAATTTTTTTATGTATAATTGTAAACCTGTGAGTAAGTTATCTATATAAACGCTGGTATTACCTTTTGCAACAAATAACTAGGTGCACAAAAACATTATCTTAAAACATTGAATTTCTCAATTATTTCATACCCAATTATTTCACGTAGCAATACACTTGATAGCCCACATTATACTGTGCCTGTGTATAACTTAGAAGTAGACTAAACGTGAGAAATTATATACCTAGCAGAAATCATAGGTATGTGGTTGAAACGTAATTAAATTCTATTTGACGCAATGCTGTATAATAGCTCTTTTAATCGATATATTCCATCAATCGTCGGTAACATCCCTAATATTTGACATTTTTTAACTGACTTGACTACATATTCACTATTGACATAATGTTGACAGTTTGCGTTTTGTTTTATGTCTGCCTCTGAAATAATGAAATAAATTAATAATATTTATGAGAAAAGATGTCTGTAACCAATAAATACGACGTATTTTACGTGTATACAGAATATAATAGAATCTGATATTCCTATTAATTTTTTTTCCACACGTGTAAATCCGGTGTATGAAACTTATTAAGTAAGTACCTACAACCAGGCTGCGCCGACCCGGCGCCATTGAGTATGCCAATTATGTACGTCGGAAGCTGTCGGCTAAAATTTTATTATGCATATTGAAGTATCCATTACTGTGATTCTATTTTGTCATTTTAAGGCATTCGTATACTAAGGATTAAGATATTATCTCACTGGATCCAAAATACTTACAGATAGCGCGCGAGTTGAATGCAGAGCTCAGGTATGTCACGTCTCAGGCCCCGACTGCATTCAACTCGCGCGCTATTCGTATATAAATATTAAAGTACCGACATACCTACATAACGTATAAACTTTCACATTTTTAGTTTTCTTATAAGTTGAATTTTTAGGTAAATATAATGAGTTTTTTGGTCTCCTAACACGAGTGTATTGTAGGGCGGTACCTCCTTCCGTAATGAATAACCTTTTGAAATATAATATAATATTGCATTAAAATCAAAACATACACCGGGTACAGATTGATTTATTGATTAAAAAACGGGAGGTAAATATGTAGAAGCTGGAGTGAACACTGCGTTTTGCCCAGAAGGGCCTGGCGAAGCAATATTCGGAGGCAGATATCCTGATGGTAGCTCAGGTACCGGCTGGGGAGCCGGAGCAGGCGTTGGGGAAGGTTGTGGTGATGGAGAAGGCTGTGGTGTCGGCTGCGGCGTGGGAGTTGGAGTTGGCGACGGAGGCAAGTATGCTGCGTCAGGTGTCGCAGCTGGTCCAGTGGGTCCTGGTCCTGATGGAATGTTCGCTGTTACACCCACGTTCACACCAACTCCAGGGCCAGAAGGTATATTTACCACCCCACCACCCGTCGGTGGCAAATATTTTGGAGCATTAGTTGTGACAGTGGAACCACCCTGATTAGGTCTCACTGTGGGGGCCGGAGAGTTGTAGTTATATCCTGTCTGCCCGGATCCTGTAACTTGTGTCGATGCTCCTGCGTTATACCCACCATCCCCGGAAGAAACAGTGGTACCAGTAGTAGATCCAACTGTGGAAGTCACTGCATTGTAATTGTAACCAGACTGGCCCGAGCCAGTAGACGTTTGTGTTGCAGATGATCCAGTATTTGCAGTTCCGTAATTATAGCCCCCGCCTCCAGACGTGACTATTCCAGCGTTACTGGCCGTGTTCGCAGTAGCGCCGGTGGAAGAATATCCAATGTTGACTGTGTCTCCCCCTCCGCCGCTGGGTACAGGATACGCGTAGTACATGTACTGGGATTGCGTTCTGTCGACAGCTGGTGCTTGCGTCCTCTCCACTGCTGGAGTACTGGTGCTAGTCTGCGTCACTCCAGCTGTTGAACGGGTGGGCAAATCAAACGATACACTTGGTCTGTCGTACACGTAGCCATCTTGACGCTTGAAGCGCTGCGCAGCCCATGCCTCACGGAGAGCGCCTGATGAAACACTTGGATACAAAAGTAATAGGTGGAGAACACCTATAACGTATTTTAAATATATGCTCATCTTGATCAAACATCTGTTATAGATTACCCATGGATAAAAGACGGCAGCCAGGTAGTTTGCCGGTATTTATAACCGTTTTGAGGAAGTCTGTTCTAAGTTATTGAGAAATGTTTTCATTCTTAACCCTACATTTCAAATTCGTTATATTGTAAAATATTTTATAGAAACTTTAAATTTATTGCTATAGTAGGTATTAGATTTTGACAGTTTGAAATCTCGTCACGATGAAACCTACCACCTACATATTGAATGAATAAACGTTTATTTGGCACTAAAATGCAATAAAATACAAAGAGCAAAATTTTACAATAAAGTATCAATTGGGCCCCTGCTCAGCATGTGCCGTGAATCCGTGGCACATGGTGCTACGACACGGGTATTTTACATTTCTCGTCTGTGGCTGATTTGCTGCGAATACCATAGATAAATAAAAGATAGATGGCTGGCATTCAATAGACAAATATAATATTAGGCTAATTTTCCGCTTATCTATTACTAATCTTATCTATTGAAATGTTTCTAACGTATTGTGTGGTTAACCACACATTAAATTATGAAATTCTGTTTAGACTACCCTGACAACGTTTGGATGGACGCTAAGTTTACTTATTTTAACGACTAGATACTTACAATCTCGAAATATATTCGGTACAATATTTTATCACGCCTTTAGGTACCTACCTACGTACTCCCCCCCGCGTCGGGGTCCTCGGTTTGTCGTACCGGGGGGGCTTAGTAAGCCCTGGACTTGAACCATCCAGGGTTGAAGCTAAGAGGGACCTCTAGGTGGGCCGCGACTGGTGCCTTGCCAGCCAGTCCCTCTGGTATAGCAGAGGGCACAGCGTGAGTGCTCATGACGCCTGTCGCGGGGACGATCGGCGTCTGATTCTTGGGCGGAGAGGGTTAAGACGTGCTGGGTGGCCTAGCACGTCTTGACGTTGCGAGCGTGCTCGGTGTTATGCATCCGACGCCTAACGACTGTAGGGTGCATAACATCGACCAACACCGCACGAGATGAGCCGCCGTGCAGCACGCGCACCACCGGAGGAGCTCCTGTATAGTCCTGGTAGTGGGGATATCGGCTCCTTCGGAACTGCACCTCAGATGGCCATATTGGGGTTTTAGCCGGTTCGAGTCCGACACACCGCCCTCTATTTCCCCAAACAGAGGGTGACGGCATACCTACGTACTCAGAGGAGAGGGGATGCTGTGAAACCATGACGACTTACGGTTTCACAACTTCTAGTAAGTAGGTATCACTTTAGACTTATTGAATTAAATAAATGTATTGTCCAATATTTATATTATGGTTTTTAGAATTACCTTCGTTAGTATTGAGATGTCTCGTACATTTTCTGATATTTGTATATGTGTACCTGTAAATGTATGAAACTAAATAAAAATATCTAATTTCTATCTTATAATAAAATGTTTATCGTCATAGAAGACTACGTAAAGGGTTAACAGCGAGATGCGGTTTCGCTAAATTGCCAGTAAGAGAATTAAGATGTTGTGCCTATCACGTGGTTGGCGGTTACTTAACTGAAATACGCGCTAAGGTTGCTACAGTATAATTTATATTTCGTTATTCCTCAAGGCTTTATATAGACGACATTGTTTTAAATTTCCAGACAGTCTGTGCTAACATTATTTGAGCTCCTCAATGCACTTAATGCCAGATAAAAATAATTTCATCCCAGATAATTCAGAAGCAAAGCTAACCGGCTCCTATCGAGAGCTGGAAACAACAACAAGTTGCCAGCTAACTTTCCAGCACAAAAATATTACTTATCGATGATGATATCTACTTATACACATAACTCAAATGATATGCCCTTCTGGTTCAATCTTTAAGTTTTTATTTTCTTGGGCATGATGACCATTTAAAACGCGAAGTCTTATATAGCTAATATTATTAAAGGCAGTACTTTGTTTAGTATAAATTTCTATGACGAATTAACAGATGACCCTCAAAATAGCATGCAAGTGAAAGGGAATCGAGACACGCCGCAACGCGCGCGGTCCAGTCGCCGGCGATTCATGCGGGCAGGCAGAGACTGTTACAAGTTACTCCAACGACATTTATTCTCATTAGGTTCGTATTTATTTACTTACTAAAGCCATTCCTTTTACCTAACAGTTAACTTTTCATGATCTACATTTTCTAACTGCTTTATATAACAGTATTGTATGATGCGTACTTATTCAAGTAGATAAGTATATTTTAACATTCGTACTAAAAACATCTGTAAATTAACTTGCTACCTTTCTCGACTTCGCTCAAACAAATGTAGTTTAAGCTTTCCTGGTAAGTAATCTTTCTTTCTATCGGTGAAAGCTTAATTTTTAATAACTGTTTTGATTTTTAAGTTGAGCACCGAACGATTATAAAGTCGGCACAGCAGGGGGCATCTAAAAATGTATATAATAGAAATATCTATAAATGTATAGAAAGATTTGTGTGGATACGTATTTATCAGAAAATTAAGAAGTCTTGTATAAAAAAGCTTAGAAATATAACTAAGTTAACATTCCTTATTCGGATCATATGACGATTAAACGATCGTAAGAAGCAAAATAACTTCAATAATTTCCAACATCATCGGAACACGAAGAACTCTTCATTCAAACGCAAAGTTTAATTGAAAGGCCTATACAATCTTTATTTGTCTTTTGTTTGTAGGAGTAAAAAACGTAACCTTCACGAACTTGATATTAGCAGCAGGAAGTCAACACGGTTAGTATATGTACCGAGATAACTCGTTGTAATGCACTCGTTGTAACCAAACGGCTCTGCATTATGTTGACTAATAGTCCAAGAAATTAGACCTTTTAATAAGACCTTAAATACGAATTTTCAGGTTAATACTTGAATTTTTGATATAAGTTACTTTAGTTTTTGATATAAGTAAACAAAACGGAAACATAATTGCATAAGTAATTTTAGAATTTGTTTTCTTCAACAACATTACTTAGATGAATGAACATATTTTAGAGATTGAAATTTTTTGCGTCACTAAATTAAATCTCGTGCTAAATCATGCTAAGTCTAATGCAGACCAGTATTTTTTTTAATTATTCTGCTAAAAAATTGTTTGTTCGTACCTTCTTAATAACTAACCCTGTTATAGCATTTCACAACCGCCAAAAATTAGAATGAATATATTAAACAACTGACTTTTCATCCGACTTTAAAAAAAGGAGGAGGTTCTTAATTCAACCGTATATATATATATATATATTTTTAATATTTTTCAGACCATGGTTCTTAAACTGTACGGCGTCTCGGATGGCCCCCCATCGCTGTCGGTGCGACAGGCGCTCACGCAACTCGAAATCCCATTCGAGCTCATCAATGTGGACTTCGGAGCTGGTGACCACATGACGCCGGAGTATGCTTTGGTATCAGCAATTAATTTATATCCCTACTAATTAATTGTTTATCTTCGAACAAAAGCAAAAATTATATCTTTCTAAAAAATACACTTACTTATTCGTAAAGACGAAGTCCATTTAATAGCTTTTTTTTTCAGACTGAATTTACAGTTAAGAAATTAGGCAGAAAATGAGGCTGAGCATACAATAAGCATACTTACCTACATGATTTTTGTTGCCTGTTTAAGTCTGTTGATCTTTCTACTTATATAAGAATTCTTGTTTACTTGTACATATAAGTATTTAGGTACTTAAATACTTATTTATACTTAGTTACTATATTCGTTTAGATATGTTTTACAGATTTGTTCATGATAGGAATATACTTACAGACTAAGTATATTGTTTAATTCCAGATGAACCCTCAGAAGGAAATTCCAGTATTGGACGATGATGGATTCTTCCTGGGTGAAAGCAACGCTATTTTGCAGTACGTCTGTGATAAATACAAGCCTGCCTCTCCACTATACCCTCTGGATCCAAAAGCAAGGTAGCATTTTTAATATTTTTTACTGTATCTTTATACTGCTAGAGAGTTTTTGAAGTGCTATTATATAATAATTAGGTATGTAAGTAGGTACTTTATACTTCGTTTATGGAAAGATATAAATTTCATCAAGAAACATATATTCACTGTTTGTTAACTTAATAAAAACAAATATTTCAGAGCCCTCGTAAATCATCGCCTATGCTTCAACCTCTCTACATACTATGCGCATATTTCTGCATATACAGTACGTATTGTTTTTTCATTAATGTAGAATATACTTTTTTTGTTTGTGAGTTTTGTAGAGTTATTGTTTCGCATAATGTTCAGTTCCTTTTGTTTCATACGCTTCGTATGTGTAAATACTATTTAACGATATATTGTATAAAATATATGTATATGTATTAAACATTTTTATAGCAATGCTAGCAGCGCCCTGCGGATTCATCCTCGTACTTCCCGTTCCTGAGGGAATACGGGGATAAAATATAGCTCATGTTACTCGCTCATAATGTAGCTTTCCATTTGTGATTTTTATTAAATCGGTTTAGTGATTTAGGCGTGATAGCGTAACAAACATACAAACCCACATTGGCATCTATAATATTACCATTTATTTTAATTTAACTACAGCTGTTCAATATTTTCATTAAATTCCAGATGGCTCCAATATTCTTCGATTACTCGCGCACGCCCCTGGGGCTGAAGAAAGTCCACATCGCCCTGGACGTGTTCGAGACGTACCTGGCCCGGCTGGGCACCAGCCACGCGGCCGCCGACCACCTCACCATAGCTGACTTTCCCCTTATCAACTCCACCATGACACTTGAGGCTATTAATTTCGATTTTACCAAATACAAGAGGGTAAGTGTACATACTGTGTGACTGACTGACTGACTTTTACCGGCTAAAACCCCCGGGTCTCCCATCTATGTGTGTAAGGTGTGAAGGGCGACAATGGTATGCTTGCGCAGTCTTCTCTATCGCCCCGGCGGCTCGGCCCGCACCTAGCGCTGGTACAGGCCCCAGCACAAGAAGGTATGCCTACGTAAGAATTAGGCATCCTCAGACGGTTTGGCTCGTGCAATGCGAGTATCAGAGTCACCCGCTCCGACACTCGCTGGCCCACTAAAGGGCCCGAGGAGACGGGCAAACTGCCTTCTTCTTACCCCCACCCGTTTCCGTCGAAGTTGAGCTGCATTAGCGTCAGTCTCCCTGCTCCGCTCCGCGTCCTCCTTCTGTGAAATAACTTCCTCACAGAAGGTGGAGAGAGCTTCCCAACATTCCTCGCTGTTTAGCATTGCTGCGACCAGCCCCGACAGTGATAGGTCCGCGCCAGCTACGGCCACTAAACCCTGGCGCTGTGGTGCCCAGGCAGCACATACCTCAAAAGTTTGTTGTGCTGTGTCCTCCTGTGCACCGCAGTGATGACAAACCGGGATTTCCTTGCTCCGAGCAACCCGGTGCACGTAGGTACCTACCGACTCGCTAGTGACCCTGCCCCATGCGCCAACAGTTGTGGCTTCAATCCCTACCCAGGATAAACGTTCGTGTGATGAATACTTGTATTTTTTCTGCGTCTAGATGTTATTATCGAATATTTAAGTAATTTATGTATTTGTAATACCATGGTTGATACTGATATCCGTAACACAAGTGCTTAAGCTACTTAGTCAAACCTCGGAATGAGATCAATGTATGTGATGGATTAATTAATGAAGTCTGATATTTAAAAAAAATACACTGATCAATTTGAGTTAAAAATTAATATTCTCATAAATTGTTGACATTAGCACACAATTCTATAGCTCGAAACTATTCATATATTTGTGTTATGTATACTTGTTAAACTTATTAACCTATACTTAAAGGTATGTCTATACCTACTTATATTTATTAATCATACTTTACCATCGTCCATGTTCATCACACGAACATTTGCGCCTAGAAGGATCCATACCGGCAGATTATGTTCCGTGACTAGGATCTATAATTATATAATAATTATTTCTACTAGTCCTATCAGGGAATGACTGAAATTTTCCACTATTCTACCTAGCAATAGCGCACAGATAGCAGTGAACTTTATCGTAGAATGCAGATAGTAAATGAAAATATGACAATAGACAAAATCATGATATTACAAACAATTAATCTACGATTGCCAAACTGCACTTCACTACTATCAATAATAATAACCTACTTTCGTCTATTTTGAAATTCTACACTCGTTTACTTATCAGTAATAATTGCGAACCTAAAAAGATTTTTAGTAATTTGTCTCTAAACATTTATATTTTGATTCGGTTATAAAATAATAAAATAAACAATTTGTTTACAAAAATATCTTTATTTTACAGATATACATATGGTACAACTCTTTCAAACAAGATTATCCGAACTTATGGAAGATATCTGAAGGAGCGATGAAGGAAATCCAGCACTTCGCAGCGAATCCCCCAGATTTATCCCACATGGACCACCCTATACATCCTATTCGCAAAATTAATAAATAAGTCTTGACTGTTATACCACATTATGGAATAACCTGAATTAAAAAATTACATAATACACTATTTAAGAAAAAGAAATACCTATATCAGTCAATGTACAAATATGCTTGCTCCCTACACAAAACGAATGATAGACGTAGGTCACATAAAAGTTTGCTTTAAATTTTGATAAATTCTTATTTTGTTACCCAGAACTTATGTATATAATCTAAGTGGTTTTAACAGCATCGTCCGGTTGGAGGCGGAGGGACTTAAGAGACGCATCGCCTAAGATATCCTAAACACGAATATGTGCAGCAGTCACTGTGATTTATGCACTGGAAAAAAATAGAAAAAGCGTGTTAATAAATTTTCATTATGTACATTACGTTTCATTTCATACTACAAATTTAAACCGATCAGTATAAAATAGTCAACAGATGACCTTTCAATGAATCGCAGCTCAAAGCTAACTCATATCCCACTGAACAACATTTACTTGAATTCATTATCAATTGAAGGCTAGCTTTCAAGAAGCCAAGTAGGCCTGTCTTCTAGAGTTTCTCACACCTAAAAAACAAAATACCTACTATCGTAAATGAATGTGACAAACGAATCGGAATAAATAAACTTTACACAAAGCCCTATTTCAATCGCTGATTCATGCAGTTACCTTATTAATAAGGACTTACGAAATCGCCAATTTTCTTGCATTTTGGAGCAACTTCCTCAGGAATGTCTTTAACGACGTTTTCTATTACGGTATCTTGTGTCACTGCTTTATCCTCCACAGCTTGCTCAGGCGCATCGTTGGACCGAATCAGGTTGCCGTTCACGTACCCGGCAGTGAACACAACACAAAGGACAAGCGCTAACATGCACGCACGAGACATGATGGTTTGGAGACTTCTGCTACACTAACGGGTTCCAATGCTTACTCCTTGATATAAAGTCCGAAGCTTTTACAATCAACCTAAAAAAATACCTACCTACGAGTACAATGCTACCCGCATACCAAACACTCGGTCAACGATAACAGCCCACAGACAACGACAGGATGATGTTTTTGTTCAATATTACTTGTCAATCATTCAAGATATTTACTTTTTATTAGTTCATGTAAATACAAATTAATTTTACTAAATAATAATAAACAAAAGCTTTTAAGCAGGCTTTGACATATACAATCCTTATTGGTTCGCTCACACAAGTACTTTTGTAAATATCACACATAAATCCAATTCGTTATGTATAATTATATATAATGTTGTCGCTTCTTCCTAGACTACGAGTGAGGATAAGCAATTACAAATACGTCACTTTCTTTAATCTATCTTAGTCTTCCATTGGCACTTGACCATACGATTGTTTTTATTATTAGCACGGACTAGCAAAAACGAAGGATTCCGCGCTTTCATACTACAGTCTAGTAAGTGGCGCGGAGTCCTTCTTTTTTTACAAGGCCGTGGTTATTAGACGTAAAAAAAAATTGTGCGATTAACATTACCAACAGGATGCATAATCTGATAACGTTTACCTAGCTCTGAAAAATGTACAACCTGTACGTGAACTCAAAAAATAATCCATCTAATCTGTGTCCACATTAGTAGAATATTTCCAAGCAATCTTTTAACTACAGTTAACATTGACATTAATTGCCCCATTGGTGTTAATAATAACAGGATTCGAGTGGTTTTCAAATAAATCATTTTTGTTTGTGCACAGATTGCACTGTTTACAGTTACAGGGTTTATAAATGATAAATAATATTACACTTTAACTATATCAGTATAATAATATCAGTTATTTTCAATCATTGATATTAGTTTGGACTTTTAAAAATGAAACAATGGCTATTGACTTAATATATTAGAAAAGTTAATTTACTTTTCCTATTAGTTATCCTCCAAAAGGATTGAAGATATTCGCGAGAGGGGTTTTGTCGACACCAGTTTGATTGACGAGGGTAGAGATGGGCTTCAGCGGGGTCACAATGGGCTCCAGGTTTGGCAACTTCAGCTGCAGCAACTGCTTGATTTCGTCCGTGCAGAGAGCGCCCGTGATCCTGTCTACCATGTTGCCCCAGAAACCCATCTGGCAGAACCTGAAAGATGAGAGTTATACTCGGATATTTGCATAGGCACACCTTAGGATTATCTTGTTTAATTTAATAGAAGCATAGCTTACTTTGTAATTTATTTTTACGGACACTAAATCAATACCTATTTATTATCAAAAGCATTATTATCTTGCTAAATTAATAAAAAATAAACAAATTGGGAATTCATAATCAATGTACCTGAAATTTTTATCCATCTTGATCTCATCCGTAATTTTGATAAAAGAGTTGCTGTCTAGAGAGAAGGGGAACAGTTTGAACAGTTTAGAATCGTTCTTGGCCGAGGGGCCCACGTCGTGCGCGAACTTGGAGATTAGCCCTACAAAGGACTTGCGCACGCGCGTATCCGTTAGCGACGCGGTCGACTCCACGGACTGGCCCTGCTCGTTCAGGGGCTCGAAGATGTATGCTAACTCGTCGCCATGGGATGGCCCTGACGTCTTAGGCTGGTACAGCGAATTGCTATTATCCGTATCTTCTGCAACAGAATATTTAGTTTTGCCCTTATGTACATTCTGATTTGATAACAAAATATTAACATAAAAGGTGTAATAGCACTTAATACATGTTAGCCTTCATAATTGGCACATTTTAATAGAATGTGCTAATTATAAAATGATTATATCCATTCACTTAAATAGCGCCTGAGTCATAAGAAGTTGATTTACATCAATAAAAGATATTGCGAGCAAAATTATTACAGGAGTTCCCATAATAGCGGGACGTAACGAGGACTCTTCTGAATAACATTCAGTTTACCAACGAACATGATTGTGTCTAAAAAGAGCGGTGGTAGCTCAAAAGTAAAGACACAGTGCCTCTTAACTGAAAAATTAAATCCTGGATCATGATAAACGGACCCCGTCTAAGCGCAGGTCGTAAAGCTAGGATGATGATGATAATGTCTAAAATTAACTGACCCGCTAAAGGCACGCCCGGGAGGAAGTAAGAGCCCTTGGTGAGGTTGCCGACAAACTCGAAGCTGTAGAGGAAGGCCGGCGCCCCGGAGCCCCACTCCTGCACGCTTTTGAATGCGGGGAAGTTGAACAACGCGTCTCCTGCAAATTCATTAACCAAATCATTATTGATATAAATAATAAATGCGAACTGTCTACGCTTGCATGTTTCGTTTTTACGTTAATCGGACGTAGGCTAGTTTTGGTTGCTAAAAGTCCTGCATGTTATACTTCAATCGCGGACAAAGTCGCGAGCAACAGCTATTATTTGATAAGTGCAGCTAGTATTTGATAGCTTCTGCCTACTGCTTTATCTTGTATTATTATTAAATAAATATAAATAATAAATAAATATCCGACGACATCGCATAGATTGATCTGACTCCGAGGTAAGTAGCTTAAGCACTTGTGTTACGAATATCAGAATCAACAGTGGTATTACAAATATATACTTAAATATTGGATATTAACACCCAGACACAGAACAAACACAAGTATTCATCATACGAATATTTGTCCTGGGTGAGGATCGAACCCACAACTCTTAGCGCATGGCCGGGTCATTTCCGAATGCGCCATCGAGCTTGTCTAATTATTATTTAATATTAGTATTAATATTCATGTAGATGAAGCAGTAGCGAATTTATATAAATGAGCTTGTGTTACTGAGATATCATGTGACTGTCAAAATAGTGATCTACACACAATTATTGAGATCGGTTTAGTAATTTCAGAGATAAGTAGCAATATTAGTTGAAGCGATAAATTGAATCACGCATTTATGATGTCCAGCCCATTTAATTGCTCGTAGCAATTTGATACGTGACAATTACATTTAAAAGGTACTTAACTAACTAAACTTCACGCTACTTCCCTACTTCATCTTTATTCTTTACTAGCTTCCGCCCGCGGCTTCGCCCGCGTGGAAATCGGTTATATCGCGCTTTTTTTTTCGCAATAAAAGTAGCCTATGTTCTTTCTCAGGGTCTAAAGACTGTCTGTGCCAAATTTAATCAAAATCGGTTGAGAGGTTTAAGCGGGAAAGCGTAACAGACGCACAGACAGAGTTACTTTCGCATTTATAATATTAGTAGGGATAAGAACATAACTATTATACGTAATAGGTACGGTACACACGTGTGTATTTAATATGTACGTAATAGGACAATATAATATACACACAATTACATAAAGGTGTCACCTTGATATTTTGAATATTGAATAGGAGTAAGCACGAAAAACAATAATGCATCTCCTCTTAAATAGCATAGCAAATGTACGAGCTTAAAGCATCTTTTTGCAGACATTTTTACTAAGCTTAGTTTATCGAATTGTGCGTAAAATAAATATCGTAAAAGAATAAGCTCCCAACTGGAATCGATTATAAAAGGGTCTGTGCAGGTATGAGGGGCTACGCACAAAAACTGCGCCGTTGGAATCCCCTTCACCCTCATTGGGGAATTAACTGAGGGGTCTGGCATACCCTTGGGTATTCGTAGAATTATTACTTACTTATTTGTGTGTTGTAAAAATTCTAGTGGATCTTAATTTTTATTTTCGACTAGAATAGATAATATGTGCATAAATGTTATTAGGTACCGAGGCAATTTATAATTTATATATAAATACTTACATAGCATAATTATGCATTTATTGAATATACACATTTTTAATTTGCTTACTTCTGTAAACAACATGAAGAAACTTGATTCATGTTCTGTGTCTTAACTTGTGAATGTAAACCCATTAAATAAAGAGTATCATATACCTACCTACTTAATATCATTCATTTAAGAGTTATCTTGCCAAAATATGTTAAACTAATTCATTTAATACAACTATTCAGCCTAATTTTCATGGGATTGGTCCAGTAATTTCACGTACCTATTTATTTTTATTCTCCTGTAGGTAGTGTACCTATTTGGTAGGTAGCCAGATAGAAACTTATAAAATCCGGGACTATTCTGGGAGTCCCACACACCACGCCGCTTCGCTTCGGCGTGCGGTAAAGCATTCCCCGCGTAAAGAAAAAAAAACGTCGCGGCTAAAAAATTCTTATGCATTGATAAAAAATCAATACAAGTTGTCTCTAACTAGTAGGTTTTCGGAATCCGGGGCAATAAGTTCTAATTACTGGACACGGGACAAGACGCAAAATTCCGGGACAACCCCGGATTTCCCGGCCATCTGGCAAGCCTAACTGTACCACGCTTTGATTTTGATAAGCAGTTTCTACTTTACCCGTGTCTCTTGCTATAGCTGTTAGTCCTTCGAGTATGTTCGCATTAGCCGCCTCCGAAAGCTTCTCGTAATACTTCTCGTAGTCGCCCAGAGGGAGAATGTTCTTCAGGTCCGCTTTCTTCACCGGTAACAGACCATCAACTCCCTCCACGACGTTGTTCAAACCACCGATAATATCCTTCTTTATAAAGTTTTTGATCTTCATCATGAGATTTGCCAATTCAGTCGCATATTTCCCTAGAATTAAGTAGACATAAACTATTTAATATAGCTTGAAAAGAAGAGTAAAGTAGGATAGGAGGGATATAAAAAATAAATAGATAATTTCTTAACTCCCTACAGGTAAGTATGTAATCACAGTTTTTAAGGATAATCTGCGATGTTTGAAAGCCAAGTTAGGGTAATTTAGTTTAAATGAGAGGATTTACAAAACTAGTTTGGGCAAATTATTTTGACCAGTTGCACTGATAATCTTACCAAAGACTGCTCGCACCGTCTCAGCTGACGTGACTCCTGTAAGAAGCGGTATTTTCTGCTTTTTTTTCTTAAGAGATTCCGCCGGCTCCTCTGTGATCAAAGTGGGTAAACCACGTCTGTCTTCCTCTCCCTCCACGCGTACTCCCGCGCCTGAATATAATAATAGGTAATCAATTGGGTCCGAGGAACTACCTCAACCAGTCATTAACATTCCTTTCTTCCGATCGATTAATATGACTTCGAAATGAAATTGTAATTCTAAATCTAATAATATTATATGCATTAATGTAGCGAAAATAGTTTACCATTACGTCCAATGATTTCTTCAAGGAATTTCTTCGTATCCACCAGGTCTGATGCTATTTTACTATCGGCCTGCAAATACAAAAGAAAGTGCAAATGGTTTTTCCTTATAAAGTAGAACATAAAAATAGTACGTGACGTGAATATTAAAGCGCTAACTCATCAGTTCATTGTTGTTTTCGTACCATGATTATCTTCTCAGCGCTTTGCTTCCTCAAACAGAGGACAAGTCTCTCTACAGGAGTTTCAGGACAGCCTGTACGCTTAGCCAATTTGCGGGAATGATTTTCAGGATCAGGGCGAATGGTGCCCGGAGACAGAGGTGTGCCCGACAACGCGACCACGCCTTGGTTGCTGCGGCCCTCCGAAGATAAAGCCATTACGGACGCGGCGCTACCACCAGATCCTTGTCCCATTATGGTTATCCTGGATGGATCGCCACCGAAGAATTCAATGTAATCCTTGACCTGGAATTTTATAAATAAAACCTAGCTAAGTATACAATATTGGTGAAGTGTCGCTGAAATTTATCTAGCCGAATTGACAATGGAAACTCATTATCATGTATAAATGAAAACTGTTACATAAGGTACTTCGATTTGTGGTAAAATCTGACAAAAAAATTAACAGGAACTTACCCAATTAATAGCAGCGTATAGATCAAAGAGTCCAGCATTTCCAGAAGCTTCCTTCTGTCCATTGCTGATAAATCCAAGAGACCCCAAGCGGTACTGGGGGACTACAAGAATGGTGTCCTGCTGTGTGAGGTGTTTTCCCTAAAGCAATTAAACATAGGTCATGCCTCAAAACTGTGGAAGTAGCATTTTCTATCTAATCGCTTGACTAGAGAGTATATTATTTATTACTCATGCAGGAGATTATAACTAACTATTGTTGTTAAAGATATATTGATAGGTTACATTTATAATATTATAGGTACTTACCCCGTACGGTGAAGCTGATCCAGTGCGGTAATTACCTCCATGGATGAAAAATATAATGGGTGAACCTGCAGAGCAAGATATACGAATGAATATTATGACGATAAAGAAACTAGCCGGATGTGTTTAAGGAATCTAACTGCCCCTTTGACTCTGCCTACCTCTTCGGGGATTACGAGGTGATGATGTATATGTATGTAAAGAACTGCCTCGTTGATCTAGTGGAAGCATGCGCCGCCTAAGGACCAAGATGTCCCGAATTTAAATCCCAGGTCGGGTCCCAGGTCATAAAATTTGTGGCTGGTTATTTAAATATTGAAATTACTCAGTAACAGTCCAGAGTCATGAAGTTGGCGGTTAAATCACCCCCGTGCCTCGGACCTCTCACCGGTCATGTCGAATTGCCGTTTCACCACACTATGAGAGTAAAGGAATAGAGAGTGCACCTGTGTTTGCGCATACACTTAGTGTACGTGCAATATAATATCTCCTGTATAGGTGCCTAATTCTCGTTGATTGGCTGCCGTGACCGATATAGGTTAGGAGGAAATTATTATTATTATTATTATGTAAAGAAGCTGTAGGTATGTAACTAGCGATGTAAGCAAATGGCTGTTGTGTGATTGATCTGTAGATACCTTTTTCATCGCCAGGCATCTTGGGAGCGAACACATTGAGACAGAGGCAGTCCTCATGACCAATCATCATGTTCGGGTAGTTAGGGTGCGGCTGAGCGCAGACCGGGCATGGTCTCGTCGCGTTCTGCTCGCCAGCCAGGAGGCGACGCACTGGCCTCTGGAACCTTCTCTGTCCCAATGGGGGCTCCGCATATCTGAGAAGTAAGCGATTTAAAGGTTTGGAACCAGTGACTACTGGTAAACTGTAATAAAAACAGTGTGTTCTAAACCTATTAAGACAATATTTTTCAGATTTTGGATTTGGTTTCTCCTGAGAAGGTGCATGAGTAGGCAAGTTTTCCACAGTATTTCAGTTCATCCTTTTAATACGTAAAACGCTTTTAACATAACGCTGTCACGTAGGGGTCTAACGTAGGGGTTTAGTCCGTACTTATTATCCGTCCACTTCTCACGCAAGGAACTCCGGAGAGGGTCCTCCTTAACAAAAAGACGAATCAAGACTATTCAAAGACTTTATCAGTTTGTAATTATTTAAGTAGTTAAATAAACTGCCGCGGCCGCTACTACATCTATTCCGAACTCCGTTTTTTAATTAAGGAATCATTGGGGGTTCATGAAGCATACTTGAAGTAAGTACCCCTAACCAATGCCTTACTAATGGATGTTATCGTAGTAAACTTAGCTAGACCTTATCCCGTAAAAGGTGTAGTATCCGAAGGTGTTGTCCTTGACGCCCTCGAGGCGGGCGCTCCTGCCGTGCCTCTGTGTGAAGACCACGGCGGCATCGGGCTGCGGCGGCGCGGCCGGGTCGCCGCCCACCACGGCCCCCGCTGGAGCCACCACATAGCTCGAAAGCAGCACACCGCACCAACACACCACAAACATTTTTGCCAACTGATATAATCTATGTCACATCCCACATGGTTGGCGGAAACCGTTTCCTGTGTGATATGTGTAATCTTTTTTTATTTCTATTATTAGCCGTCATCGAGAGACTTTTTTGCATGTATTATGATTTTTTTTAATCCAAATTAAAAAAAAAGACAAACATTGTAGATTAGTATTCTCTGCAATTGCTATAGTGAGGTCGAAATATTTCAATTTGTAAAAAACACATCAATCTGAAGCTAGCCTACCTACTTCATAGATTTTTAAAGGCCACTTGATGTTGGCCCTTAATAATTTTGTAATTCGTATAAACTTACGTGATTTGAAGGGTATTCCAATTAGGTACAGATAGCCCGCGAGATGAATGCAGAGCTCAGGTATGTTTCGCCTTAGGCCCCGACTGCATTCAGCTCGCGCGCTATCTGTATCTATATACTTACAATTCATATAATGCCTTTTAAATCTTTTTAATTTGAACACCCTTGGACAAAGAGTTGTTGATAATAGTTTTAAGGTCGGGTCTGGATGTTTAAAGTACCTTCGTTGAATTTGACTTCCATAATATAAATGCTTAAGCTATGTGCAATTGTGCATACATAATTACATAAGCATCCAATCGGTGTAATAATTATGTCTCATCATTATTTATTTATTAATTAATAATGTAACCGTAGAGCTTGTATAAAAGGGATCATAAATGTTGAAGAAGCAAGTGAGGTGTGTAAGGACTGTGCCATATAAGGCATATATCGCCATATATAATATTATGGCGATCGGTTCTTTCTCTTTGCCTACCCGCTAGGGAGATTCTACAACAGTTGTCCGACACTCGTTTCTCCGCAAAACTGTTCCTTGACAGAACGATTCGTCATTGGAAATTTCGCCGACAGTACTTTTCTCCTACAAACGATTCGCCGACATAACGATTCGTCGTTGCACATTTCGACGACGGAATGTTTCAACTAAGAACGATTCGCCGACAGGTAAACTCGCCGACAGTGCTTGATTTATAAGTTTGGAAAATGCAAAATCCGTAACTTTGAGTATTTGCTAGTTCTTAAGCCAATTTAGTTTTGTCTGTTGCCAGATAGTAATAATTACTCAGTTATATGTGATTTTTATTATATCAAAAGCATATTGAAGAATTTTATTTGCGAAATTTCCAATGACGAATCGTTCTGTCGAGGAACAGTTCTGCGGAGAAACGAGTGTCGGACAACTGTTGTAGAATCACTACCAATTTAAATTAAAGTAATATGTTTTTTGGCAGATTTAAATAAGTTTTGTTTATTGCGTCTCGACATTTGCTGTTCATCACAAAAACAAACTATGTGAAAGCGATTTTGGCGGGATTGGCAGCAAAACTTTATACTTTAAAGATATTAATAGAAGTCTTATTAAATACTGCTAGTAAGTACCATTTGTCTACAGTAAACTATTCCGTAAAACATATACAACAGATTTATAATATTATTGTATGTACATAATTTATTTAAATTTTACTTGATAATTCGTATTTATATTTTTATATTCAAACAAACAAACAAACATACATTATAGCATCACGCCCATAATCCCCGAAGGGGTAGACAGAGTCAAAGGGGCAGCAGGCCCCTTAAATTTTTTATCATAATAATAGTAAAAAATATATATTATCTATACTTATAATAAATCTGTAGAGGTCAATTCTGTAAATGAAATATATTTTCAAAATAACTATCAGGGGGTGATTAGTGATCGATACTGATGCCAAAAATGCAATCAGTAAAATTTTTGTCTGTCTGTCTGTCTGTCTGTCTGCCTGTCTATCTGTCTGTCTGTCTGTCTGTCTGTCTGTCTGTCTGTCTGTCTGTCTGTATGTATATTCCTTATAGAAACAAAAACTACTCGACAGATTTTAACGAAACTTGGTACAATTATTCTTCATACTCCTGGGCAGGTTATAGTATACTTTTCATCACGCTACAATCAATAGGAGCAGAGTAGTGAAAGGAAATGTTGGGAAAACGGGAGCAGTTACTCCATTTTTTAAGCTTCCGTCGCGTGTGCAGCTTTAATGGTTAAAGTTACATAGAAATCATGTATGACGGAAATAGTCTTTATAATATTAACCATAAACGCGGGTGACACCGCTGGCACAGCTAGTCAATAATAAACACTCGGCGTCCAAAAAATCGCACCTTTTAAAAATCTTATTAAAAAATTCTTAAACCTTATTTAGAGGATAGTATTGAGTATCAATAGAAAGGTAACAAATAGGAGTATCAAAAAACACTAAAATTTTACTTTTGTTCAATTGTAATTACACAATGACAAAATAAAAAAAAATAAAAATCCTTAATTAGGTCCAATTATCAACACATATTAATTTACAAAAAAAAAAAAAATTCAAAAAGTGACTTAAAATTAACTTTAAATCTTGTGTTACTGCCCCTCGCCCCGGGTCTAGATCATAATATCAACAGTCACTATATCGACCGTCGCTGTATCGAAAAAATTCCATCGACGGGTTAATGTATCGACAGCACAACATATCGATAGTACGCTATATCGACGGTACACTAAATCTTCGGTACGTTACATCGACAGTTCACCAAATCGATAGAACGCTGCATCGACAGTATACCATATCGATAATACGTTGTATCGATAGTACACCATATCGATGGTACGCTGCATCGACTAACCGACCCGAGCCAGATTTAAATAAAAACACAAGATTTTAAAAAGTTTTGTTTAATTTTTTAATTGCTTGATTTTGATGTAACTTATTATTTCTATTTAGGTTTTTTCATTTATACTGTCAATGTTATAGTTATTTTGAAAGATATTGTAATAAAAACTAAGGGTACTCAATATGAAATTATGATTTTTTGACCATTTTATGATATGATATGATATGATTTGTTACCTACAACATCAAAACAAGCAATTAACAAATTGAACAAAACTTTTTAAAATCTTGTGTTTTTATTTAAATCTGGCTCGGGTCGGGTAGACAATGCAGCGTACCATAGATAATATGGTGTACTATCGATACAACGTATTATCGATATGGTATACTGTCGATGTAGTGTTCTATCTATTTGGTGAACTGTCGATGTAACGTACCGTCGATTTAGTGTACCGTCGATATATCGTACTATCGCGTTGTTGTGCTTTCGATGTAGCGTACCATCGATTTGAGGTACTGTCGATACATTAACCCGTCGATGGAACGTTTTCGATACAGCGACCGTCGATATAGTGACTGTCGATATTATGAACTACACCCCCTCGCCCCGATGACGGCTTCCATACGGTCTCTCATGGACCTATATTTTTTGTTTTAAAAGAAAAAAGTCAATTGCTTTTTCAGATTCGATTTTCAAATTAGTGCCCTTAGAACTCGGTATCAAAAAAAAATATAGTACCTATTTTTTCGTACTATAATTTCTTCAGTAATATATAATACGAAATATAGTAGAATGCATGCTATATTTTATAGTACGATTGGCAAACCTAAGCTCATGATTTGTCGATTTTATGATTCTTCGAGAAAAGTTTTTTGAGTATTTAAAATGCGAGCAAAATGCATTAGATTTTACGTAGGGAACGCACTTACGCTTTAAGAACAACATTCATAATAATATTAATAATAATTAGTTATTAAGGCGAGTGAAATTAATTTTGTACATACCTACACCAACAAATTAATTCAAATATTCAATATTGTGCAAATCTACAACCTTTGCAACACTACGCTAATACAACCGCCATACGATAATGAACGATAGTTGCAGGCAATAAGGTTTATTTACGGTTAAAGTCATTTTCCACAACTCGTAGCGTAGTCATTTAACTGCGGATAGTTGACATGGCTATCCTCTCAGTATAGTTAAAGCACATGACTTCGCTTGTAAAATTGTGTCATATTTAAGAATTTTACAATAAAATGTACAATATAAAACTATTTAACCTTGGCATGTGCTATTTATGTGGTGTAGTACATATTTATTATAGAAATTTTAAAATATTTATTTATTAAAAAAAAAATCGATTAATATTTCTAGAAATAAGATTAATCTTATAAATAAGTGGAATAATAGTAACAAGTGGCTCAAACATTGCCTACAGCAAATCTTGCAGCCGGTATTGATTTCCTTTTATGACATAGGTAGGTACTAAGAAAGAAATTTCATCAGTACCTACATTATTTTCGAATCTGTAAATAAATAAATCAATGTCACAAGGCATGAAGCAGTCGAAACGTTTTTCGAAACAATGCTGTTACGACTACGTCATTCGACTCTGTAATCTTTTAAACCTATGAGGCAGTGCATAAAAAAATCAAAACAGTATACGTAGGAGAAGGGGACCAAATATTAATAAAACTTTAAAGATCTTTAACATTTAATGGTGGTATCGATGAGAAACTTGATATCATTCTGAACTCCAATGAGAGTAAACTTATTTAGATGGGTACTTACTTAAAGAGTTAAATTAAATGGTTTTTTCCTAACTTTACGCCAATTCCCTATTTATATTTTTTTAGGGATATTTCCTAACATTATATAAATGATCTAAACAGATTAATGAATACCTATATGACTGTTTATGTATCACATAATTTTAATTGATGTCTAAAATTAAATATTTTGTAAAAATTCATTAAAAAAGATTAATTGTCTCCGATACACTGTAAACCATAAGAACGAGAAATGCTTATTTTTTTGTATGTAGTGAGGTACGGACACCGACTCGTTATGTTGCGCGAACATGTTCGTGGAACGATATTATTTGGTTGATTTCCTAACTTCTATAGCCAAACAACTCATAAATATTATACAAAACGTTGTGCAACTATATCACTATTATGTTTTAATAAATATTTGATGAATATTTTATGTGATTGTCAAGATATTGAATTAAAACCATATTGTGCAGATTGGTGTTTGAACCTTGTCCTTGTGACGACACAGTATACGTCGCGTTTGCGTCATCACATCGTGAACAGCGCTCAAACGGGGAGGACGTGGGATGAACGTGTGCAGTGCTTAATTAGAAACATACAATATATTTTTTCAAATGTTTCTAATATCGAAATTATAAAGTACAAAGCTAATTAGGATAGGTAAATGTTAATAATATTTTATTCTGTGTGTACTGTGATTATTAACGTGTCATAGTGCTTCAGTGACTAATAAATTTTGTTTATTGTTGCAGGTTCTACGTGAAGGCGCCGCCACCATGGCGTCGGACGAACAATTTTCATTATGTTGGAACAATTTCCACGCAAATATGTCAGCAGGCTTTCATGGCCTGCTGTCGCGTGGAGATTTAGTAGATGTAACGTTGGCTGCCGAAGGCAGATTATTACAGGCACACAAATTAGTTTTATCAGTATGTTCTCCCTATTTTCAAGAAATGTTCAAAATGAACCCAACTCAACATCCCATAGGTATGTATTTGGTTTTTAGAAATGAAATTAACCATGTGTTTTTTTATGTACTAATAATTTTTTCCTTTGTTTCAGTATTTTTAAAAGATGTTAGTCATTCAGCGTTAAGAGACTTATTACAGTTTATGTATCAGGGAGAAGTTAATGTTAAGCAAGAAGAGTTAGCATCGTTTATTAGTACCGCGGAACAACTTCAAGTTAAAGGTCTAACCGGTAACCAGAACGAAGAGAGTTCCACGCCATCTAAACCAAAGCCGACTTCGAGGCCAGGCCCCAGGTCGTCACAACAAAGGCAATCTGTAATGACTAAGTTAGAGACTGATTTAGATTCTAAGCCCTCATCAACTCCAGTAGCAATTAAGCGACCAAATAGGCCATCAATAGCATCAAATAATTCATCGTCGTCCCAAAGTGGGCCGGCGAAAAGAAAATGTGTGGACCCATTAGAAGCTGGACCATCAGGTTCTGCGAAAGAGGAATTCGTAACGATACCAGACGAAGACGAAAACAACGCAGTGGCACCCAAAATGGAACCTGAATTTGTTAACGAAAGTATGTGGGATGACGATGAAGAAGGAGCGAATAATGATGACACGAATTTTGGCGAAGATGACTCTAATATGGAAATGACTGGTACGTATTCAACATTTGGGGACTTGCTGTACGGATTGCAGATCGGATTTTTTTTTAATATGGTGTTTTATTTCAGGGTTTGATGGTTCAGCGACTGGCGATGGCAATATTACGGGGGGCGGCGAAGGGGGTGCTGTAGGTGATGCACAAGGTAGGTTTGCTAATCTTGTTAAAAGGACAATTTTATCACGTGCTGTGATAACATTGTCCTTCTTTTAACGTGTATGATCGCCATTTCAATCTTCACTTTCAAGCATTTTTAATCCAAGCGATCATATGCGTGTTAGTAAGTAGTAAATGAAATTTGTAAGTTAGATTAAGTTGTAGTGGTAGATATTAGCCTTAGTTATATAATTAGTATAGTGGTACATATCAGGTACGGTATTGGTAAAATTGGTAAGGTAAAAATGAGAAGGTAAATGGTAAAGTAAAGGAAAAGGTAATTTCGAGGTAAAGGTTAATTTAAGGTAAATGGTAATGTAAAGGTACAGGTACTATGCAATGCTAATGGTAAATCGAGGTAACGTGTTGGTAACCTGAAAAAAATAAACGTGAAGTTATGATATTGGCATGATAAAGGCAAGTATATTACAGCGGACTGGTAGAGGATATGGTAAAGAATGGCGCCATGGTACACGAGAGGTATTGCACCCAGTTGAAATAAGTTGTCGGATTATGTTTTGTGTATGTCGACGGGTTTTGTATCATGGTAAGTTTGTGCGTTCAACCCACCGACTAATAAAGGTCCGTTACCCGGGCGGCGCGACCAGCCCCCTGGATATAAATATAATTGAGCCATACCTACATGTAGGTACTAGTAATGTCCCCCAAAACCTTCGTGGGTTATTATGTCCCGCGGCTTCTTCCTTTTCCCAAAATGTCCATTTCCTAAACGTCCCTTTCCCAATAAGTCCCTTTCAAAATTTCCATTTCAATGACCTTTTCTCAATGTCCCTTTTTCAAAATGTCTCCTTCCCAAAATGCCTTTCCTAAAAATTTCGTCAATCAGGTTGTACCTATGAAATATGGGTGAGCACACTCTAGAAATGTGTTCACCATTTAGTAAAAGGTCTTAAATAATTGACGTGCGTGTGCATTGGGTGAGCACCCTCTAAAAATGAATAAAAATGTACCTATTCACCATTCAGCAAAAAATTACAATCTTGCAATTTGTAAAATGATAGAACCGAAGGTATTTAATGAAATGTGTGCTAACTCTGTTCTCACACAGGGTAAGCAGTATCTCTGTATATAATGACTACAAATATGTACCTACCAATAACTACATACATAGGGTTTCAAATTTCAGTTTCACAAGATCCGTAATAAAAAAATTACAAATTTTTTCACTTGCGTGTGCATTGGGTGAGCACCCTCTAAAAAAATTCAGTCGAATTGAGAACCTCCTTTTTTTTTTGAAGTCTGTTAAAAATGAATAAAAATGTATCTACCATTTAGTAAAAGTTCTAAAACAATTGTAAATACAATCTTGCAATTTGTAAAACGATAGAACCGAAGATATTTAATGGAAATGTGTGCTCACCCAGTTCTCACAAAGGGTAAGCCGTATCTCCGTATATAATGACTTTACAAATACCATACCAATAGTGTACAAAATTTTAGTAAAAATCTATTTTAACTAGGGTTTCAAATTTCAGTTTTACAAGATCCGTACATAATAAAAAAATTACAATTTATTTCTTGTGCTCACCCAATCCTCATGTTATTAACCGATTCATTGCGGATGACACGGCAGTCATGTCATAATTTTTCTTAACGTGTGGCGTATGACTCGGGAGACGTGCAATTTTTAAATCGATTGTATCTCCCTCAAATTATATTTTAGAAGGTTCTACTCTAAACAAAACCATCCTTATTTTCGACGTAAATCAAGCCTGTAGGCTTCGTTTCTGAATATTCTGTGAAAATTAGAAAAAATAGGGATTGTCAATTTTTTTTAAGCTGCATAAATGCAGCTGCATAATTATTTTGCTATAAGTAAACGAACGAACGTATTTATCATTTTCTTTACAATAGGTTAAATCATCACTAGGCTGAGAATCGGGCAATTTCTTCTTGCGAGTCACAGAAGGTTTTCTGGGAATCAGTTGACAACTTGGTTTTCTTTAGCAAAGGTTCTTCCGTGAACATAGTCTGAGATTCGTGAACGTCAGAATCGCCGGTCAACAGTCGTAATTAACTTTGTAATTATGTCTAAAATTTACTTATGTATTGCTTATGTTTACTTATCACGATTAGAGAATTGCTTATTGCATAATTTAAAATAATTTAAGCATTTAAGGTTGACCGTCCATTCTAACGTCAGAATAGCTATTCAATCTCTGTAGAGCAGTAACGTAGAATTAATGAATTTTTTGTGGAACAAAAAAATTGCTTATCAATTGCTTATTTCACAATTTATAAGTTTAGTCCCTAATATTATTTCCATTAGTTAAGTACAAGCTTAAAATCGCAAGTGCCTGTTAATATCATAAGAGCAAAGTAACGTATGTTGGAAATTGCGTTTACATTACAAAAGGTCTTAAAATGCCTGCCAATATTGAGTGAGACGAAATAAATCAACCCTCGATAATTTTTATGAATTACTCGACGTACATTTTTACTTGCCTTATCATTAATATCGTTGCGTTGAATCAAAGCTTTTTAATTGCATTAACATTATTTTTCATAATGAAAAAAGGAAGGAAGTTTTTGAATTCCTTGGATGAACAAAAAAAAAGCGTTTTTACCATATAAAAAGTTATTTCAACCTTTACTTTAGTTACCTACCGTTACCTAGGCCAATTACAGAACAAGGGTTGTTGTGTAATTGGCCTAGGTAACGCACTTTTTATTTCTGTAAATACTGGGTCACTGGCTGCAGGTAGGTTATTGTCACTTTGAAATAACTTTTTATATGGTAAAAACGCTTTTTTTTTGTTCCTCCAAGGAATTCACAAACTTCCTTCCTTTTTTCATTATGAAAAATAATGTTAATGCAATTAAAAAGCTCTTTAAATTTAACAACGAACGTAATTTACATCGGAAACCCACATCTATTTAATGTACTCATTTTTCTAACTTTGAAACCTACCAAAGGTTTGCAACATCTGAATAAAAATGTAATTTAGGTACCTGCCATTTTCAGGAAAACACTTAGTAAACCTACTCAAAAACCATTCAAAACAACGGAAACTTCCGTTAACTTCCGTGGTTTGGGTTCAACTAAATAAATCAAGTCATTACAGGTGTAAAAACCAAGAAAAACAATAAATCTTTTTATATATGGCTAGTGACGACACGGTAGCCGTGTCATCTACTTCTATGGCGTTTGATACGGCAGACGTGTCACAAAACATTTGTATGCCGCCACTACTAAAACTTTATTGGAAATGTGCGCCGCAACGAATCGGTTAAAAGGGCCGATATTCTAGCGAACTAGCAATTTAATGGCATTCATTAACTTTAAACATGATTTTGTAAAACATAAAACAAACTACTATCTCTGTGCGTTCTTGAGTAAAAGTTTTTTGAAAGTGCTCACCCAATCCTCTTATATTATCGTAAAGTGAAAAACGTTTATATATCTTTGTAACTAAACGTTGGAGAAAAAGTAAACATGTCGAGTCATAGTAAACATTTTTACTAAATGCTCATTTAGATACATTTTAATATTTTTATCTACTTTAGGAGATATACGTAATTTATTGTTTGTATGAAATTCTATAAGCTGCTACCTAATCCAGGGACCATTGATTCTACCATCGCCTTCCCGACTTAGAGTAGTATAGTATAGTCTGTACTAACTTTTGTATTCTTTTTATTTTTAAATTAAATTCATTTGTATACCAGTTTTGACTGTTTCACTGCTCAAGTCTACCCTCGCCATCTCGTTTTGACCTGTAAGCTCGGTCTCGACGGTTAACTATGTATGTATGAGTTTGTTTGTTTGCATGAACGCGCTAATCTGTGGAACTACAGGTCCGATTTGAAAAATTCAATAAGTATATTATTTATTACCAGATAAACTTTCATAATAAATGGATGAACTATGTAGGTATTTACGTGCGTTATGTATATGTACCTACAATAAATAAATACAATTTATTTTCTACATGTCTTTTTATTTTACCTCTTTACATCCACGGACTAGTAAAAAAAGGACTTGGCGCCACTAACTAGACGTTGTAGCTTCGCAGGTGCTCCAACGCCTCCAACTAGACACGTACATTGTGGCAACACATTGACATAAACACTCAAAAATATCTTCAATAACCACACGTTAATGATATTTAGGTGTGTTATATAAAAATGTGTCCTACCTAATTAAAGTGCACCCTTAAACACGGTTGCGAACTTATAACTTAGATTATTGGTTAATCCATCAAATTATGTATGCATATCAATTCTTAAAAGTTGAGGATGAATTGTGCCTTTCCGCCAGTAGATGTCGCTACGAGCTTTCGTTGGACATCAAGCCGTGCCCACAGGCTTGCTAAGAGACGCAATACAAAATATATTCGCTGTAGCGTAATAATGTAGTCACAATGCCAATAATATTATTTAACAGGTAGAAGCTACTAGGTATAATTTTTGTGATTGGTTCAAATTCTCTGCTTTTCAGACTCACACCTATACAAAACGTGAATGAAAAAAAGTCGCACGTTTGTTGTTGTTGCTAAGATGATGGCATTGTACTACTTAGATGGCGCAGTGATCGATCATTTGTTATGTGCATATAAAACTCCGGGCTTCATTCGTTTAATGGAGCGGCATGTATCTTCAGCTGATTAATAAAGATTTTACATAGTTACTCACTACACTGTCTAGAATACACTATCATTACAAAATAAAATGCCTACAGTCAGACATTTTGAATATCAAGTGCGCTGGTGTTGAGCCTCATTAATTAGTAAAGGTCTTTGCCCGGTCATACTGTAGGTCTATCATTACGCTAATAAGTAATATATAAAGCTATACTTAGTTAAAACAAAAACAACTTACAGCAGACAACAAATTATACAGAAATTGATTTGTGCATTGGGAGAAGTGTACTATTAGGTTGTACAGAGGTCCCTAAACTAGGTTGTGCCTGTATCTTGGGCAATCAAATATAATTTTAAATATTAATAATAGTTATTATACCTATGAGTTATTGCAATTGCAATGTTACATTACATATGTAAGTACACTTAACACAAGTGATTTTTATTACGGTAAAGTCTTATGTCTTATATTAGATACCAAGGTAAATAATTCCCCATAAGCGGTGCGGGCGGAGGAGAAGCGGAGGAGACTAATTCATAGGTAAAAGTATTTTTTTTTCACATACCTACCATTACGCCTGCAATTCGCGAAGGGGTAGTGTTTAATTTAAAAGAAGGGAACAATCAGTGCTATTTTCTCCAAATAAGTCAGTAATGCTGAAGCATGCACGAAAGATAGATTTAAAGATGATGAATATCAAATAAATGGGATTAGATGGTGTCAGGAATTAACTTATATCAGTTTTAAATAACATGTATGAAGCGATACCCACTATGAGCATACGTTCTCTGTGGTCGGTAATAAACGACTACAGCGCCACTATTTAAAAAACGTGAAACGAAACGAAAATGTAATAAATTTCGATATAATATTGTACTTCTTTTTATTAAAAGCTAATTAATATGCATCGAACAAACAAATTAAGATGATGTCTAGTTTCATTATTTTATGAAGAATATGAAATTATTATCATAGATATTATAGCCTTATTACGTAAAAATACTTTTGACGTTTAATACGTGACAAGGAACATAATTCCGTTATTTGTGGTCATCCGTCTTCACGCCGTGAAATCTATGGTTGTAATTGTGTCAGTCAGAGATTGTTTACTATTTTGGGAATTTATTAAAATTAAATGTTTATTTGTAGTAAATGTGACTGTGCATTCGGCATTAAAACTTTATCAGTGAAGTGTGTAACAAAATGGATATGTAGATGCTCTCGAGTTCCGAGATATGTGTCGATTCAGAGATGAACGTGTTTACGTCAAGTGTTTTAGATTATTTTGTGTTTTTATTGTGCTGTTAAGCAGTGATTGTGGTTAAAGAAAGTGCAATTATCATAGATATTCATAAAGTGATTGCAGTGCACACGATTTCTGCGAGTAACATCGGGGAAAGTAACACGACATGTAAACCATTACAGGTTGTCAACGGGTGTACCAGGTATTGCGTTGGTTTCTAGACTAAGATATATCTTGGATGTATTACTTGCAGTTACATTTAGTCATTAATATTGGTTCGGAATTTTAACTTTGCACGGAGAATGGTGAATTTTAATCACGATATTTTGGCAGCTTGTAAACATAACCTACAAACTGTATCAGTACCTTGTTGTTTTTCAAATGTGTTTCATATTTACCAGCTTAGAACTATATGTAAAGATACTTAATTTTCTTCTTTAATTGTCTGATTAGGTTTCTTAAATCACGACTGAATTTATTGCAATTGCTGCAATGGTGTATGGTCTTGTTTTGACTGAATGTATTCCCTCCTAATTTTCGCAGATGACATTTTAAGCAATTAATTTTGATCAGTTTGTGTTAAGATAGATGCTTAACGCCAAATATAATTAGAATAAGAACTAGGTAACTATAATCTACTTTCTGAATTATGATTGCAAAATTTTAGTAAATATTACATCAGTATGTTCACAATTTTGTTATGATAACAGTACAACATTTTTCATATTACATAAGATATGAATACTTTTGATATAAACCATACTGCTTGGATCACTTAATTACTATAATAATTATTCACAGCACCCAGCTGGGTAATTTATTTACAAACTTTACTTGATTAATACATTTTTTAAAATGGCAATAAATTGTATTGTTTTATAGCACAGGTCTTTTTTAATCTAAGTGGTTACATTTGCTATAATTTGGCCGAAAGTCACCAGATTCATTAAGGTTATGTTAAGGCGAGTAATAATTGATATTGTTAGGTGTTATCCTGCTATTCCTCTTTGAATAAGCTTAGAGTAAGCAGTTTATAGTGATTTCAGTTGAGAACATTTCAATTACCTGTAATTAGAAGAGAATAGACCAGTGAAAAGACCAAGCAATCATATAAGCAGAATGGGCAAAGGTCATCAGTTAAGTTGGTCTGGCATCAGTTGAGGAGGTACTATTGGTACTTTAGAACCAAACAGGCCTAGGTTACACATTTCTGGAATCTTAATCTCTTTAGTCTACTGACCTTATCATATATCTATACAATTATCTGGTGGGTACAATATATTTTATATAAATTTATATTTGATGTGATATATGTATTATGTATGTATGTATTATTTAATTATGTATGATATCTATAGGCTTAAACTTAAGACTGATACACTTACTTAAAGTTTGTTTATTAATTTTGACTGGCCCGTTGGTCGAGTGGTCAGAGACCCTGGCCACAAAACCAGGGGACGCAGGTTCAAATCCCGCTAGGGGCTAATGTTTAGTGTGACGAACATGGACATTTGTACTCTAGTCATGGATGTTTATAAACATATTTTAGTATTTCTACCTTGTACTTGTGCTATGGATACTAGGTGAACGGTCACCTAGTATACATAGCACAAGTACAAGCTTAGTTTGGGACTAGGCAATTGGTATGTTGGTCTGGAGAATTTATTTATTTTATTTGTTTAATATCAGTACCTGGCTACAGCAAGTACTATTTTGTTGAATGACATCGAGATACATATTTAGTCGTCAAATAAAGTTATCACGTCCTTTCTCAAATTTGCTAAAGCGAAAGTCAAAATGCTCGCTTCAAATTGACTGTATGTATACACTAGGGTAGATGAAATCCGTACTATGTATATATCATAACGCCCACTATCCCAAAGGGGTAGGCAGAATCAAGGGGCAGCTAGCCCCTATAAACACTTTCAGCCAAATTAAACTGGGCTGGGTTTGATGAAAAATCATGTAAAAGTAATGATAATTTATTGTTAGTACAGTAATCTTTATTATTTCTGACACATTTCATACATAATAAGAGCAGTAAGGTAAGGACATGTGTCTCATAACCAAGGAGTGCGGGTTAAACCGGGCATGTACCTATGAATGATATTTTAAATTTATGTACAAATTTATACCACTAGCTCAATGGTGAAGGTACATATTGTGATGTAACCTGCACATTCCAAAAACTATGGATGTGTAACCATGATCTGATATGTCTGATTCCCCTAATACCTAATATTGGATATTAACACGACAGACACAGAACAAATACAAGTACTCATTGTACAAATGTTTGTCCTAGGGATCAAACCCACACATTGTGCCAGTCAAAAGGACATAATGCTAGGAATATGTTGAGACTTTTTGAATTTTATAACCAGCTCCTAGTGTATAGACATTAGAACTACACGTCAATTGCATGCAGATCAGCTAGTCTGCAGTGTGAGGCAACTACACAAAAATGAGATATCAAATGTAGCTTTTGTGGCCTATAGCAATTTAGTTAGGTATAGCCACAGGTCCCCCTATACAATGAGGCACTCAGGGCATATGCCCAGGACCCTGTTATCAAGAATTGCCCTCAAGGCCTAGGTTACTCATAGCTAAAAATCATTAACTTCCTAATGTGCCCTGAGCCTACAAATTAAGACAGCCCTGGATAGACAACAACCAACTATATTAGAAATTATTATGGCAGGAACAGGTTAAAAGTACACTGACATTTATTTGCTTAGTCACTAACTGGTGCTTTCCCTTGTACTAGAAATATGATATTTTATCCATTTCAATATATTACCAACATCCTTACTAATTGTTAATAATATAATGATACTGAAAGTACTGTGCTGGATTTTTACGTTTTCACACCTAAACTACTCAACCAATTGTGATAATATTTGGTATGCTGAAATTTCAACCTTTAGAAAGGACATAAAACATAGGATGCAAGATACCGTTTCTGCTAAGATAAAATTCTACATTCTATAAATATAATAGTGATTTACTCACCACTTTTTTTTTATTTGCTTCCTAGGCTATCTTTAATCATAATTGAGATTGGGTTTGTGTTTGCTATCTGATTCAAATAAAAATTGTTTTAAAATGGTAAGCCCGTTATCTACATATACAACCGTAGAGTATTGCATCGGCAGTAGATATAAGGATTAACATATACTCATCCCAATTCATGAGGACTAAACATACCTAGCCTATTAACAACATTAATATGTGTAAGTAAGTCAACTTGTTGTTTGTTTTTTCATAAACTCTCTTGTTTAGTTTTGTGAGTATCTTATCAGGGAATTCCCTGCGAAAAAGAGATTCTAAACAAATAAAATTATAATTCACTTGCATTAGCCAACTGCGCAGGAGATATCATAGTGCACAAGTGTGTGCGCAAGCACACTCCCTATTCCTTCACTCTTATATTCCAGTGAGACGGAAATTCGTAATGACCGGAGACAGGTCAGGCGCAGGACCAACAGCTTAGCATGCTTTCTGGGGTATGGGGGTGATTAAACCGTCAACATCCTGACTCCAGATTGTTACTGAGTAATATCAATATTGAAATACCCAGCCACAAATTTTAGCCTGACCCGGGATTTGGACCTGGTATCTCTTGGCGCATTCTACCACCTGGTGGTCTACCAAGGCAATTACTGATATTGGAATACAACCTGTAAGTGTATCAGTCTTTAGTATAAGCCTACCTACTTAATATATCTTACGTAATCAATACATACATACATAATATGACGCCCGTAATCCCAAAAGTGGTAGGCTGAGTCAAAGGGGCAGCAAGCCACCTTAACCACATCCAGCCAAAAAATGGCTGGGTTAAATGGAAAGCTGTGAAGAAGTAGTGTGGCTAGTTCGTCACCTATACAATCAATAACACACCCAAAACCCGATATACCATTATCTATTTGCCTTTTGGGACATGCTAGGCAGGCAACTGAGTTAGCACATTTCGTTTCAAGTCCCAAACCAAAATGGGACGTAATTAATAGGCAGGCAATATAACGGGCCTAGTAATATGGCTGGCGACCCCAATTGTTAATATATTTGAAGCCCGGGACAATAAGGATGATGACTGCATTAAAAAACTTTAATTCTATTTAGTCCGTCAGTTAGATATACAAAAATACTAGACACATATTTTGTCGTTTTGTCAAATTAACAAAAAATCACAATGATAAAGAGTATCAAAGTTTTGGAGTGGGGGCTTGCGACGTCACTATTTAGTAAAAATTGTACGAAAGCGTGACGTCACGCGCAACTTTAATGCATTGTATCTTCGTCAATGTTTGTTTGACAGATAAGTAAATAAAATTTTTTGTATTAATATATCAATATTTTTTTTATAATTACATAATCTAACTGACGGACTAAACATAATTTTTTAGTCATCTTGCCTATTCTGTTTTTGTTTATCTACTTATTAGTGATCTATACTCACTTACTTACTAATATTATAAAGAGGAAAGATTTGATTGTTTGTTTGTTTAAATTGAATAGGGTTTACCATCATCTCTCGGAGCTACGCGCGGGTTTGGTATTGATACATGCGAATAATTTGTTTGGATATACAATATCGACCACCGCCGCAGGTAAACTTGGCACCTGTGCTAGAGGATTCGCTGTTTAGTCCCGGCAGTGAGAATACCAATTAGGTGCTTCATTTATAGCAGCCATCAATTTCTCGTCCGACATAAGATTTCTCGTTAGATCTCCTTCTGATAGGGAGAGATAGAGAGCTGTCACCTATTAGACATTTTCTATTTTAGACATTTTGTTAGTAGGTAGGTAGTTACACCCCAGGGGCTTAGTCGGTATACCCAATTGATTAATTTGACCTGGTCTGGGAAATATACACCTCTTGCTGCAAATCACTTTAATTATTCGCCAAAAATTTTATTTAGTGGGACAAAACAGTGACAAGTGGCTAGCTCGTTGTTTACACAATCTCAATCCCGATACAAGATAGAATTAAAAAGACAGAAATAAAAATCTTAGTTGTAGCGCGACAATAGTGTAGTGATATTAGTTTTGTCACATGACATGAAATAGGTTTAGTCGAGTGTTTAGAGATCTTGGCCATGAACTCAAAGGTAGGTTCGAATCCCGCTAGAGGGCAAATGTTTCGTGTGTTGAACACGATCATTTGCACTCGAGTGTGGGTGGTATGTAAAATAAGCAGATAAGTAATGTCTTTTCGTTACCTAGTATGCATAGCCCAAGTCCATCATAATATGTATATACTTAATTTATTTATTTATTAACATAGGACATCGGTGTTTTTTGTGCAGAATCAACTCACAGCTTTTTTGATAAACCAGTAAACTTTGACTCAGATTCAGTCATCCAAATTTGCCCGTCACGTCATATTTTTGAGATCAAAGTTACGAAATCTGGCTATAAGGCCTGGCTTTAGTATTGATAAATAAATTCATTAATACTAAATATTTAAAACTTATCATCATTTTTTGGAAAGTAATAATCCAATTTTTTTTATTAAGTAATAAGTACTTAGTATAAATTATATTTCTATAATTATGCCTGACCAAGTATTCGCATTAGAATGCTATAAATAAAGAATTCATCTATGCTACTGGCACAGCTCACAATGTATGAAAAAAATATAGAAAATCTTAACGAGCCATATCTTTTCTTTTAAAAATAGTAAAATCTTAATTTTTTTTTTATGTTATGCATTTACTATCAAACAGATACTTATATAGGTATATTAAGTTTACGTGTCAATAATTTCTATGCTGTTAAATAAATCGTCAAAAATCGCTAAAATAGCTTCTTTTTTTAATGTTTGTAGTCGAATAACTATAAAATGTGACGTGATGGGAATTTTTTTATAACAGAATTGTATTAAGCTGGTTCTGATTAGTTAAAAAAGTGATTAATTATTTCTGTACCAATAAAAAAGTATTTGGCCTGTGTAGTTATTGCATATTGGGCCGGATGATTTGATGTTCATAAATAATGAGACCTTGTAATTTTGATAAATTTAGATGATAAGTGGCGCTGATAAGGGGTCATTCATTTATATAGTCCCGTTAGTGCGATGGTGCCGATCTTGCGTCGACCGCAACAGGTGCGGGTTTGATCCTTGCACCGGAAGGAATATTTGTTCATGGAACAGGTATTTGTCGTGGGTCTGGGCGCTAGTGGTACTAATGTTGGTGAACAGCTCTGGGTTCCATAACAATGTTTTCTGATATTGATTTATTTAAAAAGGCTGAGAAGAAACAAATATGTAAGTACTTAATAAAATATTTTTTTTGGTTCAGGTATAATGAGGCGATTGGTTTCACGTGAGTTATTTTTACGTTTTCTCAATCTGAAAATTAACCTGTTTCAAAAGCAAACGTATTCTAATCCTAAAAATGAGATTAGAGTGTTAATTGTCTATAATGTTAGGTTGTGTGTTTGTGATGTTCTCAAATGTGGTTGCCATTTATTTTTTCAATCATCATAACATTAAAGTGTTTACTTCGCTAATGTATGTAGTAGAGAGTTTAATGTTATCCCAGTAATCGTCCTGAACTTAAATCTTAAGAGTTAGCACGGCACCAGTAATAAAGTCTTCAACTATCTCACTCGAAGTCTTGAAGGCAGACGCTTATTGACAGAATACAGATCCAGGCGGCTAGTGAGTGACGTCGGAACGTCTGATGTGAACCAAAATCATCTGTTACTGTACTATTCAAATACTTAAAAAAATCGACACATATAAGTACTAAGTAGTATAAAACCAAGAACGAAGACCTTGCTAAGCCAGTGTGTTCATCTTTCTTTTTTCTACCGCTATGTCTCGTTATTAGTTCTCGATCGGCTTTGACCAGTGGTTCCAAATCTTTGTTGTCCTAATACCCCACTGTCTATGAAATAGATTGATAACGACCCTTCGAAAAGCCATATATGTATTTAAATACATCAAACATATTTCGAGAAACCGTCCGCTTATCTACTAGCATAAGGTAAGGTCCCGAGTTTAAATCCCGGGTCAGGCCAAAAAAATTGTGGCTGGTTATTTCAAAATTGAAATTATTTAGTAACAGTCCGGAACCAGGAAGTTGGGGGTTTAATTACCCCCGTGCCTCGGAAAGCACGTTAGGCCGTTGGTCCTGCACCTGACCTCTCGCCGGTCATTTCGAATTGTTGTCTCACCGGACAATGAGAGTGAAGGAATAGAGACTGCACCTGTGTTTGCGCACACACTAAACTATAATATCTTCTGCGCAGATGGCACCTCGTTGAGATTGGCCGGCGTGACCGATATCGGTTAGGAGGACATTACTTAATTATTATAATTAATTTCATAAAATGCAAGATTCTCATACAAGTTGTACTGTCGTTTTAGCCCCTATGCTATTATATATGTTGCCATTAAAAGTTTCTTGTACACTTTTACGTAGCTTGCGTAAACAAACGGAGCTCTACCCGCCAAGTGGTAGTAGAGTGGCAATTTCGTGAAGTTATGAGTTAACAAATTGTCCCGTAAAGCTATATTCTGTGATGCATCCTCGAATTTATGTAGCGTTAGTGTAACAAGACAATTTTATTTATCCAATTCCTAGCGCTATATCCCGTTCATAGTCAGGGTCCGTTATGGGCCATGATCCTGTATTTAGCTGGTCTGGTTATTACATTACAAGCGACTCCTTTGACCCTCGTAACCATTCGATTGGGGATCGGATAGTTTGGATCATAGCTATACATACATACATACATACATACAATGTACATACCATCACGTCTCCAATCCCCGATGGGGCAGCCAGAGTCCATGAAGCAATAAGCTCCCTAGACCATATTCGGCCATAAACATTATTTATTTAGTTGGGTTAGATGGAAAGTTGTAAAAAAGTAGTGACAAGTGACGCTTTATCACCACATCTGGGTCATTTTACTCGGTATACGTATTCGCAGCACAACCGAAGCGTACAGGCTGTCGCATTAATACCCAGCTCACAATAATGCGCTGTGTTTTAAATATACATAGGCAAACCTATAACATTTCGCCCCCGCTTCGCTTTCGAAATGTGACTTGACGGGTTTCGAATCACGTCCCCGCCATGCCGAATTGTTTCCACAAAACAACAAAACAATTGTATTTGCCATTGAATCTATGTACCTACCTATTAAACATCCTTCAATGGAAACATCTGGTTTCCCAATCTATACTACTTACTTATATAATATTATAAAGCTGAAGAGTTTGTTTGTTTGTTTGCTTGAACGCGCTAATCTCAGGAACTACTAAACTTTTAGTGTTAGATAGCTCATTTATCGAGGAAGGCTATAAACATTAACCATAAACGCAGGTAAAACCGCGGGCACAGCTAGTTTGATATTAAATTACGCAGACCTAATAGTGTGGCAGTGGGCCAGTTAATGTAAAACGAATATTATTGCGGCTAAGGTCGGTTAATTCAATTGGGCATTTGCAATCCGAGGGCTCTTTGTATTGTATGAAAACCACTGCTTGCCTTTATTATTTAGGTCATAAATGTTATTTATTTTATTATTATTCACCTTCTAATCAGATGTTGACTTAACAGCTGACATGGTTTTGGCTTACTTTTGGTTCACTAGTGATTTTTTACATGTAACTACTTCTCTAAGCTATGATATACATATCTGTGTGTTTGTTGATGTTTTATAGGTAATCGTTAAGATAGCATTCTTAGCGGTGCTTAAGTTTATCAATACAGAGTCTTCCCTAAAAGAACCAGGTAGATTTGAAGCAATAGTTTTTAAAGGAGTTATCGCCATGTGCCCTTTAAACCGACCTCTGTGGTCTCAACACCCAACAGCAGTAGATGCGGACCAGGACCGTAGCAGGTTGAAAATAAGTAAGTACATTAGCTTGTAAGCAGATGAAGGGCACTTCTTTTATCCCTTCAATAACCATAATTCGAAATCTAGTAACTTCTCTGAAATTCTTATGACATGTTAGTTAATTATAAGTACATTTTACTTAATACTATGTATACTTAATAGTATGTAGGTACTACATAATGTGTATGTATATTTGTGTGTATCACTTTTTTTGTTTTCAAAAATTTACTTAATTGTGAATTTATTTGTTTAAATATATTATTTCTTAATAAAATTAATATACTACTTACATTAATTTTGATAAATTTAAATGTATTATCTTTCAAACTTTTTAAATATTTATGCGTCAATTTAGCAATTCTTGTGAAATAATTCTACACTAAGAACGTTGTTATACTGTTTCCCTATCTGTTATGTACACATTATTTAGCTGTTGTTATTTGAATATATTAATAAAGATTACTATTATCTACACAATAGCTGGTTCTGTTTCGGAGAAAATTTTGTTTTTAATGTTTTTGCAGGCAAGAATACTTAAATAAAAATTAAATCAATCAATATTTGTTTTATTCACGTCCTGATATGTACGCATTTAATAAATAAGATATTAAATTATTAACATACAATATAAAGACTATGAATAACTTGAAGCGTTTTCCGCAGTGATAGGCGCGGTAAACAGCAACGTAAAGGGCGAACTGCACTTCATCCAGACGAAGAGCGGTCACCTGCAGCTGATCTACGAGCCGTACATATTCGTGACGGACAGCGTGCGCAGCGGCCGCACCTTCTGGCGCTGCATGGAGTACGGCAAGCGCTGCCGCGCGCGCATCACCTCCAAGAACAACGTGCTGCGTATCACCAACCCTGTGCACAACCACATCGAGAACCACATGCAGAAGATCACCAGGAAGTACGAGGAGGGCGAGGTCGTCACCTGCCCCTCCGTCTAGTTCCCGCCACGGTTCAGTTGTACATTTTTCTAATCAAATCATGTGTGTCTCGTTGAATCAGTAAATCTTAGAACTGAACCAGGGCTATTTTGTTTCCTTTCTTAATTAGTTTTAATTTTTTTTACAAAGTTATTGACTTCGAGTGTTCTATTTATAGTAAGTATTACGTAGAAATTTTAAATTAAAATTTTATAGGACCTAAAATGTTAGTTGTAGGCATAGTTTGTAATTATTACAATTTAGGATTTTAAAGAAACAATGAAATCCCAATCTTCATGGTAGTGCATCTTAAAAAATGTAAGACATTGTGATGATTTAAGATTAAGAATTTTAATTTTAAGGCTTCAATAAAAGGGAAAACATACGAATACTTGTTTTTATTTCGCTGCTGACATTTGTAACAGTTGTGTCGTTTGTATTGTTTCTGGTAATGTGATGCGACAGGAAATTCATCGTTGGAGGTTCGGTACTCGGTGACGCGGCGCGGGGCGCCGGCGCTGCTGGTGGACGGGTGCGCGTTCGTGGCGCGCAAGCGGCGCGGTGCGCGCGTCTACTGGTCGTGCCGAAGTCGCGCTCACGGCTGCGCGGCGCGCGCGCTCACGCTCGGCGGACGCCTGCTGGCGCGCGCCGCAGACCACAACCACGGCCCGCACGCGCCCCTCATCGACGAGCACGCGCGCATTGAAAGTCTCATAGAAACTATCACTACCGCAAAATAAACAACCAATTAAGCCAACACAACAATTTTGTTTTACTTTTCCTTTGCCCGCATTTATGTAGTTATCATATCTTATGTTGTTATTATTATACTACACCCATCCTCTTCGCACCGGCTATCTACTCTTTCCCCGGCTATACCTGTCACTCTACATTTGATGCTATTTTAGAACTTAAATTATATTTCTACGGCGATAATTAAGTGCGACCAACTTCGATTGGCGGGTACCTAAACCTGCTTACCGTTGAGCCCGCAGCTGGTATCTGCTTTCTACGTGAATGCTCCCACGCATGTGCATAGATAACGAGTTTTAAATAATTATGTTGGCATGACGGCTTCGGATGTGGTTTCTGATAGTGACGGGTGTGATGTTTTCAGTGGAGTTCGTGATATCGAATCGCGGGAGGCGTCATATGCGGCTCGGAGGGTTTTCATTTTACGCGGAGAAGGTGTTCCCCGAGAAGAGCAAGGTGCGCTGGCGGTGCACGCGGCGCACGTGTCGCGCGTACGCGCACACGCTGCACGATCGCATATTCGCGCTGAGCAACGTGCACTCGCACGAGCCGCCCGCGCCGCCGCCGCCCGCCGCGCCCGCCGCGCCGCCCGCGACACCCGCGCCGCCCGCCGCGCTGCGCGCCTTGGCGCACGCCGCGCAGACGCAGGCGAAGGCGATGCTTGACGATTAACCATAGCTTTACTTACCCTTCTGCTTGTAATATAATCTAGGACGTTACGACCGATGCCAATAAGTTTTATGCTAGTGTTTACTTACGACGGCAAATTGAAGTTACACATTTACGCGAATTAATTACTTATATTACAATTAATATTTGATTTATTGGGATTGGGCGTAAATAATCTATATAAATAATAAAGTAACACGTGCTGCGCATAGGGAAACCATGGAAAGTGAACTCTGTTGAACTCCGCAATAATTAATGTTTTTGATAATTATGTATCTGTTAAGCTATGTTTAGAAAATGAGTAATGACTGAGTTCATTGTCATGGTGATTCTTGAGGGCTTGCTTACTATTAACGAAATGACAATGGTGATGGAACTGATTCTAGTCAACTGATTTAACTGTTGTAGTTACAATAACGAAGTACTAATGTATAAGTAGGGCGGTATAAATAATAAGCACAAATATGTAGGTTATCCGTCTGTTGGTGTTTCGACACATCTGGGAATAGTGTCAGAAACTGGGGTAACTCTTTATTGGCTGAAATACTTACTTTTCTACCTCTGTCTGTAAATATATGACAAATTAAACTCACAGGTATTTATTATTGAATGCTGCATCATTTCATGTAGTTTTTCAAGCTGTGGATAATTTGATCAGTCTGGAATTTTATATGGATTTCTGTTGCCGCATGGGGCGTCTTGTAGAACTCCAAATTAAGCACATATGGATGAAGGCCAGTGGCGGTTTACAATCTTGGCCGCTCTAGGCCCCAGGCCATAACTCTCAGTACTAAAGCGTCATCAGTTAATTTTTATCACGATTGGCCGCCTCTAATATCTGGCCGCCCTAGGCCCGGGCCTACTGGGCCTTAGGGTAAATCCGCTACTGATGAAGGCGAAGACGGATGAAGCCGTGTTTTTAAACGGTCTTAACTTTTGTAGTTAGACTGTTTAAAAAAACATGCTTTAAACGGTTGCATTACTAAGGTGTTACTTAAGCTAAAGGGTCATGCTCGTAGCCCACGTTGTGTGGTTTTGTCTGTACCTTCTTTCTCTGTGGTAATAAAGTTGTTTTATCAAAGTGTCTCGAATTATTTCCCTACGATTTCGTTTGGGCCCTGTTAGTGTTTGATATTTTAAAGGTTCGTGACTAAAAGGTAAGAAGCTAAGAAAGTTTAAGAAACCCTGTTGTAATGCAACTCTTAAAGTGCAAATATTCCGTCCGTTTTAGTGCTCGACTCGATTACCTCATGTACTCATATATACAGACAGAGGCGATTGAGATTGAAACAGATGCATACGTCTTTGGTAACTATGTTTCTACTAACACGTATCTATAAAAAGTCGAAAGTAACATTCAAAATCAATTATTGAACGAAATTAAACAGTTTAAATAAACGAAGGTACAAATCAATTACATCTCAAATTGTAACTTCATTCAGCTAGATAGCGCACGCAAGACATTTAGTGTAATAAAAACGAACTCGAGTTGTTTTGAATGGTGCCATTTGAATCCTAATATTTCAGTCGAGTTTTTATATTCTACTTAATATACATTTTGTTATTGAAAGACTAAAACAATTGACTATCGGTCAAGAAGATATTATGTCTAGCAATAGGGCGTCAATGACGACTATGATTTATTTTTAATTAATTTCAGTGTTTGCTAATGTTACAGCCTTCTTGTTCGTCACAATGGCTTTATAATAATACTGTATTAAAAAAAAAACCTTTTGGCTATTCATCGTCGGAAGGATCGGGGGATGGGACCAAATGTTAATTATGATGATAGAATTTATTACCATCATAATTTACGTTTAACCATGATCTCTTTATATTCATTTTGATTGAGGACATAACTCGTGTTGATTTATCCTTAACTCAATTAAGCAATAATTGATTCATATTGTGATGAAGCTTGTGTATATAAATAGTCTATTTAAATATTTATATTAAAATGTCTAGTCTAATAAAGTATGAAAATAGTTGTGATAAATACGAAAGTATTTGGTTTATTTTATAAATATTATAATAAGGCCCACATTTAAAAGATATTTATCTGGAAAGGAATACTGTCTCAAAGTACGAATGATGAATAACTAATTGTGCATGAAAATGTGTACTAAACCGCTAACATTATTATGAACATTTAGCTTTTATAATGTACTCAATTTTTATAAGTCCGGGGTCCGAGTAGACAATTCAGACCGGGAAAAGACCGGGAAAGCGCTTGAAAGTTTTAGAATTACAAAGTTCGCTATTTGTACTCTAACGCATTGCATGAACAATATATGCAACTATAGAGGTGCGATCGTGTTTCATTGTGCGTTTTGTTTTGTAGAGAAGAACGTGCGGTTGTGCGTAGGGCCGGGCGGGCGGCCGCGGCTGTGGGTGCGCGGGCGCAGCTTCTACGCGGCGCACACGATGCGCTCGGGCGTGGTGCGCTGGCGCTGCACGATGGGTGGGTGCGGCTGCAAGGCGTACACGCAGAAGGGCACACTGCACAAGCTGGTGGGTGAGCACAACCACGCCGGCCGCTGCGGCCGCCGCGGCGTGCCCGCCAAGCACTCGCCCGGCGCCACGCCCGCGCCGCTGCTCGTGCCGCGCATGTCGCGCATCGACTTCGACAACTTCGACCCCAACGCCTGGCTCGTCCGCTATTAGCTCAACAAGATTACATTGTCGCTAGTATCAAACCCTTCTCACTAACGTTGCGTAATTTACTGAGTGGTTGGTAAGTCCGCTTAAAAGATTTTGGCAGTTGCTACAAAATGCTCTAGTTTTCTGACGCCCATCTTATGATGGAAGTTGAGTATAGGGTTTGATCATTATTATTTCCATTAGCAATGTCTTCGCTTTTCAATAACAGGTGCATATCAAATCGTTATAGGAATTTGGTTTCGATAGTTTTAGAATCGCGTCGATATGTAGGGTCCTTGTATTTAATAAATGAATAAACTAATGTGCCAAAGCGGGTGTCGAAAATAATAATCGATTTACAATTAGCGTATGTATTTAATTAGTTTGGATTGTGTTATGTATTATTGTTACAGTGATGGATTGTAAAAAGGAAATTTTGTAGATATATTTTGACGTAAATATCCTAACTTTGACAAAGATTTCCATGACAAAGATTTTTTGTGCCATATAAAGTCTATAAATTACGCTAGTCATAAATTAACAATATATTTTATTTTTGAGAAAGTTTCTCCTAATAGTAAGATCACCCCAATAAGATCTCAATTTAACTAGTATAGGTTTAGGTGCCAAATGTTAAATTTTGTTATTGTGCATTGTGCATTAGGTATTTTACGGTAGATCATTTTATGGTATTATCAATAATAAAGTTTCGATTGCTCCTTTCGAAATAGTTGTATAATTAAGGAAGTACTTAGTAAAATATGGTGTGTTATTTCAAATATTATTAAATTTTATACCTTCTTGAGTCTTCCCTTGGTTTCTACGACACTGTTGTGATAAATTACGTAGAGCTCTTTGGAGAAAGTGCTGTTTTTATTTAATTTTCGATGTATCGTTATCTATTGCTAAGAATCGTCACTGATTAAATGATGCCAAATATTTAATTTATTAAAAAGTGCCAACATGAATTGCTCACCATACGTCTCGTAGAGAAAGAAATAATTAAAATTATTATATTTTCTTCGTGTAAATTTTGAATGTTGAAATCATGACTTGTGTATGTGTAATGTGGTAAATAAATAAGTAAAATATTGCCATCTTTTATTTTCCAAAGTGTGAATAAACAGAATTAAAATTGAAATATTGTTTTATTGACATTTATTTATCATATCCTATATTACATAAGCACGCACTTGTGCTCTCGTAAGTATACTTACAATAATTTAGTCTTGTAAGTTCTCTACCACTATGTAGATAGTAGAATGCCGTTCGTTGCGACCACTTACTAACGTGTAACTGTTTGGTTCAGCGCGCTTCATCCGCGCCGGCAAGGGGCGGCTCCTGCTGCACCGCGGCTACACATTCCGGCTGAAGAATAACCTGGCGCACGGGCGCAAGCAGTGGTACTGCTCGTCGCGGCTCACCTCGCGCTGCCTGGCCGACGTGAACACCGAGGGCCCCGAGGGGCACGAGCGCATCGTGCGCTCGCGCTACGCGCACAACCACGCGCCGCCCAACGTGCGCCGGTTCGCGGACGGGCGCTACGTGGTGCGCACGCCGCACCAGAGCGGGCACCGCGCGCCCGCGCCGCTCGACCCGCACCACCAGCTGCTGCAGCTGCAGCACGCGCTCGCGCTGTACGCCGCCACGGCGCACGCCACCGCCACCGCCAACGCCTCGGCCGCCGTCTCCGCCAACACCGGCGCGACGCAGCCCTCGCCTAACTCGCTGCCGCCGCCCGCGCAGCACCCGCCCGCAGCCAAGCCGCTGCTCGTCGACACTCCTTGCAATGAGGAGGACTAAGCGCAACGATCTATCGACCATACTCTCTAGATTACGATGACGTTTGAAGCCTGTTTACGATTTAACGCGAAATGAAGAAACGATGCATAATATCGAGCATTTCTTGCATGCCTATTGGCGTACGAGGTGTAGCATAGAGTATGTTATTACGTAGGTTAATTTTAATTATGTAAGTTATAAGGGGATAAGGTGTCGTTTAGGATTCAGCGATGGCTATTGTTGGGTTATTATCATCGGTATTGTGAGTGTAAGTCAACCATTATGTGGATGTTGTGGCGTTTTGGATGTTACGGCGACCAGTGAAGGGAACAGCAAGTACTAGTAATATACCAGTGGATATGTCGTGACGTGCATAGGTTAGGAAGTCTCGTCGAGACGGAAGTTATCCTTATAGGTGTGGGTTATTTATGGAATCGATTAAGAATGTTAATTGTGTAAGAACTTTCTGCATGTAAAATGGTGTCATCTCGTATCGATGTCAGGTATAGATAGATGGTTATTATCCGGAATAAGGTCGATTTTAGCGTTTGGTTTAATGTTGGCTCAGTCGATCCGTGCAGCATCATCCGTTTCGTCGCGCTAAGCAGGCCCAGGGAGGTACTAAGCAAGCTGGTCAATAGGTCAGGCAGGTCAGAGAGAACTAGAGTGCGAACGTAGCGAAGTCAGGAGTCGACACGAGTGCTGCTGAAAGGTCGGCGGCCCGCGCCGCTGACGACGCGTCGGTGACTGAATACGGTAACTCGGTTCGAAACAAGCAATATTAGGTCCCCAGACTGGTACTTAGAAATACTTAATTTATTTTGAGAGATGTAACTTTACAAGATTTCAAATATTGCTACTTAGACGATTAGATATCCGCCTCCTTTAATCTATAAGAAAGTAACATTGAAAGCGTTCAATGTCGTTTCAAGTACTTACCTCGGGCAGGCGCGCCCGAGGGCTGAGGCAAGCAGAAGCGCGCGCGCATGCTGTATTCGGTGTTGTTGTGCTCTTTAGGATTGATTTTAAGTACTTAAGCTCAGTCAACTACCTCTTCACTTTTTTATACGGGTTTACAGTTAGTTTAATTATACAATTTTATACATGATTGAATACTCAGAAGCTTTACTCGAGTAAGGTGTGTAGACGTAAGCTAGGCTAAGCTAGGCTAGGCAGGCGCGCCGGGGCGGGTCTCCGCGCAGGGTCCGGCGCCCCTCTCACTACCTCTAGTTATTATCGGAACTCAACTACCTCTTTACTTAGTTTTAACTTGTATTCGATCGTTCACTGTTGACGACTTTAATATAAATAGGCACTTTTTGAGACTGTTGTCTGAATATATTTTATTAAATTGTTTTTTGAAGGAATAATTTGTTGCTCGACGATTTTAATATATTCAGTAAGATTGTGGTCCCGCTTTTATGTCTACCACTCTGATTTAAGTACAAATTTTTTACTAATTTAATTGTTATTTAGATATCTTACTACTAATTTTTGGGTCTTGTGATTTGATGGCATAATATTGAATGAATTTTATCGTATAGATGTTTTATTAGATCTGCCGATGTGTGTATCGAACAATTAGGAAGAAATGATTTCAGACGAAGCGTGGCTTGGGGAGATTGACGGACTTCTGAATGTATTGAGGAGCAGCTTGGTCTGAAATGATTTGTCATGATATTATTGTAATATTACTTACCTAATTAAATTATCTACTTGTACCTTTAATGTATTTATGTCTAATGTACACGCCAGCGGCGCCGCTGGCGCTTGTACCTGATCAAATACTATGTCAATACTTAATTAGGCCAAATACGACGTCGGAAGGGCTCTCAATCCGTGGCGATAGAGTTTTGTAAATGTAATGCGTAACACATTATAATTATAAATATTTGTAAGTTTAATTGTATATTATTATATTTAGAGCAATGACAATATAAGTCAATTATTTAAGATACGATTTATGAGTTGGTATAATATGTATAAGGTTTTCGCTTCGGTTTTTTGTGTATATACCCTCGTATCGATTGCATGGTCCGCATTGCAACGTACGCTTCGCTTTGTGTTTACCTCAATCAGCTCGTTATAATCGAATACTTTGGTCTGAACGGTAATGATTGTGATTGTTCTATACTTTGTCGCTTAACTTATCGTGAATCTCTTAGGTAGTACATTGTACGGCGTGCAAGTGTTAGCTATGTAGTATCTACCGCCACGGCTTGGGCCGCACGGACCCGCTCACTCTCATGACGAACTATCTACCTCATTCACTGTTAACTACTCTTATACAAGTCTTATTCATAGCGTAATTTTATTCTTATACATTATATAAAATAATCATAAGTTTTGGTTTATGTACGGGGTACGTTTTGTGAAATCATATTAAATTGTACTTATAAATAACCGCTAGTTTTATTTATTCTCCCCTGTATTAACCCCATTAATTAGTCAGAGATCTACTTACATTCTAGGATATATCTAGGTTCGGATCGATTTATGGTTTACGGTAAAATGTGACTTCTAACAGTTAACTGACAAGTTTTTTTGCTACAGGTATAAAATTTCTCAAGTCCCGCCGCGGGAAGATAATAATGATGGTGAATACGTTTCCGTTCTGCGAGGAGTCGAAGCTGCGGGACAAGGTGATATGGAGGTGCACGTCGAAGAAGACGAACTGCAAGGCGCGCATCCACATGCTGGGTTCGAGCGTGGTGGCGGTGAAGGGCATGCACAACCACCCGCCGCGCGCGCTGTGCCTGCCGGCGCGGCGCGCGCGCAAGCCGGACGCGGGGCCCGCGCCGCCGCCCGTGCTGCCCGTCGCGCCCGGCCTCCTCGACGCGCTCGCGCTGCAGTCCGACCTCAAGTGACCCCCGCGCTGACTAGCCAATTGCAATGCTGGATCCAGCGACATGTGCTGGTTCAATGCCGCTGAATTTGAATCCCTACTAGAGATTGGAATGCTGGATCGAGCATTTCAGCTGGGTCCAGCATAATTTCAGCTCTGCTGGATCCAGCTAAAATTGCAATCCAGCGGCGATACACCAACCTGCCCTACCTAATTACGTTTTTCTACAATAAAACATCCTCCAGATGACACAACTGAGACGCCAGATCTCGGCACCATGTAGCCATTTCGAATGTGAAGCGCGCGAAACGGTTGTTGACAGGACGGAACGTTACAGTTATGAGATCTCGTGGGTGTTTCATTCAGAAAATCTCATTAGAAAATTGCATAGCTTTTTATATTGCAATAAGTGCATAGAATTTTATTTCTCTTTGACTGACAATATATATTTTTTATAAGTGTTCAATGAACTAAAAGACATTAAGATGTATGTATATTATTTTTTCCATTAAGGCCTATGCCACCATACCATCTGTGCAAAGATGATTTTGCAACTTAACCAATGGAAATTCGTCATCTAAAGTGTAGATAAACATGTATTATTATTATGATTTCTTAATTTAGTTTTATGTTATTATGAGATAAAATGACAAGACAATATTTTATTATAAGCGCTCATTGCGAAGAATTACTGATAAACCCCAAATGTAGTGTAAGGTCAATAACAAGTACTCCAATACTTCATTCCATTCGTACTACCGCCTCGATGATTGGCCGACACTGGTGCTCACAATGAAGGTTGATTTATGTAATAGTTTATAAATAAAGAATATTGACGCTTTATAAAAGTGTAATTGTATAGAAATTGCTCAGTCTGAAATCTGTATGAACACATTAATAAACTTCGTTGGTTATTAATATAGATATTAAGTTCATTGCAATCAATATAAAGTTGTGATAAGGCACGATAAATTAATTAGAAATAATGTATTTTGTTAGTTGCGAGTTTTAACGTAATTTTATTTTGTACTTATGAATCCTGATATTAATGTTATAAACTCGAATGTATTTTTGGATAAGTGATAAAGTGCCTTTTACAAATGTATATGGGAATTTAAATGAGGGACCATTGTCAATTATACTAAACATTCCGTATTTAAAATTTTAGCTGGTCTTTTTATTATGTAATTCCAATTTTGATATCTTTATATCGATATACACGATGTTAAATTTGTTTAAGAGTATTACTGCTTAAGATTAATTAAATATATTTAATTTAAAAACTTCGTGTTTCTGTTCTTTAAGACGGTGTATTAGGTTTTAACTAAAGTTGAAGTAAATTATTCGTCATTATTTAAAATATGTGTAATGGCATTTGTATGTATTTTTATGATGTCAAATTGCAAATATGTACACAGGAATAATGCATGGAATCTCTCATATTCATTGCTTCTTTTTTGCCAAATTTAGACAGGAATTTAAAACATAATTGTAACATTGAATGTTTTAACAATTTTGACTGTATTCTGCTCATGCGCTTCTGATTGATCGTAATCTCCGATTTTTAACTAGTTAGAGTTTTGTAAGTGGAATAAGTAAACATTGACTAATTGTGAGGTATTTTTGCGTTTGTGTTGTATTAGGTCGTCCTCGCACGGGGACGACGTTCAGTGTGGGGCGCGCGGTGGGCGACGCCGACGGCGGCCGGGGCCCGCGCATCTGCTACGGCGACCGCTCCTTCGTCAAGGACCGGGTGCTGCCCAGCGGACGCACGCGCTGGAAGTGCGCCGCCGGCGGCTGCCGCGCCATCATCTACACAGTCGACAACGACGTCATCTTGTTGCACGACGAACACAACCACGACTAAGAGTTGCGACTTTTTACAATCAAGCATAATTGGACATTTTAGATTTTAAATGTAAATAAGACTAATTTGAAAACTTTGTTGTATGAAATATCTAATGAAAATTTAATATAGCTATGATGTATCTTGGTTTAGTTTCCATTTCGGCTATTACTTTTATAAATATCTAATCGAATGTCTTGTTCGTCTTATCTGTGTACTATAATTTGCACATGTGGTACAGAGGCCTTGACATTTGACTCATTTACGAATACATTGCTGCAAAATTCGTTTTTGTAAAAATGATTTTCGTCTCATTTCGTTTGAAAGTTTACATATTGGCAAGCAATTAGCGTAGTTTGCTCTAATATGTAGATGCCAATTTTATTAAATATTTGTTTATTTAGAAGTGTAACATGGGTTTTTATAGTTATAGCGAAATTGTCTGCGGCGTATATTCCAACCGGCAGAGGAAAAAAGTTCTTAATACTAGACGGATACTCGTTCACCATAAATGGGGACTCCAACCGACTGTGGGTGTGCTCGCGGAAGAAGACCGCCGGGTGCCGCGCACACGCGCGCACCGACAGCCGCGGCGCCGTGGTCGCCCTCAACAACGACCACAACCACAACAAGCCGCGTTTCTACCAGAAGACCACCATGAAAATGATTCAGCTCAGTTAAATACAACTATGACACTCGTCCGTCTCAAAACTGACTTGAGGGACACAAGCCTCGACTACTGATAAAAATTATTTAATTGTATTTTGCTAATTTTATTACTAATTTATCATTAAAAACGAAAGGAGACACTTGTTTTTTAAATTTAAAAATCATTTAATTTCCCTATAGCATGTGCTATTCATCCATATGTGCCTTGCGACAGTTTACCATATATCTTCGGGCTATTCTAGGTATTATATCTACGATGTCGGCCGCCTATGTGCCCACTGGCAGGGGTAAAAAAAGTTTGATATTAGACGGGTTTTCGTTCATCGAGTCCCCGCCGACGTACTGGGTGTGCTCGAGGAAGAAGATGCTGGACTGCCGCGCCAGCGCCAGGACCAACAAGCGCGGCGAGGTGGTCGCCGTCAATAACAACCATAACCACGATCGGCCGCGCTTCTACCAGAAGACCACCAGAAAGATGATTCAACTTTGATTCTGTTGGCACATCTTTGTGGCTGTCCGAGGCTTTCGTCGGTATCACCACTTAAGAGACGCTGGGTTCTGCCTTTAGTAGGTTTCCTCTGTGCTTGTAAAAGAGGCGGATTCCATTCTAGGTTCCCAGTCGGAGAACACCCTAATCTGCTTTCTCTAAACGCGGTGTGACGGTACTATATATATATACCTACAGCATTCTGTAAAACGTATACTGCTTAAACGTTACTCAAGGCATGAAATGCTTACCAAGGTTCTGTGTTGATTTGTCTCCACCTTCTTCTTTCCTTTAATGTTAAAGTAAGTTTAGATTATTAAAATAATTAAAGCTTTGTATTTAATACCTACGTTTTTATATGGATCTGTAAATATTTAAGGTTAATATAGTATCTGCCAGAAAAATATTAGGATATGTATTACATTTCAAAACGATAATAAATCAAAAATATATTCTGTTGATTTTAACAACTTGTGCATTTATTTCAATACCCTTTGATAGTGGAGTTTTTTTTATACATTTTTATTTATTTGAGAATGTTTTGTATCAAATATTAAATAGTGATTTTTGTTTCAGCTTTCTTCTTGCCTTCTAGGGCCGGAAAGTCGGTGCTGATCTTTCAACAGAACAAGTTTTGGGTGAACAATCAGTACCGGGACAAGTTGAACTGGGCGTGCCGCGATAAGGATACGAGGGGCTGCCTCTGCAGGGTTCAAACTACGCTGGAGGGCCACTTCATCCGCGTCAAAGGGGATCACAATCACGAACCGAACTTCACTCCACAAAACTTCGACTCGCCAGCTCTTACGGAGACTTCCAATGAATTGCCTATTCCTGTGAAAAGCGACAGATTACATGCCAAATTTGACTTTAACGACAAGGCCGATCTAAAATTGAAAACAAAGTCTATAGTTAGCTAGCTCATGGCATTGAATACAGTGATGACACCGCTGTGATACAATAACAATCATTAAAAAAGACATTTATGTAATCTTAATACATTCCCGTTTTTGACTTGTGTAACTCGTCTGATGTAATTGTATATTTACGATAACTTATTATTACTTTATCTCCAGTACTACACATATTTACTCATATTATAGATGATGATCTCTGTCGGGTAATTAACCCTAGTAGATTTTAAGGTTTGTGTCATATTCCGCATGTCTTGACAACTAATTTTATGACAGTAAATTAAGATTCATAATTACGTAAAATGTATATTTTCATGTGTCATTTTTATACATTATATTGTAGTAAAGTCACAAGTTTTCGATCAAAGTGAGAATGACAGTGTCTAGTTTACGAAATCTTTTAATCTATTAAATAAGGAAAGAAATGTGACTGTTTTTATTAATGTAAGATTTTTTTAAATTAAAATAAAACGTATTTTTTTCTTAGATATCGCTGTAATTATTGATTCGATGTAGTGAGATGATAGAATTGTTTGATTGAACCCAGTCATTGCGAGTGAGGGAAGTATACAGGTAGCAAGAGGTGTGCGTGTGTTGCAGTGTACTGGAGCCAGTCGCGGTTCGGCAACCCGGTGCTGGTGATCAGCGGGCACCGGTTCCGGCGCGCGGGCGGCATGCGCAAGCATGAGAGCGGCCGCCACACCTGGATCTGCATCAAGTCGGACTACGGCTGCCGCTGCTACGCCGTCACCCAGCACGACAAGGTCATCGAGATCGGCTACACTCACATGCACGAGTTCAAGAAGCGCAGGCAGGGTAAGCCGCGCCCCCAAGAAGTATTGAAACCGTTCCTAAATAACGGAGTCACAACCTATAAGGAGCTGTTCGAAACTATATTTTCATAGATTCTATTTCGTCACTTCTAGCTAGGTTTTAGGAATTTTTTAAATAAATTTGTAAACATAATCTGTAACTTGTTTTCACAGGAAGTTCTCGTACTGAAATAATTTGAAATTTTACATAAAAAAGGTTGTTGTGCCGAAAAATGTTAGTGTAAAACACGTGTAGGTTGTATATGTTTCGTTACCTATTTGGATGAAAAAAATTGTAAAAAAATCTTTTTTAACGTTATTAGTAGATATCTATTTAGGCTGTTTTTTGATGTTGAAATCAGGTGAGAGCTCTAGTCCGATAAATATTTTTGTATAAATTGTTCCTGTCGATAAATTTTTTCTTAATTAGTAAGATTCGTTTTATTTAAACCCTGTTGTCATTATACACACTTCGTACTAACAAATACCAATAAAATAACTAAGGATTAAAATTAATAGTTAATTATTAGATTAAGTAGCTCCAAACACGTTTGCCATTGGACGGCTACTGAATCTTTGTGATTAGTTGCAGGTGCTGGCAACCCAGCGGAGACACCGCCGACCTTGGGGCTGCCGTTCCCGTTTCCGTGCTTCCCGGGTCAGTTCCGCTACTGCCTGAGCAAGCGCGGCAAGCCGGCCATCGAAGTGGGTGCGCACCGGTTCTGCTTCAACGGGCGCGCGGCCAGCGGCAAGGTGTGGTGGCGCTGCTCGCGCAACCCTCGCTGCCGCGCCGCTGTGCACACCTTCGGCTTGCGCGTCGTCCAGATGAATAGCGCGCACACGTGCGGTGTGCGCGCCACGCCGCTTAGGCCCATGTTCTAATGACGCCTCGTCGCCGGCGCCGGCGCCGACACCCTGCTACCCGCCGGGTGTCCGATAAGAATAGCGAATGGAAAATGTTCTGGTCAAACGAAGGCATAATATAGAAATTAGGGAGCGATTAGGAATACATTTGTTCTAAATATTATACAAATATAGAGGGCGGTATTGAATGGTTAATTATTGACGCGACAAGTCAATTTTACCGTCAACGATTGGCCACCGGCGAGTGAAATGTTGTTGGATATTGGCACAGATTTTGATCTCAACACGATGTTGGTATGGCGTTTTAGCTGGATTAAAATTTATTCTTTCGAATGGAACGACAAATCTTGCTCTTGTGCCTTTCTGCCGGTGGACCACAGCACTCCAACAACTGATACGCTTTTACGTATTCAACTGTGTATACTCATGAGATTTGGCAAACTTTAGTTTGCACCTTTAGTTGTATCTTGTAACGATATTCTCCAAAGAGATTATTACGATGTAGTTACGTAACATACTACGGTAGATATTTGCGCTGTGTAAAGTATACGATTATATTATAAGCTTTAGTATATGGGCCGTAGGCGTATTTACAACTTGAGACTGTTTGGTCAAACAAAATGTATACGAGATCTGCTGGATTGTGATACTAAGACCTATTTCCTATTTATTATAACAATGAGACGCTCGTTCGTGCCTCGCTTACTCGTAAATTAGAAAGGTCCTTTACAATACTTTTGGTTTACGAAACAGCAAGTAAAATCATATTGAAGGCTGTATATTATTACTATATTTGATTTAGGATCATGAATCTGCAATGATATCACAAGGCCCCCGTTCCCGAGGGCGGAGGCCTGAGGGCGCGGGGCGTCGCTGGCCGCTTGTGTTGTCTCGCCTGATCTTCCCGCGCCGCGGCCCTAGTTGTAGTTGACTGTACAAAGTGATAGTTCTCTTATGATATCCAAGTATTTTTATACATTATTTTTACATTATTTTTTTACTATTTTATTCGTGGATTTGTACATAAAGATAATGATTGTTGAGGGGGGCACGCCTCCCGGATGGTTGGTTTCGTTTGCGACAGGAAAGATACGGTTATGTTGTCCGCTGGGGAGAAGTCATGTCATGTATACGATATTATTATGTAATGTAACAACTCGTTAAAGTAGGAAACGTGCATTTATTGATTATTGACTTAATATAATACTCATTGTATATGTTGTAGTAGTAGGCTTTTATTTAGTGAGACTTTCTATTTTTTTAATGCGTTAAGATATATTTAATAAGTTTCTCAGTTATTATATTCTGTTTATGTACTTAATGATTATTTTGTAATAGAGGATATATTATAGCCTCGGCTGTACTTACACAAAGAAGTTAATGATGTTAACCGAAACAAACATTTACCACGTGATTTACCATGTATACGACCGTATTTCTATGTTAACCTTTGGAGTATTAATTTAAAGTATTATTTTTTTGTATTGTGATAAGATATTTTATTATTATTATTTTAGTCCAGAAAGTATTATGGAATAAAGGTAGCTAAGCTAAGCGGCAGTTGTCGATCTGAGAATGTGTTATGCTGTGTAGTGAGTATTGGTAGATGGAGACGCGTTCTCTTGTGTATAGGTACAAAGAAACGATTATATTGCGCTGATGTAACAATGAGTTTTTTCATTTCACCCCTTCAACGAGTGAAGGGTCCCTCCCTTACCCTAAATCAACATTGATACAAACCTGTATGTTGAAATAATATTTCTAATTTTTTTATTTTTTATTTTACCTCTTTAGGTTCATTCCTATGAGAAAAAACTGCTGCGATACATAATTAAGCCATCTAGAACCAATTGGTTTCTAGGAACTAAGCCATCTGGATTTACGTGAAGCTATCTAATGTAGTTTGCTAGAAAACCAGGGCTAATGTCATAAGGCCGACGTCGTACTGTAAGAGAATGCAGCTAAATTAGATAAAGGTAAATAGCATGATTAGTTTATCTAGTAGCGAGAGGGGCGATATAAAAATGTAGCTAGTCAAGAATTTTGTAAGGGTTGTAACATAGGTCTAACTATGTCATTCTTTACAGGGTGGTTCTATATACGGTCAGCGCGCGGAGGTCTTCATCTCGTCGCTGATGGTCATATATTCTACGAAGACGGCGGCTCCCATCCCCGTCGCGTCACATGGAGATGCGCCAGGTCCTACCAGAAAGCCGAGCGGTGCCAAGTTGCCTTATGCCTCAGAGATGGACGGCTAGTCTACTTCCGAGGGTCGCACAACCACCCCGCCACGTACAATCCCGCAAAGCACGACTCCAGGAAGTTCCAAGTGGACCCGATGGGCAAGTACAAAATCGTGGCGAGCCCGGCGCCGCGGCGGCTGCCGCTGGCGGCGCCGGCGCTGGTGCCACCCGCGCCGCACGCCGCGCTGCTGCTCTAGGCCTGGCGCGACCTCCTCGTCCGCGGGCTCCTCGACGGGAGCCACTGACCGCGGCTTGGAGCGTCGCCTCGTCGACTCGCTCGACTGTCCGTTCGCTTCGAACGACCATCAAACTCGTCTTAATTTATTGAGATTCAAAACATGCTTTAATTCCAAACGATTCGCGTGGGAAATACCTATCATTTCCCTACGTTAACATATTTACGTTCCGTAGAACGCATAAGTTACGCCGAGATGTACTCACAGTTTTTTAAAGAAATATGTACGTATAATAAATACGAATGTAGCTTTAAGTGCTAGTAATTTCCATAATTGTTAAGCGGAACTAAAGGCGGGTTTTGAATCTTCCTAAAAACTTGTACTTCCTGCGAAGTGACCAAATGATTCCAACAGGTTTATGATTTGACGTATTTATTAGACTAGTTATACCAAAGAGTTTGTGAGATTATTAGTTTTTTAATAACCAGTATACAAGTTGGTGAATTGCTACGTTGTTACTAGAGCCGAGCGCGGTCGTCACTAGTCGCCGCACGGCGCGCCCGCAATATCAGACGGTTCGGTTCTAGTGAAGCTTAGTATTAAATTATTATGGCTTTAATAAATACCACTTGCGAGATGAGAGGTCACGTGTGCTGGTGGCGAGCCCCGGCGGCCGGCCAGCCCGCGGTGCCAAATGACGTATGGTAGATAGCGTTAGGAGTTACAATAATCGGGTGGATCTAGAAGACGCTTTACGGTCGCCTTGCACCAATGCCTTAGCGGCTAATGTTAAGTAATGATACGATGATGTGAATTATAATATTATAATCATTGTATGATCTGGATGTGCAATATTCTCTTACGAAAATGTTTAGAAATTATGTATACAAACTGTATAGCTTTAATTATAGTGTAGCCGTCTTGTTGATGCTTTTTTATAAAATTCTATTTATTGACCGCGGCGTAGATTGCGGACCGACTGATAGACGATGTTACGAAATACTCCAATATTTACGATCTGTATTTAGCCGTAGAACGTAGACTACGTAGGTTTAATGATGTACCAGCTTATGATTAAAATAATACAAGCGATAGTTTTTATAATAGAAGCATATTATATGAAGTACCTAATGTAGATGCCCATATTTGTACGTTAGAGCGATTGAGAGCGTGTAGAAGACTACTTATGTAATCGGTTTGTGTAGGGTCGTGGGAGCATGAATATTCGCGTCTTTACGGCGCCCGCTGAACTAGACATTCTTACGTTCATACGGAAATACTGTTTCGTATCTGACCGTGATAAAAAATAGATCAGTTTTTAATACCAAAGTAATCGTTTGTTTTGGTCACTCTTTGTATACCAATGTTTAGAGATATTATTTACTTTGTATTTATTTATACCTAAGTTATATTTACACATTTACATTTGTAACAGATTTTGAGTTATGATATCCGTGAAATATATTATTGATTCAAAACACTTTTACTATTTTACCCTATTTATTTATTATTGGTTATTGTAGCGGTATTTTGGTAAATCGTAATTTATGATTTTAGGCAATTTTATTGAATTATATTATATTTAGGTATATTAAATAAGTGATCAATTTTAAAAGATAGATATAAGATAAGTGTGTAAAAAATAACAATTCAAATTGAGGGAGTTAGTGAGTATACTCTACAGAAAATATTGCGCATTATTACATATATATTAATGTGTAGTGCATATTTCACAATACTGGAAGCATTATCTACAGAATGTTCTTTTGATGACTACAAATAATTCCAATGGTGTTGTTTGATATTGTTCATTCGAGATTGCGAAATTGGTACATCTGAAAGGTATTTTTTATTTTGTATATGAAGGTTTTAATGTTGTGGGCAGTTGAGCCGACGACGCTGGAGTCGAGCGCCGGGCCTCTGTTGAAGATGGGTGGCCACTGGTACAAGCTGGACGCGTGCTACCGCGCCAAGAGGCGCTGGCTGTGCGCCCGCGACTGTGGCGCGCGCATACACACCTCTGGCAAGAAGGTGGTCTTCTCCGAACTCCGCCATCGTTGCCGGACCCTCCACCATAACACCATTTGATTCGACCATCGTTCAACATTACTCATACAGTTCCTATTAGTCGTATTTTATAGATATATTAGCCTGTTGCTTCCCTTGTCTGGTTGCGACGTTGACAACAGATTCCTGTTGATTTAATATTACTACTTTTTTCATAAATTATAGTGGGGTACAATATGATTTTTAGAACAAATATATATTGCATTAACTGTTGTACTGTCATTAAGAGGTAAAATGGTTGTTGTGTATTAAAAAGACTATCGTGTAGTACCTATAAGTAATCCGATACGTACTTAATATACCCACCGTATTATTTACGTTACATTAGTCTCATATCTTTTACAATTATATACTCGTTACTTGTGAAATGTTGCTAATAAAATATTTTGCAATGAAAATGTCTGTGGTATCATTTAACTAGGCTCGACCCGCGGCATCGTTCTAGCACTAACGTGGCGATCGTGTTGCAGTGCAAGTGATATACAGCCAAACGGGCTACCCCAAGCTGATGCTGGACGGTACCTGTACCGGCCACACAACGCGTACCGCAACCAGCCCAAGGTGCTGTGGTACTGCGCGGCGCGAAACAAGTTCCAGTGCAACGCGACGCTGCGCACGTACAACCGCGAGGTTGGTGGCGGTGGCGGGCGCGCACAACCACGAGCGCTGACAGCCGCGCGCGCGCGCGCCCGCGCCCGAGCGGCCGCGCGTGCGCGACGCGGCCGTGGGCCACCTGCGCGACCTGTTCCGCCTCTACGGCGAGCGCCTGGCGCGCCGCTCCGCGCTGCCCGACGCCGGCGCCATGTCCTAGTGCGCGCACTGCCGTGACAATTATGCGCGATGCCATTTATGCATCAGACGCACTGGTGAAGCCCCGCCGTTTAATGATTACCGTCAGAATGAGGACAGTTTTGAAGCTAGTGTATTGTTGTATATGTTTGAAACTTTCCCTATATATGGATGGGAGGGCTAAAACTAACTACTGAAAGGTTTTGAAAGTCTTAACAGCACGGCAGAGTTGTGTTATATACTTAGTCATAAATTAATTGGACCGTTCGTAGCTACTAGTATAATAATATAAGTAATGTGTAAATAGTGCGAGTTTAACTCGAATCAATGCTGTCAAAAAACTACTGCATTGTAGACTGTGAAATGAGCAATACTATAATGGATGTAAATGTAAATGTAAAAGTTATAGAACACGTCAGTTCCTATGGTCTCGTTGTTTATTGTGAAGTCTAATGTGTCATGTATATTAGTAGTAGACTTAAGCGTATGAATCTGGTACAATTTTGTAAAACTTTTGTTTTATAGTGAAAGATGTAAGTCACAATCTTTTGCTCTCTATTTTATTATTACTATTAATGACGAGTTGTAAGTGTGTCGGATATGTATAAAAGATATTTATTACAACTAGTATTTTGATTCATAGATTATTCCAGAGTATTCATAGATAGAAAGTAGTGGTGTTGACAAACGTAAAGACGCTGCAGTCGATAAAATTCCGCTTGAGCGGCGCGCTGCTCCAACGGAAGTTTGATCGAACGCGCGTGGACTGCCATCGGCGCAACTTGCCTCGGTCCCAGCCCGGACTGCCTCGGCTTATATATCTCGAGTTGAGCATCTTCTTCCTTGGGACCCACTACGGTAAATAACGTGAGACCATGTCCGTTGTACGCATTTTTTATATTATTCCACAACATTAACCCTCTCATTGGTCGTATAATGCTTTGACATACAGGCTCCGGTAGATATATTGTGGTGTGTGTCGTCTCGCGTTGTTTGTCGGGGGCAAGAGTTGCGCCGATGCGCCGGAGCAGCCGCCCCCCTCATTGATGGTTTTGACGCAGCGCCGGCTGTGTACGTGCCGTCGAGGACCGGCAAGTCGCTGTTGCTGCACGACGGTTACACGTTCTACCTGAAGAACTTGCAGGCTCACGGCCGCAAGCAGTGGTACTGTTCGTCGCGCGACATGGCCGGCTGCCGCGCCGACGTCATCACCGCCCCGGCGCTCTCCGGCGACGGCGACATCCTGTTCCTTGTGCGCGGCAGACACATCCACGGACCCCCTAGCTACTACTTCACCCATGACGGGAAGTACGTCAGACGAAAGGACGTCTACCACCGGTATAGGTAGAGGTCTGACCACGCGATTCTTATGATCTTATTTTAATATTAGGGTTTCTTTTTTTATGCTTTTTTTTGTATTTTTTATACACTGTGCCATTTTTTTTATATTAATTTTTGTATTCTTTTTTTAAAGTATTTTTTTACAATGATCGGTTATTTTATATTTTTTTATATGAATTCAGCAATACCGAAAAGTTCCTTAATAAAATGTTACAAACATGGTTCAACCGATTCTCTTGTGCCTATTGATAATGTTATTGTAGTTAATCATTCAGGTTTTATCTAGATGTATATGAAAATATTAATGTTGCAATTAATTTCTACGAATGAAATGTTTTGTTATATGTATATCATGGGCAATAATAATTTTTTCAAGGAAAATCGAATTTATAAATGAACTACGTACTCATATTGTTAAGTATTGACCCTTATATTTTGTTAATGTTAAAATTTCTCGACTGCCTGTAATATGCGTATGTGCAATCAGAATACTATTTTCTCTTATGTTGTAAGGCGAAAACTTTCTCGTTTAGTTTCCTTATTCTTGACGAAATACTCTGTAATGGACAGTCTGAAGTTTTATTAAAGGGTACAAACATTGACAACGTGTTTCCCTGAAATTCACGTGGATCCGCTGCGTAGTACGGCGGGCTCGCCTCCATTCATAGATCCTGCCCGTTCGATTGTGAGCTTAAGGCTCAAGGAATACGGCTGAGGTTGGTTTGTAAGATGGTTTAGCTGCAGAGGCGGCCGCGTGGGCGGGTAGTACTACGTCAAACATAATGCGGAACGGGAATATAGTAACTTTTGTTGGTATGTTTCGTGGAAACACAAGTACGTGTCGTAGCTCTACGTAAAGGTAAACACGGAAGCGATATTTCCTCGTTAGTAACGAGTGTTTTGTTTATTTTATACGTTGTTGAAACGGAATTAGGTGTATTACCTATATAAAAAATATATTGTTTATTACGTTTATTGGTGTATTGGTAGAATTCCGTTTTGTTTTTCTTTCCTTGTCTTTTTAGTGTTTGTGTACGTGTATGTATTTATTTATATACAATTAGTTATCCAGTTAGTTAACACTAAATTTAATTAATTAATATATTTTTACAAAACAATATATTTAATAAACTGCCTTAGAACAGGTGTTCACGTACTTTGTAAAATTTACTTTGCAAAACATATTTGTACTCCTACTTAAAACGTTATTGCGTTTTATTTCAAAAACCTAAAATCCAAAATATTACTTAAAATCCTTTATGCATCTAAAAAAGAAAAAATCTTATTACTAGAATCCCTATTATCATATAAATCCAAACGCTAAACCAAAATAATACAAAACTCGAAAAATATGTGATCATACTGTCATTATAATAACATTCAGTCCATGATACCGCGTTGCAATATCCGATGTATTCCGAAAGATATGAATTGCGCAGTTGTGACGGATCAATACAACCTACGAAGTTATGAAAGAAGAAAGTTCGGCAGGGCACGGGATCGCTTGGGCGTGCCCTGCCATCTCCGCTCAGCCTAGTTACGCCCTGTATGCCCTAATTTTGACGTACGATGCCGCGCGCCCGTGTAGGCGTCGGGTCTCTGTGTGCGTGGTGCCCTGCCATCCACGTCATCCCGCCACAGTCGGCCGAATACAGCGAGGAGCAACGCCCACACCTTTCAATACTACGATTTATACCGCAAATACGGCATACATGAAAAAACTATATCGCTGTACATGTCAATGAATCGTTTAGCCTTTGACACTTGATTTTAAAGTGCTTTATTAATGGATGACATTGTGTAGGCATTTCTTCACTGTTGTTTTATTTATACTGTATTTCTGTGAGTCGCGTCGAGCGACGCAATAAAACATCGCATCGAGCCCTGTGAGGCCAAACGGCTCATTCCCAGAGCGGGAACTTTAAAAAATCAATGGGAGCTCCCGCGTATATCGCCGCCACATGACGCGGGCACTCGCGTACCTTTATGAATATGATACACGGCCGGCGCGTCTCGCCTTGGGACTGACAGAGCGTAATTATCTCGCACTCGGATTTATGGGGTGCATGAATACTGTTGCCGACTGTGGGGAACGTATTTGCTTTCACTTGCAGCTAATTTTATTCAATTCGGTTGTGAATTGAAACTGCGTTCGCTTTGCAAATTTGACGGAACGTTTTTGTGTGTGTTTTTAATTGAAATTGACAGGAATTAAGATTATTGTAATTTATGAGCACTTATAGACTCAATAACCCTTTCAATAATTAATAATGTTGACCTACTTTTGAAATGATTAACGTTTCATTATCAAATCGATCGATGGTTATGATTTATTTATAAGAGTCATTCAGCCTGAGATGTATTTTGTTCCAACCAGTTTTGTTAATGTACCGAAATAAGTAGATGTCTAAAAATAAATCATTGCTTAAAAATAGGGTTCGTGCGCTTATTTACACGGCTATTATTAGCCCGGTGATCGCTGTAAGTAAACAAATGAGTCGTGAGAAGCCGTTAGGGGTCAACAACGCGGCGTGTTCGCTTCGCCGCAGCCCGTGGCCCGTCTCGTACGCCACAACTGCTGTGGTTATGAGGAATCGACATAACAATAAAATAACTGCCAAACAGCAACTACAAGACCATTATCTATATAGGTATGTCCCTAACTAATTTAATTAACGTACTATATTCAAATAGAAGTACTATATAAACCGTCATAAGCGCCGCATTCATCAAACGTAAAATAAGTTTCAGCCGCGCGGGGCGGCTTAGGCGGTTTACGCAGGCAGGCGGGCGTGGGAGTAGGTAGGTAGGTGTCGTAGGCGTAGTACCCACGCTACAAGCCCCGGCCTGCATCGCAGCACGAACGCGCCGCGCGCCCGGCATGCGCGCGCCTGCACGCCTCGACTGGTGATGGGACTCCCAATCGATAATGCCCCAGAATCTCCAGCCCCTCTCTCCTCTCCCGATGCCCTAACTCACCATAACTGACAAAATATAACATCCCATTGCAGCAATAAAGTCGTTTTTACATTACAGCCTCTCAAATATATTTCCAGCGCGCTTAATGGCCGCCATAAAGGAACTTTTAACACAGCAATCGCTTTGTATTTCATTGTTTTCGGCGCAGAAATGTTATTGGATTTTTTTTATTGTAACATTTAGAAATTTTGAGTAATAAAATTTTGCTGAAAGCTATCGAGAGTATTAATTGAATTAACTTGTAAATATTTCATGTTGCACATGTTGATTGCACTGTCACCGCATCGATCACGCCTCGCTCGTAATGTGGGAAACGTATATGGATGTTGGTGTTGGTGATTGTAGCGCGCCGGGGGAGCCGGCCGGGCCGCGGCTGCCTGGTGCTGCGGCGGCGGGTCTCGGTGACGCTGGTGCACGCTCCATCCTGCTGCATCACCGCCTGCGCCGCCTTCAGATGCACCTGCCTCCTCAGACTCGTCAGACGTACTAGTACAACACTGAAGTAATATTTAAGCGTTGTTGCTGTGATTTAAATCTAGCACTTTAAAAGATTTTGATGCCATTTAATTCGCACTCTACTATGAAGATAAGCCGTCCTTTTCCGTAGAGTACAAGTTGAGTTACCATTGAAGTATTACATAGCGACTTTAATTTATAATAGGTGTATATTTTATTTTATTAAAATAGATAGAGCACGCTCAGAACGCGTTTTTTGCTATTAATAATGTGATGTAAGTATTGCTGTAAACACAAATAGAATATAAGTTAATAAACATATATCATAATGAATGTCATAAATCAATTAGTCTTTGAATTAGTACGTAAATGAATAAAGAAACGATCAAATTTTCGCAATATTGCAGTTAAAATCATAAATGTACTCAATGATAAACATATGGATTCATAATATTTGGACCGCTTTTAGATAAGATAGTGTTGCCGTCCTTATTTATAACAGTGTTAAAAACAAGTTAATGACAATCTACAAATTTAAATAAAGTAAAATATTAACACTCATAAATTGTGTCTCAATCAAGTTACATAATAATGTATGTTTGTTTACCTCAGGCACAGTTCGCAAAATCGGTAGAATTATTATTTCGTTAATTTATAATTTTATTTGTCTTTTCGATGCTCGATTTATATCAAGTTGGTGTCTTGGAGTGGTCAATTATGTATTATGGTCTTGTTCAATTTCACGAGGCTTGTTTTATTGCTACAACGATTAGTATACATAATTCAAGTTGTACCGGTCACATTGACGCTTGAAAGTTACGTCCTGTTAAATATAGGCCCACATTTCTACGTATTACGAATGCTGGATGTACTTATGTATAAAGTTTTTGCGTTTCAACAATTTGTTTTAGGAGATACGTAGATGGCATTTCTAACGGATAAATTCTCAGTGTTATTCAAGATTTTAATAATTATGTACATATATACTTTGACTCTGCCTACCCTATTGGGGATTATGGACGTGATCTTATGTATGTGCAATGTACATATATCGTAGTTAGAATATTATCTGCGGCACAGCGGCCCTTTCGAGTTCAATCCACTAAACAGCAATTTAAATCGGTAAAGTGAAAGTCTTACGATGACCGGTCTGTGAACCTAAAAATGAAGGTATGATATTTAACCATAAAAAATTGGTAAGTTCTCTACTAATGACTAGTAAGTACTTAGAGAGCTTTACTAAAGGTATTTGTAAAGGCCAAACATATTTTAACAACAAAACCATCAAGTAAGCTTGCCTTTTTAAAAATGTGTGTTATGTGATTTGAACATTGCTCAGATTTCTACCTGCTCGTTCTGGGAACTAAAAAAAGAATGTCTAGACGTCCTGTCTTTAAAGCATTTCTATTAAAAGTTTTTTTTATGGAGCGCTTCCAAAGGTCTAGTGCCAGGGGCCCGAGGGCAGGTAGCGGAGCCCGCTTTGTTCGTGGTAGTACTTTATTATCTGGAATTAAGACATCTTTTCACTTAGAACAGCTGGGACCCATAGAAAGCTATAAGTGATGCTCCGGATTTTTTCGGACCCTAGTCCCTTTATTGAAAACGATGTACTTAGCTACAGGTAAAAATTGTACGTCACCCGTCTGTAACGGTCGCGATGATTGTTAGGTTTGCTAAGCTGCTATTCAACGTGTCCATTCACTTGCAAAAACATTCAAGATTTTGACGACCCTATATTTTTTATTATGCATATTAAGTTATCTGACGAGTTCTGTAACTTAGCATCATCCAGTCATGAGAACCAATATTTTAAATGTTCAACCTTGATTGAAAGTATATTCTGGTAAGTAAAAGACTTTCTCATACAGGCAGACACGTTAAAATTGTCGAAAAATAAAAATGCCGATTCAAATGGCTCGATTTCAATAATAGTATAGGTACAGCCTATCTGTTACTAATTCCATGTATTCAAATTGCTCATAACTATTGTATGAATACTTATGTATTTCACCAGAACTAAATGTATTTTTGCTTAAGACGAAAATTGCTCCACGATTCATCTGTGCTTTAACAAAATCACGCCAGAAACATCAAATAGCGGATGCGTGTCTAAAGGGAATGAACTGTTGAAACGATATCATCTTGTAGCCCTACGAGGGGCCCCGAACTTCGACCACCTGGTACTACTCAGGCATTCTGCGTACCGTTACGGTGAACAAACTACCTATAATCATTGTCTAGTTTACTAACGTTGGAACTTAAAGTGATTACACTTTTTTGTTCGACTCACTCCAAACCTTGCTTTCGGCTTGATAGCTTTGGTAATTCCAAAGCTATCCGAGAGCCTATACAACTGTACATGTTGAGAGAAACAGGAAAAATTATGCTTCTGTAACAATCGCTATGGCGTCTGAGAGTAACAATACAGATATTACTAATAGGATGTTTAAATAATTATACTTGGTGCCTACATGTTTATATCTACATGTATATATAAAGCACATTCGTCATAATTTCAGTTCGTAATGCTAGATCGTGGTCGTTGTAAATAATTTCAGTATTGATATTTAACATTATTTGGTTGTTACCAAAAATAATTAGGTTAACGAGTGCATTCAACTGTACTAATTAACATTTTGACTATCAATGGAGCAGTCGTACGCCACTATAAAATAGCAGTGCCATGCATTTCTTTAAGAGCGGGACAGCCGACCGCGTTGGATTCGACAACCAGTATTTTTCCACGTGTTCGATATTTCTGGTCGCACTAATTACCTACTTGTCTCGAAGTTTTAATATGGAAAAGAATGATAATGGTATGATTACAAGAAATTTACAATATTCTATCAGCATTTTTACGTAAACTAAGTTATTAAATTACTTACAATGAGTGATAACTTCTTATTCATCTAGTCTATTTTTTATCAACATTTACGTCACACGCTCTGTGCTCTCACAAACAGTTCGTATCGTTTTTTACGATAATGTCATACAAATGTATGACTAGAATGGGGTTCGGTAGGAATCTAGGAATAATAAATAATAAAATAAATAGTGTTTGCGTTATATAAATTCATATGTTATAACTAGTTCCCTTTCTATGTCCCGTTAAGAGTTCTGTTTTTCTCAACACCTGTTAGCGTTGCTTTGAATTAACATTCGTTGCATGATTCATATCTGTAGAATTTTCAAGAACGCATCATAATGGGAATTTTGACGAATTATATTCAGGTACCTATACTAGGCTTAATAAACATCATGTTTTCCTCAGTCACATAATCGTTGAATTCACGATGTCATGTGGTATTTATTATCTTATAAGTCAAAAGGATCATCTATATTGTGTTGTATTATTATTTTATTAATGAACGTAAACAATTTCCAGATATCCAATGAGCCACGATAGCTAGTCTAGATTCTGAATGAAATCGTAATGGATATGATTACGACTGAGTAAACTGCCATCGTCGTTTACTACGTCGAATACCAACGTCGTACCGTATGTTTATTGATTATAGTGTCAGTTGAAGACTTGTCGTAATACAGGTAGGTGTACGTTGATATATAGAAAGATATGAGAAACACGATTACGAAAGACAATACATTTAACTTTTTTTTTTAATATTAATGCAAACAAGTGACTACTCCAGAATATTCTGATGAATTTGGGCAGAAGGATTTATGTGGGCATGTTTGATGTGTAGGCTAAAACTATTTACTATGGCAACAACAATGCCATGAAGTACAGTTCAAACTGAGATATATAGTCGAGTCACGTATGAAATTGTTAACAAGTTTGCTTGAGTAAAGGTATCCCGAAACCTTTCAGAAGGGAACTTACACGAATTACGCAAAAAAACATTTATTTTTAAAATTAGACCATTTAACTTAAGTAGGTCACTTGAAAAAATAATCCACAAGCAAGGTTTAACAAATAATTTAGCAGATTATGTACATTTTGAGCCTAATCATTATGTTCAGTTGTGGGAGGATGATAAAATATTTCAACATTTCCTGCAGATACCTACTGTCGTCACCTGCACAGGATCTCGTATTATTTTAATGGATTGCGAATGCCCGGTATGGGCTCATAAGAAACGAAAGATGCAAAACAGTGAAGATGTGTGTAGCGTTCCGTGAGAATGCATGCAAGATATTGTGGCCATCCAGCACGGCAGACCGTTATCTAGCATTGTTCCGGGCCCGCTGCGTTCTCATCTAGGTAATTGTGCATTCAACTATTGTTAATTCTATAGTTATTTCGAAAACTGGTAGCTTAAGCTCATAGTTTTTGATTTATCTTACTAGGTTTTGCTTGTTAATGAGGTTAAGTTACATTACTTAATAACTTTCTTATTGCGTCTGCAGTGAGCAATAGCGAAGCAACTAGATTTTATGTGGTATTTTGTTAGTTCAGAATCGTTTTGAATTAAATACCTATCTATATTTCTAACGATTATAGTTTGCACGCTGCGATACTGTCGTACAATATCTAAGAAGTACTTAAAACAATGTGTCATAACTCTGAAAGCCAAAATTAAGTTTAGTTACTATTGCTCTGGCTGTAGTTCAGACGCATCTAAATATTCTTGAAGAAAATCGTTAAATATTGACTCAGTATGTTTATTATTAATACACTAACAAGTCGCAAATTTTCGATTTTAACATTAACAAAACATACCAAGATAAAAATATCTTCACTGTATTACATGTTACAAAATCTAACTAATGGAAATTAAGTTACACTCTAATCTACATACTAGTATGTATATCACAAATTCGTCCACCGCAGTCGACAAGCGTATTTGAGGGGAAACTATTAATATAGATATTGTAAGAATTGCTCAAATATCGATTACGCTGCGTTGCCTAAGCAATAAACAAGGAAGTTTCCTGTTATCCAAACCACTGAGATCGAAGTTACTATAGCAACGTAGTAGGTAGCTACAGTTACCATAATAGAGTAGTATTAGTATCTCGTACGAATCCGGAGATAAGGTAAAAATAAATATGCGACCATGGCGCCCTCAGGCGAGAATCTTGTAGAATTTGTTAGTACATCTTGAGAATTTGAGCAGACGTTTTCCCGCTGTAACGCTAGATGGCGATAGAAGTATTTGTAAATACGTTGCTTGATAGAATTATATCCAAGAGTCGTCTTGAAATTGTGCATGGGAAAATATTGTAACTTTACACGGTAGCTGCTAAACTAGGTTTTAAAAGCCTTGTGAGTATGTTTCTACCTATGCGGGCGCTGAAATCCTGCCATTAATGGCCTTGTATTTTGGTAATATTTGACGTATGAAGGAGACAATTGCTTATTTGACCTTTAGTATCGGATCATATGGTCTATTAAATATTCAAAGGTACCTACCATGTTTTTTCGACCTAGTTTGCACACAAATAAAATTATTCACGTTTAGGGCAAAAGTGACTAATGGTATATTGGGTTTGTGGTATATGTTTGTGTAAGCAATGAGCTGCACACTTGTCACTATTTTTCACAATTTTCAATATAACTAGTTTTATTTTTGGCTGAATGTGGTTAAAGGGTATTGCTAGCCGCGTGACTCTGCTTACCTCATCTGGCATTACGAGTGAGATGTTGTAAAAAAAAGTTCAGTCCTATACTAGGCCTGGTTTTTTAGGCACTGGCCATATCGCGGTGGAGAGGGGTAGGGCGTGAGGACGTACGACTTATTGCTACTCGCGCCCTACCAGATAGTTCACGTTTGAATGTCAATAGTGCAAACGTAGCGTTCTTCGGTGTCGGGATTCGATTGTCCGGCGTAATCGCGAAATTAATGATGTTCTTTACCTGTTTTATATTATTAGTTTATGTATGACGGCGTAGTCTTGCGCCATCTGTTGAGGCACGCCGGAATGAGATTTGACAGCTGTCAGTCAGGCGGAGCGTCGACAGTTGGTTATTTTAAAACGTCACTGTTGCGAGTCCACGACGGATCCGACAAATCGCTATTGTTCCGAGTAATCTTTGTTTCGGAAATAATTGAAACCGATGCCTCATTAATACTAAAAATATTTTAGTGTATCACTGTAAGTTATTTGTGTGGTTAAAAATATCTGGGGGTTGACATTTGGCTACTTTATTGTTTCCTACCCTTCTAACTTGTTTGAACGATCAATGTGTTTTCCCAATCCCAAGCCAAGTAAACCACGCTGAATATACTTAATATTTTATTCCAGGCACCAATGATAGGATAGGATATCATTGCGCGTTTACGGTTTTGCCCTGCGCAACTATCTGCATACAAATGTATGTATAACAAGGGCACTTTGATTGTTTTACATAGTTAAATATTTAAAAATATTAGTGAAATCTAGTTACAATCTCTTTTTCTTTGGTATTCACCCAAACAACAATATCTATTTCTCATGCCACTTTCACATACTTCCGTTATAAAAAGCATATTTTCGTGAATAATACAAAGTAACGCTTTTAATTGCCATGGCCTGGGGGTATTAAGCTCTAACTCAAAGCTGACACATAGAACAGCAGAGCCAGGAGTTTTGTTCACGTTTTGGTCTTCCAGAAACAATAGGGATGTTGACACTATTTATATTTCATTTTGTAATATCAATACGTAAAAGAAAGCATCATAGAATGTAAAACCTTATTGATTTTGAATTATATTGAGTATGATTTTAAATTTTACAAAAACTGCTTAATATTTAGTCACTTGACTATACGAACTAGTGACGTCATAAACTGACAAGCCCATATAAAATCTATAAAGTGATAGCGTTTTCAGAGCTTTTAAAAAGTATCTCAATTGACATCCCTATTGCTTGCATTCTTTTCAAATGCTGCATCATGCACCATGTCGGTTACGATATCAATTTAGGTTACTTTTTCTGTCATTTACGTTAATATTTCAAATATAGTTACGGTTAAGATAAAATCAGCTATTGATATTTCTCTGAAACTAAGTAATGAAGTCAGACGGGAAACGTCAACAGAGCAAGGTCCATTATGATTTAAAATGTTGATTACAATAAAAAAAGCATTTAAAAAAAATGTCGCTTACGATAATTCGACGGTAATGGCTCGATATGATATTAATACAGTTAGCACGTCCAGTATCGTTAATCAGGTGGATGCTAGTATTGGAAAATAAGTAGACCTACATAGGGATGTTAGTGGTGCCGCGGCGGCTAGCAGCGGAACTTCACAAATGTTTGATTTAATTTCTCGATTCGACAATTCGCTCGACTGTCGATGATATGCCAATCCTACTCTACTACTCTTAATAAAAAATCCTCGAAATTTGTTCGAGAAAGCAATCTCTTTTCGACTCAAAAATTACTAAAGTAATGGTCGGTGTTACAAACATGAAACTTTGATGTTTCTTGGTGAGATTCCTAAAAACTCATTGGAGACTTGCCGATAGATGGAGCTACTAGTAATTTATTCGAGGTTTCTTTTCATTGAGACGTTGTTAAAGATGTTCATCGTAAGGACAAATATCTACAGATGAGTGTAGATATCCACCTACAAATGTATAATAATATATATTTAACGATATATTGTGAAATAATATGTAAGTTTAAAGAATATACATACATAGGTACTATGTACATTTTAAGGTGCTATACAGAGTACAAATATGTTATATAAAAACTTATTGTTAAATGGGTTCTCTAAAGAGATTTAGAGCTGTTTAACTTTTGTAATGGCATTTAGTACTTAATTTATTCCATATAATACATATATACATACATACATACATACATAATGTCACGCCTTTTTCCCTACATATTATACATCTTTTTTATTAATCCTTTCCTTTTCGCTACATACATATGGTACGATGGCGTTTATGAAATGAATTCCTTTTGCTCCCTTATTGAGAATCAAAGAAATAGAGGTTGTCCTAAATATTTGCTCATTAAACATTTGTAATTGTTTGTTCATCATCTAACTTTATAGTTTTAGGATATTTTTTTCTAAATTCGTAGCAAAGCAGATCCGTGTTCATATTGGAGGATGTGAAATTTATTTTAATGACGTTCAATCCTCACCTATTAAAAAATCTGATCACAGTTCAGAAGTGTACCTGCACTTTGGAATCGATGATACGATGATTGGTCTGCTCTGTAAGAAAACAAATTATTCAATCATATTGGATCAACTCACATCAGACCATCGAATTTGCTAATATAATATTGAAATCATATGTTATAATAATTATAATTTAAGTAATAAAATCACAAATACCAGAATGAAAGGTTTTAATTTTGTCGTGGCTTTCATTATGCGAACCGTATACAATCAATAATTTTTTTATATAATTCTATGTATTCATTTACCGTTAATCACCTGAATATTGGCCTACAATGAATTAAGTATTTCGATAAATGTACTTTCAGGGGCAGTGTTTATAACTTCCCAGCAAGGGTACCCTATAATCCTATTTGACAATGTAAAATTCGTCTACCACGAGACGTTCGGCTCCGGGAAAACCGTCAAGAAGCGCTGGGTTTGCTGCAGGAAGAGGACGTGGAAATGCCGGGCTTCGCTGACCACCATCAACGGAGAGATCGTCAAAATTACTGGAGAACACAACCACGATCCGTAAAGCTTTGCTTGAAGGGGTTTGGGTTAGGCCTCGGACGGGTTACTAGTTAGTCTTTATTATTAGTTGTTGGTTGTAGTAGATACATTTCACTTTATTTATGATATATGCTTTCATTGTAGATCTATGGATGAGCTATATTTTTTCTGTACCTAATTGGAACTGCAGTCCCTTTAAAGGAATTATATTGAATATAGAATATTTATCATTTACATGTACAGACAACCCTACAGAATGGCCCGTCTACCTTCTGTGCATATACATAAATTATATTTGACTGCCACTGATTCCTTATTTTGATAATATTTTAAAATTTACTTACACTTTCCCCAAATTACACAAATTATAAGCCCGTATCTGTCAACAATCGTGACCTTTTGATTGTGCCAGTGTAATTAGCACAGCTAATGTTCTATTCTTGTGAAAGTTATTATATACATAAAAAAACAAAGTATTTGACATCTATTCTCTTGCTATAGTTATATGAATATCTAATATTATGTCGTGTGCAATCTTGTGTTGTCATGTGATGTTGAATGTGAGTTTCCGCTTTTAACGGTACCTACACTTTCATCTGTCTATTAGATTATGTGTATAACCATGGTACACCATTACAAGAATTGGAAAATATGAAAAATTGTCTTCTTTCATTTATATTCGTCCTTTCTAGTCATTCCCATAATACAAGCTCAGAATCGATTTATGAGCGGTATTAATTATACTTGCAGCATTTTTGGATTCAGAATTCCGAAATACAAATGGTAACTAATTAAATGGAGAGTTTAGGAGCTTAACCACATTATCCATCTTATTCAATGTACTTTCAGGCCCAGTTTTTGTAACGTCACGACGAGGGAATCCTATGGTTATATTCGAGGGTATGAACTTCATTCATGAGAGGTCTCTAGGGACAGTGGTGCCGAGAAAGCGATGGGTGTGCAGTAGAAAAAGGTGGCTCAGGTGCAAAGCTTCTTTGACGACTGTCGACGGAGTGGTCATCAAGACGTACGGACAACATAATCACACATAATAGTGTTTAATTAATAACATTCAGATCGTGGAAACTGCTGCGCCGACCCCAGATGAACTGGGAGAAGGGCAAGAGGATGCTAGATCGTGGAAACTGATCTTTTGCTAAGCAGGGTGGAAATGGTATTTGAATTGATCTCACTCGATTATATCCATCGTTTCTGTTTTTTGGAAAATATAGCGACAATGACGTAAACCTTCATGAAAAAAAAACGACAGAACGACAGAAGATCATATTTGCTTTGATTCGATACATTCCGTTTTAGGTGCTAATACGAGTTGATATTTATTTGTATATATGTGGAGAAATTTAGTAACCTAATGGTTATTAAATGAAATTTAAATACTAACTAGTATTTTCTACCTCAAATTTATTAAACATAAAATGTGTAAGTTTTCAAGTTGAAAGCTATTAAATAGGCAATAATAAAAACGAGTTAGTGATATACGTAGTATCTATCCTAGGTTAAATATTTACATTGAAAATACATCATGTTAGACAAAATGAATATCATCATTAGGTACACGTAAATACAAAACCTTTTAATATTGCCTTATTTTAGACCATACAAATTTGGACAATAAATAGGAAGGAATTCAAATATCTTGATGATTTAAATATCTTGTTGACAAAATATTTTAGTAAAAACGATCATAGTCGAAGGACATAAAACTAAATAGGTATTTCTACAACTAATCTAATCTCCAGAAGTGGTTCTACGAATATTTTAAAGAATCAACAAGCGGCCAGTGTACCGGAAAATTACATAGACCAGGCGGCAGGCGTAAAAGCCCAGATCAGAGGTGCGTGCTCGGTCTGTGAGTAGGTACTTACTCATATTTGGTCACTGACCTAAAGCAGAACAGGCATGCTGGTCGATTGCCTAAAATTGAGGTACAGTCACGCATAGAATCTCTTTAATGGGCATTTAATGATAATTATTTTAATTATTATTATGTATTTGTTTTTCTTTTTATTTAATCTAGAAGGACACTTTTTTAATAGGCAGGGTTGTGATTGTTAATAGGTGATTACGATATGGTACGTTCTTTGTTAATTTATAAACGTGATTATACAATTTATTAGTCAGATTTATTAATTATCAAAAAATACCTAATTACATAACATTGACTGAGAGTCTTATACCGTCTTAGATGCAACTCATGCAGCTTGCGTGTAAATTCCTTATTTCAACGTTTCAAATAATTTGGGATTGCTGTGGGCCTTATAATCTTTCTCATAAAGAAAGTAATATCTCTTTATAAAATGAAAGTGTAGCAGAGTTTGATTAATACTAATTATCTAATTATTTTAAAAAAGAGATAAAATTATTATCGAATTAGGTAGCAGTTCTCAATCAAAATAGGTATGAAAATAAAACCGTTTATTGTTGATAGTACCACAGTTGTTATTGTAAGTTGGTATTTCTTAATCACGATGACTAGGTAATACGATAAAAATAAACTTGTATGGTTAGCTGTAGGTATTGGTAGAGCAAAAATATAATACTATGTACTCCTAGAGGGCGTTGCACTATTAGCTATTGTTATTACTACTTGTGCGGGCCTTATAAAAACTTGTTTTTGTATAAAGATTTCAAGCCTTCCTGGTTCACAAATGTTTAATGTTAATTCGTATTTTTAAGCCTGTAATATTATATCGCCTCCAACGTATTAATTTAATTTTTAAGGCAAAATATTGGGCTGTCTTTTTTCATTCAAAACGAAATCTGATAAAATTATTATTCTGTATGTTTATCCCAATTTTTTTCAATTTTACAAATATCTACTCAATTGATAATGTTGATTGAAAATTCCTGAAATTGTGCCTTTTAATGGATACGCATAATTATTTACTTGGATTCTAAATAAGTATTGCCATGTAAAAGAGTCGCTATCAATTATACTCACTTAAAATGCATATACCTACATGTCAGTCTAATTTTAAACTTATATATAAATTATATAAATAAATATCGGTGCCTTCGTAAACTACACTTGTACCTACGTATTTTAATAGAATAGTATTAGATACTCGTATGTATGACGTCTAAGGTAAGATTAAATACTGTTTTACGATTTTTGTGCCTTTTAGGTAATATATGTAATATTGCAAAATATTGTGTCTTCAATCAATAATAATATAATATGTTTTAATGTTTACGACAGTATATATTATTTTGTTGGATATAGTAATGTGTAAATACTTGTCAATAAAAAAGTGTTTACTGGAGTAAGTAAGTACTTCGATTGTATAAAAATGAACAATATTAAGGATAAAATATTTTGTATGTCTAAAACTTGTTAAAGTTAAATAAATTTATTGTTGTGCCTATATTAGGTATAATAAAGATGTTGTAAATAAATTTCGTTTATGTATTCTTCTAAATAAAATGTATTTTTTAATCCATTCCTACTTTGTTTTTATGCAAATAACATTTCCTCATATCTTTGCAACTGCCATCGAATAATATTTTCTTCACTCAACCTATCAAGTATCAGTGTTTTTTTTTTGCAAGATACATATATTATATTATAGTCTTATGTTTGATACTTTTAATTTTGTTATTCTTACAGTTTGATTCAAACATTACCAGCAAAAGGCTCAAATTCATATTTAATTATTAATACACAACAGCAAGACAAACATATTTATTTTTGCAATATGTGATTACTACTCACCGTCATCGACCATACCATTCCAACGATGGTTAAAGAAACATTCTGCTGCTGTCTGTTTTTGGAAATATATTGATTATCAAGTTATTTTTAGAGGGTGTGTCAGATAAATCATTCTCTTCTTGCAGAGGCTCTAACAAGGTTCCTGAAGAGACAGGGACGGGCTTATTCATTCTACGACTTGGAGATAGCTTTGCATCACTGCTCCAACGACTAGAAGATGCATATTCTGATTGCACATATCGAAAGTCAGCAGCAAAGCAGATAAACTTGATTATCGATCTTCTAGACTTAAAATTGTGGGCTGTGGTTTTTTTTTGCAGTATATGGTATGACTAAAATTGCTGACATAAATAATCATATTTTACTCTACCGAGTAAAACGTGGTTAGGTAACTAGGTTGGAGAATATTTTTTGCGTATTGTTGCTTTAGTCGCTGTATTCAGATTTTTTAAGTAGATCTGACAGATTTATGATAAGATGCTGATAAGATTTGTTTTGACTCTGATGATATTCTGTTAGTGACAAATCAAAGTGTTTTGGAATATTAACATTTGTATTACTACTATTCTACATACGATGTGTACGATGCTCCATTTAGACAGCCACAGGATTGGCAAAAAAGTTGTCAATGTGTGGGCATATTGTATGCGTTATTATGGAAAACAGTTTCATAATTTTTGATATTACTCAATTAGGACTAGACCATGGTTAATTATATTCATGGATATTATTTGTTACAATAGCTTTGAGATGCTACTCATGAAACAATGTAAGTAAATATCCTTTTATAATTTGTTTGTTATGAAAAGAGTACGCACATGGGCCATTCATGAATATGATGACTGAATGTAAATTAATGAATGAGCCTTTAAAATTAATCTTCCACCTTTAAAAATAAATTTTTATTGTTTATATAAAAAAGCTATTGAATTAGCCTTACCGTGTCCGTTAACGTCTGATTTTTTAGATCCACATGTGCTTACTATTGAGCTGCCATAATGCTACTTTATAGAATAGTATACACAATAGCCTATAATTATATCTACGATTGATACGATTGACAAGGAATTATCCTTATAAGTGAGAAAAGGTAGAATTACAAAAAATCTACATATTATTATTGAAGATATGTTATAACATTGTTAACATATTTGAACTATACTATACTATATTACATACTACATGTAGTATAGCATAGTTCTAATCTAATTGTTTCATCTTATTTAAACACCTAAGATACTGCCATAACCTTAGCCATCACCAGTATAGGTAAATATCATTTACACTATTCGTAATTAAAAAGTGTATTTTGATCTTGAAATTAGAGATTTGTTTAAAGCGTTTTAGGTGCTAAGCATTAATAATATAATTATGTATAATGAACAATATGCCGATGATATATACATATGAACTTCCATATAACGTGTAAGGGGTTAAGGAGGCTTGCTGTCCCTTTGACCCTGCCTACCCGTTCGGGGATTACGGGCGTGATGTTATGTATGTATGTATACAATGGGTATATTCGTTTTCCAGTGATTAAGCATTTATTTTCCCTATTTTTCGCGATGTGCCCGTTTATGTTCAATCCTGTCTAGGAGATGAACCTCTGCCAGTCAGTAGATAATAATAAGTATTAAATTAATGATTTAAGTGCTTAATTTAAATTGGGGTGTTATAGGTAATGTTAAACCAAAAATTAAAGACAATAACGAAACTTCTATTGGATAAATATCTTGTTAATTATTACGAATGGTATTACGAATATGAGGGTTGTGATATATTGTTATATCTAGAAATTGTACAACGTTCAATAACGTAGTATTATAAGACTTCATATTATGCATACATATAAACAAAATGTCTGAACAATATTGTATAATCGAATTGTAACGATTTGCGATTTGTTATGTTAGGTCATCATTAACAGTATTATGAAATACGAAAATATTATGATCAATGCCACATATTTCTAGTCAATTACCTTCTAAGGGTACTTCTAAAATAATTGAAAGAATGTGACCAAGTTATAAGATTGCATAAATGTTTTCTTATTAAAGTTCCTACTTCATTCAGCAACTGTCTTGCGATGCATTTGACTGCCACTCATTTGCTTGGTATCAATTCTATCTATTTATATTAGAAATGTAAAACCAAAGCTTTCTTATATTTAAAATCAATTGAGCCTTTTTCGACAATAAGTGATCAAGTATTATAATGGTATAAAATGTATACTAAATGATCAAATATTATATACAGACATTATATTTACAAATAATTGTATGGCACCCTCTGCTTTGTGTACTTTTCACAATAAAAATATGAAATATGACTTATCTATTATTGATCTATCATTAAAGTTGATATCATAGAAGCCAATAATTTATTATTAAATAACAAGTAATAAGAATAAATTTACAAAAAATTTGAGACACATAAATTAGTTTGATCTGAACTTTATTTTACCGGGGACGATATTTTATAGCCCATTAAAATATAATAAGCACCAATCAAGAAATTAATTAAAATATGTGCTAAAGTTTATTGGATTTATTTGTATATTTATTATGTGATAACGTCTAATGAGTAAATTGTAACAAACAGAAGACAAACTCGGGAAAAAAATCATAAAGAAAAATTACACTTAAATTAAATCGAGTGGTCAGAGGCGCTGATCCGAATCCCGCTAGTGGCAAATGTTTCGTGTGTTGAACATGGACGTTTATAAAAACTTATTTAAGCATGTCTATACGTAAACTAGTATCCACAGCATAAGCATGCTTAGTCTGGACCTAGGGAATTGGTGTATCAGGGAAATGGCGTGTAGTTAGTTATTGACAATTACTACGTAACGTATTGCGATTGTCCGCTAGGTGAGTCGGCTCCGATATTCATCCCGACGCGGTCCGGCAAGAAGCACCTGATGATGCTGGATGGGTACACGTACTCACAGATCAACTACTCGGCGCACTGGTTCTGCTCGTCGAAGGCGCAGGGGTGCGCTGCGCGCGTGCGCCTCCGCACCGGACGCGTCGAGCGCGGCGCCGCGCAGCATAACCATCCGCCGCCCAGATATGTTTGCAAGGATGGAGTCTATATTAAGTTGTGAGAGCCTCCATCAAATGGTCGAATGATTAAGCTTTTGTCGACGTGAATGCTAAGCATCGCGGTGTGGACGTGTATCATTGATTTTTTTAAGTTAACTTTTTTATTTTTTAGTTGCATAAATCAAAAAGCTATGATATCACTTAGTAAGTAAGAAGATTTTTTTCTGTAACATTTTATCTATGAATAGTTTTGATCTGATATTAGGAAAAGTCTGAATAATATTTTTTTTCCGAGGTCTACATTTCGTGCCGTATGTATAAAAACCAATATATGAAAAAAGCGAATGTTCATTACGACCAATACTTATAAAAGAATGGATGAGTGTAATTTTGCAACCGAATTTGTACATTCCGGATAGCCGGAGAAATAAATAATTATTAATAAAAAAAATGAATTGAGATTATGTGTTTACTTTGATAACCTACTACATCTACTTATTCTATATTAGCTATCTAACAAATACATAAGGAAAATAAAAGACATGTGGATTTTTTTTACAGGTTAAAAAAATGTTGTACAAATCAGTTGACACTAACAACTACTGAAACTTTTTATTGTATCGATTTCTTAATTTGTCGGCATGCCGTAAGCATCATAAAATATCATCATAAATCATAAATATCATCATTACACTTTTTGTTTAAGCAGGCTTAAGCAGCTTACCAAGTCACCATCCTCGTAGCGATATGTCCATGGACCATGATCCATTTTGCGAGTTTTATAATTACGATAAAGCGACTGTGGAACTTCGTAAACCTTAAACATCCATAATTGTTTGAATGTACAGGTTTTATCACGATAATTTCCCTCGCCGCCGAGTTAGTGGTATAAATACGTACATAGATTTTATAAATCCAGAGGTACTTGCCCGGGCTTGAAACCGCACCCCTCGGTGTGAGGCGCATGTCCTTACCATTGAGCTATCATTGCCCCTTGATTTAAAGATGATTTGATTTTTTGTATGGTCGCTGTTAGTAAGCACTCTAACTAACTAGTTAGTTAGTTTTGTTAAGTACTCCACTAGAAAATTTTATGGTTTTATGAACGGTTGCCGTATTGATGTTAAGTAGTACTGATTCGCTCTCGGCACTGACAGGCGCGGCTGGCGGCGCGATATTCATCCCCACCCGCTCCGGGAAAAAGTTCATCATGATGCTGGACGGGTTCACGTACTCGCAGATCAACTACTCGGTGCACTGGGTCTGCTCCAGCAAGTGTGGGGCGCGCGTGCGTCGCCTGCGCAGCGGCGAGATCGTGCGCGTCAACACCGTGCACACCCATCCGCCGCCTAAGTACGTCTGTAAGGGCGGACAATATTACAAAATTTAATCAATAGAATTAAATCTAGGGAAATGGCGTGAGGCTGGTTTTAGATAGATAAATGAATATGACTACGTTTCATACATAAATCAGGTTCCAAAGTTGCTAAGAATTAGCAGAAACTAAGATTTAGGCCTGAGATAATATGCTTATATCATTAACAAGTATTGTCCCGGTGAGGGGATCGAACGTGCGGCCCTTTCTATTGCACCAACAGGGCTATCAGATAAATAAATATATGCCATTATGTTAAAGTATACCAATTAGGGTTTTGAGTAAAAAAAGTTGTTAAAGAGTTTGCTGCGCTGTGTACTCTGCCTGCCTCTTATGGGATTACGGACATGGTTGTATGTATTATTTTTCGATGGTATCTCCTGATACGGCCTAAGTATCCTATATATATTATTATATATATTATTTGGCACACAGGAATGTGTCGTGTTATGTTATGTCATACGGCACAAGCACTCCAAAATAGAAAATGTAATTGTCATATGTTTTAAAGAAAATCAGGTAGATGTTTTGATTTATAGATAATTTAGATACTGGACGATATTGTTCTAGGATAATGGTGTTAAGTTTTATTTTGTATTTATCATATCTGTTTACGTAATAACAAAATATAAGTACATCTTTAATGTTTTTATCAGTTTTTTATTTCAGAAACAATTGAGTATAAAATTATTTTTATTACACAATTTCCTGCTATATTTTACCCGTGCACTAGGAATAAGTTAATAAACCAATTATCGTGGACCGTTCTAAGACATTTTAACATTCCAGACGTGCAATTCATACCCACGGAGAAAGGGAAGTACATATTGGTGCTAAAAGGATACACGTACTCCCAAGTGGGGGGCCGGTTCTTCTACTGCTCGTCAAAGCACACCGGGTGCCGGGCTCGCGTGCGTATGATGTCGGGCAAGCTGGTGGCGTCGGGCGATGCGCACAACCACGCGCCTCCGTCCCACGCGCGCTGCGGGAACGGCGCCTTCGTGCAGCTGCGCCCGCGCAGCCAGCCGCTGTGCCCCGCCCCAGCCATCCTGCCCTCTCCGCTCACCTCCCCCAGCGCCGCGGCGCTCGCCCTCCACGCCCTCAACTTTCCAAGACTGCTTCCCAAGACCGATCTGTGGCTGAGACCGCCGAACCCCGAAGTGAAGAAAGATCTGTAGCGTCTTTTACGGTCGAGTCCTAGACAGTCGCCGTTCTCGATTTCAGGCCAAACTAATTAGGCTAAATTGATTAAAACGACCGCTTTCATCATCGGCATAGCCAATCAACTTAGTTGTCTTGTCTAGCGCTACTTACCTTTATATTTATTTTCCTTGAAATATTAACTTTTACATTGTCATTTTGATATCGTTTAATTTATGCATATAGTCAACATTTGTTGCAAAGTATTTTTCTTTTTACACGAGTAAGATTATGGGCTATTACTTATTAAATTGGCCTTGTATATTTTGCGGGCAATTTTTTTTGCTCGTATTTTAAGACTTGCTTTAGTATAAAATCATGTTCAGCCTTGCTAACATTAGAACCTGAAATCGAGTATTGTTGGCAATATGTATTTAATTGACAGCTTTTCAAACCAAGCTTTGTACGTACTGCAGGCCGTTGGGATACCTAAAGTTAATTAACAATGTTTTTTAATCATTATCGTTTATACACAACCACTTTTTGTGCCTTCTATAGTGAATGACACACAACGATGTATTATTTACACATATAACGTTATTATCGAAGGTTGTCAATTGAATACCGTAAATAATAATTAGCGTTTTTATTATATAAGATATTGTTGATAGTGAATATGTTTAGAACTTCGAATAGCTTACTTGTTGATCTCTATAAAATCTTCGTATGATTCGGTTACTACGGTTGCTGAAGCTTCGCTTGTGGTGATATTTCGACGCGATACGTAATTTGGTGATATTTGTAATAATTATTATGAGCCTTATTGTATATTAATTGTTAAGAACGTCCTACTTAGTGCTACAATCGAGAGTGTAATATTGAATTGCGTTTGTATATAAAATGTTATTTTTAATATAGACTGCTCCCTTATTGAATTATAATGTGCTTAACTTAATAAGTTGTTTTTATTTATCGTTCCGAAATAATTAGGGGTAATTTTCATTAGTTTCATGAGAATTATATTTCCATATATTAATACGTTTGATATAAAAAGCCATATAGACATTGGTACAACTTAATGTAAAATAAGGTAAGTCTCTCATTATCAATTGACGTGGTATTATTTATTTTAAATCGTTATGTCAATCTTGCCCACCGAGTTGTTAGCACCAGGCAGTCTTAAGTACTAACTCAGAATTTTGGTCTAAAATTAATTAGAATTAACAAAAGAAATAATAAAAACAGTCAGAGTGCCAAGTGCGGACCACTTAAATTGACGTAAATGTTTTATTTATTTGAATTCATAATCTCATCCAAAAGTTCAAAATTGATGTGGGAAAAATTACCAAAAAGATTTTCTCCGCTGAGGATACCTAGTTTGTTCTGCGGTCTTTCAAGTATTTGTGAAAGGCGGCAACTTACCCTATTAGTTTATTTCTTACATTTACATTTAAGAATATGTACCGCTTTATATTATATATATGTATAATAAATGTTTTATTTAGTCTGCTGCGTTTCTCATGATTCGATTTCTGATAAAAGATTGGCAAGTGATAATTGGCATCGTGGTAATATTCGTGGTAATTTATTCCTACGGAAATGTAGTGTTACAGTTCCGTAGCGATTTTCTTATAATATGTATATTTTGACAGGCCCGATGGTCGAGTGGTCAGAGATCTTGACCACGAAACCAAGGGTCACGGGTTCGAATCCCGCTAGGGGCAAATGTTTCGTGTGATGAACATGGACATTTGTACTCGAGTCATGTTTATAAAACGTATTTAAGTATGTCTATCCGTTCACCTAGTATCCATAGCACAAGCTTATAAGTTTAGTTTGGAACTAGGGAATTGGTATGTCAGTCTGGAGATCTATTTTTATTGTTATTATATGTAAACAACACGCAAATCATTTAAGGAAAGTAGACATGAGTGAAAGTAAATAGTTGTTAAAGTGAGTGGAGTGATTGTTTCCAGGCACACCGGAGTTTTTCGAGACGTCGAAGGGCGCGGTGGCGGTGAAGTACAACGGGCACCAGTACTACAAGAACTACCTGGGGCACAACGGCGTCATATCCTGGGTGTGCAGCCGCCGGCCCTGCAAGGGGCGCATCAAGACGCAGGGCGCGCTCGTCGTCGCGGACTCCTTCTATCATACACACTGATCTCATGTAGACGATATGTTATGTTATAGGTTACCTCTGGTATAAGCAATATTGAGTACTATGTCGTATTGTTATATGATAGATTTCTGGGAGTCCTTTATTTTATTTTTTTAGCAACACATACATATTAATTCATTGAAGAAAAATAGTGAAAGAGTTGTGGTAAGTAACTAAATAGTATATTATGACATCCTAACCTAGGAATACAATTGGGGTTTACATTCTTCTTAAGTCTCAGAATCTTACAGCTAACGAAACAGTCCTCGAAAATACTGAGCTAATGACTTCATGTTTAACATTAATTAAAAAAAAACTCATGGCTGTAAACACCGATAAGATTTTCGTTATTTTGTATCATTAAGTATTTTTGAAATAAAGATTAGCTCTATTATGGTTATGCTGAATGCGAAATTTTGTGACTTCAGTTACCTACAAGTTAGTGAATCTCCAATATTTCGTTGTGACTGGAGAGATGTGTCTGAGAGTCAGTATTATGTAATACAATACTATCAAAATAGATCCAATGGTGAACTTGTATAAAAAACTTTTTTCTGCAAGAGATTTGAATACAGAACCAGAAAATTTTAAATATATTATTTATTAATATTTATGCAGGAACAGATTGTGATATTTTAGTATTACACCATAAATTTTTGGTTACTAAAATACATTTCAATTACGTAATTTCAAGTGTTTTAATTACAAATTAATTAATAATACGTAATTCACATGAAGTGTTTTTTATTTGAATAACACCCAAAGCGACTTACAGCATACATTTAGTGCAAAAACCAGCTTTTTATCACTGGTAGCTTAACGGGATTGGATGCGGTATGCAGCCTTAAACGATTTGCGTCAAAGGTACCTTGTTTGCTTACGTAATTTACAATAAAAAATATTATATATACTATCTTGTGTACATTTGATGCGAATCGTTTTATGCTACATAGAAAAATGCTTAATGAATGCCAATAGTTGGTGAATAGCAAGCTTTATGGAAAAGGGTTGGCTTAAAGTTCCACGGTCATAAAGGGTTGTAATTTGTCCCATAGCCAGGAGTACGATGGTGCAGTTTGTGATAAAGAACGGCAGGATGAGCGTAGTGCACGGCGCGAATCGCTTCTCGCGCAATTACCAGAACGGGGACCGCGTCTCGTGGCAGTGCAACAAGGCGGGGTGCAACGCGCGCATCGCTACCCTCGGGAGACGCGTCATATGCTTCAAGAACGAGCATAAGCATTACAATATCTTGGGGATGAACTTGAGAACATAAGTCTGAATCTTCTAGGGCAGGTGTTCCCATTTTACTACGTGGCTCAGCACAAATATTGTATATTGCAGCGCTGACAAATGATGTGGATCGTGATACTTTTAACAGGCACTTAAATGAAATAATTAGGTGGTGTCCTTTTTAACACTTCAGGAAAAATGTTTTGGGAATTTCTGCTCTAGTAACTATTAAGTAGTAGTGCCATTGGTTTATGTATATTTAGTTTGTACCAAATTAGTATGTTGTCCTTTAGGGTAGTTACGATGAATGTAACCATAATATTCAATTCTATGGTCAAACCATTTCAGATAAATCTCGTATCTTTTCTTAAAATATTATTAAAGTATTACTAAAGTAGATTTTTTCTATAATATATGATTGATACTGATATAATTGCAATTCTAGTCTATATAAAATATAGTATTTATTATAAGTGATATCAGAATACGCGATTCACAAGATCTCTTGTTCGCCTAGCGTGATGTATTTGATAGATATTAGTTTAAAATTGCTTTAATATAGACTATAAATATACCTACTTATATACTCTATTACGAATGTATGGTATTATACATGTGATTATTTTGTAATAATAATTGTGGAAAGTGTCTTTAATAAAGATCAATTTATATTCATTGGAAATTTTCTTTATTACCTTGTTATATTATTTGGGTTTAGTTCCCGTACTATGAACTATCCCGTACTTTCTTAGTAATTATAAATTTTTATTATCTTATTTCACACCAGGCCCACTCTGAAACATGGTTCAAAGTTAAATATGATTCTTATAACTTTGTTAATACTGTTGTTGAAAAAAGTAACTACCGAGTTTCTTGCCGGATTCTTCTCGGTAGATGCAACATTCCGAACCGGTGGTAGAATCATATCTCTTTGAACTGTTTTTGACGATTTATAAGTGTTTCTTTGAAACCTATATAAATAAAGAATATTTTGACTTTGACTTTGACTTTGAAGTAGGTATTGACTTTTTTATATTAGGTAGAAACATACATTTTTATATATTTCAAGTCGTTACCAAGTAACATGTACGTAAATTACCTGATGTGAAGTATGAATACGTTTTGATTGCGTTTGTGTTATAGATGAACTAGATTTCAAACGTGAAGTTTCAGCGCAAGCTGTCTAGGTGACAAAAGCGTTGACGATAACTATAGACGTAAGAAACATCTACTTAACAGGCCTAGCTAGGAAATTAAATCACCATTCATTTGATAATAAGCCATCAAGTAACTGTTAAGAAAGTATAATATTAAGGTTTTTAATTTTTTACCTGACATTATCATATTTTTACTAAGGAGAAAGGAGACAATGCTTATTTTTAAAATTTTTCTTGTCCTATTCTTTCAAATAAATGCTCGATTTTTCTGATTGACTTGGGAATGTTGGTGAAAAGGTTAATAACAACTTTTAATTTCAATTTAAGTTAATAACTATTTATCAGTATGGGTACGCATCTTAGTTGGGTAATCGATTTGGGATTCATTAACGTACCTATATTATAAGCTTCTTAAACGATATTTAGCCAAAAAAAATCAGTTAGCTAGAAAATTGTTAAAAAGTAGTGACAAGTGGTCAATACTTGCCCTCTACATAATCACAAACACAATATCCAAAACACCATTAGTACTTTTATCACATGCTGGGCAAGGAACATGGTTCTTTATTTTTAAGTCTCAGACCAACATAGGACTTCTGTATTATACAACATCTTGGACTTTTTTATGTAATAATGTTACACGTGCATTGTAGGTGTGAGCCTCGATTACTATTTCGGCAAGAGCAAGTTCGGCAACACGGTGCTGGTGGTGGGCGACAACCGGTACAAGCTGAGCAAGGCGACGGGCAAGAAGCGCCGCTGGCGCTGCATCAAGACCAAGTGCACCGCCTTCGTTATCACAGAGGCCGAGTGCATCGTCGTCATCAATGATGACCACCATGCACATTGAGATTCTGACGACAGCTGTAATGATATTTAGTGATGTGTCGGATATTGGAATACGAGTCCGCGGATATCGGATATATAGAAAAATCGATTTATATCTGTAACCGCAGATTTTTTGCAGACCTTGAATAGATCTTTCTTAAATCACTGACCCGGCGAATTTCGCATCGCCCCGTTCACGGATTTTCTGTCCTTATTTTTTTAATTTTCAGCGCAACTAAGTATCTTATTTTTTCTTTCATAAAAACCTTCTCTTAGCTTAGCTTAGAATTAGCTAAATCGGTCCAGCCGTTTACGTGTAATGATGGTAATATAATATCCGTTTCTATATCAGTATTCATGGATCTGACTAGATATTATTAATTCGTATTCCAAATCCGCGGATGATACATGTGACAGAACCGGCACATCATTAATAATGTTGAAAATATATTTTTTTGTTGTTACCGAACACTGAAACTACTTAAACGTTGCGAGAGGCAACAAAAATTACATAAAATGTGTTCATAGACTTTTGTGACTAGCTGAAATTCGCAAAGGCGAAGCTGCCGTCAAAAGCTAGTCAATTATAATAATGGCGTTGGTATTAACAGCTGATGTTTGAATGAAGTATTTCTTGTTAACGATTGTGGTCATTTCGGACTATCTTAACCGAAAATTAAAAAAAAAGAAAATGGTTTTGTTAGTACTAGTATCATCATGAACGGTTTGGACAAGAAACAAATTTCATAATTTATGATCGTTAATTTATTCGTTACTTTTGTTTACGATTCTATAGAATATACAATAGATAATAATACAATTCTGAATTCTGTATTACAAGAGTTGGAATTCTATGCAAAATTGTGTTCCAAAATCTTGTAGAAACTATGGTTACTGGGTTATTTTATAGTGTACATATATGTTTTTGAAAAGCAGTTTTTGCCTGATACAGACAATAGGTACTGTTATTTTACACAGCGTGTCCCATGCAACCTGTACCAGCAAAGGTCAGTGGTTAGGAGACATCAATATCAATCGATTAAACCCCCATGTATGTTCTACGAGTTTTTGTAATTTTTGAGATATGACCATTATTGTAATATTTTTAGATTTTATGTATCTGTAGCGGTTTTGGTTATAACTTTTTTGTATTATGTTTATCTCAGATATTTTTCGTCTATATTACGCTCAAAATCTGTAGAAAATACAAAATACGCATGTTATGATATGCCTACACTCTTAACGCGTAATATGGATAAAAACATCTCCGATAAACATCACACAAAAGAAGTTATAACCGAAACCGCTTACATACATTTATATAAAATCGAAAAATTTTACAAATATGGTCATATCTCGAAAACTACTAAAACATACATGGGGGTTGAATCGATAGATATTGATGTCTCCTAACCACTGACCTTAGCTAAATGTTATTAATTTGGTTTGCATTGTTTTTTTTAGGTGCCAATCACAATGTCTAAATTACCTAGGTCTTTATCTGAGATGACGAAATGTGATGTTGGGCTGTTGTTGTGAAGGGAAAAATGTGATTTATAAAGTTTCTATGTATAGTTAATGTTAAATTGTTTTTAATTGTATAATAAAATTTACGTCGTGACATTAAATTTAATTCGTGTCAATAATATTATCGGTTCCATTTTAATACATAATTTATTTTTGAAATACACAAACGAAGTTGTAAATATTGTATCTCTGATCAGATACTCTTTAAAAAGAAAATATATATGTAATAGTATTTTTTTTTATTAAAACGTTTAAAACTCTTTTAACTCCTCTGAATCAATTAGATATCTGCACATACGCCTATTCCTATATTTGATGCATTTATATAACATCAATAAAATTCTATTAGAACTTCATTAAAAATATCTTTTCTCTATATAATTATCTTCACTGATTGATTGCAAGAAATCTTGGCGATATTTTTCTTGATCCAATGATATTACAATTATGGTCAAACTTTTTTCGTGAAAGGTAGAATGGGGGTATGGATTAGGCTAAAATATTTCAGGTATTAAAACAGGAAATATTTTTATGATAACGATGATGATTTAATGAAATAAAATTCTGATCGGCCAGACTGATTTTAGGTCTGGAGTCGTTGGAGTACTTCTTCGACAAGAGTAAGTACGGCAACCCGGTGCTGGTGATCGGCAGCAACCGGTTCAAGTTCGCGAAGGCGAAGGGCAACACCAAGCGCTGGCTGTGCATCAAGACCGGCAGCAAGTGCAGTGCCTTCGTCGTCACCGAGGACGAGGTCATCGTCCGCATGAGCATCACTCACACTCACTGATGGAACAGCTCGGCGTGAGACAACTTCGTCATCACGAAGGATGAGGTTATAGCTCGCATAAGCATTATAGAGTATGACTGATGAGCTGCAAGCTAAACAGAGTCGGCTCAGGCCCATGCGATATGTTAGACTATTGGTTGTTTTCACATGGGCACAGGTGCTTTCAGAACGAGGGCGGCCAATTTGTTCTTTGAAGGTTTGGTTGTGGTGCTTGGGTCCACAAGACACCATACCGTGTAGACCTAAGGTATGGTCCATACCCCAACTGCAAAGTAAGGCCGCCTCGGACGCCTCGGATATCAATAATTCCAAGATCTCATTTAAGTGCTGGAACACATCTTTTGAGATACTAAATTATTTATTGATTCCAATTATTTGTACATTTAATTTTTTAGTTGACAAACTGCATGTCCTAATACTTTAAAATGACATGAAACAAGTTTCGTTTAAAATGTAATGCATCGGCCACATCCTTAGGTGTAAAAGGTGACGGGTGTTTTATTCTGTCAGATGGACCAACAGACTCGTTGCTTAATAGGCAATCTTTGACATATGAAGTACAAACAATGTACAATATTTCTGTTTTCGTACTTATATGAAGTATAGCACTAAAATATTATTAATTTCTACATTCCGAAATATTTTGCTGGACAAAGGATGATTACCGCTTTAGTTTGTAAGCTGTCTGCACAACATTCTACTTTACGTATTAAAGTCGGAATTTTTATTTTTATTTAATTATCTACTTACCATTAGAGTTTTTTTTATATATCTTGTTAAATCTCCGCGAACCTTATCAATGTTAATTTTGAAAAATGTTCTATTTATATTATGTATTTTTATCTGGAAATGTTATTCTTTTAATTGTTATTCAAATTCGTTTAATCTAGATTGTGTTGTGATGGTCATAGTTAAAACAAAAATGTCAATTGCTGACTTAAATTATTTATAGTAGAAAACATTGTAAAAGGGTTTTAGTATATGGAAATTCGGTTTACATTACTATAGTAACGTAACAAAATAAAGAGAGCGGTGGTAGCTCAATGGTAGGGACACACGTCTCATAACCGAGTGGTGCGGGTTCAGGGGAGCACGAACTTTTGGATTTTTCAAATCTATGTACGTATTTATACCACTAGCTCATGGTAAGAGAAAAAACATCGTTATGAAACCTGCAAATTCAAACAACTTTGGATTTGTAAACTTACTTACCTACTCCGATGGCTTAGCAACCCAAATTGGGTTTTGGCCTCCGATACAAGACTTCGCCAACGATTTGTAACCATGATCCAAAAATTGTCTGGTTCCCCTATCTTAGGGTTACGAAGTTCAATCGGCAGTCGCTTCAATGTAATTACCAGACTCGCTAAATCCTGGATCACGGTCTAAGCGGACCCCGTCTAAGCACGGGACATAACGCTAGGAAGATGATGAATAAAGTAACAAATACATTGCGATCTGTTAGACTAGCCAGTACGGTCCAATAGCAAAGGGAGGAGGGGGATATTAGAGCCATGTTAATTTCTTTGTATGATGTTTTTATTGCAGCGTTTGCTAGTGAATTATTTAATGTAAAAGTGGGAGTTTGAAGAAAAAACTATAATGTATTGTTGAATTTTAAACAGAGTATGTACAGTAGTACATATTACATAACATTATTTTACTACTAAGGAGTTTGATTTACATATTACCTATTTATCTTGACGGCTTGAAGCCTCAAGTCGTTTTATAAAGTACATTCAATTAGTAACGATTAGACTTCTAAGTGTGTACAATCAAAGAAACAGGTAAAGTTATCCCCTAATTAATTATTCAGTAAATTAAATTTTTAAATATGGTCTGGTCACTTATTTTTCTTTTCTTCGTTGCAGCTGTATCAGCTGCACCTGCGTCTGCGGTGTCACAGTCTGCGGCATCGAGTTCGAACCCGATCACGTTCCAAACGACCAGGTTCGGTAACCCGATCATCGCGTGGGGCAACTACCGTTTCCTAAAGAAGCTGAGTCGCCGCACCAAGACCTGGTGGGAGTGCCAGTCGCGGAAGACCTCCGGCTGTAAATGCATCGCCGTCACCGTCGACGATCGACTTGTCAAGCTGAACGGGTGGCACAACCATTAGTTTTACAAATTTAATGGTCATTAGTAATTAATTGGGATGGCTCTCTTTAATTAAAGTCAATCTCAAAATATTCTATATTAATATAGGTAACAAAAGAATATGATTCTACCACCGGTCCGGAATGTTGCAACTACCGAGAAGATTCCAGCGAGAAACTCGGTAGTTACTCTTTTCAACAACAGTATTAACAAAGTCGTAAGAATCATATTTAACTTTAAACCATGTTGCAAAGTGGGCCTAGTGTGAAATAAGAAAATAAAAAATCATAAATTAAAAACAATAATAAATTACCCGACCAGAATTAATACACCCCAAGATTTCATATAGGTATGAATTGGACATAGTACTATCTTTGTAATGTACTAAACATGTCCATTGTCAACCTTTTTAACTGAAAAAGTACAACTTTCCCCAAAAAAATTGCTAATCTCTATTCAGATTATAAATCAATGCCTGTTATTTTCGCTGAAATAATTTTAGATGGTCTTTTGTTAATATGATCTATTATGTAATATGGGTTAATTAATGTTAAGTCATTACAATGCTTTAAACGGTATATTCTTTAGTTAAATATTTTGTGAAATTATACATATATATGTAGTTAACCTGTATGAGTATTTATATACTATAGTTAGTATAGTTGGATAAATAAATAGATATTTACACAGTATAAGCAGGCTGTAGCTTATCTAATAGTAAATAATTATTTGTATATTTATAGGTTATTCTACTAAAGTTGTAAGTAGATAGTTTATCTGTTTTAAATAAAATAAACAATATGTAAGTATAATTTGTTATAAAACATGGGTGATTATTGTACAACTGTACATAATTTAAAATGTTAATTATTGTGAAAATTAATTATGATTTAAAATTTCAAAACAAGCAGTTTACATAATTGTACAAATATATTATTAAAAACAATGTATTTGAAGTAAATTTAAATTGTGTACATAATATGTTACGGCTGCTTATGGTATAACTTCGATTGTTGTTTATGTACTTTAAATATATAAATTAAAAGTAGAAATCAAATCTAAATATTACTATGAATAACCTAGGATTTTGTAAAATTGACTGGCAAAGCGCACAGTTTTATAGGTACACGGTTTTGACTGTTATAAAGCCTTTGTGTTGTTATAACTAATGAATACCAAACAAAAACAATCGTCTTAAAACATTTTTCAGTTTTTTTTACTATTCACGCATTATTTTTTGTTACTATTATATAAAGCGATGGTTAAATTTATTTCGCCCGATTCTTTTTACTGTTTGTATATTAATTGGATTATACGTATATTTAAATAACCCCCCAACGGCGGTTTCTTATCAGATATGTAGGTAGTTTCAAATTTTTAAATATACATACATACATACATAACATCACGCCCATAATCTCCGAAGGGGTAGGCAGAGTCAAAGGGGCAGCATGCCCTTTCAACCACATTCAGCCAAAAATAAAGCTAGGCTGGGTTAGATGGAAAATTGTGAAAAAGCAGTGACAAGCGGCTAACCTGTCGCCTACACAATTACACACCCAAAACCCGATATACCATTTAAAATATACTTTTTGTTTAGAAGGCACGTTTCTCGTGGCCCCATATTGAGTTCTTTATCTATCTATAATTTTCAGTCTTCAGGATTTTAATATATACTTGTTATAAGTAATATTAATTTCTTATGTATACCATTTTTGTTTTTTAAGTACATATATGAAGTGCTTAGTGATTTTAGATTAAGATTTAAACAATAATTATGTGGCCATTAACCAACTTCTGTTTAAGAGTACTTACATTTTAATAAATATGAATTTGGTGTCTGATGGAAGTTTTGGAACGTAAAATATTAGTTAGATTGTTATTAATTTAGATTTTTTTTACATAAAAATTCAAACAAGAAAAGTATAAAAATAAATACACTCGATAACCAAGACGAACCAAATAATATTTAGATAAAAAAAATCATTTAATCTAAATATTATTTGGTCCGTCTTGGTTATCGATTGTAATTATAGAGTTACGAAAATTATATAATTTTTGAACTTTTTATTATGACTTTCATAATGTGTCATTAATTAGATTTATCTGTAAACCAGACACTAAAAGTGACATTGGTATACTTAATTATAAGTTGTTTATATTTTATATCCGTTTAGAAAAATCTTATTAAATTATATGAAAGAACTGGTATTTTTTATGTTACTTGACCACATTAACTTGAGTAATTCATTGATATGGTTCTTTTTGCGCTATTTGAATAATTTTGTAGGTTTATTGCTTATTAGTGTAGGTGTTTTACGAAGGAGTTTGAGAAAATTTCAAAAGGTAATCATATTAAGTAGAATTGAATATTAACATGTAATTGTTATTTATTTTCAGAGCCGAAGTTCGGTTTGTCGCAAAGAGGCAACCTGGTGGTGCAAATAGGCGAGTGGCGATTCAACAAGCACGCTTGCTGGGGCTCCAAGGTTCGCTGGACTTGTATCAAGAAGAAGTCCGGATGTACTGCAGCCATCACCACGGTCGACAACATCATCGTCAAGACCCTCGGGAAACACAACCACTAAGCTGTCAGTGTTCGCGCAGACACCGGAGATCTAGAATAAATTTAACTAAGTATTGAGCTACGCATGAGCTAGTTACGTTATTGAACGTCTTCACAGTATGCTGAATAGGCGGTCAGATAGCCTAAAGCCATCAGCGATTTTGTGACTATTCATACATGTTTGTTATTCTAAAGCTTTTGTATGGAATTACCTTTCTCATTATTCAGGACATTCTTTTCTGAAGGGACGCATCTGAAGGCAACTTAACCGAATAATTATGACTTTAAACCATTAAAAACATTTCTATATAATTCCAAATGAGGCATCTCTTCTGACATGCATTAATGTCCTCTCTATATGAATGAAATTAAAGAGAATTTGTGTTCGATTTTTAAGCTTTCATCATGGTTTTTTTGAACGTTGAATCTCAATGTATTTTTTTTCCAGATTTTTTTTATTTTCGCATCTAAACTCTAAATAGAATAAGATATCAATTTATGTTAAATATACCGATATATTAGGACTAATACATATTACTGAATGAATGAACATTTGAGTTGTGTATAGCGCAAATGTAACGGTTCATTTCTGTGGAATTAAATTAAATAAATGAATCGTTATTCCTTGTTGTCATATGTTAATACTTAAAAACATGTAATTCAAGTACTTGGACTTAGATTTATAGTTTCCTCTTAATAAAATAAGATAATCAGATTAATGAAATATCCGTGTGTGTTTATTATAAGTTACCATCCTATTTGGCCATGACATTATCAACAAGTTTATACTACCCACACACACCTATCCCACTTAGAGAGACCACCAGTTTTGATGTCTTTTTTAACTATTCCCTGACTATAGATAAATCTCCAGCTTGTGGTGTTCATAGTATATGTATTTGGAGCACGTGTTAGGAATTTGAAATGCACTGCACATTAGTAGTGGTACGGAAGAAACAGAAGGCTAATTGTTTGAACAGCAGATGTTAACTCACTATCTCTTTTCAGACTTGAACCCAGTGTTTGCGCAGTCGCAACGAGGCAATCCGGTGATTATGATTGGGCAGTACCGATTCAACCGAGTAAACAAATACGGCAGCAGAACGAGATGGGTGTGCGTGAAGGCTAAAGCTGGCTGCAGGGCGTCTCTGCACACCATGGACAACGCGATCGTCCGTGTATGGGGCTTCCACGACCCCATGGCGCACACCAGTGCCAATCGCTTTTAAAGCATTTATGTGCACTGTACTTTACGAGGTTTTATAGTAGGATATTAGATATTGAACTTCATTAATCCTATTCATGAGTCTTAGATCAGACGACCTATATCTGACTGTATTAGTTATAAAGAAATTTAATTTTATTGGCGTCGAGGTAAAAGTAATTCGACCAGAATTCAATATTTGTATGTATTTAATAGTGAAGGTTTGCATATCGGCTATGATGTATTCATAAATCTGGCATTTTGTATATTTTCACAGTATTAAAGAGTGTGTGACGGTAGTACTGAGCACTTACTGGATTATGATAATTTGCGGATTAGGCGACGTTGCTTCGACTTGCAATAATTAAAGGTTAAGCTTAACAAATATTCTAGGGTTATTGAATCGTATGATCGTAAGTATGGCTAAGACATATTTACGGATGAGTAAATAGTTTTTATATTAAGCAATAAAGTCACCTCGCAAGTCAGTACATTAAAAATGTTTATTACTGTTATCAACGATTTTTTTGATGAATGACTTTTAATTGTTGATGTGTGGGTAAAATATTGCACTCACTTTGTTAGTTGCTGTGTGCAATAGGATAACGAGTATTGATGTCAAATGTTTTGTACATTTTATATCCTACACGAACCTCGAAAAGTATTAACTGGCTGAACCTCGAGCTAGGGGGAGGGGTGTCTCTGCAGTCCAGGTCAGGCCACGTTTACATGGCCCTGCCCACAGAAGCGGCTTTCTGTAACTTCCTATGAGATCATGACAATCACGGTGCTTTTTTCAATTGACATTGCTTATTGCAAGAAGTCTTAAATAAATTAAATAATATTCGAGGCTTGAAATTGATTTCATGGACGTTGTAATAAATAAATATACAAATAAGGATAAAGTGAAGATTATACATAATTGTAAACGCGTATTTTTGTTGGTTTAGGGTGGGTAGAGAATAAGTGTTACAACGTAGTTATAAATCGAGTAGCGACTAATCTTTCATCATTTTATGATAGCACATTATGCACTTAAAAAGTTACTAACTTAATAAATATTACTTAGGTTTCGGTGGTGGATAAAATAGTGAAAAGCTTTTATTCAGTATTTAATCATGAGTAATGTTTATCTTGACTCGAATATTTTACTACTTACATCATAGATAAACTTGTATTTACGATTTTTTATTATTATTGTTTTTTATTTTAAATCCCTTTCTTTATATACTGAACTTTAAAGTATTTTTGAGTAAACTTCCTACTTAAACGAGTGGAAATCCAAGAAACGTGTAGGTAACAAGGAATTAAAATTTTAATTGACAACTTAAGCAAATGGAAGATGCAGTTGTGTTGTACTGGAGAGGTTTACAGTTATTGTTGCATTGCAGTGATGCAGGTGTGGACGCGGCGCGGCACGCTGATGCTGGAGGCGCAGGGCGTGCGCTTCACGAAGGACCGCGAGACGAGCCGCAAGGCGCGCTGGCGGTGCACCACGCGCTCGCGCACCAAATGCACCGCCTACATCATCACCGCGGACGGCGTCGTGGTGCGCACTAACTTGAAGCATAACCACGAGCTCTGCCAGAAGAAGGCCGCGTAAAATTCGACGATAGCTTTGCGCAATCGTGACACTTCGTTGTTGCTGGGTCGATGGCGCAATAAACACCACCACTATCTCGAGGGCTGCCAGGAGAAAGTCGTGTAAAAGCTGACGATAGCTTTGCACATTTGTAACACTTTTATTTAGTGATGCCAGGCTCGGTAGGGGCTCCAACTTGCAACATAACTATAAATGTTGTGTGGAGAAGGTCGTGTAAACGACGACAATTGCTTTTAACAATTGTGACATTTTAATATAGCGTGGTGGGGGTCGATGGTGCTCTAATCTGCCACATACTCCTTAACATGAACACTGCCAAAAGCAGGTCGTGCAAAACTCGAAGATAGCTTTGCACAGTTACGACACTCTTAGTGTTGTCAGGTGCGGTGTGTGAAATGGAGAAATTGATTATCAAATAGGGACATTAAAAATTAAATGCTTAGTGATTGTGTTTTTTATAACTTTGACAATTGTTTTTGGGTAATAACCCATTCAAAGCTAAATTAGCTTTTTAATTCTTGATTGGTGAGAGTATGGAAATGTGTAAACATAATGTATGTTTAAATTAGCTTTGTATTGTCGTCAACACTATTATTAATCCAAGAACGAACAATCAGGGTGTAAGTGAAATTGACATTCAGCGATTAAAGTTAAATAGGAGAGCGAGGCCAGGTTAGAAAATCAAATTAGCTGGAATTGCTACTCTCATCGTACTTACGATGTGGATGCCATACTTAGAGGAAGTGATGTTGGACTATTTAAATCGAGTGCGTGCTCTAAGTTTTATGTTGACACTAAGTCTTACCGCGACGCTCATGTTATTAGTTTTATGCGATTGTTTATTTATAGTTTGTTGAATCAAATGTCGAGTTTTAGGAAACTCTATTTGGGGACGTGGAAGTACATAGTTATTAATATTTACAGGTAAAAGTAATATGTTAATCCACTTTATATGGAAAAATATTATAATTTGGTGGTGGATAAAATAGTTGTGGTATATCTGTTACTATTTACCTATAATAGTTTAATTGTGTATAATATACTTATATTCAAATAAAAATCATTGGATAAAAACCATTGTTGTATATTAATAATCGAATGAATATTGAATCAGTGGCAACAATAAAACAGTTTTAGTGTTATTGTAAAATTTTTCCTGTTTCTGCTTCCTCTCGTTATTTCTCCACACTTTATCGACACTTCGTAGGGCAACCACAAAGTTTTTGACCGGCTTCCTGTTTTATTGTTTAGTAAATTATTTTCCTTGGTAATCAGCGACTGCCTTTCATATTCTTTATTTGCAGCAATTTATAATGTTATTTGTGGATATCGTTACTCAATTTACTTATGACCTATTTTTACCGTGGAAGTGGAGCAAGAATGGCTTCTCAGAATTGAAAAACTGTTTTGTTGGTTTGTTTGGCACATATGTATATTCGGTGATGCATTTATATGGTATCATTACGCTGATTTCGTAATAGAGCCGAAAGGTAGTAAACATAAACTACTACATACATAATATCACGCCCGTAATCCCCGAAGGGGTAGGCAGAGTCAAAGCGGCAGCAAGCACCTTTAACCACATTTAGCCAAAAATAAAACTGGGCTCGATGAAAAATTGTGAAAAAGTAGGGGCAAGTGGTTAGCTCGTCGCCTACACAAATCACAAACCCGAAACCCAATATACCATTAGTCGCCTTATACGACATGCTCGGCAAGGAACACAGTTGGCACTTATTCTTTTTAAGTCCCAGACCAACATAAACTGCCTATTAGAAAAATAAAAACTACCTATTTCTTTAAGAAATGTACTTTTACGAGGTTAATTAGACATCTCATTGGAATTGATTCAATAATGCTTTTATTCCTTTCCAGTACTAATAACTAAGAGAGGCACATCGATGTTGGTGGCGGGAGGGCACAAGTTCTCCAAGTCGTACAACGTCGGCGACAAGACGAGGTGGCAGTGTTCCACCAGATCCCGGACTAAATGCAAGGCCTTCTTCCTCACCTTCAATGGCGAGGTGCTGAACAGCAGTCTGAACCACAACCATTATGTGGGAATGTGAAGATATTACAATGTTTAGAGAATATGTAGCTATTAAATGTATAACCTACATTAGATAATATTGCTTGCATATCCTTGGCTAATTTTCATCTGTGTTGGGGTCACGAGGTCTATCTAATTAGCGGACTAGATAAATCGTAAATGACAGTAAATTAGATTTTAATTCGGAACAGAAGACAATGCTAGAAAGGAAGTTTCATGAGTAGTAGTTAAATATACCTATAGCGGTGGCTGAATCATGGAATTGGCCACGACATCAACATAAATACGCATTCCTATCTAATTCGCGGTTATAAAGCTTCAACAATATTGTTAAGTAAAATAATTTGAACTTTGTACAAACATAACATCCCGCCCATAATCCAAGCCACTTTAATCACATTCAGCTAAAAATAAAACTGCTGGGTGGGTGGCTGGGCTGGAAAATTGTGAAAAAGTAGTGACAAGTAGCTATTTTTTCGCTTACACAATCACATACCCAAAACCCGATACACCATTAGTCGCCTTTACGACATGCTAGGCAAGAACCACAATTGGCACATTCTTTATAAGTCCCAGACCTACACGGGACTATGGGCTGGGTTAGATGAAAAATTGTGAAAAAGTAGTGACAAGTGGCCAGCTTGCCGCCTACACAATCACATACCCAAAACCCCTTATACCATTTGTCGCCTTTTACGACGTGCTAGGCAAATTCTTTTAAGTCCCAGACCAACACGGGACAAATTTTAACTTTGTAAAATTATTTTAAGTAGCGATTATAAACAGTACTTAAATAAAATATAGGTATTTAAGTATTTCCGAATGTTATATTTGCTTCCTTTTAAATAAATGTATGCCTTGAACATAATATGTACTCGTCTATTAATTGTTGCTATTAGCGACATAACCTTATAAACTTTTTGTTAAATGTTGTTATGAGCTTATTAAAGTGTGACAAAGTAACAAGTAAAATTTATTACAAAATTAAGTGTTAATAAATATTTTTACAAGTAGTGAATTCATAAACTGCAAATTTTGTTACTGGTAGCATTTGGGATATCGGCCAACAAAGAATTTGCAAGCTGTCATTCCATTTATTTACTCATGTGCTATCAGCCAGCATTGGACTCCTCGTGGAATGGTAACATGTTCCAATACACTTACTTGCTTTTAGGCTTAGATAAGTTTCTAACATATGTTATCAATTCCAGGTCCTATCTTCGGTTTAACGCGGGCTGGCAACCCGGTGATCCAGGTCGGCCCGTACCGGTTCAATCGGGTCAATCGCATGAAGGGCCCCAAGGTCAGGTGGACTTGCACCAGGACCCCGACCGGCTGCCGTGCGGCGCTCACCACTCTCGATGACGTCATCGTTAAAACACATAATGAACATAATCATTAAGTTGATTTAAGTACTTAAATTAAGGGAGAAATTCTACTAAAACCGTTTTTGTAGGACTCTCAAATTTGATAATTTCGCATTACTGATTACGTTATGAATTCGTAGTAGTATAGGTAGGTCTTGGAACACAAATTGTTGAACTTAGTGCTTACTGCGATATTATTACTATGGTTGTTAAAAATTTGACTTTGTCCAAAGAGTTCTAGAGTTAGTAACTAACTGGATGGCTGTGTTCCTTGATAAATTTAATATCGTTATTTTTGAACCTATATTTCGTACTTAAGCGGAATTATCAGGGTTTCAATCCAAACGATTATTGCAAATGAATAAAAATAGATTTATAAGATAAATAAAAAATAATAAAAAAAAATAGTCAGCGGCCTTTGAATTCCACTCGATGTGTTCGCTATACAGGGTATTGGGGTCGATGCTACTCGTGTATGACAGAAGTTAATCTGATAAGATTACGTTGGTGGAATTGGCGATAATATGTAAAAGAGCATCCAAAGCTCAAATTTGATTATAAGATTTTTTTTATTATTATAGGTTCAATTATATTCTTCCGATACGATGAAGTTTTGTTATTGTTTAATTGTCATCGTACGTATGCTCAGGCCCTCTCTCCTCATATCATCAGGCCCCTCTGTCCCACTGGGCACACTGGGCATGTGCTCAGGGCCCCGCGATCGAGAGGGCCCTCTAGTGCAACGTTGCATATTTACTAATTATTTACCAATAATAATCATTTATTTACCAATAGAACAATTAATGTCCTTATTTGCCTCGGGCCTCCAATAGATAAAAGACGGTATTGGTCACCATAACATTGCTGCGCCTAGAAAGTCACCGGGCATTTTTATTCGACCTATCAGAAAAAATATGGCTGGCCAATAGCGTTTAGTATTATTAGTTTTTTTTTAAATAAGAGTATAACTCAATAGTAGCTTACATTACGGGTCCATTTCGTTTTCTTGTGGAAATTTTTATCATAGGCACTAAAATTTGCCATGTTATGTATGTTATCCAATATCAATGTTTTTCATTTATAGATGATTAAATATACAATTTATTAGGCTTAGTTTTGTTTTGAACGATTAATTTTTAATTAACTATTTGATTAGGTTAAGCATATAATTTTTGGAATTTTAATTTTTGTGATTATCATTCCATTTTGTTTTATTGAAGTAGTTAATAAGTAAGTTAAAATAAATAGGCGAAGTTTTTCTACGATTCAAGTTTACATTTAGATATTTTTTTGCGAATTTATAATGGACTAGTGGTCGCCCACTGGTCGAAATTCGACCATAATTCGTTTTATTATTTTATTGATTTAATGTACATCTCTAATTATTCATTAAAATATTAGCTATCTGCACTTCTTCTCTAAACAAATCGTGCCAAATCGCATACTCCTCCGTCCGCGTAATTTTCGTAAATAGGATACAAAGATTTTGCTCCACGTATTAATATACAAGATGCATTTAATTAACACCACTCTCAAATTTTTTCCAGGCCTAAGGTATCGTTACTATATCACATTTATGAAAAAAAGAGTAGGTAAAATTTTCACAATAAAAATATCTTGTGCGGCGGCGCGCAGCAGTATCTACAAACGTAGGTTTTATAAAGATGAACTTTGCGATGACATAATTCAATATTTTTGTACTAGGTGACATAATTTCCGTATTGAGTGGTTTTAATTGGTGGTGTTATATCTAATTGGTGGAAAATAATATTCTGGTCTAGGGAGCGTATTGCTCCTTGGACCTTGTCTACCCTTCCAATTGACTATGGATACGTATCATGTACTTACTCTCTAAGGTTCTATCCGTGTTCTTCCTGTGTAACATATCCATAGTAAAAAATAAAGTGTGATTTGATTGCCTGATTGATTCACGGTCAACTGTGAGTCTGTGACGTAGGTAAGACTGCACGATAGATACAAAAGGCGTAACGTTGTGGAGCATACATAGTTTAAATCTTGAAAGTATGTTAGTTACATTAAAACATCTTGGATCACTATGACATATACATATATAGACTGCTTTATTGAAGTGAGAGCTAAAATGGCAGCGAATTTTTGATATTTGCGAGCAGAATCTACTTACATTTGAAGATAATCTGACTTGTGCTGTCTGTCGGCGTCTATTTCAGGAGGTTCTATATTTATAATTTTGTTTTTTGTATTAGCATAGTTGTTAAGGTGGGTACCTATCTGGAAGATTTCTGAATGTTGTACAATCGCCTAAGTGTTTTATATCAACATGACAGTGTAACATAAGCCCTTAGATCGTGTTTAATATAAGAATTAGTAATTGTTCTTACAAAATTGTCTTATCCATGCTATATAATTATATACATGTGACATTTAAACAATATTTGTAACGCGGTACCTGCCTACTTTCTATTATAGTTTTTAATACTTCCGGCACGTGGGTATTATTTAATGCACACTTGCTTTTAGTAATAAGATCTTCTATTTTTTTAATAAATTTTTATAAATATTGCGTGACGTTTCATTATGAGTACAAGCGGTATGGTGAGCATATGTTTACTTTGCATTAAGTAGAATTAGACTTTTTAAGTTTTTCAAAAATAATTCACTTTGATTACCAGAATTTATTGTTGTCCTTCGAAAGACCTCGATGTTCAATTACTTAACATCTGTTTGGTAATCATTAAACGCGTAATACGTTATATAGACATTCCGCCGCAGCGATAGCAGTCCTTATCGTGACATTTCAATAATACAATGGGAGGTATTATTGAAATGTAATTTTGCCTGGGTGGTTTAAAAAATCATGAGCATATCCCATTTCGTATTTGGTATGTCTTTTTTCGTCTTTTGGTGGTTTGTATAACGATGTGGTGTCCACAGCGCTGGTGGTGTTCGACGTGACGCGGTTCGGCAACCCGACGGTGCAGGTGGGCCCGTACCGGTTCATTCGCGTGGCGGTCTCGCAGGACGGCCGCCGGAGCCGCTGGAAGTGCTCCAAGTACCACAGCGGCTGTCGCGCCTCCCTCATCACCGTCGATGACGTCATCGTGCGGACTACCAATGAACACAAGCATTGATCTATTGCTATAAAGGACTAGTAGAAAAAGAAAGACTTTGCGCCGTCATACTACATCGTGAAGCCACGTTTATGCATGTGTGAGTAAGATACTAATGGATACCAGATATCGGAAATCTGTCATTTGAAGCGCTTATGTAAATGTGTGACGTAAGTTACGTGTTAAGTTGGAGCTCCGCAGGTGCCTCAAAGTCTAGTTAGTGGCGCGGAGTCCATCTTTTTTTACTAGTCCGTGTTGTTACCAGTATGCTTTGAACGTTGCGCGTCACCAGTGCCGCATCAGACTAGAGGCCCGTAGAAAATGTCAAACAAAGGGCCTTGCTTGGCTTATAAATATTTCGTAGGCCTAAACTATTAAGTTAATTTTTATTTTAGACCAATTAAAAATTCTGCTCATCGACCCAAGCAGAATTTCTAATTGATCTACTAAAAAAAAGAAAAATTGTGAAAATACCATACCAGCAGAGTATTTGTTTTGCGAGTTAATGAACATTCAATCGAGATCCAATGAAAAATTCGCTATGTGAGTAAAATGTTAGGTTTTAAATAAATATTTGACATTATGTTTTTATTACTTTGTCGATGTTTAGGATCCTTGTTTCGTTTAAATGTTTAAAGATTTTACTGTTATTGAGATGTTGAGTTAGTGATTATTAGATATACCTATATAATTTCAGTTGACAGTTATCCGTTCTTATGTTTTTATTAGTTGACAAGTTAGATGAATTGGTAACATTTGAAATTTTTACTTTTTGGTTTGCGGAATGATTTTCCTCTTAAAAATACATGTATTAAATTGCACTTGAATAAAATATCAATTGGTTTTATGTTGAGCGATTGGTACAAATTGCCTTGTATTTTCGTTTTTATTTTTATTTTTATCTACTTATATACGTTAGATAAATACTACTGTTGGATCAATATGTTATTATTTGAACTTAGTTTTGTAGTCAAACATTCGAATTAGTTCGTGTTTAGTTAGATTTAATTGTAGATCGTAGTTTGTGTTGTTTGATGTGATATTGTCGGACATTTCATTGAAATTTGTTAAAGCTGTATCTACATCTATGCATGCGAAAGAATAGAACTGCTTACGTAATAAGTATATAAATGTGTTACTTACTTCGAATTGATATTCAAAACTATAGTGAAAATAATACAATCTCACTAATTAGTTAATATAATTGCAATGTGCGCAGGAGTAGAAGCAGCTATACACCTGTCATTATTAAAATGGGTATTCTAAGTTGTAGTTTGTTAATAACGTTAGATTTGTATTGTTAAAATTAGTTGTAGAATAGATTGCTTCATTCAATGTGGTGTTTGTTCTGATTATTCGCTTATGTGTCTATCTTTTTTTTTTTATTTCTCTTTGTTTGGAAGTGTTTCGTTTGTCGTTTTCCGCAGGCCCGTTTTTCGGTAGATCCCGGTTTGGGAGGCCCATCATCCTGGTGGGCAGCTATAAGTTTTGGATGGGCGGGAACCATTCGAAGAACGGCACCCGGTGGTTCTGTAGCTGGAAAGGGTGCAAAGCGACCTTGTTTACTAAAAATGATATTATCGTCAAAACTAATAGCGAGCATATTCATTAGATTTTTTTGTTTGGGAAATGCGATACGATGTCATTAGACATGTTTTTCCTATGAGTGTGTTAGAATTCTTAGGTCAATAATTTTTATTAAACATTTATTTAAAATTGGCCAGAAATTTACTACGGTTGATGAACTGGGGTACTTAGGTATTCTATTTTCTTTTTTTTTTCAAAGCAGGGTACTCGTAATCTATGTCGGTAATAAGTTACTGTGTTATTATTTGGAGTAAATACATAAGCCAAGGGTCTAGTTGCCGTAATGCGATATGCTAAGCTATATAATGTTGTGGAATCAATAAGAGTTTAAAGAGCTCGTAATTGGTCTTAGATTCTAACTAGTGTATTTTTATTCATTTAACATTTTATAAATTTAAGATTGTGTTTGTGTCCCCGTTATTGAAAAATTTGCATTGCACGTTTAATATAATATGCAAAAGGTAAAGAGACTATTTACGAAATATTTTCTATATGCAGTTGAACTGCTTAGGTCATAGTTAAGACATTATAGACAATGGTTACAATGATAATCGTTTATATATAATAGATTTTAATTTTTTCAATGATTAGTTCGTAAGAATAAATGTGCCTTTAAACGTTAGTTCCTATCGCAAAGATGATAACCATTTAAATATGTTACTTATATTGTTAATAATGTTTGGTCCAAATATCAAATGTAACTGAAAGTACATTTTTATTTTTATACTAAGGAGAAATTGATTTTCGTTAGTAATATACTACTTGCAACATTTTGAGGTAGTTTTATTTATTTATTGTCTTAATTTTTAATTGACATCATTTAAGCATTAGCCTTTATCTATTTACTTTGAGAATCATAATATTCTTACTTTTCTTGTCTTATTGATCGAAAATTAAAATCATGACGTATTGCATTAAGATGCAAGTTTTTTTTATGTTTCTGAAGCCCATAGCTATTGACATAATACATTTATGTTACGATGCGGCACCAACGGCTATTGTAACACATACTCTTCACATTTAATCTTAAGATTTTTTAAAATATTTGATTTCAGTAGGTTTTTCTTTCTTATCTCATGAATATTATCTACTTAGCTAAAAGTTTAGAAATGCTTATGTTTCTTTCAATAAATTGTAACTGTTTTATTAGTGCGAATATTCTAAATTGCCCGATTTGCCGGGAAAAAATAAGTATTGTAATGAATGAATTACAATACAAGTTTGGTCACGGTTTTAATAATTATCTACATATTTACTTTTCCATTAAAATCTTCGGTGAATATTAGACATTCAATGAAATGTAAAACGCAATGGAGGCTTGTGACTCAAACAATTTTACGCAATAGATGTATTTAGGGGTTGATACTTTTTTCAGTGTGGTTCAGAGAAACACGCAACGGCAGCAAGACCTTGGAGATGGGGGGCTACAAGTTCTACGTGCACACCATCAGGGCGCTGAAGACGATGTGGCGCTGCGCCCACAGGAAGACGCAGTGCCGCGTGCTGGTCACCACCATCGACAATACAATTGTCAAGGTCACTAATGACCATAATCACTGATGTATGATTTACATATACAATAATTGTCGCAATTCCCGAAGGGGTAAGCAAAAAATACTTTTAACCGAAAATAATATTAGGTAATGTCGGGTAAGATGAAAAATTGTGAACAAGTAGATCGTCGTTTATATAATATACTATTAGTCACTTTTTAGAACAAATGCAAAACATATTTGTAACAAAATCTAGTGTATATGGAGAAGAGACGTTTATTGTATACTTTTATTGAAGTGTTATTCTAATTTGTCGAGTATAAATATGAACTTAATGTATCAGTGCGTGGTAACATAATTTATATTACATGGCGTGTGTCAATGAACATTGCACTTTATTTCTTTTATTTACGTAATCGCCTTTACATTTTAATTCTAATTTGAGATGTATTCAAAACACCGTTTTACCATCTCAATTTTTTTCAACAATGATTAGCGATTTCGACATTTTCGATGTTGATAGTTTTGGTGTTTTAAGAGAAAAAAAAACGAACTCTAACAAATTCGACAATCAAAACCGCGAATCCGACAATCTACACGAATGTGAAATAATTAATTGAAGGTGAACATTTGCAGAGTTCTTTTTCGTTGAAACCAACGGTGGTCGAAGGATCTTATGCGTGGACGAGTACCGGTTCAGCAAGCACAGCTCCTCGCGGGGGCCGAAGGAGCGCTGGATCTGCACCAAGAAGACCTCGGGCTGCCGGGCCACCGTCATCACCTTCGAGGACACCATCATCAAGATGTTCAACCCGCACAACCACGTCAGCAAGAGGAATATTAGCACCCTCATCAGTTTCGATTTGTGATTGTGTGCTGTTTTTCGGAACTGTATATACATAATTAATATATACTTAGTTTCTTTAATAAAAATAAATTGTATAACGAAGTTTGAAAACACGTGGTAAAAAGGACCAAACAGATTGAAATTATAGTTATTTTTGAAATGGTGAATTGCTATTTTCGTGGTATTAAAGTTATTATTGTACATAGATTGTTTGTTCCGAGAACAGATAAATAAAGTATTTAGGTAACAAAAGTGTTATTAAATGTTTTTCAAAGTTGAATACAATGTGTTTCATTTCAATTTAATGAATAATAAATCGGTTATGTGTAAATGGCAACACTTCAGTTTGGACTAAAAACAGGTAATGCTACTGAATAGAAATGCAGGCGAATTATCTCTTGCTTTTTAAATTTACTATTATAATTAAGATATTTTATATAGCTTCATATGAATATTGGCGATTATATATAATACGAAATTTAATTTACAAATAGGTAAAGTATTTCAGAAGCACTAATAATTATTATCTGTTAGATACAATTGTATTAATTATTATTATTTTGTATTTATATATATTTGGTTGCAAGTTAACTGTGTACTTTGTTGCGAAGGTCCGTACTTCGTAACGACGCGCAAGGGGTCGCAGGCGCTGTGCATCGGGCCCTTCCGGTACAACCGGCACAGCGCGAGCAAGGGCTCCAAGACGCGCTGGACCTGCGTGCGCGCCAAGTACGGCTGCACCGCCACCGTCGTCATGATCGACAACGTCATCATGAAGACCCTCAACGAGCATAATCATTGAACCAGGTGGTTAAACTGTACCTGGACGGAAATGGAACTTGGTGGACCAGCATTAACATCAAACGACCGCCTTGCTTGTTGCTTGTTTAAGCTAAGCTAAGGCTAAGGTATCTTGATTGTCACCGATGGTGGTATTATGAAGATGTTCTATGAGCGCAACCACTGAAGCAGATGGATGATGGACGTATAGGTTAAGTTCACTAGGTGGGCTACATTGATTGTCACTGATAGTGACATTTCATCAAGACAACAAAGAGTACACCCATTGATTATCGAACCTTCCGAAGACGAGCCTGAAGCCATAGATGATTTAAATTACAGTCATTTATTTAAGATAAGACAAATTAAGATAAGGTCATGTGCCAATTCAATGTACATATATTATATTATATTACATTTATTGACTCCATAGGGATTTTTTGTGTTTATATATTAAAGAAAAAGACAGCTAGTTGATTCCCTAAAAGTAAAAAAAAGGAATTAACTAACTAACTAAACCTCACGCCACTCCTATAGCGGGGTAGGCAGAGAGAACCGGAAACCATATGGCACGATCCTTACACACCTCACTTGGTTCTTTAAAATTCATGATCCTTTTCATGGTATTCATTGTAGTTAAATTCTTAAATGTGTACCATCTCAGTTGTTAACTCAACCGACAAATCAATAAATATTACACATTTAGAACAAACTCTCAAAAGACCTCTACATGTTGGACCCATGTCTCCATGCAATCTTTAAAGACCCAGACTTAGGCTTATCCCGTGATTCTGCCGACAGACATAATATGTAATAAATAAAATTTTGATGATGAGCTACCACTATCGTGGCTAATTAAGGCAAATGTTTACGTTGAATAGACATGTTGCCATCAAGTGCAAGATTGAACGTTAGAACGTTTTAGGAATATCCATGGAAATTGCTGCAATCTAATTTACTTATAATTAAGGTAATATCTGTGATGATTTTCTTTGTGTAATTTAAATAATTGTAGATAAGATAAAAAATAAAGTTTTATTGTTGTATAATTTATGATTATTTTATACATCCTATACTTTTTTAAAATAAGTCTCCAAGTAACGCACACCATCAGTCTCATTAAGGATTTCTACGTTGATCATTGATCTATCGACCAATCCAATTATTATTGGCGACTGGATTTATCGCCAGATAATTCTGATTGCAAGCGCAGCGTAGTACCCCATGATCACTAGGGAAAATATTTCAATTTGTCAGTATTTTCTTAAATGGAAGTGCAGATATATGAATAAAAAAATAAATGATGCGAAGATTGAAATATTGTATAAAGCTAAAAAAAAATAGCTTTAATATTTTAATGTATTTTTAGGTCCAATAGGGAGTCCCATTTTCATTTCCGTTGGGCTTACTTAAGCCTTTATTTACGAGGTAAAGAATTGAGATGTTTTAAGAGTATGGCGTAACAAAATGTTACCTCCAGCATACCGATTAAGTTAAATTTATGCTTCACAATGGCTTCTTTCCAGAGATTACGTTTTCTACCACTCGCTTCGGAAACCCCGTCATGACGGTGGGCCAGTACCGGTACAACAAGTGGAGCGGCAGCAAGGGGCCCCAGGTGCGCTGGATCTGCGTCAAGAACCAGCAGGGCTGCCGGGCTACCATCACCACTATCGATAACGTCATTGTGCGCACCAAGAACTATCATATACATTAATGATCGGCAGCTTAGTTCTTGTGGCCAATATCGGTAGCAAAAGATTCGCCTCACAACATGAAAGATTTTGCAAGCATGTCGAACAAATTCATTTTTTTATTGGAACAGACTTGGCTTATAGGAGTATTTGCTCGCTTATATGGTGTAGATATACCAGGCGTTCCCCAAGTTCAACATGAATAGAGACATTAAGATCAGTTCTCAATTTCGTGGCGTCGTATTCGTCTGTTGCAGAGCCCAAGTCGTTCTCAAACGTTGTATTCAGTACGTCCCGGTACGGGAAGCCGGTTATACAGATGGGCCCGTACCGGTTCAACAGATGCTCGAGCAGCCGCGGGCGGCGCGCTCGCTGGGTCTGCGTCAAGACGTGCTACGGGTGCCGGGCCAAGATCATCACAATGGATGAAGAGATTATTGAATCACATTCTAACCACAATCATCCATGAGAATGCAAATTGCCGATGATATCACAAAAAATGAAAAGGTCCACTAAACTGTGGTATGGTTAAGATTGAAATATACATTTGCCCAAGTATCTGAGTAGTCAACGTAGATAGTACTTAAAGAACAACGAAATAAACTAGGTAATACTAGTAAAAGTTAATGGGCTATTTGTTCTTCTCAGATTCTCAAGTTGACTGCATTGTGTGTGTGATATTTTTCGTGGAAAAAACTATGTGTAATTTTATTATATATTATCCGTTGTATTGTCTATCAGTATTATTAAATTGATTTTAAGTAATTTTAAGTATTTAATTTTAATGATAAATTTTTTTCCGCACACTAGAAAGACCAAAGCTAACCATGATCCAAAAATTGTCTGGTTCCCCTATCTTAGGGTCACGAAAGTCAGATCGGCAGCCGCTTTAATGTAATTACCAGACTTGCTAAATCCTGGATCATGGTCTAAGCGGACCCTGTCTAAGCACGGGACATAACGACGGACGAACGGACCAAAGCGGTCAAATGACCTCATTCTTATTTTTGTTGCAACATACATACATGTTTCCAGAACCAAGCCATTGTAAGCGGTTTTTGTTTCACGAGTTTTCACTTAATTTAACTTTGTTTACTTACTGTATTTAGATATTTTTATATTGACAGCTGGAGTGATGTTCGTAAAAATAGATTTCTAGCCGAAAACTGTACAGTGGTGACTTGACCGCAATATTTACAATACGTTGATTGTAGTTGTGGGTAGTTGAAAACACATGTATTATTGTGATTTGTTATGGTCTCTTGGTTACTGACTAAGCAACGACGCATTATTGTGACCCTAATGTTATGATCATGTCAAGAAACCTTTCCCTTTGCCATTTTAAAATATTTGAAGTGTCGCGAATTATATATCTATAATAACAATGATACCGGACGACCCATCAGATTATGAACCGACATAAGAAGAGAGACACATTTTGCATTCACATTCTTATGATGAAAAAGGTGATGTGAATGTTGTTAGAAAAGAAAATGATTTTCTCAATTTGATGACACACGATGCTGATGGTAAATAAAATAATATAAACTAAATAAATGAACAAACACAAGTATTTACATAGTATATGAAAACAACACAACAACAGATAATACGTAATTTGACCGCTCTTGGTCTTTCTAGGTAGTTCAATAAATAAGCAAACAAGTCGAAGATATATATAAAATGACAGGAATTGCTTTAATTAATAAAATGTGTACTGAGGAGTAGTAAAATAATGACATTTTTGTACAATAAAACTAAATAATGATATTAATTGAGATTGCTGACTTAATAAGGCAAGAAATCAGATATTAGTCAGTTTTGTATTTGGAATGTTATATTTAGATCGTTTTTTCAGAATGCTGTTTCGAATCGACCGTCGAGCCATTATTTACTAAGTCCCGGTACGGGAATCCCGTTATCCAGATCGGGCCGTACCGGTTTAACAAGCAATCCGTTTGTCGGGGGCGACGCGCTCGATGGGTGTGCGTCAAAAAGGGTTTTGGGTGCGGCGCAAAAATCATCACGGTGGACCACGAGATAGCGGAAACCTATTTTAATCATAATCATAATTAGGGAATCTCATCCAACTGAAAAATGGACATCAATTCGCCATCGTAAGTAGCTTAAGCATTTTATGGAAATGAAAATGTTTATCCCGAAACATAGACAGGGAATCAAGCTAATAACGTCGCCTAAAGAGTCCAACTCTGTACTTACTGCATTTACTTAGTAAACTTAGTAGACCGTATTTAGTAAGAGTAATAGAACAAAATGTTTCTGTTTGATTGTTTATTAAATACTAAACTATATACTAATCTCAACAAAATAATATATTTATGAAATCAAGATACATATGTAACGATAATCTAAACGAGTAGACTGAATTGATTAATATAAATCAATTTCAAAGATAATTTAATATTATTTTTCACATCTTTTTTGTTCCAGAATCCGATTGTAAGGTGCCGGGATTCACCACGTCCCGGTGCGGTAAACCGGCTATCCAGATCGGACCGTACCGGTTTAACAAGCGCGCGGACAGCCACGGACCGCGCGTGCGCTGGGTCTGCGTCAAGACCTATCTTGGGTGTCGAGCTAAGATCGCCACAATGGACGAAGTGATCATAGAGTCTTTTGACTACCACAACCATTAAAGAAATACGGTGGCAAAGGATTCTGGACTGTTCGATTGCCAAGCTAAAGCAATATTTGGTGCAAGACACTGTTCGACTGCGAGGTTTATTTGGTACAGACTAAAATCGGGTGAGTGAAATAGTCAGTATCTTTAAATACACAGTGTGGCTGGTCACTCATGATTTTAAATGATCGTTATTGAAATAGCTAAGCTACTTCGATCTCTTTGTTTGACCCGATGTGTCGTGACTCCCAGAAACAAAAAATTAAGGAAGTATATTATATAGACCTGTAATTTCATATGTCGGAGTTCGACAGTACGCGCGGAATTTTTGTTTTTATTGATTAAGTTAAGTTTTATAATTCAGTTAATGTTGGTTTCAAATAAAAAAAACAACCGGATTTTAATTTTTATTTTCATGTAGGCGGATTACAAACAAGCATTTATTACGCACATTCTACTGTTCCTGCTTATTAGAGGTATAAATAAGATCGTGAGAGTTCTGTTCTATCGGCCAATATTACTTGGTATCTCTAAAAGAGCTAGTTAATAATATGCTAAACTACTCATTGACATTTGGGTAAGAGGGGAAACGTCTATATAAAACAAATTAACAAACACAGAAGACCTTTCGTAGATGACGATACGATTTACGATATAATAATAAACTATGCCCATTATGTGCCCTTCCAGAGCCGGTATTTACAAGGTCATCCCGCGGAAACCCAGTCATCCAAATAGGGCAATACAGGTTTAGCAAATGGAGCGGTAGCAGGGGCTCGAAGGTCCGGTGGATCTGCACCAAAGACCACGGAGGCTGCCGGGCCAAGATCATCACCATTGATGAGATGATTGTCAAATACTATGATGCTCACAACCATTGATGATTTATTTTAAATATTGGCTGATCGATGATACAATAAATACATTCTGTATGCATTGCCTATTTTTTGATCTCTAGAGATGTTATACAGTCTACTTCCAAACTCTCTAATTTCTAAACTATCGAATATGTATGCAGTGATTTCTATACTTTATTGCCAAATATTAAAGAAGTTATTGTTCTTTAAGTCAGTTTTATTTTAAATCCTTTTTATAAACTTTTAAAATTTTTTGAAGAGTAATAATATTTCAATTTGTCTCATATTAGGGAATACATTTTCATTATTTCAATTTTGGATGGTCAAATCATACCTATATTTCCTCAATTACTCGCAAATATCAGACAGTACAACTGTTTTATTTTAAAATTAGGTTATTCTGTTTCGGTAAAAGGTGAAATATTTTATGATCTCTTTATTGTTATAGTCATTTATAGTGTAAACTATTTTTATATTTAAGAAGCCATGTTCACGGTGTCTCGGTACGGCAACCCGGTGATCGTGGTGGGCCGCCACCGGTACAACAAGAAGGTCAGCAAAGGCCCGCGCGTGCGCTGGGTGTGCGTCAAGGTCGGGCTGACCGGCTGCCGCTCGAAGCTCTTCACTGTTGACAACGTCATTGTGCTCCACGATGAAAACCACAATCATGATTAATAATGAAGAATTAGTCACATGGTGTTCTGGGTCTCGAAAATGTAGCATGTGTTCCTTGCTTAACATGTCGTAAAAGGCGACTGATGGTGTATTAGGTATCCGATTTGATATAACCAGTATGTAGGCTACGAGCTAGCCACTTGTCACTACTTTTTACAATTGTCCATATAATCGAATTCGATTTTTGGCTAAATGGGATTTAAATAAATAATAATAATAAATTAATTCTCTAGACTGACACACCAATTCTAAGTTTATGCTTGTGCTATGGACACTAGACATACTTAAATACGTTTATAAACATCAATGACTCGTGCACACATGTCCATGTTCATCACCCGAAACATTTGCCCCTAGCGGGATTCGAACCCACAACCCTCGGTTTCGTGGCCAGGGTCTCTGATTTCTCCACCAACGGGCCTGTCAAGAATTTAAGGAGCTCCCTAGAATCCAAGATTGCTTCTGACAATTTTGGGCGTGATGATACGAATGTAATGTGTGATGATTAGTTCTGACGAACAAATTATTACCCAGTAGTTATTAAAATAGGATAAAAAGATGTATTAAAAATATATGTTTCTATGTTTTAATAGTGAATTGATGTGTAAATATTTTTTTGTATAAGTAAAAATGTATCAATATAGATGTTTTATTTTTAACCTCTATGCATGAACGCTAAGAAAATTGTAAAAAATCATCTTGCTGTAAATTATAGGTATTAATATACCAATAGTGGCTACTACATTATATCTAAATATATTACATGAAAATCATTTTTCCGTATTAACCTGTACATTGTTTGTTACAGAGCCCGATCCTAACGAGGTTTTGGAGGCGGTGTTCACTTCGTCCCGGTACGGAAAACCGGTTATCCAGATGGGTCCGTACCGGTTCAACAAGTGGTCCGGGTGTCATGGGCGGCGCGCGCGTTGGGTCTGCGCCAAGACGTGTTACGGGTGTCGTGCGAAAATCATCACTATGGACGATGAGATCATAAAATTATTTTCTATCCACAATCACTAGCATTGTGTGAACAGAATTCGGTAGTGTTGACGGTGGTTCAAGTTTTGTGTGGAGCTAAATTACGATGAATAATGACTAATTGCATATGTAATGATATACCTGTTGAAGTTGGGGCTTGACGTATAAAGTATTCTCCAGTACCTATATAAATGCAGACAACTTAGCTGCGTGTCAAAAGCTGGTGATAAAAGGAATAGAAAAAAAAAATTGACTTTATTTTATTAAGTACTTTTTTTTATAAATTTTGGTAATAAGTAGGTTTCGGATAGAATTATGATGTTTTTCCTTTAAATATATGTAGTTAGCAAAAAATAAGTAACAGTCTCGGGTATTGTCCGGTTTTAGGTTTAAGTTTTTGTTTTCAATCCATAAGCTTACGATTTGAATTGCAGCGAATTGTTGTCACTTTACTTTCAGCTGCTATTTCAATCGTTTTTATGTAATACTTTTTTGATTATAGTTTTAAATTGTGTGCATTACCTTTTGTCGTGTGTATTTTTCATTTAATAAAGTTTAATACAAATTTGGCTTTGCTGCTGTTCCCAAATTCCTGAATGGCTATTTACCTAATAGGCATTTGATATCCGAATGTCATCTTTGACGATATACTTATAAATCGAATTTAAGGAGTACGCAATGCGGCCTTCAGTTTTTCTGATACTATTTGTATTTCTTATAATGAACTTAAGAGTTGGATACTATCAGCATTTTTTACAGTTTAAATGCAACAGTATGAGTGGTTCAAGATGGGCGAGTGGATTTAGTTGGGTTTATTTTCTAGGAAAAACTAGATTACTCCGTGTTTCAAGGCGCTAGTAACATCGCAGAGGTACTTTTATTATATGCAATATATTAAAGATATTAAATGCAATAGCTTGGTGTTGAAATAGCGTAAAATCAGATTAACCTGTCAATCAATGTGACATTCACATGTTTCAGGCCCGATTTTCTCAGTGTCCCGGTACGGCAAACCGGTAATTCTGATCGGTTCGTATCGGTTCAACCAGAAGGCGGGCAGCGGGCCGCGCGTGCGCTGGCTGTGCGTCAAGGAGCGTCTCACTGGCTGCAAGGCAAAGATCTACACGGTTGATGATACCATCATCGCTCATGATGGGTCCCATAACCATTCCTGAACAAATGGGTTACAAGTCATCCTGGTTATTAGTCATCTGAAATATATTTGTCCCGCCAGAGCATCTCGCAAAGTTCTCATTATTTGTAATTGATAAATATTGTTACCATGTATTATAACATATATTTATTTAGCCGGTTCATGGTTTCTATGAAATAGTATTTTAAATTATATTAAAATTACCAAATCCTAGAAAAGATACATAAAAATGTAATCTTGTTGTTTTCTTCTACATCGTGGTCATCCCATTTTTATTGTGAAAGTGCTTTTACAATAAAGCTTACATATTCATTAAAGAACATCAATGTTTCGGTGACATCGCTTTGTGTCACTCTGTGACACCGTTGGAGATGCTTTCAGATGGAAGTTTAATTGCAGAAAAGAGAGAATTCTTGTCTGATTTTTGTGTAGGTGCAGATAGAATAACATGAGCTAATAATATTCAAAACTTTTCTAACTAATACCTTACTTTTAATAATAGCATTAGCTTTTATATTTAATAATTAAAACAACTTACCTACCAAAGTGGACTTACAGGAGTTTTATATTGTTACTAGCTTCTACCCGCGGCTTTGCTCGCGTGGTACATCGATGAAACATAGCCTAAATGTTATTCGGTTGTATAAGCTATATTATTGTAAAGTTTAATTAAAATCCATTTAGTAGTTTAAGCGTGAAAGAGTAACAAACATACATACATCCTCACAAACTTCCTATATTTATTTTATTCTTATATATAATATTAGTAGGATTATGTCACGCAATTCAAGTCCGTAATTTGTTATGGATTTGCAGTATAAATTGTATTTTATATATTTATTTAATGTGTTTTTGCCTATTTCAGAACCCATTTTCTCTGTGTCCCGTTTCGGTAAACCGGTAATCCTGATCGGTTCGTACCGGTTCAACCGGAAAGCCGGTATCGGGCGCCGGACTCGGTGGCTGTGCGTCAAGGAGCCGACTCACCGGTGCAAGGCGAAGATCATCACTATAGACAACGAGATAGTAATTCACGAAAGTATGCACAACCATTAGTGATGAAGTTTAATAATAACATTTAGGCGCCGAGAACACTCATTTTGGTGTCGGTTATCAAATATGTCGATTGAGTTATGAGTGGGTAAATCATCTGAGACAGCCTGCTGATGCAACATGAGCCCGAGCGACATGTCATCGACATGTCTCCGGCATGTCGGCGGTTTGTGTACGCAAGTGCTCAACTGCAATGACTGAAGCCGCCAACTAGCCCGCCGACAAAAGCTGCCGACATAGGCGGGCCGGCTGGTGTGTATTGCGAAATATAACCGTCTGTGTATATACCAAGTCCAACAATACCTGTTGGACCATACCTACATTTAATATTTATTTAAATTTATTATATTTAACGATTTTCCTCAATAATTATAATTTAAAATGGAAATACTGTGTACTTTTAATAAATCAATTTCGTTCCATTACATTGTGGAACTTTGATAATTTCTGTGTAAGAAAATTAAACTTAATAATGTTATTTTGATATTACTATTTAATTCAATTAACTGCTTATCTATATTTATTTGTTCAAAATATACATTCGATGACATGTTTTGTCATCAGTGCCGTATTTTTAAGTAATAGTTTATTTTAGACTGTATACCATAAAATACTGATATAGACATAAGAAACCATAGTAATAAATTAAATATATGATTTGTGTACGGTGAATGTATATGACCCATTACGACAACAAATAAAGGGTAATAATATTGTGTATAATATTTTAATGTGAACCTACCTCACTCAGCGAAGGTCAATTGATATTATGAGATTCAGAATGATTGGTGATACTCTTAATATGGTAACAGCATGTTTGTACCTGTAGACAGTATTTGTCGGTTAAAATAATTTGTTTAATATATATTATTATGATGCTGGTGTTGATTACAGCAAATTATATTTCAATGATACAATTTCAATAAGCGCTAATGGTGCATATTTTGAAAAGTAAAACAATTGAATTTTAAATAAATGTGATTTTTTCGCGATGTATTGCAGATTCAGACCCAATATTTACGATGTCTCGATATGGGAAACCGGTAATACAAATCGGTAAATACCGGTTCAATAAGAAGGCCAGCTGCAAAGGCCCGAAGGCGAGATGGGTGTGCTCCAGGGACCATAACAAATGTCGCGCGAAGATCATAACTGTCGAAGATACTATAATTTTTTTAGACAATGAACATAATCATTAAAGATATTTTTATTTCTAAAGACCCAGTTTTTTTGTTGTAATTCCTTACAATGCAGATACTAAAAGGTAAGTCTCATTTAAATTGTTTTTGAAAATATAAAAACCATATCAACATCTTTTTTTTAAAGATTTTTTGGAAAGAGATAGATCCCAAATAATAAATGTTACAAAGATTAAATTTTCAAAAAGCATTATGAAATGTTGTGTTTGCATACACAACATTTTTCAATGCAGTACTTTTAAGTAATAAGCATACTTTTAGACCGAATGCTTTTTACTATAGAAGTATATATTCCAATTAGAAGTATATATTCCAATATTAAATATGTCTAATATAACTATATGTACCGTTATGTTGTCGTATTGGTATATTCCAGAGCGAATAAGCTACTCGGTGTCCTGGTACGGCAAGCCGGTGATCCAGGTGGGCGGGTACCGTTTCAACAAGAAGGACAGCCCGAAGGGCCCGCGCACGCGCTGGCTCTGCGTCAAAGCGCGCACCACGCACTGCGCCGCCAGGATCATCACCGTAGATGATGTCATCGTCCTGCACAACAGGTGGCACAACCACGACTAAACGATACCACCTTACGTAGTTGACTGGATCGATGGCGCAATCAGTAATGACCCTGTCCTCTGCGCCAATTTGGGTGCGAGTGACCTGGGACAAATATTTGTGCGGTGGATACTTGTTTGTTGTGCGTCCGAGTGTTATTACTTAATATTGATGTGGTATATATTTGTGAGACCACTGTTGATTCTGATATCCATAGCGGTGCTTAAGCTACTTATCTCGGTATCAGATTATATCGGTATTTATTTAGGATCTGATTTTCTGTGGTAGCTTGATTTGGTCTGATATCCATAATACAAATGATTAAGGGAATTACTTTGGAATGTGATATTGTTGGATGGTCAATTTAATAGACCTAATTACCTATTTCATATATGATACAGGTTTTTTTTTCGATAGTAGTGTAAGACTCATGTGCCTTAAAAAATTGGTTTGTTTAAAAAGCGTCAATGGTGTAATTTTATTAATTTTATAAAACGTTACAATAAAATAACATAAATACCAACACTGGTTTGTTGCTAATACAACTACTTAGTATGAAATTGCTTTTATTAGTTTGTAAGGGACATATCTAGGAAAACATCTATCTAGGACATTTCAAAACAGGGGATAAATAAGCATAAATAAACATAATATAATGAAAAGTAATACCTGTATTCATGGATATCAAAAGATAATTTATTATTTTATTGGATTGTAATGTATGTAAGGTTTTAGGTTTAATACTAGAATGAGTATCCATTTTTTGAAGTCTATTTGACCATCGTAATCCACCAGATCTTGTCAAATGTCTTCCATGAACGCCTGAATAAGTTTTATTTAAAGAAACTCAAATACGCGTATCAAAATTAACGGAGTAGATGTTCGATTGAAGGACATTTCATTATTTCTCAGATTTTTATCCAAATAGATTTACTTTGAGTGAACATTCAGTGATGACTTATAGAGTCTGGTCATCATCATTGGACAGTTAAAAGCAGTGATAAGCTTTCATTGTCCAACTACCAAAATCAAGAGTAGATTTTGAGCCAAAATTAGCTAGCTATCTAAAAATTTCCTTTCATCGACTTCCTATGTTACAGAGCCGATGTTCCTCACTTCCCGCAACGGGCGCCCCGTGATCCAGATAGGACCATACCGGTTCAACAAGTGGACGGGCAGCAGGGGGCTGCGCGCGCGCTGGATCTGTGTCAAAGTGCACTCGGGGTGCAGCGCCACCCTCATCACCCTGGACAACGTCATCGTCAAACAGAAGCCACATAATCATTAGCTTAGCATTCACCTAGGCGCTTGCAGCGTACTTTTTGTTATATTTGTCGTTTGAAGGCATATTTTGAAATTTTTTCTTAAGCCAAATCACTATATATAAACTATTTGTTTCGGGGATATGCTCCTTGTCTTCTATTGGTATTATAGAATTTCGTTACTATGGTGCAGGAAAATCACCCGAGCTATAAAACCAATGTCTTTGTATCCGCCAATTCAATATATATATATGATTGGTACCTAAGCTACAAACGATATAAGCATTAAGGTTAAGGTAATTAATTCATTGCATATAAAAATCTCACGACTTCTGGATTACTTTGTCTGGCCCGTTGGTCGAGTGGTTAGAGACCCTGGCCACGAAACCAAAGGTCGCGGGTTCGAATCCTGCTAGGGGCAAATGTTTCGTGTGATGAACATGGACATTTGTACTCGAGTCATGGATGTTTATAAACTTATATAAGTATGTCTATCCGTTCACCTAGTATCCATAGCACAAGCATAAGCTTAGTTTGGAACTAGGGAATTGGTGTGTCAGTCTGGATAAAATATTTAATATTTATTTATTTATTTGTTATTTTTGACTAATGAGATCAAACGATCCATTATAATAATGTCAATAGTAACAAAAAGTTATTAGCTAAGCCGAGGTTTGGAGCTTTCTTGTTCAGAATAAATATTTATAACTATTTTAAACTAGTCCAAATAGCATGGTATTAATGCATATTTCATAGGTCTGTTTAGGATAAGTCTTAGATAGTATCCATTCTTTTGTCTATGTCTGTTAAACAATTATCTAAAATAAATCTTTACAATATAATAACAATAATTTTATGTGTTTTATATGTAAACTCGTATTGAAGAAAATGTAGCATGCTCGTTGGCAAATAATGTAAACCCCTGTATTAAGTATGTACTTATTCCAAAAGCGTTTTTATGAGTAATTGGGTTGGGCTCTTGTTTATTTTTGTATTATGAATGATGTTTTGAGGCCTGATGCCGTTTGTAGGTGTGTTGTTATCAATAAATGGGTACGTTTATTGATTGATTATTTGGTTCTTTTATTATTTAATATTCTTAAAAAGATTGCCCAAACTGTTCTTGTTTTTTTTGGCTGTCGCTTTCTGGACTGAGTATCAAGGCTGTAAATTCCGTTGAGTGAAAGTTTAACTATTATGTTCATATATTCCATATGTTAGTATAATTTTCATTATATCATCTATAGTAGTATTATTTTTTTATGAATACTTTCCATTAATGTAGATTATTTCAGTTAAGGGACATTAGAGTTTCATGGTCATCGCCTATCAATATTTTTTTTAATCAGCATTTCAGTCATAGCTGCTTATTTATTTATTATAGTTAACCTTTAAAGTATTGATATTGAATATAAATATATATTTTATGAGTGCACTATCGTCTCGACCTGATATTTGAGGCCTGAAAAAAAGACTCAGCACAGATTGACATGTCCCTAAGAAAACTGACTGTTGGTAGTACTAAACTGATGTTGTTGATGTCGATAACTGTTCTAGAGCCGGTGTTCGGCACGTCGCGGTTCGGACGGCCGGTGATCACGATCGGCGGGTTCCGCTTCAACAAGTACCACCGCAGCTCGGGGCGCACCGCCTTCTGGACCTGCTCCAAGGCGCGCAGCTCCGGCTGCAAAGCCTCGCTCAAGACCGTCGACGATATGATCATCAGAGCCAGTAATGAGCATACGCACTGATTATGTCGTGGTATAGTGCAGTTACTTGCTATAGCAGGTCTGGTCGGAATATTTTAGGATCTGCTCATGAAGTGAACCCACAATAAGAACTGAAAGGTTGTGCTCAAGTCCGTCTTTGACATGATGACCATAGACAGCAACGAGCGTACGTATTGACGTGGTGTGTGATGTGGTGTGCTTATTCGCTTCAGCAGATCTGGTTCCGGAAGGGAGGTCCCATTCAAGACCGTCAACGATATGAGCAACAAGGCCAGCAATGAGCATGCGCATTGATCGTGATGTCACACATACTCGCTTGAACAGGTCTAGCTAAAATATAATCTGAATACCGTCGATGATATGGTCGTCATATCTCGATGATATAGCCAGCAATGAGTATATGCATTGATTGAGTTTTGATGGAGTTATCCGCATCATCCGATCTGGCCGCGATATTTTGGAATCCTCTTGTGAACCTACAATTCCGTTTAGATTGTTGTTATATTTACTGCATGTGTCAGCAGACGAGAATCATTGTAAGATTGATTGATATTGATTTTTTTTTCAGTTTATATAAATTGTTAGTTTTTGTTGTGTTAGACTTGAAAAATTCACTGGGTAATTGTTTTGTCATTTAATGGCTTGTATTGTTCAGAACAGTTGTTTTTTCCGATGACTCAGTATTAATTATTCACAACCTAGTATCATATACTAGGGTTGAGGATTGGGAGTGTGCCTCGTTTATAAATATTTGTATTTTTGTAACTGTTGCCTAATTATCAAAACTGTGCAAAAATAAAGTTTTTTTTTTTAATTTGTTGTTTGTATGCTTTATACGGCAATGCTCACCAAAATACCCTTGCTTGGGTTTATTACCCATTAAGAAATATATCTCCCTATAAACGAGGGATGCTAAATTGCTATTGCCGCTAAAATACTGATACTACATTGCTCACATGCTTAATTAGTGCCACAATATCTTTTATTTAGGAAATCGTTCTTTGTAAAAACTATACAAAATTACTTAAGTAATCAAATGGTTTATGTGATCTGCATTAATCCATCCAAAATTTATTTCACAACTAATCTTTTGTTTTAATACTGGACCTGTTAAAAATAATAGGTGGTGGTGAAACGTTTTCTAATAAGTTCCTGATGGCGAGTAGAATGTTTGACTAACAACCGCCATTCCTATTGTCCATTGCAGGCATAGAAGGTAAATTCATTCAGTCTCGTTACGGGAACACTATGCTGGAGATCGACGGGTTCCGGTTCAGCAAGCACCAGAGCTCAGGGCGGCGGATCCGCTGGGCCTGCGCGTCCAAGCACCGCACGGGCTGCAGCGCCAGCGCAACCACGTACGAGCGTGCAGTCATCAAGTACAGGGACGACCACAACACTGAGTGCAGGAACACGGAGATGCATAACCCTCTCGCTGATGTCAAGTTTTGGATATAGACAGTAACCAGGTCCGCAGGCATCAGAATGTTCTACCCTATTCTGGTTACCACATTGGGGACTCGCTATCATTACCAAAGGCCAAGAACTGTCATCAATGGATGAGCATTCTCGGCAACTAATGAGTTGACTCGTCGGGTGATTACAGCCCACTAAAAATAATTCGCGAAAGATGATGGTTTCCCAATCTATGGTCCGCGAATCCTTGGGGCTCTTTAGAATCTTTTAAAGGGCGAGTCTTTGATGTTTTTTTTTTTATTACTTTTACTTTAATATCCAAGGGTTCGTGTAGATGTATGTTGTATTTTATGAATTTGTGAGTCAAAAAAGTCAAAGAAACTTAATGAGAAGTCCACGGTCTAGGACTTGACCCACTTATTTGAATCTCTTCCAGGATTTGTGCCCTTCGGATATAGTCATACAAAGTGATCTTAGATTTTAAGCGCAATGTGAATTGTCTAGTTACCATAATAATGTACATATTTTAAATTATATTCTTGTTTTCGTTTTGAAAATTATTTATTATTTGTATGTTTCTCCAAATTTTTCTAACATTCTACTTTTGTCTAATCGAATTAGCCATTAGCCATTGACTATATTTTTATGAAATCTTTCGTAATGGACAGCTTAGCTTGCCTTCATATGCATTAATTTGGTCTTTTATCTCACTCTTTATGTATATAATAATGTCACTGGGTTTAAAAAACAACAACTTGAAATAATCTTTATTTTCATAGCGCATTTCACTGTTCATGTTTTTACAATGTTGAAAATTATCAAACAATATTTTCCAAAAAAAACTCAGTGGTCTGTGCTAAATGTTTTTCTAATTTGTTTATTTTGTTATTAGTTTAATATTCTGTTCCTGTGCAAAAAGTAGAGAAAATATTTCTTTCACTTCAAGATTTGGTCTCAAACTAAGATTGTCCGTTGTACGATGAGTACTTAGTTGAAGCTGAAGACTGGCAATTTAGTTTTTATTTTTTGTTTACATTCCAATTTATATAATTTTATTATTATAATGTATCACTTTGATTGATGCAGTATTGTATTATATACTTAGCATACTTATCACTATTTCTGTTAAATCTTTCTCAAATGTTATACTGAATATGTTTCTTTAATTTTGTTATAGATAAGACTATAAATAATAAGACAATTGTTCCACCTATCTATTTCAATACGATTTGTTACTTTATTTTAAGAGAATTAAAATATTTGGAAAATAATGTGAAATACAAGAAATCTCTTATTTTATTAACTGCCTTTTATTTATTTTATATTGCCTTATACAACTCATATAGACTATTTTAAATTGTAATTGCTTTTCAACAAATGTTTAATGTAAACTAATACGTTGCAGGCCTCATCCCCACTTACTCGACGACAATCTACGGGAACCCAGTACTGCACCTGGGCCACCACAGGTTTAACAAGTACCATCGAAGCAAGGGGTCGAAGACCCAGTGGGTGTGCACGAGGAAGAAGTCCGGCTGCAAGATCACCATTCACACGATAGACGGCGTCATCGTTCGCATCAACAATGACCATAACCATGATTGACATGACAGCAGTCAAGGATTGACGATTAAGACGAATCAAGAGATGAGTGTTCAGTGGGTACAAAACGAATGTTTCGAATTGTCATTGTAAAAAATTTACGTAATTTTTGCATGGAATAGTGTAAACAATCGATGTTGTCAAGATATTTCGTACTACGTATACAGCACATTTTTTTATCAGACTATGTTCTTATTATACGAGGTTAAATTTATATAAATATATAAAAAAACCGACGCACGGGGCAAATACTTTAATGTTTCAAATTCATTTATAAAGTAAAAAAAAAAATGCTGCCTCAAAATCTTACGAAGTTGCAATCCTTTTCGTTTTTCTCGCGGTGTATGGTTTTGTGGTAATGACGGCATTTGCCGTTATTAGAAGTAATACTAATGGACTAAACGACCTTGTGACGCCATACAATTTAGTAGGATTTAACTTTATTTAAGATTTTGTAAATATTATTTGGTATAAAAACTATTGCAATCTACTATTAACGATTCTGTACAAACAGTTTTCAGATTTCGTTTATACCTAAATAGGATTGTACAGACAATTATTGTGCTTTACCCACTAAAAATTCATTGGCGAGGTTCGTTATCGTTATCACTGTATATTTATAGTAAAATAACACAATTCCATGATTATATACATGTTTCAAAATTAAATGGATTTAAATGGATGCGATAATGAAATGTAATTATGACGAGTAAAGGTGTTCTAGTTAGAATGTAAGATATAATGTTAAATAAGATAAATGCCATGTTTTCCTATTCATTTACCTCTATAGAGACGTATTGCTTCTTATGTATAGATAGGGAAACATGGCATAATTGATAGAGATATTGCTTTTAACTCTATGTCGTTCCATGAATCAATAAAACAATAGTTGTTTATGTTATGTTGACTCGTCTTATTTATTCCCTTTTAGTTGTAGTTTGATTCAAAACTTCCATTTGTGAATATTACTAACGAATAGTGATAAACTAATAGGCTTCATGTATATTGGGGTTTATGCACTTTTAAATAATTGATTTTAGCTTGACGTTTTTAGAAACGAATTAGTTTTTGGTATCTTGGTACTCCAATTGCAATCTTTTCCAGTTTAAAGCAGAAAAATAATATTTAATTGTAAGATTAATGTATTCTTAGTTAAAATTTTCATGGTTTCGGTTCTCTCTGCCTACCCCGCTAGGGCAGTTGCGTGAAGTTTAGTTATTTAGTTTTCTCGGTCGTCAATATGGGCAGGGATTAGTTAGATCTATGAGGGCCATAAGACTATGACTAAAGATTTTAGTATTGATGTTATTGTAAATATTTCTAGATTACCAAGTAACATTTGCAACGTCTCGCTATGGGAAACCCGTTTTGCAACTCGGCAGGTTTAGGTTCAACAAGTACTATCGGTGCAAGGGCCCCCGGGCGCGGTGGGTCTGCACCAAGTCTACCCTGGGCTGCAAGGCCAGTGTGCGCACCATCGACGGGGCTATAGTCTTCGTCAACAACAGCCATAACCATTTTTAATATATTCGCAAAAAGAAACTGGAATATGAAGGAAAGTAAATCAATTGTATGTGATTCATTATGCGCCATAAAATGTTTATTGTATTAGGGGTATTTTTATAACTGTTAAAAATGTTTAAAGTTGTGTTACTAGTCAAAGGTATTATTTTACGTGTGTCAAATAAAATTGACTGATTTTATTCAATTAAATCCTTGAAATAATAATGTGTTCATTTTATATGGTAGTATGATTTACAGAAATACTATCGAATTGTTTATTCAAAATCGTAATTTTTAAACACAGCTTATTATAAATTTTTAACTTATCGGATTCTGGGGTAAGTCTATTTAAATTATATTTAATTTTTTTTATCTAATCAGTTAGTTACGCATATCAATTAAGATCAAAAATATTTTTTATTTGCGCCTTGATATGAAAAAATAACTTTTTTCAGGGGTATACGCCTGTTTCAAGATGAGCCGTTTCGGGAACCCAGTTCTTGAAATAGAGGGCTACAGGTTCAACAAGTACTACAACTGCAGCAAGAAGAAGGCCCGGTGGAAGTGCACCAAGGCCAGTGCGGGCTGCAAGGCGTACGTCGTCACCCTCAACAACGAGGTCATCGCCCTTAACAACTGCCACGGACATGACAAGTCAGATTACACTTATAGTGTAACGCCAAATATGTAAAATGAACTTAACCGTTTCACTGTCCCGCTTATCATATAATCCTCAGAGGTAAAATAAATAATTCCATAAACTGATCCACCATCTTTTCCCAATTGCGAACTAAGCATAATATAGGTATGCTTGGACTATGGATAGACATATCTCTCGAATACTCGAAGCATTTGGCCATAGCAGGATTCGAACCCCTGGACCCTTGGTTTTGTGGCCAGGGTCTCTAACCAATTGACTAACGGGCGCTTCGCATCAGTATGGTACAAAATAAACGTTTTTTTTTCTATTGTGTCTGACGCTGGACAGTGAACCTGTAATAAAAGAATTAGGCTTAGCTTGCGTATGTCTGTATTTAGTAGGATTTCAAAAATCTATATGACTTATATCAGAGGAAACACTATTTTGCACTTCTAGTCCTTAATAAGGTGCTGAATTATTCCTATTGGAGTGGACTCCTGTATTGTCTAGACCAAAGCATTTAAATTCGTATTGAAACCTTGTTCTCGAGGTATAATAATAATATATGTATCCTTATAATTTAATTTGTGCCAATAACTAGTTGTACAACACCAAATAATATCAAAAAATATTTATAAGTATATAAATAAATAAGAAAAGGATCGAAAATTGACTATTTTTCGAAGATTTCACAACCTATTTTTGTTTTTTTTATGTTGTGCGTATTTTTGTGCTTGGTCATTTGTTTTTACTAAAGTTTTTTTTTATTTATTTAGTTTCTCTACATCCTTTTTTGCATTGTTTGTTATTTTGACTGAAATTCACACTAAAATAAGACCTAAGAGTTTTATGGCGGCGCCATAATACTTCTAAAAGGTAAAATGAAGTAAAATAAAAATGATGAATTAAGAATAATTAATTATATATAGTCCTCGTCAATTATATAAATCGTGTCGTTGTTACAAAAGTATGCTAAAGTCATAGCTTGGAGCATATGATATGTGTAAGAACCTTTATTTAATTGAATCTTTTTTTTATAGATAAACGGAAAAGAATAGAGTTATGTAAAGGTGAAGGGATGGAAATAGGATTCAGGAACGGGGTGCTGGAGGGGCTCGGGGAGTATATGTTCACGACGTCCAGGTACGGCAACCCGGTGCTGCTGGTGGGCCGGCGGCGGTACAACGTGTACCACAAGTGCAAGGACCCGGCGCGGATGCGATGGGTGTGCACGCGCACCGGCGTCGGCTGCCGCGCGAGCGTCATCACCGTCAACAACGAGATCGTCATCGTTAACGATAACCATAATCACCATTAAAGGGGAAATTATGTATTAAATACGTTAAGACAAACTTTATATAAAAATGTTATTGTATGTGATATCAAACAGGAATGTGTACAGGTATCTGTGTTTAGCTCAGTATAAGATAAGGCGCCACTATGTGTATAAAAAAAGGTTTTAAACGCTAGAGACACAGTTGAGTGTGTTAAATAGCAATATTATGTAAAAAATCAAACAACGTTTTTTTGAAATTATGAAAATTACCGTTTTCGGTGCATTTCAAACAAGGTGATGTTTGTAAATATACAGACTGATTGAAATTGTGGTGCGGTCGTTGCAGCGGGTTGGAGTAGAACTTCTTTAGCTGAAAAAGCTGTACTATATTATAATATGTTCCAAATTTGGGTAAGAAAATAACCAAGTCCTTGATGTAGTAGGTAAGTGCAAAGATTTTATCGCATTTCCAAACACATTGCTCTGTTTACCTTGTAATCTTAGACGCGATGCATGCCAGCCAAGATGGCGTCGTATGTCCGCATACAAAACTTCTAAAGTAATATAATCTTGACTAATAATTGACTGACTTAATGCGAAAGTTGGAACTTAATGTGAAACGTTTGAATTTGTGAGAAGGAAAATAAAAATAAAATTTGAGGTCAAGACCATATATGATTATATGGTATAAGCGTTTTTGTAGTTGCTCATCGTTGATATTTAAAATATTGATGAGCTAAATATATTTTTTTACTTTATATCTATGGATGAGAGAAAAGATTTTAATGTTTTTAAGGCTGCCTTAATTTATTGTATTTTACGAACTTTTTGTCCCTTTTTAAGTTCAAATAATCTAGTCAACTATAATAAATATCTAGAGTAGGTACTCTTACAATATTAATTACCGATTATATTAACTGTCATAAAAATATTTATATAATCAATAGTTATAAAGTACACACTTAGACATGCAATTTTCAGAATCGAATATAAGTTTTAGTAGTTACAATTATAAATGTATTCATAATAGTAATAGTAGCAGAAGTATAGTCTAGCCGTAACTGCTGTTCTACGTCTTGTAGATAATAAATAAATTTGTCTCTCTGATATTTGAGTGATGAATTCTCGTAAGATATTTTACCGCTCCTTGCAACCTTCAGCTTGATAAGGCGCGGCACAGCAGTTGTGGTCACATTGTTCAACATAACTCATGTAAAATAAATGCTTAATGTCTTCATTTAAATATTGTACCGGATAAGCTAGTACAGTCGATACAATGCCAGTTGAACTTTCTCCGCTATAATTGTTTTCTTATGCATTACAATATATTTATTGATCAAGTTGATTTTTTAATTCATTAATTGTCCATCCCCTTATTTGGTTACTGCAAACATGTGTTTTATTAAAAAGATTTGCAGTTCTCCGCAGTAATATTTAGACTACCTATATATGCATTTGATTATAAATATATTACCTATCTTAAGTATTAAGTATATTAAAATTAATAAGTACTTTTAACTTGTTTATGGACGAATACGTCCCTTTCGAGCTAAGCATAGATAAAGGTAAGTAGTAAAGTAGGTAGAGCGAGCATAAATAAAAAGGTTTTATCGTGGATTTAAGCGGAGTTATGTGTGTCTATAGTTTTATATGATGCTGGGTTTCAGATGGGCCTTTCTTTTTAACCTCTCGGTACGGGAACCCTGTGTTGCAGCTGGGGGAGAACAGGTACAACAAGCACAGTCAGTACAAGGGCCCGAAGTTAAGATGGGTGTGCACCAAGGTCTCCGTCGGGTGCAAGGCTACAGTCACCACGCTGTACGATAAGATCGTGCATGTCAATGACAGTCATAGTCATATTAGGAAACAGTAGTTATTGTCTTCAAGTTGTCATGTCTTTTGATCAGGGTTAAGTTTGAAATTATATAAAAAATTTGGCTGACGTTTTTCAAAGAACTGTGTATATATTTTATGATGGACATTGCAAATAAAACGAATAAATAATTAATCTTTCAGTATATATTTTATCTTTAAAAGAAATTACAAAAGATGAAAATGATGAGTCATAAGCTGATAAAATTTGTGATTTTATATATTTACCTACTCAACAGTATCACAAATAATTACGACAATGCGTTAGTATTATTTGTATATCTAATATGAGTAAGCGAGCCGAGAATATTTTTTAATTCAAATAATTGTAATCCATGATAATGATGACGACTTGTTTTTTTATACTATGATAAATTGACGAATTGATTAACTATTAACTTTATGTTTAGTAATCATACAAAATTAAAAATTACTTACTGAAATTTCGTTGTTATTATTCTTGATAAATATCCGATGCGGGGCCGTATATTTTGTTCGCTCTCCGGAGTTGTATCGCGTTCTGAACATGTTATTCATAAATTCTCGCATATTATGTATTTTCTTATTTTTCAGATACTGTAGCTGTATTTACGAAATCCCGTTTTGGAAACCCCGCCTTACAATACGGCAAATACAGGTATTGTTTAAAGAAAAGCGATGGGATGAAATCGAGATGGGTGTGCAGCTGGGTGTCCAGGGGGTGTCGGGCCAAGGTCACCACCATCGAGAACATCATTCACAAGATGGATGACTGTCACAACCACGATTAGGATTTATTAAGGACTAAAGTGTTTTGTTATTGTTGAAGAAATTATAGTTATTTTTGGAAAGGAATGTATAACTTTTATTTACCTACATTAATTGAGGTTTCCTTTGCGCTGATGGAAAATTTAAAAGTATTTTTTTTATGTTACATTGGTTCAATCAGATAGACAGCCTCATTGGTTCAATCAGCTTTTTTGCCGACAATATATCTGTATTGTCTGAAGGCTGCGGTTTTGGTCCATACCGGTACAAATGGTGGTTGATGAAACATAATTAATTTGTTTCGGGTTTGGTGTGTGAGTTCTTCCGTAGATTCTGATTTCCGTATCACAAATTATTAAGCTACTAGCTTAAGATTTAGATTGATATGATTTTGTCTAATATTGTTTATATTTATTTTTTTGTGCATGCGCTGTGAAATCGTGTTATTGTAACATCCCTGTAATGTATTTAATAATTTGGTATTTTTTAACAGTATGTACGTACATAATTATCCAGAGTTTAATTTCAGATTTAGACGTGGTATTCACGAAGTCCAGGTACGGGAATCCTGTGCTGCAATGCGGCAAATTCCGGTTCAACAGACAGACCCGGTACAAGGGGCCCAGGGCGAGATGGGTGTGCACCAAGATCTCTACGGGGTGCAAAGCTGTTTTTAACACCGTTCATAATACCATTATTAATGCCAATAATAATCATAATCATCCGTAGATCAATAATTTGAAATGGATAATTTAAGTGCAAAACAGTTATCAACCTTGATAGATTTGATTTAAATGTATTCTTATTTCAAACTAGCTGTGCCAGCGGTGTCACCCGCGTTTATGGTTAATATTAACTATAACTTTAACCATTAAGGCTGTACACGCGACGGAAGCTTAAAAAATGGAGTAACTTCTCTCGTTTTCCCAACATTTCCCTTCACTACTCTACTCCTATTGATTGTAGCGTGATGAAAAGTATACTATAACCTGCCCAGGAGTATGAAGAATAATTTTACCAAGTTTCGTTAAAATCCGTGAGTAGTTTTTGTTTCTATAAGGAACATACAGACAGACAGACAAAAATTTTACTGATTGCATTTTTGGCATCAGTATCGATCACTAATCACCCCCTGATAGTTATTTTGAAAATATATTTCATGTACAGAATTGACCTCTCTACAGATTTATTATAAGTATAGATAAGAATGTTCTATATTCTAAGCAACACGTAGGAAATAAAGTCTCAAGTCGTCATGTAAGTTCATTTCTTCCTGTACTCTTATGTTTTTGTAAGTAATTGATAAGTAAGTAAATTACTAATCTAGTTTTTTTTCACATAGGTACTTTCCAGTCAAGCAGTGTACATTTTCAACGCCAAATACCACATATTTGTATAAACATGTTTAGCAAGTCTACATAAAAAATTTTGTTTAAAATTTTGAAACAATATCTAATTTATACTTAAATTCGCGTCACATTTTTAATGTAAACGACGATGACTACGTCCAATCAATCAATCATTCCATTCTATTATTTTTATGGTGACTGAAATTATTATACCTAATATAAATTTAGGTAAGTTTTCTGAAGTTTTTCTATTCGTATTGAAAACCTTAAACGATAATTTGACAATCGTATCCAAGATTTGTGTCGGATAGCGGAAGTGATGGAACGGATTGAATTATTATTGTCTATATTGCAGACGTGCAGTTCGTTGTTTCGCGACGCGGCAACACCATGATCCGTCTGGGCAACAACCACTTCAGCCTCAACAAGAGTAAGCACCCGGGCCTGAAGCAGCGCTGGCTCTGCACCAAGTGGGCTAGCGGCTGCCGCGCCAACATCATCACCCTGGAGAACGTCATCATCCGGTGCCACAACGTGCACCATCATTAGACATTGTATTACCACAAGAGGACGAGAAATTTGATACGAAATTATACCAATGGGACTAAACGCGATATGTATTATATAGTACATGAGCACTTACAGCTTGTCATTTCGGCTGCGCTGCAACGATCTCTGTCACCAAGGTAATACATTGTAGTCCTTTGCAAGGACTTAGGTGTGACCAAGGTCGTTGCATTGCATTGATACGTGTTGGCGACCAGCGAGATACTAGTGGATGCAGTTCCGATGGGTTTGGCCCTGGTCTATGAGCGTGTATGGCAATGCGACGGGTGATTATTCGGACACCTCGTTTAAGACATTTCTGCGAAAACCTGGTCACAAACACAGGACAAACTGATGGAAAGAGAGTCGTCGCCGACTATAAATGTATGCATTTTTTTCATTGACAGAGGTCTATCTATTTTACGTTTCTTGAGTGGGAATATAAGTTCATAGTGAACAAATTTTTCTTTGGCTGTAAGACAAGTGCCTTTAGGGTATGTAAGCTCTCTGACAAGAGTGAGTGGTTTGTGTGGAGACCTTTAAACCATGCTTCGCGAACAGAAAGTGTTATCCCGACCTCATAAAATTCCACTTATTGACTAAACGTTCTTTCAGTCGAAGATGAGGATTTGCCATAGTTATGAGATGTGATTGTCTATCATGTATACATCGAACTTGCCATTTGAGTGTTACTTCGTCATCATTTTCCCAATGTACTTAAGTGAGCAGAGCAGATTAACTCGATTAATCCGAGTTGATCACTTAAATGGGAAAAATAGTGATGAAGAAACAAAGTTTTGATAGAATAAAATTCGCTCGAAATTGCGACTCGTTTTGTGGAATACACACACGTCAGTATCTCACTCAGTGTAATCTAGCCAATGAAATATAGTCATTAATTAAAATCGTATTTTTAATAACACAGTTGTCTCTTTTACCAGAAACATATTAAATAATGAAGAATTTTAGTATCTTTCACAGTGTACAATATTTAAACTATTATCTGATTGTTTAACGAATCAACAATATACGTATAAGTAATCAATTAGTATGTATTTAATAACTATGTATTAATTTAATTTTTAGACTCTTAAATTTCCAACGATTTAGGCTGTTTGTTAGTTAATAAATACTATAAAGAAATGTAGGGAGCTGTGCCTGAAGAGATATCGTGTAGTTGAATTGCCATATGCTGATAATTTCTAATTAACATATATACAAACATAATATCATGCCTTCCCATGAGGGTAGGCCAAAATGATACTTCCTTTTGCTACGATCACGTCTTTCATACAAGCTAATTTAAATACAACATTTGAATAAACATTCATATCTTAATTTCTATATTGTTTTTCGGATAAAAAAATAAATATTGCCACCTTATTATTCAAAACGAGAAGGCTTTTATTTTAATTAAAACAAAGTAAATCTACTTATATCAATAAAAAATATTTTGTTGTTGACGTTATTTCATTTTCATGTATTATGGCAAAAAAATCGTATTTCAACTTAGTTTATGGTGGTTTGGTAAGTATGGCTCATTAAATGTTGTCAAATATTTGTTGATGTTAGTGTCCGACTGGACCATTGCTGTGCCTTAGACCACACCTTCGTACCAATATCTAAACATATATACTATGTTTTATTTTAGACGCGAAGTTCGTAACGTCGAAAAGAGGGAACCGCATGATTAACATCGGCAAGTACAACTTTAGCCAGCACAAGTACTCGGTGAAGGGCGCCAAGGCGCGATGGGTGTGCTGCAGCACCGCCACCTGCTGCCGCGCCTCCATCACCACCTACGATGACATCATTGTGAAATACAGCAACGAACACAATCATTAAGTAGGTTCGGAGAAAACGCGACTGGGCCAGGGGTGCCCTGCAGTACTCGCACCGATATTTTTGACCACATCTAAATTTTTTTAACATTTTGTGGACAGTATCGACACTGTGCTTGAAAATGATTTGCATTGAGATTGAAAGAACTCAAACAGTACGCAATGGTTGAAGAGGGCACAAGTATCAAGGGTTCAAACTCTAACAAGTGTTCTGCGGTACTACATTCAATAAAAGAGAAGAAACTATTAATACTCCATAAAATTACAAGAACAATTCACGATAATCAAGAAGATATTATAACGCACACGAAGATGAACGTCAAGGCACAAACAATTAGTCTCGTTTAAGACAAAGAAAGATATTGAGTGACTTTGAAAAAGGAAAAAATATCATTTTGATCAATCAAGCAAGTTTTAACAAAGATATGACAGAAAATGCAAATACTGATGCTTGTCTTACACACTCCTTTTACGATAACAGTACATAAATACCTTCTTATGGCATCTTTCCGCTTTTAGAAAGGTTTAGATCACTATCCGAAGTTTGAAATCTAACTTTTTATCATATGGAAGGCTGGGAAGGCCAAGGTACCAGGCATTAGGGTCGCAGAAATTACCAAAGAAATAATAATTTACAGTTCTTTAGTGTTGTAGTTATTTCTTTCGAGCTTTTCTGTACTAGCCTCGGTACACCTATGGTGTACCCGAAGCAAAGTTATAGTTGTTTGAAGTAGTACGAGTAGTATAGTAGAAATATGTATTTAAAATCTAGTAAAATTCGACTGAACGGTGATACGAGATTATCTAGATATTTAGACAAAGATTTATCTATGTTTTATTTTTGAATTAAATCTACATTGTATATTTCTTCCTAATAAATGTATATTAAGAAATATATAATAATTTAACCCGTAGTGGTCTTTAAATGAATAAATCCTTAAAATAGGAAGATGGAAACTTATTCTGTCATAATGAATACTATTTAACTACCATGTAGTTACGTCTTATTAATAAAAACTACTGTACTTATAAAAGTAATAAATGTGAATTTCAGGATTTAAAAATAATGAGTGATGTTGTATTTCACTCAAGTCCTACTAATACTTACATATTTGAATTAGGTAGGTATCTACATAAAAAATAGAAAAACAATGTTGATAAAAGTGTATTAATCTGATTAATAATGCTTTAACTTAAAGTTTAGATTGTCCTCTTAATACATATAATAGTAAATTTAAATTAAATGACTGTATTATCACTAGGTACCTAATATCGTCATAATTAAGTAGATGTATACCTATACTCTTTATTGTCGGTGTTAAACCTAAATAAAATGTTATTTCTTGTGTTTACATTATTCCCTCATTACGTTGTTAATAATCCATCCTTTATATTATCATTTAAAAAACTTTTAGTACTTGTAAAAGTGCATTAAATAAAGCTATTTGGGGAATATACGGGCTAAAATAGAAAACGTCTAACTCCGAGCTCTTTTGCAGTAGGTACTAGGTATTTAGTAGTAGCGTAATGTTTACAATGAAATGTTTGCAAAGAATAATTTATAATACATCGTTTATTTATGTTTAATATTGTCCTTCTCTATTATAAATATACAGTATAATAAGTATTTCCATTTTAAAAAAAGTGTCAAGCATATATATAATATTATTAAGATATGTTGCCTCTGTTATCATTCTTAAAGAGGTTAATATTAACTTCACTTAATAGTAATTAGGAATATATGTATGTATCTACCTATTAAATGATCACATGTTAATCTGATATTTAAAAAAAAATATGTGCCTAGCATGTATCTTGCCTAGCATGTCGTAAAAGGCGATTTTGGGTGCGGTATGTATGAGCGACGAGCTAGCCAGTTGTCACTACTTTTATTTTTTGGCTGAACGTGGTTGAGGCTGCTGGCTGCCTCTTTGACTTTGACTACTCTTTCGGGGATTTCAGGCGTGATGACCTATATTAAACGATCGTTCTCCAGACACGCCGATGTTCATCACGTCGCGGCGAGGTAACCGCATGATCAGCATCAGCAACCACAAGTTCACGCTGCACAAGTACTCTAGCCAGGCGGGAGGCAAGAAGCGCTGGGTGTGCTCCGCCAACCGACACTGCCGGGCCTCCATCAAGACCATCGAAGATGATATCGTCTTCTGCAACAATCAGCACAATCATTAGATACAGGATGACCAACCGACTAGTGAAAGCTGAATCAATGCTGTAACTTGGACGTGAATGAACGTATGAACTAGTTGGAGAATGTATTTAGCATATGAAAGGAATTTAAGGGATAGTAATGTGTAATGAGTATTTAGGAGCTCCTCTGTGATTGCTGAAAGGCTGGCTCGATGGCACATTCGGCAGTGACCCTGCCCCATGCGCCAAGGGTTGTGGGTTCTATCCCAATCCAGGACAAACATTCGTGTGATGAATACTTGTCTGTTCTGTGTCTGGGTGTTAATATCCAATATTTCAGTATACTAATGGTATTATATTTCAGTATACTAATGGTATATCGGGTTTTGGGTAAGTGATTGTGTGTGTAGGCGACATGCTAGCCACTACTTTTTCACAATTTTCCATCTAACCCAGCTCAGTTTTTTTGTATTTACCTTTGGTAATTACATTCTTATTAGAAGTAATATGCAATACAATTGAATATGCTATTAGCAGAATTTATATTGTTTTATTGACGGATGCCTCTTCTATACTATTTTAATGATAGAAGAATATTGAAATTAATGCCAGATTTGTTCCAGATTTCAGGCCAGTGTTCGTGACATCCCGACAGGGAAACCCTATGATCGAGTGCGGTGGGTTCCGCTACTGCCTGAAGAACGAGCAGAGCTGCAGCACCATGAAGAAGCGCTGGCGCTGCAACAAGTGGTACCGCGGCTGCCGGTCCATCATCATTACCATCAACAACGAGATAATCTCGTTCAACAACGTGCACAAGCACTGACCCACCATTTGACTTATAAATGATACGCTTATTACGTAAGAGGTACCACCGTATTCGGGTTTGCTCTCAATAAATTTTACTAGATATTTCCACTGATATAAATGGATATGTGCAAAAGTAAGCTTTATTTGTCATAATATTCGGGATAGTATGCGTATGCAATATAATATTAGTAATGCTAAAAAGAAATTGTATAATATAATAAATAAATATCCGACGACATCACACACATTGATCTGACTCTGAGCTAAGTAGCTTAAGCACTTGTGTTACGGATTTCAGAATCAGCAGTGGTATTACAAATATATACTTTAATAATATTAGATATATTTTCAGTGTCTGGGTGTTAACCCAGACACAGAAAAAACACAAGTATTTATCACACAAATGTTTGTCCTGGATGGGGATCGAACCCACAACTCTTGGCGCATGGGGCAAGGTCGCTACCGAATGTGCCATCGAGCCAGTCAAATATGAAAATTGATTACCTAATACTTTAATGATTTGAGCGCATTGATTGTGTAGGCGATGAGCTAGCCACTTTTCACTGCTTTTTCACAATTTTCCATCTAACCCAGCCAGTTTAATTTGGCTGGAAATGTCTAAAGGAGCTATCTGCCCCTTTGATGTATTGGCGCATTTTACAGCTTGCTGATAACGTGATTGATAAACTATCAGGAATGCATCTTCAAGATCAAATATAATTTTATATTTATATAACGTTAGTTCTACGAATTTATTAAGCATGGCATGGCCCTTTAAAAAAAATACTGTGTTTGTGAAAATACACATTTTAATCTATGGTTATCTCGCATGAACATTGAAAGGTGTGAATATTTGCAATTTTTTAATGCGCATATGAAACAAATGAACAGATGACGTAGGCTCTCACTTATATAATATAAAATGAATCCCATCGATTCTCAGATTAAATTATATGATACCAGTATATAGGATTCGATTGAGCTAACGATGGACAGCATAAAAAATTAGAATACGATTTGAAATTCTATAGATTGGCTTCTATAGAAGAGATATGACGTAAAGTTGTTGTTTTCGACCGCGTACGCTTCATAATTAGGCCTGATGCCTAAGCTTAGTCTTAAAATGTTGAAGATATTATTAGCCGAACTAAGCCTACTCTTTTCAATGTTGTCCGTTTAGCGATACCTGATATTTTTATTATTTGATTTATTATAATTTTAATAGTTACTTAGATATCTAATGAGATCTAATGATTATAATTTGTAAAACCGGCTGGTAATGATAATAATACTCTTTTTTACAAACGTTTATGTAAATAAAATGATATTGTGCAACAACCATACTTTTTATTTAAAATTAATTATTGTTTTTGGTGGTAGTATTTGTAATGTTATTACCGACTTTGATTAACAAAACTAATAACACGGGATGGAAACTTTCGGGCGATCAAGTCCTTATTAATATCACAATTATTAACATTTATATTTGTACTACTTATATCTCTACTATTCTCATGCTCGTCCAAACGCAAGCCAATATATTTCTTAACATTATTTAATTATTATAAAGCATATATTTTATGTTGAAGAAAACTTAACATTACTTACTTTTTATTGTAATTTTCACTGTCTTATATTTGTCAACTCAATGATCTTCTTTCCTTATGAATTGATACTACCTGCAATAACATAAATCATACATTACATTACAGCATACAGCTTCCCTTGCGTCCGTGCGGTAAGATTTGCGACGTCGAAACGTGGCAGAACAGTCGTTATCTATGGAGGCAATCGATTCAACTTGAAGTACCCTAAAAAAGACTCTCTGAGGAGGAAGTGGCGATGCAACAAGTGGCCCAATGGCTGCCGCGCCACGCTGAGTACGATCGAAGACAGGATCGTCTACGATCGCCTCGTGCATAACCATGATGTGCCGCAAGAATAACGTCACTAAAGTTTGCGTCAAATAGAACAAAGGTCAGTTTGGGGTGAATGACCGTTTCTGTCCATCCGTTAGGCACAAGCTAAACGATGAAAAGTACAAATGTATTTAGGTTAGTCCGCGAATACTTGCACAGCTCTTGTGATTATGAAATATTTTTTATATTTTAACGTATTTTTATGGATTTGTCTTTCTACGATTTCATCATCCATGATCATGTAAATTAAAAAAATCTCATGTTTGTGATATTTTTTTTGTACTTTTTAAGATGTATGTAAAATAAATGTACATTGAAATTCACGAGAACGTTGTTTTATTAGTATTTAGTAGCTGTTAAAAATATTTTTTACATCAGTTTGTATTAAAACGTATAATGTTATTAATCAATATTTTGTATTAAGGTTTATCGCATAATTAATGATATTTTCAGTCTGTATGCTCCGAATTATTAGATGATTTATCTGCGATATTTATCAACTACGACGCTATGATAGTTGGATAGATTAATATGAAACTGAAACCTATTCGTTTTCATAATCATTATATGTATGTAGCCATATAAGGCCTGTGTCGTAATGGTTACTAGTGTAAGGCATTTTAATTCTTGTAAATAGGTAGCATTTTTCAAAGATTTTTTTGTTAAGACATGGAAATTTTTGTTCCGAGTGAAATAAGTTCAAATGTAATTTGGAAGCCAGTATGATCTCATCAATATTGGTAAAAAAGATTTAATTGTTAAGAACCATGGAATTGAACAAAATTATTTATCTTGTATCACTTTCAAAATAATGGAGTTTGTATACTTTTCATGAATGAAAGTCGTCTTTATTATCATTCTCAGATACACAAGTAGTTCATTTTGTGCAATCGCGCCGTGGCAAGCCGATCCTCGTGTACGAGGGCAACCGGTTCAGCCTGAAGAACCCAAATGACGTGAAGAAGCTGTGGCGCTGCACAAAGTGGTCGAGTGGCTGCAGGGCCTACCTCACCACCGTGGAGGACCACGTCATCTTCGCTCGGGTGCTGCACAACCATTATTGAAGACCCACCTTTCAGAGCTCATCATCTAAGAAAGCGCCTGATTTGAAGGTCTTACTCTTGATCTCATCATCTGACGCTCAGGGTTAAACGCTCACCACACTTCTGATCTCATCACCTGACACTTCTGATCTTATCTCTTTTCTTCACCTGCAAAAAAGCCTCTAAAGGTTTCTCTATTTATATTTAAGAGAAATGTATTACATTTTGCTACCGCGTGGTGTGTGGTATATTTTGACAGATAAAGTTAATTACGTAGCTTATGATCAATGTAAAAATTTTGTACATATTTTATTCAGCTTATAATAAGGCTCCCTATTCCTAATTTCAGGAACTAATTTATTAAATATCAAGTGCATATTAAATGTGTATATAATCTAATAATAATAAAGTGCGGTCGAAGTTATTTATGAAATCCACAATTATCTTACTTATGTCTATGAATAAAACTATTACTTTTTAACTTTAATTTATTTTAAACGATATTTCTCATTTTTCACCTCTTAGTGTAAGTAATAAGGCTGATAATACTACGTGTTTCTCTTCTCAGTGACATCGGACGCTCCGAAATTCGTCAAGTCGAGGAAGGGCAAGATGAACATCGCGATGGGCAAATATCGGTTCTACCTGAACAAGGGCACGGAGAGCTCAGGGCTGTGGTTCTGCGTGCGTTGGGGTGCGCGCGAGCGGTGCCGCGCCACCATGATCACCGAAAACAACGTTGTTGTGCAGATGAAGAATGCGCATAGCCATTAACATCTTAACTGTTGATATGATACATACCGTGGTGACCCTGGGCAACGCTTTTGTACGAAACCTAAATATCACAATTGACCACCATTGAAACTATTTATTGGCGTTATATGTAAATATGTAATGTAAGCCGGGGTCTCTATTGGCCTCTGTATGCGCTGCACACTACGCTTATATGCAGGGTCCGCCCTGAACATAAATGCCAACATTTATGCCAACGTAAAAGGCACGACTTCAAATTCAGTTGTATGCCTCCTTAAGTTTACACGCTAACTGTTGATGTGTTGCAAGAACAAAGCTGTGTCAACACTCGGTAGGGCTTGTGTGCGAAACCTATTGAACGATAAAAAAAATATCAATTAATGCGCTGGCATGTAATCCGCCTCTATTTCCCTGGCGTCTATGAGCGATGGATACTACGCACACTTAGTACATGAAAATATCATTTTCATGGGCGTAAATGCTGCTCAAAATATTTGCCGTGTATTTTTGAGTATACATTTGAACCCTATGTTGCTTAGGGGCCGTCGTTTTGCAGATGAAGTTAGCGCATAATCATTAACCTCTTCGTTACTGATCTGATAAAAATAGATTTTTCGACCTTTATATTTAGTGAAAGTCATCGCTATAATGATAGGTAGTAGTTATAACTTTACTATCGCATATTTTAAAGCAAGGTGCCATAACATTTAAACGGCGAGTGGAATACATTATACGCATTCGACACTCACCTACTGATTTAGTTATGTTTAAGTTCGAAATATATAAAGGGGTATATAATACAAGTTTCACTATGCGGGGAGGTGCATCGTAAAATATGGGATGGATTCCCTGTATTATGAATGTTAATGAAGCGAGTGAGGTGTGTAAGGACCGTGCAATATGGCGTTCGGTTGTCTCTGCCTACGCCGCTAGAGAAGTGGCGTTGGGAATAAATAGATTTGAAAGGAATAGGTTTAAAACAATCTTGGGTATGAACGCCCATACATGTAGCATAAACCAAGTCTAGTCATGAGGTAAATGAGGTTGGAGTGATAATAACTACATAGTTCTAGAGGGCCCATTACGTGCCTGTTACAATTAGTATAAAATACACTACTTATTAAATAGCTTAGTCTAGCGATAATAGATTTAGTTGAAATCGTAAAATATTGTGATTATGTAAGTGTACTTTATGGGGATTTTATTTTTGATATAATTCATTTTAGAGACTGATGACAATGACAATGTTATGTATGTATATATTAGGTAAATGTTTTACTTATCTTCTTCTAATAATATAAAAATGAATCGCTGAATGCGTTGCTAAGCGCAAATCTCGAGAACAGCTGAACCTATTTCGATAATTCTTTTAGTTGTGTTTGTTATTATCAGGTAAAGGTTCTTAAGAAAGAAAAAAAATAAAAAAGTTGCGCGGAAAATGAAAAATAAATGGTTATTGAAAATCCGAGAACGGGGCGTTATGAAATGCGCTGGGACAATTTTATATAGAAGTAGCTATATGAAATTGTGTAATAAGTATTAGAAATAAAGGAATCACAATTGTATAAATTATGAATGTATCAAAATTATAAATAGAAATGCAAATGTGAAAGATATGTTTAAATATCGTATTAAAAATTTGCTATAAAATCAGCTGTCTATTAATTATACACGACATTATATTTTTAACTATAATTTCATAACAGTATCGAAAAGACAAAAAGATCGATCGCTGTAAATAAAAATCCATACAGATAGCTAAGTCAAACTATAATTTAGCATATGGATGAATATTAATGTCATAACAAAGTTTATATTGAAAACTGATATTATATATTATAATTCACACATTACCGCGGCATATAATATGATCAAATAAATCCGTGTAGGGCCACATTTCGTCTGTTTGTAAAAAGCCACTAGATGTGGAGGCGACCTGCGGAGCTCCACCTTGACACAACTTACATCACACATTAACATAAGCGCTCCAAATGACAGATTTCCTATATCTGGTATTCATAAAAATCTCACTCACACGTGCATAAGGTTGGCTTCACGTCGTAGTATGACAGCGCGGAGTCCTTCAATTTTTAATAGTCCGTGGCTCTATACTTTGTATTTCTTAATACATATAGATTGATCGTGCGCGTGCGTTTGGGAGTATTTTAGAGGACGCTCTAATTCTTCCTCATCGCTATCATCATTCGTATAAGATTTATGATTATCTTATATTAAGTTTATTATAATGTGAAATATTTCCAGGGCCAATATTTTCCCAGTCGAAGTACGGCAAGCCGGTGATCCTGCTGCATGGGTTCCGGTTCAACCAGCACAGCAACAGCAAGGGGCACCGCGGCTTCTTCGTGTGCGTCAAGTGGGGGCTGGGCTGCCGCGCCTCCATCACCACCATCAACAATGAGATCGTCAAGATTAGGAACGACCACAGTCATCCTTAGCATAGGTTTCTTGTGGAAACCTGTACCTATATGGCACTTTGGCTAAGGGTTTCATATGTAAAACTATTTGTTTGTCCGTCCATATTTTTTATTTTCTTTGTGTTATAGACATGGTTGGCGATATTGTTACTGTTTGAACTCATACAAAAAAAGGATGTACTATTGAGTTCAGATTGTTAAGGTCACTCGTCGCACATCTCATTTGTTTTGAAGAACACAATAATGTTGGTATGAGTGATATCAATATTCTGTAGTGTCATATTTTGTAAATCTTAAATTAAACTGCTGTCTTCAGAAGGCAAAAAAAGGATTAAGAACAGCCTATTAGCTTTTGATAATATCGTCCACTATTTAAGTTGAGACAAATGTGGGGGGGTTAAATAGTCCATGGTAATGGTAACATGAGTCCATGGGTGACTTATGCTAAGACTTGGAAGTTACATCCCATATTTAGTCAGCTACAATGGAGGATAGAGAAAGGCCTTCCGCTGTACCGAGAGTTCTAAGAATCTAACAAGTTGTGCTTATTCGCTATATATTTATTTCAAAAATGCATTTTGTTGCACAAATAAGAGCCAACCACGTCTCTTTAGTAATAACTTCATGTGCTCTGACTTAAATCTATGTTGAAATCCGTATACAACCAGTACTTTCAAAACTGCCTTATATGAACTGTGTTATTACATTGATGTTATTAAGTTATAAATAAGACGTAAGAACAAATGTATGTTAATTATGTATTTACTAATCTGATGTTATAAGCTGTAAAACGGCAATGTAATAATTACTTAGGTGCATTTATATTTATACATATAAAATTGTTAATAATAAAGATTAGACTACATATAATTGATTGTTTTATCTCCTTTAGTTAGATATTTTCTATAATAATCAAACATTAAACAAATTTTCATCATGCCAAGGATGTTTAAATTCTACCAGCAAACGTTGAGAAGATTAAAAGCAGATATGCATGCATATGTCCTGGTAGAGTTAAAAGTGGTACCTATGGTGTAGATAAATACCTAACTTATACCATTTTCAACTCATGATCATTAGCAAAAACCAATAGGAACAAAGCTGTTTGTGAAGGGTAAATGTATTTATTTTTATATACTATAGAAGTGTTTTTTTTGTTTATGACCTTTAACTTGTATAGTTTTACTAGTCTTAGGTATATATGTAAACACGAAAGTAATATAAAGTATGTATTTAAACAAAATTATATGTACAGGCATAACTATCACCGCGACCAGGAAGGGCAGGCCCGTGATCATCATGGGGGACCACAGGTACAACCAGTACAGTAGCGGGAATGGCAAGGTGGTGTGGCGTTGCTACAATTGGCTGCAAGGCTGTCGCGGCATCATCGTCACCATGGATGACGCCATCGTCGTCAGCCAGGAGGTGCATAACCACCCTGGCATACGGGATATGTAGATTAAATATTAGATGGAAAATATTGACTGTTTTAGACATTTTCTGTATTGGATAACTTAACTGTCATTTGTGACGTTTGCTAAAGAGGCTTTTAGTTGAGAAAATGGCACTGAGTACTGATATAATGCTAACGCTTGAATTATAAATTATAATTACGAGTTAGCTACTTGTCACTACTTTTTCGCAATTTTTCATCTAACCCAGCCCAGTTTTGTTTTTGGCTGAATGTGGTTGAAGGGGCCTGCTGCCCCTTTGACTCTGCCTACCCTTAATGGGACTATGGGCCTGATGCTATGCTTGTTTGTTTTTATAAATTAACAAATTTTCTTACCTTTTTATTTAAGATTTAATGTCGAGATAATACTTAAATCTACTACATATAAGTGTTTGTGCTTTATAAAAAAGAATGTAAATTAAATAATGTAAATGATATAACATGTCGTAGGTTTAAATAGGTGACTAGAAGCAGTAGACGTGAACTAGATAATTCATTATCAATTCCATAATTTGTCGACGGTTTAGAATTTATATACATATGTAAAATATTAAAACATTATTATCATTCTTGGTCTATGGTCCTGTATTTGACGATCTTGGTTATATATTATATTGTAGCAACTGTTATCAAGGCTCCGTAACCTTAAGGGGAATCAGCAAAAAAATATCAGTGTTACAAATTCATGTATTCGATTATTAAAGTTTCTTTCGATTTTATTTTGCCTCTTTGACTCTGCCTACCCCTTCGCGGATTATGGGCGTGATGTTATATTATGTTATGTTAAAGTTTTGTTTTATTGAACCCCTATCACTAAATTGGTATAAATTTAAACATTTATAAGTAGGATATTAGCCGGCGCCTTTTGCATTTGGTAAGCTCATCCTTGTATACTGTGCTTCCACAACACGATACTAGAAACAGAAATATCTTTATCAATTTAGGCTTCCCAAAGGCACTGATAAATGTCGTCATGATACAAATAAATTATTCTACCGCCTATATCGAAACGTTGATTCTACCGAGAAGAATACTTTTGATGTAATATAATATAAATATATATGCTTCTCATTTTGTTGACTCCAGATGTAATTCTGACCAAGACGAGGTTTGGCAAGCCGGCCATGATCCTGGGCAACTACCGGTACAACCACTACAGCTCGAAGGGCTCGAAGGCGGTGTGGCGTTGCTACAAGTGGTACGAGGGCTGTCGGTGCACCATTATCACTGTTGAAGGTGTGCTGGTCACCAAGAGAGCTGTTCACAACCACCCTTCTTTCTCGCGTGTCCCCTGTTCTGCTTATTACTTATCTAATAACTAAGTAATTTTTCCTTTTAATTAGTGTAATTAAAAGTTTTGTGCCATGACGGACTGGGACTTAAAAAGAATGTGCCAACTGTGGTTCTTGCCTAGCGTGTCGTAAAAGATGACTAATGGTGTATCGGGTTTTGGGTTTGTGATTGTGTGGGCGACAAGCTAGCCACATGTCACTACTTTTTCACAATTTTCTTTCTAATCCAGCCCAGTTCGTTTTTGGCTAAATGTGGTTAAAGGAGCCTGCTGCTCCTGATACTCTGTCTACCCCTTCGGGGATTATGGGCGTGATGTTATGTAATTAGTGTAAATATTAATGTATAAAAACAAAAAAGTTATTTGTTGTGGTGGTTAAAATAAAACTGGAATATTTTTTAATAACAAGATTTTCTTTGATATCTACGTCTGAGCCACTAGCCATCAACAAAGATGATATGATGCTGATGAAGAAATATAAAAGGAGGCACGGTGATGTTTTTATTTTTTTCTGAATTGGCAACCGCCCTGGGTTAATATTGTTATTATTCCGATACTCCTCTAATAATATGATATATCTTAACCACGGGCTAGTAAAAAAAGAAGGGCTTCGCGCCGCTAACTAGACATTGAAGCTCCTCAGGTGCTCCACCTTAACACACAACTTACGTCACACATTGACATAATAAGTGCTCCAAATTACAGATATCTGACATCTGGTTTGCTTATGTATCTCACTCAGACATGCATAAACGTGGCTTCACGCTGTAATATGACAGCGCGGAATTCTTCTTTTTTACGTTGATTCTTCTTTTTGACGAGACGTTTTCCGCGATTTTAACGTAATAAATGTACAAATTATACATTTTCAACATTATTTTAACCGTCTTCAGAACTAACATCCGGCAATGGTGATTACGACATATGATCAATTTCGTAGTAAAACATCATATTTTATATTTTGCTATTCTTGTTCCAGGAATACATCACATCAAATCCAAGTTCGGCAAGCCGGCCATCCTGGTGGGTGAACGGCGGTACAACTGCTACAGCACCAACGGGTCCAAGTCGGTGTGGCGCTGCAACAAGTGGTCCAGGGGCTGCCGGGGCTCCCTGGTCATCTTCGACGACGAAATCATAACGGAGCGGAAACACACCCTTGAACACATTTAAACACACATGTTTAGGGTCCCATAAATTAGAACCATTTTTTTCCCACCGCTAGCCCGTGTTATGGTCAGCTGGAAATCCGAGTAGTGGCGTAATGGCCAAAGCCTAATTAGAAAAGCCTAAGTAGATCCTAGGGGATCCTAGGTAAGGAATTACTTTCACATTATAAAACATTAACTTATAGACATAGAGCCAAATGAAATAGGTTTCATTTGGATCTCTCTCTCTTGTCTATATAGCCCCACCACCCCCTCCCCATTGGTAAAAAAATTTAATTGCCCCCCCCCTGACCAATTTTTTTTCCCAGGGCCTCTTGTCATCCAGCTGCCACTGAATCCGAGGACCACTTCAGCTAGGAATCCAAGGATCATTAGTGTATAAGATAGCAATGTACAGGGTGTGTGCTGATTAAATTGGGTAGGTCACCCATAGGTACCTGGAAAGGAAATTTTCTTACGATTTTAATTCGCTGCCCACGTCTTACTAAGCATTTTTTATTTGGAGTGATCAGAGACTCATGAGGATTTATTTAGCATCACGTCATAAAAAGGTTCTATTTCAGTGCAAAAGTATGTTTTGATATTAAACCTGCAACTAGAAAAACCGTGAAACTAGATTCATAAAAGGAACCAAAGCTGTGAAAGTAAATTTACAAAATGCGATGTTATTGTTAATAACACCTACTCGCCAAGGTACTTGGTTATAAATTAATTACGAATTTAATATTTTTTTTGTTGAACAGATTTCAAAATCTTTGAAATATTATGTTACATATATTTTATACTATGACTACAATAAAATAAATCACCAAAATGTATGTGTGTGTACCTAAATTTTGAATCGATATTCATTATTTTTAATATCTGCTATCATTAGAATAAGTTCGTGTGAATAGTATAAAAATGTCGGATGAAAGGCATAATATTTTTATATGAAAACAGAAACCTTTTTTAATTGGCTTAAATAGTTTATAATAAATCGATTTGTGTATTTTTATTTAGCTTTTTATTCTATTGCACGCACGTGCAATAAAAACAAAAAAAAAAACTGCTGATGTAATAAGTATCTACCGGGTTGTTTCTGGGTGTCCTGGAACTTTCTTGTAATAAGTCCGTTCTTCAATTTCCTTGACACAAGTGCTATCCGAATAATATGCGATGTTGCCTGATGTTATTAGGTATATTTAATATCTTGCAGTATATGTATTTTATACAGATTCTCAAGAATACAACGCATCGTTAAACAGATCATCGTTAGTAAATAAATATATTTCGAAGCTTACTATAAAGTTAGTTCTTTATAGAAAAACCTTTGATTGTTTTCTTTTAAACGTGTAAGATTCATCTTTGTTTTTTTTTATTTTCAGAAATATTAATGATAGAATCTCGGAAAGGGAAGCCAATGTTGATGAAGGGTGACTATCGGTACTACCAACACAGCAGCTTCAAGCAGGGCAATCCGAAGTGTCTGTGGGTCTGCGTTAAGTGGTGTTCAGGGTGTCGCGGGTCGATGACCACCTACAATGGAACCGTCATTAAGATCAATGAAGTCCATACTCACTGAGGTCGTCGATTTTGGTATTAGAGGGTTTTGTAGCAGCTTCAATTAAGGCAACCAGAAGTGTCTGTGAGTTTACGTGAAGTGGTGCTCAGCGGGTCGAGGGTCAATGAAACCTACAACGGAGCTGTCATCAAGATCAATGAAGTCCATACTCGCTAAAGTTAACTTTAACTTTTGGGGGGTTTTACGGTACGGTGTCAGAAGAATAGGAGTTTTGTTTTGTATCTTTAGATATGGATCTCAAGTAATCAGTAGCTGCACAATTTGTTAATTTATAATTTAGTTTACTGGTGCGCAATATTAGACATCGTCCCTGCGCCTGCTAAATCAATAAAAGTGGTATAAAATTAGGCATAAAATCCATCGATTATTGATATCGATACGAAGCAGGTACAAAAATACTCTTTAGATATTATCATTATTATCTGCAATCAAATGGCCCAATGAACTATGCTTACCCCTTCGGGGATTACGAGCGTGATGGTATGATGATGATGAGGAATGGCCCAATGGATTCTAAATTGTACTGTGTATAACCTTTATGCAATAATGTAAATAAATATTTTGTATATGTACTGTGTACAATGGATGAATAGAAAATTGTCTTAATAATTTCGGTAGTTTATTTAAACCAAATCACCAAAGTTCTTCAAATTTTACTTAACTTTCATAGCCTTCAAAATGAATATGCAAGTTAAATAAAATTTAAAGACAGTTCACAACAATTACATCAGTGAAATGAAAAATCGTTTGATAAGGTAGTTTTAAAATGCTTGTTTGCTATTCTGATTGCTATAGTTTTGCAAGATTGCAAATTGCGATGTCACTGACTTTTATATTTGGTATCCGTTTTATTTTATTTTCAATATTTTAGACTAGTTAGTGTGTTTGGCGCTGATTTCCATAAAGCTTTGGACTCCGGCCTACATTGCAGAACTTCGAGTCCACTTGACTCAAAATGATGAATCCTACCGTGGTCTTCCGTTTCCAGCGTTATACGCAACGTCTAGACGCGGCAAGTCGATGATCATCGTGGGCGATTACCGGTACAACCGGCACAGCCGATGCAAGGGCCCCAAGGTGCAGTGGCTGTGCAACCGGTGGTCATGGGCCGGCTGCCGCGCCTCCATTACCACCATAGAAGAGAAAATCACTAAGATGACCAATTGCCATAATCATTAATTTTTATTGATGAACTCTGTATAGCTATGATCCAAATTGTTTGGTTCCCCTATCTGAAGGTCACGAAGGTCAGATCGGCAGTCGCTTTAATGTAATTATAAGACTCGCTAAATCCTGGATCATGGTCTACGGCTAAGTACGGGACATAACCATGGTAATACTATCTATAAGTATTTTAACTCGGGCCTACCTTTAAAATAAATGCCTACACAGCCGCGCGGTACGTAAATACGCGAAAGGGCTGCTCACCTACAGTATTTTAATTACGTCTGCCTACTTTGAATTTCTTAAACAAATAACATTTTTTTGTGAATGAAATAGGATTGTTCAATAAAAATGCATATTGTTTTTTGATTTGTAGATTTAATAAAAATAAAATGTTTGATTTAAAAGACTAAATAACAAATTAAATAATAAATCTATAAATAAATCTTTCAGACTGACACACCAATTCCCTAGTTCCAAACTAAGCTGATGCTTGTACTATGGATACTAGGTGAACGGATAGACATACTTAAATACTTTTATAAACATCCATGACTCGAGTACAAATGTCCATATTCATCACACGAAACATTTGCCCCTAGCGGGATTCGAACCCGTGACCCTTAGTTTCGTGGCCAGGGTCTCTGACCACTCGACCAACGGGCCAGTCAGAGTCTTATACTTTACATTTAGATATCTCATACTAGGTATATGTGATAAAAAATCCTTAAAATAGTTTTTCTTATACATATTGAAAACATGTATTTTCAGAGCATGTTGTTTTGTAATATGATCTCATTTAGTATTTTAAGACAATGTGATATTTTGGACTGAGTAATTGGTTGAAAATAGTTAAATATGGCTAATTTTTTCATATGAATTTGTGATGCGTTTCTCTCGTAAAAGTTTGCTAAATTGCTTCCGTGAAGATCAAATAATCTTATAGTTAGTTGGTATGTTGTTTTGTACATACAAAACAACAAACGAGTGTAAACAATATAGTAAATAATGGACTTAGTCGTTTTATTTCACCGTCCTAGTGGAGATGCATTCTTGAAATCTTCATCATAATTGTTTGGTTTTTATTTGGTATGCGAGTGTTTTTCTTAGTTTGATATATCAATAGTTTCAGGTCCCGTAATAATGACAACGAATCGAGGCACTCCTATGATTCAAATTGGACATTACCGGTTTCACAAACGGAATTGCTATAAAGGACCTAAGGTGAGATATACATATACATACCTGTATATGTTTACATACTTACATACTGCTAGCTACTGCGGGCGTGATGTAGCGTGATGCTACATCACGCCCGCAATCCCCGAAGGAGTAGGCAGAGTTAAAGGGGCAACAAACACCCTTAATGTTGCATATGTTTGTAACTCATGAATGCATTCAATACTTAAATAGTTAATCACATACAGCTAAAAATTAAACAGCTGGGTTAGATGGAAAATAGTGACAAGTGGCTAGCTCGTTGACTACGCAATCACTCACCCAATACCCGATATACCATTAGTCGCCTTTTACGACATGCAAGGCAAGGAACGCAGTTGGCATTATTTTTAAGTCTAAGTTTAAAATTATTTATATATATATAGTAACTGGGTTCATTGTAAAAGGTCTGGTGCTTAAAAATAATGAGCTAACTACACAGTTGGAACATTATGTGTAATTTTAAACATGTGACAATTTTAACATTAAATATATTTCGACCAAAAATTTTTAAATAAGCTTCTTTGTTTGCTTAGGTGCAGTGGCTATGCAGCAAATGGACCAAGCTGGCGTGCCGTGCGTCCATCTTCACCTTTGAAGACGAGATCATCAAATACAGCGGCACGCACAACCACGAGTGAAGATTGTGTGGAAACACATGCATTCTAAGCTATGTACACATTATGTGCTACGTGAGCGGACAAGAGTTTTAACCGTTGTGTACTGCTGATAGGAATAATACACAAATGGTGCTCTTAGCTCGATAATATAATTAGTCAGTACATACGGATGTAAGATAGCAAGAACGGTCTTGTCGACCAAGTCTTGCCGTATATTCTTTGTCGACCAATTTCGCATAACAATACCTAATACAACAATTGTAGTAAATATTAAGAAAGTGAGATTAGATTAGATAGATTAGAGCGGTGGTATCTCAATGGTAAAGACACGCGCTTCATAACCAAGGGGTGCAGGGTTTAAACCCGAGCACATATATCTGGGTTTTTCAAATTTATGTACGTATTTATACCACTAGCTCAGCGGTGATGGAAAAGATCGTGATGAAACCTGCAAATTCAAACAACTTTGGATTTGTAATCATGATCTAAAAGTTATCTGGTTCCCCTATCCTTAGGGTTACGAAGGTAGATCGGCAGTCACTTCAATGTAATTACCGGATTCGCTAAATCTTGGATCATGGTCTAAGCAGACCCCGTCTAAGCACGAAGATGATGATGATTAAGAAAGTGAGATTAGTGTAAGTGTGTACCTATTATAACTTAACAAATTTTACTTCTTATTATCTAATTTAACCATAAAGGATTTACTCGCGATAAGAGATATAAATATATAGCTTTTGTTTTAACCTTAAAGCATTTAATTTATTTTCATAATATGAAGAAAGTGATATTTGTTTCCCCCATTGGCACACATAACATCGTTATTTTATTATAAACACTTTACAATACTGGGCATATTTTCCTAATAGAGGAGGAAAATGTACTTTAAAATTAAGTGTTGTATAATTTTTTTTTGTACCTATATTTAGTTTAAATGAAGTGTTATTTACCAAAGTTTTGAGTGAAATTAAGCGTCCTTGTTTTGAATATAATTTTAAACAATATATATTTACTTAATTTCAATATATCCTACAAAGATTATACTAAAGAAAATTATTCAAAAGAGATTTATAATTTTAAGAAATTGTGTTGTTATAGTATGGACATTCCGCAGGTTATTATCAAACATCTAAGTAATGCACAGTATATTAATGTTTTTACGACTACGGCAGAACCAAAAGGAAAGGTTATGATTTTACCATACATAGGTATGAGTGAATATATGTAGGTATGTATAATACAGCATCAAACCTAATTTAACCGATTTTGATGAATAAGATGTCAATTGTTTTGATAACATTGATAACCTAAGGTACATTTTAAGCGTCCTAAAAAAAGGAGGTATTTTACACTTATCACTGTTGTTTTTCGTAGTTGAGTTTTAGTTTTCTTATGACATAATTGTTTAATAATAAATATTTTTTTCTGGATACGGTATTTTATTTCCGACTTGTTATTTTACAGAATTTGTTTTTATAAATTACAGTTTTTATAAGTAAAAGTATGTGTTTGTTTATTTCTAGGGCTCGTTTATACTACGTCTAAGTTTGGCAACCCGGTGATTCAAATCGGTAGTCACCGGTTTTACCGGGATCGATATAGGAAGGGGCCGACGGAGAAGTGGCTGTGCAGCAAGTGGAACAGGTTCAGGTGCCGGGCGTCGCTCACCATCCTCGACAACGAAATTGTCAAAATACAAAGAGCGCATACGCATTGAACTGCCTCTGTTTCGAGTGACTATTAGTGGACATACATAAAAACAGTTCCTTTAATCACTTCATCATCCTCAATGCCACGAACCAAACCGTTTGTCCCCTGCCGTCAGGTCTACTGGTGGCGGCCTGAGCTTACAAACTTGCGCAAAATCTGTGTTGCTGCACGTCGGCGATACACGCACTATAGAAGAAGACGGACACGTGACCCGGCCATCGAAGACGTTATCTACGAAGCCTATAGGACGGCCTGCAGAAATCTACAGGCAGCCATTACACAAGCTAAAGAAGCGGCTTGGAAGGAGTGGCTGGGTACCCTTGAAGACGATCCATGGGGCAGGCCTTATCGTGCCGTAAGGCAGAAGCTTCGGCCCTGGGCTCCTCCTTTAACAAGCAGCCTCGACCCCCAACTGCTGGATAGGGTAATAAGGACACTCTTCCCTCAGAGAGGCCAATGGGTGCCGCCACCGATGGCCAATCCTAGACCAACCCGTATTGAGACATCCGATGTGCCTCCCGTGTCAAACAGTGAATTTGACACTGCTGTTCTCAGGCTTCGTTCGAAGAATACCGCACCGGGTCCAGACGGTGTGCCTGGCCGCGTACTAGCTCTGGTGTTGGAGGAACTGGGGGACCGAATCAAGGCTTTATTTACCTTATGTCTGGACCAAGGTCGTTTTCCCAAGACCTGGAAGGAGGGCAAACTAGTCCTCCTCAGAAAAGATGGCCGTCCTGCCGAGCTGCCGTCGGCCTATCGCCCTATTGTGCTGCTCGACGAGGTCAGCAAGCTCTTCGAGCGGGTGATCGCGGCTCGCCTCGTCGGGTGCATGGATCCAGACCTGCACGACGCGCAGTTCGGCTTTCGTCAAGGTCGTTCAACCATCGGTGCGATCGACAGGCTGCGAAGCCTTGCAGAGGAGGCGGTGGCCCGGGGTGGAGTGATGTGGGCAGTCTCACTAGATATATCCAATGCATTTAACACTCTACCCTGGGAAACAGTACAGGCGGCACTAAAATATCATCAGGTTCCAGCATACCTGCAAGCTATAGTGGCAGACTATTTCGTAGACAGGGCTGTCAGCTTTCCAACGGCAAATGGGTGGGGTAGGAGGTTGATGTCATGTGGTGTTCCACAGGGGTCAGTCCTTGGACCGCTCCTGTGGAACATAGGATATGATTGGGCGTTGCGTGGTGCTACACTACCGGGTGTCTCGGTGATTTGTTACGCCGACGACACACTCGTAACAGCCCGTGGTGACAGTCACAGAGAGGCAGCACATCTGGCCACAGCAGGTGTTGCCGGCGTTGTACATAGAATAAGAGCTTTAGGATTGGAGGTGGCCCTCAACAAGTCGGAGGCCCTTGCTTTCCATGGGTCTAGGAATGCACCACCTCAAGGGGCCGCCATTATAGTTGGAGGCACTTCCATCGCCGTCGGGTCGACTATGAAATATTTGGGACTTGTCCTCGACGGCCGATGGAAGTTTAATGAGCACTTCCGGCGCTTGGCTCCTAAGCTGGTGGCTACAGCTGGAGCGCTAAGCCGTATTTTACCAAACATAGGGGGCCCTGGAGCAGCGTGTCGTCGTCTCTACACCGGCGTGGTACGATCAATGGCGATGTATGGGGCGCCTATTTGGATCGACTCCTTAGGCCGTCAAAATGTTCCCTTACTGCGGCGGCCGCAGCGGGTCCTAACGCTCAGGGCGGCCCGGGCGTACCGGACGGTATCTCACACCGGCGGGTGTTTACTCGCCGGCAGCCCACCATGGGAGTTAGAGGCGGGCGTTCTGGCCTCAGTATACCGACGTCGGATAGAGGAAATTGAGTCCGGCAACAACCCTCGCCCTCATCTTCGTGAAGTGCAGGCGTGGAGGGACGAGGCGCGCGTTGTCATGTTACAACAATGGGGGGAGTATTTAGAAACCCCGGGAGCTAGCCGGGAACTTGTTATGGCGATTCGGCCCGTCCTGCGAGAATGGGTCGATTGCAAACACGGCACAATGACGTACCATCTGGCACAGATGCTTACTGGCCACGGATGCTTCGGCAAATATCTGTGTCAGGTGGCCCGCCGAGAGCCGACAGTGGAGTGTCACCATTGTGACAGAGCAGTCCCGGACACAGCACAACATACCCGCGAGCTGTGTCCTGCCTGGGCGGTCCCACGCAGCGAACTGTCTGCAGTTGTAGGGCAAGACCTCTCCCTACCAGCGCTAATCTGTGCCATGGTGGGTACAGAGGAAGCGTGGCAGGCGGTCTCCTCCTTCTGCACCAACATCCTCACGCAGAAGGAGGCAGCTGAGAGGCAACGGGAACTGGACCCCGACTCTCAGCCCATGCGCAGGCGTAGACCTGGCCGGCGCCGTGCGGCATACATGGCCCACATGCCGCCTTAGCAGGGCTAGCGGGCGATAGATCGGGGGATCCGTCGCCCGCGCTTAAAGCCCAGACGTAAGCGCCCCTCCGTGTTCCAGGGGCGCCTAGACCGAGTGCTCGAGGAGCAAATTTTAGTCGAGCCCGAACGGGGCAAGCGCTGCAGGAGGGGATCGTAGGCAGGCCATGCGTTCCCAGGCCCCCTCTCTAAGCGATTCGGCGGAACACCCCTGGGTTTTAGTGGGTAGGCCCCCCCTCTATCACGGGGGGAGAGCCCCACATAACCACTCCTCTCCCCCGGGTGGAGTGGTATGCGTAAGGCATTTCCCAGGGTAAAAAAAAAAAAAAAAAAAAAGCATGTCTTCCTCTTGCAAACGTCCCGGTCAGCCGTCATCAAGCTATCCACTCCCATTTCACTTATATCATCTTTTACACAATCCATCCATCTCTAATTTGGCCTTCCTCTTTATCTCCATTCACTAACATTCATTTATTTTTCTTTAATCACTTAAAGGTAAGCAAAGATAGAATAGATTCGGGTTAAATGGACAGTTGTGAAAAAGTAGTGGCAAGTGGCTAGCTCGTCGCTCACATAATCACACACCCAATACACTATTAGTTTCATTGCAGTTGTACGACATACTTGGCAAGAGACACAGTTGCTACATTATTTTACAATACATTATGTTGAAATAAACCAAAGAAACAATATTACAATATTTCTATGGTTTATTTCAACATACATACATAACATCACGCCCATAATCCCCGAAGGGGTAGGCAGAGTCAAAGGGGCAGCAGGTCACGCAAAGGTTAGGTAACCACATTCAGCCGAAAATAAAACTGGGCTGAGTTAGATAGAAAATTGTGAAATAGTAGTGACAAGTGGCTTGCTTGTTGCCGACACAATCACATACCCAAAATCCGATATACCATTAGTCACCTTTTACGACATGCTAGGCAGGAACCACATTTTTTCAATGTTTAAAGCCCAAAATGGGACTATTATGTATATAGTTTATTTTAACTTAGATTATTTTGCAGTAGTTTGCGCTCTTTGTAATTCAAAATTTGACCAGTTGATGTATTTTTTTATTTTTGGAGCTTATAAAGCAATACGAAATTGATTGAAAATCAGTTACCTATTAAAACCAAAAGAGGTCTCACGTGTGATATATATGTGTTGTAATAATATATTTTGTCTTGGATTATTTATATATAGATATTAAGGAAAAGATCTGAAGTAGATTATGAGTTATATTAATACATATTATAGTTACCTACTTAATAATAAAGCATTTCATTAAAATTTGTTACATTGATTTGTTGAGTGATAACTAGTATTTTATACAATTGACAAGTAATAGGCGGTGGCAAGAAACTTTACAATAATATAGCTTATACACCCGAATAACATATAGGCTGTTTTATCAATGTACCATGCGAGCAAAGCCACGGGCAGAAGCTAGTGAATAATAAATCGGTCTCCTTAATTTAAGATTATTGTGCAAACGGACCCTCATTAACAACATAACTTAACACTACGAAAAAGCCCTTATAGAATTTAAAAAAAAAATTGATTACTTTTATTTTCAGAACCAATTTACACTACATCCAAGTTTGGCAAGCCGGTGATTCAAATTGGTGAGTATCGGTATTTCCGATACTGCAAGGGCAAAGGGCCAACAGTGAGGTGGCTGTGTAGCCAGTGGACCAAATGCAAGTGCAGAGCGTCACTCACCACTGTTGAAAATGAAATTGTGAAAACCAAGAATGAACACACACATTGATGACGTAGCTTAGCCAGCAAATAAACGAACATAACATAACATGACGCCCATAATCCCTGAAGGGGTAGGCAGAGTCAAAGAGGCAGCAGGCCCCTTTACCAAATTCAGCCAAAAACAAAACTAGGCTGGGTTAACTTGTCGCCTACAAAATCACATACCCAAAACCCGATATACCATTAGTTATTATAAACGACAGATTAAAAAAATCAGTTAATTGATTTGTATTATTGTAGTAATATTGCTATTTAAGCCATTTGATAACATTTATGCTAGTCTCTATGCTCTTCGCCTGTTGGTGTGTTGGCTCAGACTTCGTGGCGAATGTAAAGGAACCGAATTCGATCCCTGCAATGGGACGAATAGATATTGAAGAAACGAAAATTTATCTCCGATTGGTGTTTTGGTTGGTACTGGTAATTTTAATTTTTAGGATACAAGTACTTGATCTACTTATCTGAATTCTGATCTGAGGATTTTTTTGTGACGGGAGTATTACGTAAGTATTAGTAAATTGATCGATATTACTTTATTATACGAAAAACAAATCACATTAGAATATGGTATTGTTGCTTTCCACAGGCTTAGCGAAATTTTAATATGTAAGCAAGCCAGTCGTTGTGCATTCGCAATAAAGTACACTCGCTACCAATCGAAGTTTTATTTAAAACGCTTCCGTGCCGTGTCATAACGTTGTCGACCCCGAACGTTTGTGTTTTGACAGTTTTTCGAAACAGCCGATCTTAGGAGCAGACTTTCTTACCGACCATAAGTTAATTGTGGACCTCAGTGCGCGTAAACTTCGATAACATGTGACGGACTTAAATGTTATCGCTTCGGTAGTAAATGTCCAAGAACTAAGTGTCTAAACTTTATAATTTTGTTGAATGGTCACATGTTTACATTCCGAGTGCAGCCCGACTGCACGGTTTCAAATTCTGATGACTCAAGTCTACCTACTGTTTGAGTGATTTGTGCACCATTCTAGATAAGCTAAATAATGTTATATTTTACTTACTTATTATGTTGTTGTACAAATGTTTTTAAGAAAATGTTTTTTTTTCTTTCTTTTCAAAGGGAGGAATATTGTAGGGATCTAACTAAGTCGTTGTGCATCCGCATTAAAGTACACTCGCCACCAATCAATCTTTTATTTAAAACGCTTCCGTGCCGTGTCATAACAGTATTACGTATAAGATACAGTTAATTTAGCCGGCCTTATCTCCCTGCCAGACAACCTCCAGAGATAAACTGTTAAAATATGTGTCAGGCAGTGCAATATACTCGTATGAGTTATAAGTACTGCCTTATGAATCTTGAATAATATAAACAGCCTTTGTTTATTACTTTAATTGAATATTGCACACGTGTCAGGTGCTGTGATGTCATCGTCCCGCAATGGCCGGCCGGTGATCCAGATGGGCCCGTTCCGGTACTACCGCTGCAGCCGCCGCTGCGGGCCCAAGGTTCAGTGGCCCTGCATCAAATGGCGCTCGCTCGGGTGCCGCGCGTCGCTCTACACTGTTGAAAATGAGATCATACTGCCTAAGAATTCGCATAATCATCAATGAAGTGCAATAATCACGCCCATAATCCCCGAAGGGGTATGCAGAGTCAAAGGGGCAGCAGGCCCCTTTAACCATATTGAGCCAAAAATAAAACTGGGCTTGGTTATATGGGAAATTGTAGAAAAGTAGTGACAAGTGACTAGCTTGTCGCCTACGCAATCACATACCTAAAACCCGACATTACTTCATTGATGATTATGCGCATTATTATATACGAACTTGAAATGTGTAAAAAAATAACAATGTACCAGGGGTAGGAATTAAAAGTCCTAAACAGATTAAAAAATAATATAAAATACATAAGTGTTGCCTACTGTGTTCCTTGCCTAGCATGTGTTGAGGCGTCTAATGCTGTATTGGGTCTGTGCTTGTGTAAAAGACAAGCTAGCCACTCGTTATTTCTTTTTCACAAATTTCCATCTCACTTAACCCAGTTAATTTTTTGATCGAAAGTGGCGAAAGGGCCTTGCAGCCCCTTTGACGTGTGACAGTATAGGAGACAAGCACAATGTAGGTTTTACAATTTTCCATTCAAGCTGATTCAATTTATTTGTTCAATCAAAGTGTGGCAACACTAGTGCTTTACATATATACATAACATCATGCCCATAATCCCCGAAGGGGGAGGGAGAGTCCAAGGGGCAGGATGCCCCTTCAACCACATTCAGACAAAAATAAAGCCGGGCTGGGTTAGATGGAAAATTGTGAAAAAGCAGTGACAAGCGGCTAACCTGTCGCCTACACAATCACACACCCAAAACCCGATATACCATTAGTCGCCTTTAACGACATGCTAGGCAAGAATCACAGTTGGCACATTCTTTTTTTTTGTCCCAGATCAACATGGGCCAAGTCCCAGACCAACATGGGACACTAGTAGTACTAGTACTTTCTTTAGATATAATGTGAATATTGTTTGTAATAATTTAAATGTAATTAAATGATCAAAGAAATAATATATAATTAATGATGCATACTCCTATTTATATTATACGGCGTTATACGTGCTTTCAAATAATAATACAATCACTTCCTATGTTGTGGAATTGAGATACTGCAAACTTGAATACAAACATCCGTAGATAGATATGGCTACTTTAAATAGGAAACCCTATGAAACTATAATCCCCCATTCCTAAATAAAAAAAAATAAAAAAAAATCCGACTACATCACATACATTGATCTGACTCCGAGGTACGTAGCTTAAGCACTTGTGTTACGGATATCAGAATCAATGGTGGTATTACAAATACATATATACTTAAATATTGGATCTTAACACCCAGACACAGAACAAACAAGTATTTATCATACGAATGTTTGTCCTGGGTGGGGATCGAGCTCACAACTCTTGGCGCATGGGGCAGGGTCACTACCGAATGCCCCATCACGCCAGTCAATACACAAAATCATGTCATTATACATGATTTTGATTAAGTAGTAGTTGCACGTAATAAACTTACAGCCGGATCTCTGGCTATAACATCTTCGCTTTAAGCACTGCAATAGTAAAGCTTAATTTTTTCTATCCAGGTCCTGTGTAGCACCGTAGCGCGTCTTGATCTGAACTTTGGAACATGGATTCATCTCTTCGAGTCTCCAGCTGCCGTGGGTGTGTCTGAAGTTGGTCCAAGGCGTGTTTTACCCGGCGAGACGGGCGTATTTGATATTTTGGAATGTTAAATATTACTAAAGTATACCACATAAATGGCTACAGCTAATGAAATAAAACATATCGGACCTTTTTTGATGCTGGAAATGCCTTAATGCCGAAAACAACATGGTCTCTGGGACTCGCATATCTGGGACAAGTATAGAAAATAAACTTACGGGCACTCTTCATTGCTAGAGTGGTGGTGTCATTGGAACTCGCCATTGAAGGAGACCTGAAGAAGTAATGAATACCAAGTATAACCTATAGGAAATCGAAGGATTTACAGAAAAACACTTCCAACATCCCAAATTGGTAGACTCTGGTATGATTTCTTTCATTCCTCGATTGTTCACGTTACCAGACTCTTCAAATTTGCATGTGGTTTTCTAGTTTAAGTTATATTGGTAGAATTCGAATTGTTTTTATTTTCTTTATACGACACTTATATGTCTTTCAATATTTTTAAAACATAGTATCGTCTGTAATCATTGTTTAATTTAGTCATCCGTTTTTTGTTTATTTTTTATTTGGTTTTGGTTTATTAATTCATAGTTCGGTATGATGGGCACAATTTACTTAAAAAGTTACTATTTAAATCCATAGTTTTGGTGGAAGCCTTAAGCTTTTATTTTCTTTTCAGGTACAGAGACCAGGTATCCTGATTCAGGGGTGAGTTGAAGACTAAAATCATATTAATTCATATTTTTTATGAATGTTTGTTCACGTGATCAAACTGTTTCTACAGATATTGTTAAAATGTTTCGTAGTTTAGCAAATACATCAGTAAGATTTATTAATATCTAGCACGGAACAGTTCTCTAAGATGTATATATGTGCAAATTCTAGAAATTAAATATTTTGCACGAATTTTGTTTTTTTATTGTACAAAAATCCTGACCTTTATATAGTCTATATATAGTTTTTCTGATGATTCCATGAAGACATTCAGTAAAATTTTAGATATAAGTATATTATAAATAATATTAAGAAAGGTAAGTGATTGAGAAAGTAGTTCAAAACAGAAGAATTAAGAGTTATTAAACGATAATATAGTAACAATAGTAGATGATAAAAATAGTTGGTACCGCAAATAGGCTTTGAAGGTGTCACGCATCGGTTTCAGAGCTAGTGTTCACGACATCCCGGTTCGGTAAACCGGCGATAGAGTGGGGCCGCCACCGGTACAACCAGTACGCCTCCCGGTCGGGGGGGTTGGACGTGTGGCGGTGCGTCAAGTGGGCGAGCGGCAACTGTCGCGCCTCCCTTACCACAGCTGATAACGAGATCGTGAAGACCAGCAATTTGCATAACCATTAGATTAGTGATTCCTAACTTAGGGGTAACCCCTAATAGGTAGCCCCGAATCTGGGTGAAATTACGGCTATTAGATGGGTCCTGTCGTTCTTCTAACTGTGCTCATTGCTGGTGACCATTAGATCCTTGGGTACGAACCTGGGGGTATTTCCCCATAGGTCCTCTGGTTGATCCGACTGGGTCCACAGCTGTAACGAGATTGTCAAGACCAGAAATTTCTGTAAGCATTAGACCCGTGATTCTGTTTCTGGTGTTGATTGCCACTATAGGAGCTGTGGATAAACCATGTAAGCCCTCTGCCGATAATGAGATAGTCACGACAAGCTATCTGCGTAACCATTAGATCCCTGATTTCAATTTAGGGGTCATTACTCCTAGAAGTGGCATGTGGTTGAGTTAATCCAACTGGGACCACCTCGTTAGACCTTAAAAAATCCTATAGGAGTAAATCAATGATTTTTGGGGTATTTATGCTAGGAAATTACCGCAACAAGTGTGATGTTTCTGTAAATATTTCCCTAGTTGCGTTTTCTCGTCCTCACCTATCTATGTCATAGCCAGTGGGGTGGTGACGTTTAGGAATTACTGCATAAAATAATGTATGTGGGTACATGGTGGCGGATCTGGAGGCGAGGGGAGGTTAATAGAGCCCCCGTAGACTTTAAGGGTTCAATCCCCTAGTGTATGGGAATCTAGTCATATTTGAAGTAAAGATAGGACCCCGGCTTAGCGCTATGAACTAACTTATCAATTGGTATTAACAATATTGATCACAGTATTAACAGTATTGAAATAACAATAACGACAAATGTATGCTATGATTGTACTTAATTTCTATTGAATATAAGTAATTTTTACTTTAGTCAATTTCTTCTAGTCTCTGTAAGTATCAAAAAGACTTAAAAGTTTCTAAGTTATGTGAGCGCGAGTAACTGTAACTATTTATTACATAGGTTCGTGTGGATATTGCTTAGTTTAGCTTAAAGTATACGATGTGATTTGAACGTCTGAAGTAAACTATTGTAAAATGTATGTGTTTATTTTATTAAATAATTGAATTGAATCCCTACAGGTGTTTCACTGCGTAACATATACCTTTTTCAATACTTATTAATAGCTAAGATTTTATAGACCCATTAAAATTTACATTAGCTCTTTTACAAAATGTTGGTTGTTTTCTGTATAGCCTAATTATTAAAATCTTTGATCAGTTAGTATAAAGTTTTGTTGGAGTTAGTTACCCCAAATTGAACTCTTAGTCTTTTTTTGAAGGTAAGATTAAAAATTAAATGGGTACGTCAACATTTGTGTCGATTAAAATTAGTAAAATAAACTAGCAACCTAAATACTTCCAGTGGCGAAATATTCAACGTCCAAGTTCGGTAAACCAGTCATCCAGCTGGGGCGTTACCGGTATAACATGAATAACCGGAGCAGACTCCCCCGCGCATGGTGGTCCTGTAGCCGGGCGAGGAGCAGCGGGTGCCGCGCCAGCCTCACCACCGTCAACGATATCATCATCAAAATCAACGACATCCACAATCATGATTGATGCTGTTAGATAGTTAATTGGGTCTGTAGGTGGTCTAACTAGGCCTGTACAGTTTTAATACAAAGAATCACGACAGGCTTCCCGCGCCTGGTGGTTCCTGCAGCCGGGCGAGAAGCATCAGGTGCCGCGCCAACCCACCACCGTTAATTATATCATCATCAAGATCAACGACATCCATAATCATGATTGATACTGATAGATAGTCAATTGGGTGGGCCTGTTGGTGTTACAATTGGGCCGTAACGGTTCAACACGAACAACTGTAACTGGCCCTTCGTGCTTAGTGGTCCTGTACTTGAACTTAGAGTAGCGAATGTCATCTCTCTGTCGCAGGCAATTTGTATAATTCCGCACAAACGGCGTCGTCCGTTTAAAAACGCTCGCTGAAATATACATCAGGGTCAATCATATTAATGCTGTTAGTTAGTCAGGTGGGCTTTTAGTTGATTCAAATGGCCTATACGGGTTTAACATGAATAACCAGAGAAGGCCCATCGTGCTTAGTGGTCCTCAAGTGAGGTGTAGAGTAGCAGAGCTCTACACTATTATTAAGATCAACAATACCTATATATAATTGTGGACCTTAATTTGGTTAACCAAGTAGGCTTGTACTTAATGTGAGATGGTTGTGACTAATTTTAATTGAATTGGGTTTCACAAAGCTAGATTGTAGGTAATCTTTTTGTTTGTTCTGATTCAAGTAATTTTTTAAATCATGTGTTTTAAGGGCCGTTGGAAATACGATTTCTATATTTAATAAACTAGGCCCCTGAATAGTACGGATACTAATCAGTAGACTAGGGTTTTGGTATACTATACAGAGGTAAAGTATAGGATTAATTGTAAAGTTTTTGAATATGTACATATGCTTATAAGTACAAACGATATTGCACCGCTTATTATAAAATCAAAGGTTATAAAAGTTAGTAGGTAGGTAGGATACGTAGTTATTTAAATAAATAAGAACTATTTTTTTATATTTAATTTATTTCAAAATCAAAAAAATATTTTCAATTACAAAATACTGTTTCTAAATGTTTTAATATAAATTATTTAAATTTTTTATTTATTTTTATTTTTTTTCTTATATCTTTCGTTTTATTTTCGCATGACGTTAGTATACTTAATGCTGTATTAATTATCTTCAGATCCACAGTTTACGCAGTCAAGGAATGGGAAAATAGTACTGGATATTGGATGCTTCAGGTACTATAAGAATAACCGTAGTACCGGACCCAAAGCTGTCTGGTTCTGTAGCAAGAGGAGAATAGGGTGCAAAGCATCTGTCACCGTGTACGGGACCACCATTATCAATTATAGGAATTATCATTGCCATGATATGTAGGTTATCTTCTAGACTGTTATTTATTTTTAAAAAGACACTAAATATTTAAACACTATCTAGTTTGTACCTTGCTTGTTTAGGAAAGGTGGATAAATGCTTGACAAAGATGATTGTTTTGTCAAACAAGCAAATTGACATGACAATATCATGTCTATATGTGACATTTGTAAAAATAATAATCAGTTTTAAGAATCTTGGGTTGATGTCGCTGCACTGTATATAAGTATTATATATGTTAGATAATAATATACGATATTTAAGCATATTTTCTGACGTCCATAAAGAAAGATATTCTATCCAAAACTGGACGTAAAAGACTTAATCGTACTTGTCATAAACCATTTTACTGTACTGATCACAAATGGGTGATGGTTGGATGATTGTTTTCTTAAAGAAAATACGACAAAATAAACATATTTTAAAATTCTTGCCTTTGATTTTGGGATACGAATAAATACGATAATAGATGACTATCTAACAGCTGCTCAAAATGTGAAACTAGGATAACGAAATATATTTGCGTAATTTTTTTTTTTCGCAAATGCTTCATCTTCTTTTTGTGCTACTAACTAATATTAACGTGAGGAACGCTTAGTGGTTTATCAAACTTTCAAACTTGTAGCATATTGCTGTGTTAATAATTGCTAGAGCTTCCTGACCATACATTTATTCCGTTTAAACGAGCCATTGTCTTCAGGTTACGTGTTGACGACGTCAAGGGGCGGCCGGCCCATCATCCAGGTGGGCAGGTACCGGTTCTACAAGAACAACCGCAGCAAAGGGCTAAAGGCCACCTGGTTCTGTTCCAACAGCAGTAGCAAAGGTCGCCCGGGATGCCGCGCCTCAGCCATCACTGTTGAAGACCAGCTCATCTACATCAACAGTTACCATAACCATTGACCTGTGATGGAATAAGATTATGGATTAATTGACGGGTTATCGAATTTTACTCTAAAGGTAAGGTTCAGGGAATGTACATCAGTCTAATTAAAGACAATAATTGTATTATTGTATTTATTGTAATTGTATGTTTTTGACTAAGACTGGTAATGAACTTGGACGTCGAGACAGAAGATTGTCTTGATAAATTTACTAATTTTGACGCACGTGCTTAAAGGCAAAGTACGAATTAAACGAAATACTTTGGTGTGGATTGAAATTGAAATTGACTGCAAAAAAATAAATCAAAAATTACCTTGTAATATATCTGTTTCTTTGTTTGAAAAATAAAAAACAATAAAATATTGTGCAAATAAATATAATTATAAGTCTGCGATATAGCGCACAACATTGTTAATGCAATTATTTTTATTTTTAAATTTTTTAAATAGGTATTTAATTTTTGTACTGTGATGAATTTTTATCCAAGAAATATTTTGTTAAATTTAAATAGAATTTACGCTGTTTTTTATATAAAAAAATAAAGCATATATTTTCATTCAAGTGCAATAATGTGGTATCATTTAATTTCTAAGGATAAGTATGTATGTCTTCGTTACTCTTTCTTAATTCTTTCGTCTGATGTTGTTATTTGCCTTTTTTTATCATAAAGTGTCATAAATACACTCATCTATTTCTATAGGTTACGAATTCTGCAAATCGAGGCACGGAAACACGGTTCTCAAGTTTGGAGATTATCGATATCGGCAGTCGTATCGATACGCGGACGGCAGTCGGATACGATGGGAGTGCATCCGCGTGGGCAAGGCGCGCGGCGACTGCGCAGCCATCGTGGTCTCGCAGGACGAGGCCGTCATATACGTGAAGGGGTGTCACAACCATTGACTGATGATCTGTGATGCATTCGCACCGAATGCAGTCATAACATGCGATAAATGCAGCGGACTCTTAAGAAATAAACTTTATCGCCAGTAAAAAGAAAAATAATTACTTTTACACGAAATATTACCCACGTGTCCAAGTCTAAGGGCCTAAATAAATATAAAATTAAATGACTGAATATAATATTAGAGTTAAATCTGCAGCTGTCTTCAATACCTATGGTATTTTAAGTTCGTTTGAATACAACTACTACTATGTAGGTAATAAAAAATGCACCACAATGCAACATATTTCTTCGCGAATATTAAATAGTGAGACTTGTTCGATCTGAACATACCTATATCATTAGAAATGTTGTAAATATAAAAAAAATATAAATTTTGTTATAATTAAAAATCAGTTTGTATAAAGAAAATACAATTTTGATATGCTATATTTTGTAGTTTTCATTAAAAAATATATATAAAAAATGTTCGTTGTTATATAATTATTTTAGTTTTATTGTCTAATTTTGTTACTATATGATGAGTAAACAAAATTTTATAAGCAGATTCATATTATTCAGGCCTATTCATATACAAATGAAAGGATCAATCCGCACTGGCTTTGCTCTGGAAATGAGTACCCTTAGAGATTGGATCTCTATGCTTTGAAATTGAAACATCCAAACACTGTCTAGTTTGCTTACATGTTTAAGTATCTGTATTCCTAATTTCAGCTTTAAACATAACACAACATAACATCACGCCCATAATCCCCGAAGGGGTAGGCAGAGTCAAAGGGGCAAAATTAGACTCTGCCTTCAGCTTTAAAGAAGTCGATAAATGATTATAATGAGTATTTTTTACTAGCTCAATCATTTTCTTACTCATCATGACTATGATCATCGTATTTTGTATCTATAACCAAGGTTTATCAAGTTGGGTCATAACGTTGCTTCTAATAAGGTATTACTTAGTCACTTAAACACTTTCGTTTACTTAACTATACAATACTATACTGTATGTTTTAGCTTCTATTTGCTTTTGTCTCTATCCTTTTTATCTCTCTATCGATTTTGAAGATACATAGGTATGTACCTTTAAAATCGATCATATTTAATGATTAGCATTTAACATTTTTTAAACATTTCAGTGGCAAAATTCACTACCACACGCTTCGGGAAACCGGCTATACAACTGGGTAAATACCGGTTCAACAAGAACAATCGGAGTACTGGGCCGAAGATCCTCTGGGTGTGCTGCCGTGTCAGCGCCGGCTGCCGCGCCAGCATCACTACTTACAATGACGTCATCATCAAGGAGAAGACCCTACACAACCATTAAGCTGAACGCACTGGTCAACTTGTACCGAGATAAGTGTAGGGTATGTAAATGTAGGAAGTTTCCGATTGATTTCCGAATCGATAGATACGAACGTTGAAGAGTTTTATTGTTTCAGTTATCTTTGAATTAAATTGGCTATTTTGTTTTATTTTATACATGTATCTAATCTACACATTTCTAATTTCGTACCTTACGTTCTTGTATCTAAATCATATGGAACACTGTTGATAACACACATTGTTATCAGAAAATTGAACAGTTTAATTTAACTTAGAATATTAATTTCTTCTTTCTTTTCGTATATATAAAAGTATATAGATATATTTATTAGGACAGATTTATTTGTCATAAAGGTTTTGTTTTAAAATCCCTGAGAGCAATTTTAAACAAATCTTGTTCGTTTGTTATTATGTAAGACGTTGATAAAATAAATATATCGATGTAATAAAGTTATTATTTAACAATTGAATAGAGTTTACATTTCGTATATTAACTATTATTATTATTACTATAGTCTGATTCAAATATAATTATAAACAAAAATGCAAAAACAATTTTTTCAAAACAAATTTGAAAATATGATCTGGTCAGAAGTAACCTCGATCGACGGCCATGTATAAAAAGATGAAAATTTTAGAAAAAGCGCGTGTGAAGAAGAAGATTTTGTATATTTCATGGAGATTTATAAAAGAAAATAAAAGATGGGAATGAAATTTCATCAATTGTTTTACATTCGCATTAATATTTCAGGTGAAGTGATACTGACGACGTCACGGTACGGGAAGCCAGTGATCATGATCGGCCCGAACCGGTTCAACCTCAACAACAAGTACATGAAGGAAGGGGGCAAGGGCTTGTGGTGCTGTTCCAAGGGCGGCTGCCGCGCCTCCCTCGTCACCCTCGGGAATGAAATCATCAGGTTCAAAGGAGAACACAAGCATTTACAAAGATCATAGCAACGCACTATGCTAGTACTCAGGGTGGAAGGCAAAAGGAGTTCGAAACATTTTAAAGAACACGGTCAAAGGTAGTTCAAAACTACTGCTTAAAAAACACATTGTTGTTATTGGTTTATACAACAAACTACTTATTATTTTGGGGGATCGTTAAGGGACCATTGCAATATTTTATTTTGTAGTTTAGAAGGAAAACATAATATATTAAATTAAATATATGTAATATTAATTATAAATATCTTTTCATTTCGGAGATTAACGTTCTATTCTTTCAAATTTGTGATTTAGATACATAGGTATGTGCATTAAATGATGGATAATCCTTTCATAATGCACCACACACTAAGTCAACATATGAACAACAAATAATACTGAGAATGCTTTTTCTTAGAGTTCAAGAGCGCGGAGTAAGTTGTAGATTCTATAGGATATGTATGTATGTATGAGATATGTATGTTATTCATCTTAGTTTATTTGTTTAATTGGATATGCATAGAAGCATTATTTTTTTTTAAATTGGATCAAATCTATGCTCAATTTTTTTAATTTTATTTATTGGACTATTTTCAGACGAGGTGATCCTCACGACGTCCCGTTTCGGCAAGCCGGTGATCATCATCGGGCCAAACCGGTTCAACTTGAACAACAAGTACGACGCGGAGGGGGGCAAGCGCCTGTTCTGCTGCTCCAAGAGGGGATGCCGATCGTCCATAATCACTGTTGGTGATGAGATCGTCAAGTTCCGCGGCGAACATAGCCACGCGACCAGGAATAATTTAGGCACTTAGATTACAAAAGTTACCAGATGAACAGTTAAAAAGTGCTGACAGTAAATCTTCCACGAAAATAAACCGAGATTTCATCGCAAACGTCTGTCAAGAGCCCAAAATATAGCCAATCAATTGCAATGTGCTTACTGCAATTGCACAAGATTGAAGCTAAATCACGATATTTCTTGATCATGAAGTGAAAAATCACGTTATTGATTTATTTGACTGACTCGATGGCGCATTTGGTAGAGACCCTATCCTATGCGCCAAGAGTTGTGGGTTCAATCCACACTCAGGACAAACATTCGTTTGATGAATACTTGTGTTTGTTCTGTGTCTTGGTGTTAATATCCAATATTTAAGTATATATTTGTTATACCACTGTTGTTTCTGATATCTGTAACACAAGTGCTTAAGCTACTTACCTCGGAGTCAGGTCAATGTATATTTATTTAAACTTGATGTGTGTTTGTAGGGAGTTGATAAAAATGAGACTTCTCTGCGCTTGTATTTTTATACTTTCTTATAATTTGATAAACTTGTGCTACTAATATTCAGTCTATTATATATATACATATTTATTAATAAATTTTAGTTTTTATTTTACAAGATTTGTTAAAGGTAAAGGTATAAGAATTATAACAAAAATTGGTAAAGGTAATGAAGCAATCCTTAGTTACGTAATGAATATATATAGAACTTATTTCTATGAGGTTTACGTTTAGAATTCCCAATATTAGTAAAGATTTACTGTAAAAATCAAAGAAAACACGAATTTAAAATGATTTACATATATCACTAACTTAGCCCAGTCGTATAGACTGAACTGTGGTTACTAGGACACCTCATTGTTGATAGTTTATAAGCAAACTAACTCTAGAATGTTCTCATTCTTCTCAGCCCCTTATTTCACGACTTCCCGGTACGGCAAACCGGTGATCCTGCTGGGCAGACACAGGTTCAACCGTCACTACAAGAGCTACGGCCCGAAGGCTATCTGGGTCTGTGTCAAGAAGATCTCTGCCAAGTGTCCAGCCAAACTTACTACCATTGACGATATTTTGGTCTCCAACACTGACAACCACACGCATTGAGAATGCTCAGAAGTGCCCGGTTTTCTCAGAATACGCGTTCCATAGCATTATCCTCAAAGCAGTTCTCGATGAGAATGGGACTTTGACAATTACATGCTCTCAGAAGAATTCAAATTGCTTCTGAAGAACCTTTCTTCATCTACTACAGTCGTCTACTGTATACAGTAGATGAAGAAAGGTTCTTTAACATTCATGAATTAAAGGTTATTTGTATATGACATAAGATAGGCAGCCCTTGATGTCTTGTATATGCACAAATGTTTGAATTAAAAGTGGATTATTGTTTTTTTCTGTACGCTTGTTGATGCAGTAACGATGAGGAATAGACTTTCTATAAATCCTTTTAAGATTTAATACGGCCTAATCATCATGAGCTCAAAGCTACGTTGATGTGTCTTTGAAAAATTGCTTTCTTACGTTGTGACGGAATTGTATAGCAATAATCATATTATTCATGGTTATCGACCTAATAATGTTCACTATTGTAGATAGAGGTTAAATAAATTTTTTGAATGTTTTACAAAGAATTTTGTTTCAATTTCACTTCGGTAATTTATCTTTTAGCGTCATAAAACTTGGGGTATTGACCTTCTAAGTGTTCAAAAGAACTGCAAAACTCCAAACACATAATGTTTAAATAGTTTTGGCAGTAGTTTAACCAAAAAGGGTTGCAGCGACCTTATGACACCAAACAGGAGATAATAAGCCGGAGTTCTGAGGAGACGACGATTTTTTAATATTATATTTGTACACCATCGCTGTAAAGTCAAGCAATTTGACTTTACCAGCCAGAAGTTGATTATTCCTGGTATACCTGAGCGTGGTTCACTAACTATTTTCATTGTTGCAAATGTAGCTCTATAAAAATGTGTTATGTCTTCCAGAGGCAGTATTCACGACCTCCCGATTTGGTAGGCCGGTGATCCAAATTGGCACGCGCAGATATAACCGGTACCACCGCAGCAAGGGCCCCAAGGCGACGTGGGTCTGCGTGAAGGCCTCCAGCTACGGTTGCAGGGCCACCTTGACCACGTTCAATGACGTCATTATTAAAGTCAATAATGATCATACGCATGATGATTAAGATTGATTAAATAGGAAATTTCAGAATTAAGAATAATTCTCGACGGAGGTCATAAAATATTGATCATTATAATTTCAAATTTAAACTTCTTTTTGACGAGACTACTAAGATGTTCGTAATTATAACTTTCAAACCAGGTGTTTAAGTTATAAATTGTAAATGGACTGAAATTAAATTAAAAAAATTGTCAATATTCCATTTTCTGCTTAGTAATTTTTTCGGTATAAGTTTATTTCTGTAAATCAAATTTTGGTGCTATAACAATCATAGTTTATGTTAACAGCGTGTTTATTTTCGACTTCAGTATCTAAGAATTTGCAATATTTGTACTTAAAAGTATACTTACTCATACAAAAATATTTATAACTAGCTGTGCCAGCGGTGTCTCCCGCGTTTATGGTTAATATTATAAAGACTATTTCCGTCATACATGATTTCTATGTAACTTTAACCATTAAGGCTGCACACGCGACGGAAGCTTAAAAAATGGAGTAACTTCTCCCGTTTTCCCAACATTTCCCTTCACTACTCTGCTCCTATTGATTGTAGCGTGATGAAAGTATACTATAACCTGCCTAGGAGTATGAAGAATAATTGTACCAAGTTTCGTTAAAATCCGTCGAGTAGTTTTTGTTTCTATAAGGAACATACAGACAGACAGGCAGACAGACAAAAATTTTATCTGATTGCATTTTTGGCATCAGTATCGATCACTAATCACCCCCTGATATTAATTTTGAAAATATATTTCATGTACAGAATTGACCTCTCTACAGATTTATTATAATATTTATAATATAGCATATCTTGGAATGGATTTTGATCAATTTAATAATTATTATATTTTTGTAATAAAATAAGGTTGCCGACAAATACTTTGTATTTATGAATTGCTTACTGCATATTTTATGTAATTATGTTACTATGAATACGTGGTAGTATTTTATTCAACTGTTTTAAAAGCTAATATTGACTTGGATATTTGTCTTATAGTGGCTATGGTATTGCAGACGAAGAAAGGGAAACCACTTCTTCAAATAAACGAGTTTCGGTACAACTGCAAGCGGACTATGGGGCTGAAGACGTACTGGGTGTGCAACAAAGCGCCCCAGGGGTGCAAGGTGTCGATTGTCACGTACGATGACGTCATCATCAAAACTAACAACGAACACAACCATTCGTGAACTACTCGTGTCTATGCTTTTTACAAGTTTTAATTTGTTAGTGACTTTTGTACTTGCAGTAGATTAACATAACCATATATGTTACACAAGAACACGAATAATAGTACATAGTAGACTTAGCTCGTTTTAAACAATTATAGCAATCGGCAGAAATGTAAGAAGATACAATTAACTGCAATTATGTAGGTCTTTTAAGTTTTTTAGAGATTTCGGATGCAGCTGCAATTATGTATTTGAAGTTTTTTAGAGATTTCGGATGCAGATCGTCACTTTTCGTCGTCAATCGATCGTCAATGCGAAAGAGTGACCGTTTGAGAAAATGACATTCTGCGCTAGTGATTTTGTTTTGTTTGCGAAAGTGACAATTTAAGTAAATATTAACTTTCTCTCTCAATATTAACCAAGAGTATCATATTACTCGTGAAATGGAGGAATGAATGAATTGACTAAGCAATTTAATGTTACGTGTATAGTGCAAAGTGTCGCTATCAAATTGAAACAATGTAGGTTTTGATCTAAATATTTTTATCTGACATAATAATATGTATATCCGTCTAACTAGTGTTTAAAATGTTGTGGTCCCCAAAATGAGCATTTTTGTAATTATTCGTCATTATTTTATTATTATTATTTACTCTGTCGCTTTAAAGCGAAGGACTTGAGTAAATATGGATTTGTATTTAATAAATTATATCGATTAATTATTTATTTGTGCTTTATAATTATGAGACATTATTATTACAATAAAATTTATTTTATCCCATGTATTTATCAGTCTGATGCTATTGTAAATAAATTATTGAATCTATCATATAGCTACTTTTAATTATCTTATTATTATATTATTTTTTTTGTAATTTAAGTGCGTGTCTATTAAGTTAAAACATAATGTGCCACACAATCTTCTTTTATCGGATCTTCGTTTATGAAATATGTGAGAGTTGAGGCCTTGGAACTTTTGAAGATGCACATTATTTTTTCTGAATAATGGCTAAAAGGAGTTTTTATGCTCCTTGAATCCTGCTCATCTTTTCAGGGATTGTGGGCGTGATAGCATGTACGTATGCATGTATTGAATCACATGCTGTATTTGAGTTTATAAGATTGCCTTTTTTTTTATCTATGAAATGTTGACAATCGTTATTATTGTTATCAGGTCCCATCTTATTGACGACTAGAAGAGGAAAACCGTTGCTGCAGATGGGCGGATACAGGTACAACCTGATGAAGACGAGCGGGTCCAGAAGCCACTGGGCCTGCAACCGAGGCTACATAGGCTGCAAGGCCTATGTCATGACTCTGGACAACGCCATCATTAAGATGACGAACCAGCACATGTGCGTTCCTAAGTATAATTCGTTCAATTGAACGAAACGGAGTATAAATTATACGATCGATTTAAATGATGTTTGTTTCATTATAAACGATTAGCAGCACCCAGCCGTTGCACCCGCGTAGATTCCCTTCCCGTGGGAATATGAGAATAAATATTAATATATAATATATAAAATATAAGTATGAATATACTGCTAAAGCCACATTATTTAGTCAAATATATATGACACTAACGAATATGCCTATACAGCCTAAAAATAAAGAAAAGGTAAAAGAATTTGCAAAATCAGTTCAGTAGATCAAGAGATCACTCACAAACTCTTCCACAAACAGACAAACTTTACCTCTTTATAATATTAGTAAGTATATATAACTATGTTAGTGGATCACTATTTATTTATGATATTGTTTTCAAAAGGCCCACAATATGTTTCAAATAATATCTCTGAGTAATGTTTTAAAATAAGCCTTGCTACTTTATCAATCGGATTTATTTGGAAATTGAAATTAAACCCTATAAATTGAGAAATTTATTATTATTTGTGTGTTTTTACAGGTCCATATGTGAATTTCTTGACAACTGAACGTGGGAGACCGTTGATTCAAATTAATAGTTATAGATTTAACCTTGTACGGACTCTTGGGCTTAAACGATACTGGTCCTGTAACCAAGCCCCTCGCGGATGCAAGGCCAAAATAACGTCCTATGACAATGAGATCATTAAGATGAGTAATAAACATGAACATAACCACTAATATAGAAAGAAAGAAAAAAATATATATTGATGACTTTACTACAGTTCAAATAAACACAAAAATGAATTAAAAAAATCATAGATACGAATATGTAAATTACTTTATGAAACAATATTCTAGTGTAATAAAAATCAAATCAAATTTAAGTCGTATAAATACTATTGTCTTGAAAATGAATTTTAATTATTTAATCGAATAAGATAAACTTTGTATACTAAATTGGACTAAAAATATATACGTATTAAAAGCGTGAGAGTTTTCATTTGTTGCATTTAAATGTTGAACTTCAAATTAAAAACAGCTGCAGCTAGCCTGATGGTAATCAATGGACGTAGCTAATTGACACTCGCAAAAGGTGTCACAGACACGCGGCCGACTCTTTGAAGGTTTCGTTGAGGATTCAGTGCGCAGGAATGTAATAGGAGTCAAGAGCACAACCGGCATGGTGCCTCCTGTTGGCGCTGTGAATGCGAGCGAAACGTATGCCCGCGGTTACACCCGCGTCTATGTTTATATTATTGTTATATAGCTTATAGCAGGGCATATCGGCAAGTATCTTTAGGTGGGTTTCGGATACTGTAAGAAAATTTTAATACGGTCCAGATAAAAACAACTGATAATAATTAAATAAAATTATTATCTGAATTATAAAACACAAGACCTAAAATGTATGTGCAAAACTACATCGACGGTTTTGAGCTACTTTTTTTAAATTCTTCTTCTGTTAGCAATGTGGATGCGAACGAACAGCTTGACGGTTGCTGCTTTACACCGCGAATTGTTATTTTAAATCTTATACATTAGACTGATGATGACTGGTCAGTCCCATGTTTGGAGTAAAGCATGTCGTAAGAGATGACTATTGATGTACTGACTAGTAATGGGATCGCCAAAGGCGACTAATGGTATATCGGATATTGGGTTTGTGATTGTGTAGATAACGACGAGGTAACAAATTGTCACTACTTTTTTGTAATTTCCCACCTAATCTTTGAGTTGCAATTTACTTATGGTTGTAGACACTAATGGGACTTTCTGAACTGTCACTAATAGGCCCCGACTGAGCTCGAGACATAACGCTAGGATAGATGAATGCTTCTTGGGCTCTGGGTAACCCTTCGGAGATTGCATGCAAGGTAAATTGTATGCTTGTAATAATTAATTCTTTAACTTTTTTATTGACGTCTTCGTAATTTTGTGATGTCCCCCCGTCACCAGGCCCCGTGATCCAGCTGCTGGTGACGCACCGAGGCAGGCCTTTGCTCCACATCAACGATTACCGGTTCAACTTCATCACGTCTTCAGGGTCTCGCCGGTACTGGGCGTGCAACCAGGCCCCGCGGGGGTGTAAGGCGAAGATATCCACCATTGGCAACGAGATCATAAAAGCAAAGAACGGGCATAACCACTGAGGAGTTCTGTGGTTGCGTTTCTGATGATGTGTTAAATGTGTTGGATGATGTAACAGAGTGACACAAACAGACACTTTAATTTTTATTCATTTGTTTATATACATATCGTGTTTTGACGGGCTATATGAAAGAATCTTCAAAAATAGGGTCCGAGCCGCAGAACATCTAATTTTGGACTAAAAGTCTGTACATTCCGTCTAAATTTACAAATTGTTTATATCTAACATAAGCAGGTAACTAAAAAAAAAATAATAAAAAATATATTTATTTACTTACATGTAGTTTTTGGATTTTGTGGCCCCTTCTTTTACGTTTGTAAAAACCTGTATTACAACAATCTATTTGTAGTTACATAAAGGAGATTATTATAAGATATATAATTTAACCTAATTAATAATAAAAGTATAAAAATAATAAAACTTATAAACTAATTCCGTATTAATGTTTCAGTGAAGTTCTGCATGTCGCAGAAGGGTAACCCGGTGGTGATCGTGAACGGGCAGCGGTTCAAGAGGACTTCGCACTACGGCTGGAAGTCCTGGTGGCACTGCATCAAGAGGAGCTCCAGAGGCTGCACAGCCAGCGTCCGCCTCTCCCAAGACAAAGTGGAAAGGCTTAACTTGGTCCATAACCATTAGAAACTAAAAAAATTACGTGTGTAAGGACCGTGCTGTATGGCGTTCGGTTCTTTCTGCCTACCCCGCTAGGGTAATAGCTACCATTAACCTTTCCTTAAAAAACTATATGGCTTATAAAACCGTTGGTAGCTTACTTCATTAAGTAAGCTAAAAAATAGACCTTTTCATTCATTAATGAAAAGGTCTATTTTTAAGTAATTGATGAGTCTTCTTAGTTAATTTTAAATCGTTCGTAACTTACCTCTGAATAAGTAAAAAAAAAACTGGGTTCTTCAGGTAAATGATATTTAAAACGATTTTATTCATAGGAAAGTAACGAACATGTCGCCCCTTTAGTAATTATAAGGGCTCAAGTTAACTTTCTGGTGAAATGGGATTTGAAATGCTAAGGGCCTGACAAAAAGAGAGAAAAAATATCAATTATAACTAAAATAAGAAAAAAATCTGAAAGGTAGAGAATCAAAATATTAGTTGCGATCTTCCAAAAAAATATATATTTTTTTGTATTATGCCCTTAGGTTATAGGTATTAAGGTGCGATGTCTTTAATTATAATCAAAAATTTTCATTTTAATTTACTTACAATTTAAATATTAGATAATTAAACAATTTGCGCGTGGATATCTTCTTTATAGAAATATGAATTTGTGTGGCCGACATGAAATAAATATATGAAGTAATGTAAATACATATACAGGGTGTTTGGCGCATGGATCGACAGCATTTTTGGGATATTATTCCATCCTTGGACCCTGGTAAAAAGAGTCACGGTTAGTAGGTAGTAAGGTCTAGCGTAAGGAAGATATCAACGTGCATTAAAATATACTTTTAATTTTGTGTATTACTTTTTATATTCTGAGATTGTATTAATGTTTCTGGTTTAAGATATAGGTAGCCGATATAATAAATAATAATAATAAATATCCAATGACATCACATACATTGATCTGACTCTGAGATAAGTAGCTTAAGCACGTGTGTTGCGGATATCAGATTCAACAGTAGTATTACAAATATATACTTAAATATTGGATATTAACACCCAGACACAGAACAATCACAAGTATTCATCACACGAATGTTTGTCCTGGGTCGGGATCGACCCACAACTTTTGGCGCGTGGAGCAGGGTTAATGCGCTATCGAGCCATTCAAATATGATAATGATATTATACCTAACTTTTACTTAACTGTTAATATGTAACTTCGTCGTTGTTTTTCCGAACTGGCCACTTTGCTCGATTTGGAATTCTTATTTCAATAAAATATTATGTTCTCAAAAACATTATTTAGATAAAAATATTTTTTTTTTAAAATTTGATTCGAATTTTGGGATTCTCAGTCGAACTTAAAAGTATTAATTTGAGTAGTCCAACAATTTTATTATAAAAACGGCATTTCGTAGAAGTACGTAATATGTAGGTACTTTAATTCTGGTAAAATAGGTGAATCTGTTTGATATATTTTGTTTTTTCTACATTTAGTTAGATAAGTCATGTGTTATAATAATACTAATATTAAGTAAACCAGTAACCTAATTTTGGTTATATATATTTTTTAATTCAATATAAATCAAATGTTGCTTGTAAAGCATTTTTTATCTTAATTAACATTTTTTTATAGTTTAATTTTCTGATTATAATATAGATATACTATCAAGTTTATGTGAAATTAGTGCCTTTAATATTAATTAAATAATATATTATCATAAAATTTTACTTTCGATTTTTCTTTGTACGATGTGTGAATAAATTTATTAATTGGTGTTTGTAAAAATAAATAAAATGTACTTCCGATGTGTTTATCCTTTAATGTTTGTTAAGGCATTGTTACTTACGTTCCCTTGATAAAAAAGGCAATTTAGGTAAAGACAAATAATTTTATTGCTATTAAAACAATACGGCAACATGGGTAAAATCAACTGTGGTATTTGGTTAATTTATAATTAAATTTCAAGGTAATTTATTGTAATCCGCTGTTATTTTCATACTTTGTCTTCAATTTGTAATGTATCGAGGACTTCATGCAATTAGGATACAAACCGGATTATTTTTCCTACACTACGAATTCTGAAGCATATCTCCACTTTCGTTCTAGTTCTCTTTCAGAGCAGAATGAAAAGTCAAATATCCTGTCGCGGTACGACGACTATAGTGCAAGAGCATCAATCTTAAAAGGGCGTGAGAATATACCATAGGTTTTGTAACTATCGACTCGCATTACGTTCCCACCTTGTTATTTGTCAAAGCAAACTCAATAATAACCCGGTTGTTTTAGATGTCAAAATCCTGGAGACCAAACGAGGCAAGCCAGTCCTGGAGACGGGGCCCCATCGGTACAACTTCAAGCACCGACGGGGCCCCGTCGCGTACTGGTCCTGCAATCGCGCCAACGTGGGCTGCCGCGCCACCGTCACTACGTACGACAACGTCATCATCAAGACCAAGAATGAGCATGTGCACCCGGAGAAGAAGTGCCTGGGGTACATCACTAGTGTGTCTTTTGGCAGCGCTATGTTGTAGTTTAATAACTTTGTTTTTTCGGGGCTCCAACATTATGGTATTGACTTCGTCCTGTCCTGCGCATCGTTGACTTACCACTCCTGGTCTACACTACCTGGGCTACTCCTAGGGTGTCCACCTACACTGGACGAAGTGGAGGTTTCTGTCGGACACGGCGATATACAAGCTGATGTATATACTTGTAGAAACTCATAAACACAATCAATACACTGTTTATGCTTGGCCTAGAGCGTGGCTGATACTAAGACCTTTTTTGTATTAAGTGTACCATTGTGCATTATTTAGTTGTGCAATAAAAATACTAATGCCCAAAAACATAATTTTATTCGTGGAATCTTAAATAAATAATGATAAATAAATTCTTTAGACTAACACAACAATTCCCTAGCTCCAAACTAAGCTTATGCTTGTGCTATGGATACTAGGTGAACGGATAGACATACATAAATACGTTTACAAACATCCATGACTCAAGTACAAATGTCCATGTTCATCACACGAAACAAATGAGTCTGAAACGTGTTTTTCTTGTAAAATATAAATTACTAGAAAATTTATGTTTTGTACCACGATTTATGGCAGCATTTAAAATTTGATCATTTCTAGATCTTGTGATTTATCGTATATGTAGATCTGAGCCATCTTATATGCTTGAATGAGGCGTCATATATTGAGGGTTCAATCCTCATTAACGGTAATTAACTGCTTCCCTTTGGTTCACCAGTATGTCTATTTAGATCTTCAAAAGGATTAATGGCGTTTGTAATTTCAGTAGCGTTCATGGTGGACAGCAACGATCGCAAGTACCTTTGGCACCAAGGCTACAAGTATTCAAAGAACCACATGTCTGGCAACAAGATCTGGTGGGTGTGCAGCAAGAGGAAGTCAATGAGATGCAACGCCTCCGTGGTCACCTTCGCGGGGGAGCTGATTAAAGTACACAGCACACATACGCATAGAAATTATTTATAAACCAGCTTACCGGGCAGCCATTATCCGTTGTTCTATAACACTAAGGGCCGATTTTTTAAAAGTCATATAAAAATAAAGAAGAAAACTAGAATAAACAACTATAAGAATAATTAAAATGCCTGTTTCTGAAGCCAAATACCGAATGACATCCACAAATTGGTGAATATATAATAGGTACTTTATCGGTCAATTATTTTTTATCTGAACATAAAAATCACCCCTTGGGGCTGATTTTCAATTGTCTGATAAATATAATAGTCCGGTTAGTTATAATATGCCTGATTTTGACATGAAAGTTTCTTTTTTTTAGTCAGGATTTCAAATGGACATTCTTAATTTACTAGTCTTGTAATGTATGCGTCGGTTAATTTTTATCTGATTATTAAAATATCAAGCCGTATGGTGAAACAAACATTTGACTTGTCTGATGTGATGGTAATGTGATCGCTGCCAATTAAGCTGCTAAGGACTTTGCGATGACAAAATGCAACGAAACAATATTACTTGTAATCTTTTCATTGAATAGAAAAATAATACTTTGAATTCTCCATTCGATATACTTAATACTAAATTTCATAAACTTTATAATGATTTATATAATTTATTTTCTATATTTTGGAAATATAGGATAACAAAAGTTAAATAAGAAAACTAAAACGTTATCGTTGTTTTTACATACACATGTTACATATTCACACTGATCTTTGCGCCACAATTACATGTATTTGATAATATTCTGCCGTCCCATAAAACACTCATTATAAATAAAAGATAAATGTTGGTATTATTTGCTTGCTTGCACTTTCTATGAATATATTATGTCTATCAAGCGTCGAAGGAAGATTTTTCTCAAAATATTTTTTTATACACATTTATAATTTACTATAAATATTCGAATAACGTTTAATACCATATATTAATGAAACTAGTCAGTTGATAATTGCTTTATAAAAATGCCATATGTTTATTCAGAGAATAAAAAAATTAAATGTATGCAAAAATATATATACTTATATTTGTATTTTTTTGATAATAACACATGTGTTATAAACACAATTAAGTCTTAGAAATGTAGTAACAATTTAGTCTTAGAAATGAACAATTTATATCAAACTGTGTTAGAATATATATTTCGTCGTAACTTACTTAGGTATGTTAGTCTATTACTGTAATTTGTGTATGCTACTGACACTATTTATGTCTGCGTAACATACTTACTTACTACGCTGGCTCAGCGACCCGAAGAATAAAGAAGGAAGTTACAAAAATAATATCCATCGGAGGCCAAAACCCGGCCTCCGATGGATATTATTTTTGTAACTTCCGTGATCTTCAAAGGTTTCTAAATTATTATATATGTATTAATATCATCAGGGAATTAGTCATTAATTAATTAACTGTCACATTTAATGTTAATAATAATAAATATATTATTGTAACATATAGGTATAACCCACTTACTAAAACATAACATCTTGGATGAGTCGTTTTCAAGAGTTCTAAGTATTGTAAATACAGGAAACGGTATTTTATTGGTTACCTTTAAATAAAGATTAGCTGGTTGGAAGTAGAACTATATTAAATTCCGCTTTTGACTGTAACAATTTAAATATCAAAACTTACTGTTGTTATTTTAAATAAAAAAAGGTTTTTGATGTCCTAGTTCTATTTTTTTTAAAGGTAACACATTTTTTTATTTTTATCGCTCGCTGACATTTTACAGACAAAATAATTGGAGCTCAGGTCTAAGATTGTTTACATAGATACATACATAAACATCACGCTCGTAATTCCCGAAGGGGTAAGCGAGTCAAAAGGACAGCAGGCAACTTTAACCACATTCAACCAAAAATAATGAAACTGAGCTGGGTTAGATGGAAAATATATTTTCTTGTTCGATTTACCATTGATGAGATAACTTCTTCACCAGGTCCCCGTTTCGGGGTGTCCAGTAGAGGGAACCCCATCATCATAGTTGGTAATATGCAGTACTACAAAGAACGGCAGTGGGGCGAGAGGATCCGTTGGGCGTGTATGAAGAAGAAGCCGCTCAGGTGCACAGCTTCCATCACCACGTTTGAGAGGACCGTCATCAAGACCTCTGGTTCTCATAACCACGATATATGTAGATGAAGATGTGAAATTAGGTAGAAAATAATGAAAAGTGGTGCAAAATGTAACTATTTTATGCAACGACACTTATGAAATAATTCGTATACATATGGTACTTTTAATCTATTTAAAATTAAATTTTAAATATATTAATGCGATGTTTGGCTTTTCTGTTTTTATGTTATATTGCAATTTATTTAACTATTTAGCAAATTTAAGTTCTTTACATTATTTAATTAGTTTATCTTAAACTGCCGGATTATTTGACTTCAGCCCTATTAATGATCGTATAGATTGTAATTATATCCGGTTTTTGCAAATGAAGGCCTCAAACGATAAGTAAAATATTATTTCAGTCGCCTTTTGTTGTTCGAGTGACAACGACTATATTATATATTGTAGATAAATACAAAATGTACAAATAATATTCGTTGCCATACTAAAATATAATTTTGATATGACTGAATATGATTTCATTAATGGACCTTCAGGTATCATCAGGTTCCTTCTACAATGTAGATTAAATTACCATTTTTTTTTGTTTCTCATAATTTTTATCGTTAGTCTTTGTATAAATAAATAATAGAATTGTCATAGGAACGAAAAATAGCAAAAATGTGAGATGACCTAAGAGAGAAAAAGACATGATTTAAAGAATCGGTTTATCTCTTTTGAGATGGCTATCATAAGTGCTTTGAGATGTATTTCATTAATTCAAATATATGATTGTTGTTTGTTTTTAAATTGTTTTCTTGGATTTTGGTGCCTGTTTTACACGGTAGCTGTTAAACTAGGTTTTAAAAGCCTTGTCAGTGTCTTTCTGCCTATACGGGCGTTGAAATCCTGCCATTTCACTCAGTGCGAACCCTGAGTCTTTGGTAATATTTAACGTATGATATAATTATATATTTCACCTTTACTATCGTATCGTATTGTGATGTACCATGTATGTTCGATATTCGCACACAGATAAAATTATTCACGTTCAGTTCTATAACAGCCCTTATTTTATAGGCCTGGTACCCGTATTAACTATCTCGCGGGAAGGGATATATTTTGATGAAATGATGAAAAATTAAACGTGTGGCACTGGTCGTAAGACTCGCGCCCTATGTAAACAAGTGCATATGTATTTATTAATTCTAAAAAAATACGAATGGGGAAAATTTGGTAACTTCTTAGAATACTAATGTGTATTGAATTCCAACCTAAGTAAACCACGCTAATACAACTAAAATAAATAAATATTTTGTTTCAGGCACTAATGAGGTCAACACGAGAAGGCATCATCAGTTTATCAAAACCGACAAACGGAAAAATTGCGTCCTCTGTTACACAAAGTTACGGTTAACACTCCCGAGCAGAGAGGCCGATAAAAAGATTAAAAAAATAAAAACACAATGCAATAAATGCAATAAGGCGTTTTGTTTGCCGTGTTTTAATGAACACCATTATTAATTAAGATATTATTATAATATTTTGTTTAGTTTACTCTGATATATTTTTCTCTATTTTGTTTAGCAAAGTAATACTGTGCCTTATTCTATTAACATACAAAAATGTTCATTAAAAGTGACATTTAATTTTAGGGAATGGTTATACTAATAAGTATTAAATAAATGTCTAACAATCTCATATGCTACTTTATTTTGTAAACCATATTTTTTATTTATCTTAACACATACAAGTTTTGTTTCTGGCTGAGTGTGGTTAAAGGGGCCTGTTGCCTCTTTGACTATGCCTTATGGGCGTGATGTTATGTATTTATGTATGTATAAAAGTAAACAGAGTTTATTTAAGGACGAACAAAGAGGAAAGCATTTAAACTGTAAGTGGATCGCTCTTATTTATCTGCTTTTGCTTAAATATTCTACTGGATTTGCTTGTGTCTTTATTTATTTTAGTAAATTCTTGAAAATAGTAATATATCAACTATTCAATAATGTATTTATTCATGATTCAGTTGGCATGTTTCTGGAAGGTTTGTAAATGTTGGGTCACACTTTTAATTAAGTTAGCTGGATGAGGACCAGGTATAGTTTTAATTTAGTTGACTTGGGAAGATCTATAGTGTATTTATTTATAGATGCATATGCAAATTGTACCTATTTATATTTTTGTTATTTGTACCTCATATTTTCGTTATATTGATGAAATATAGATGATATTTAAATTGCCTGTTTAATACAAAGCGGTATTGGTCCTCAGTGTTTAATACAAAGCGCTATTGGTCCTCAGTGTTTAATACAAAGCGCTATTGGTCCTCAGTGTTTAATACAAAGCGCTATTGGTCCTCAGTGTTTAATACAAAGCGCTATTGGTCCTCAGTGTTTAATACAAAGCGCTATTGGTCCTCAGTGTTTAATACAAAGCGCTATTGGTCCTCAGTGTTTAATACAAAGCGCTATTGGTCCTCAGTGTTTAATACAAAGCGCTATTGGTCCTCAGTGTTTAATACAAAGCGCTATTGGTCCTCAGTGTTTAATACAAAGCGCTATTGGTCCTCAGTGTTTCCAACGCCGATTTTCTGTACGACGCGTTTCGGAAATCCATCGATGGTGATCGATAAGTTCCGGTACAACAAGCGGAGTGATTCCAAGGGCCCCTTTGTCAAGTGGGTGTGCACGAAGAAGGGCAGGCGGTGTCCAGCCACCGCTGCCACTTTAGACCAGAAGGTTGTTAAACTTAGGAACATTCATAACCATTTATGAAGCGGAACACTTTAATTGGTTCAGAACGAATATGTTAAGATGGCCTTGAAGAATATGCAGAAGATTTATGGACCGAATAGGTTTCGTGATGGGTTAAGATTTCGAAGTCATTAAATTTTTTTGTTACCCTCTCTTTTGGTCCATTGTTTGCAAACCACGTTACCCGGTGCATGAGAATTGTGATTTATTTATAAGCGATGGTCGTATTCTATCTTTGTATAACGCGAATATTTCGCGTTATCTTAGATAGAGGGCCGTGCTTGTCTCAAGTCGCTTGCTCCCAAGTCGTTCGGACTTAAATGTACGTAGGTCAACCGTTTGCGGCTATACATAATAATATGAATATTATCTCGATAGAATGAATGTTATACTACATGTACACACGGTAGGTGAAACGAATCGTTACGTTTTATTTATTTGTACACATTTTTTTTTATGTAATCTAATTTATTAGATGGTAACAATCGCCAATTTAACAAGATTTAATTGAATACTGACTATATAATTAAAATATGTTATATAACATGTTTATACGTTTATTGTTTAACTTTAAATTAACAAGAATGTAGTCAACATATGACTAGATTCTTAAAAGTAGGACAGTTGATAACATCAAACTTTTGAATACCATTTATGAATTGTCCAATTAAAATATATAAGTAACAAACTATGTCTACTTACAAATAGCATTTTTTTCCAATGATAAAGAATGTATGGAACAAAAGTGATTTATTTAAAACTAGCGACCACCCCGGCTTTTGCGAAGCGTGAGTCTAAAGGTGTTTTTGAATAAATCATTTTTTAGATTCATAGTCATATTTAAGAGAAACGAATTTCATTTGGTTATGTATTACGGTTTCAAAGGTGTCAAATGTGTTTGAAACACACTTAATATTCACAATTGTTATCAGACACAGTATTTTAGGCCTTTGTATTTTATTAATAGTTAAATTATATGTGAGGAACGGTCTTGCATTTTAAAATAACTACGCATGTGATATTGAATATTAAAGATGTTCTTATTTGAAATATTGAAGTATTTTTTCAATGATAAATCTTTATAATAATAATATAAAAATAATTACATGTAACTAAAAAGAAAGCACGATAAGTATATAAACGGAAATGGCAATACATAAATATTTAAATGGCTTCTTCAGACTAACATACTTTAGCTCTAAATCAGCCATTATTGATTAGTTATTTATGATACAGAACTTGGGAAGAAATACATAAATGCCTGACTCTCATGACTTAAGTATAAATTCTAGGGTTCTTATCATATTATGAACATACTTTTTTCGACTAAAAAAAGAGTAAGCTCTCAAGTCTTTAAATCTTTTGTGAGTGTACGGTGTATTGTGTGTTTATTCAATTTAACATAATGTAACATACTCGCTTGTTTCAGAGCTGAAGCCTGTATTTAAGACATCGATATACGGGAAGCCGGTCATTGAACTCGGAGGGCACCGGTACAACAAGAGGACGGACCGCAACGGTGCGAGGATCACATGGCGGTGCGTGAAGCGGCCCCGATTGATGTGTAATGCGCAACTCGTCACCGTCAACAACGATGTTGTTGAGATCAGGAACTGTCATAATCATCCGTAAGGGATCCGTGAAGGAGGTCTTATGGGCTGGTTTCAGAGTCACGCTGACCGCCCGCGCGGGTGGCAGGCGTGTCTTATAAGACGGATTGTAATGAGTGCGGGTGATAAGCGCAAGCAGTTTTTCCCTATGAAACGGTACATGGCAACACCTAGCTAGTGGCACGCGTCACTTACCACCCGCGCCGGCGTAAGCGTGACTCTGAAAGCAGTTTTATAATCCCATTGTAATCAGTGCTGCTTGTAATACGAGGGGTCTCAACTATGTAAAGGGTTAAACTACTGTACTGTTGGACTGTTGTACTAGGTGTGAGGGGTAACTTAGTCTATTGGTCTCTCTACGGAGGTTATATAGCTCCGTGGAAGACAGAACACTCAATTCTAGCGTTCTAACGTTTTACAGTTTAAATTTGTATTTTAAACTATATTATTTTACACCAGTAAGTTTATATTAGAAGATTGCCTACCACACTCTCACTTTAAATGTTTGTCGATAATTTACTACGATCGTAAGCGCAATACGCACCTTAGGTTGTACTCAATGGAATTCTTAGCATATGGTTCTCGTTTTTACGTAAAGTAAGAATATTGGAAAAGAAAACAAGATTGCAGTACTTTGGGATTTTGAGACGAACATTCACTCTTGTGTCCCTCTCTGTAAAGTACTGCTAAATCGAGGACTAGTGGGTTATTGTTTTTTATTCAAACACAGAGTGGCCTTATCAATTTGGTGTTAAAATATTGAAAGGAAAGTCGCTCCGTCATTTCTTAGCCTTATCTATGTATTAATAAGGAATAGGTATAGATTTTATCTCATTCTCACTATTTTCAAATAAAAGTAAGTGTGGTTGAAGGGGCCTGCTGCCCCTTTGTATCTGCCTGCCCCTTCGGGGATTATGAGCGTGGTGTTATTTATTTAAAAAAAAAGTAGCCTTTTAGTACATTATCTTTGTATACAGTAGGAATGCAATTCGATCTTTTTTTTTTTTAGTACTTAGTAATTCTCCTCGAGTAACGAGAGATTTGATCTCACATATTAACACGGAATATTGTCAGTTTTATGACACACATTCCAGTATTTTTCTAGATGTGAAACATACCTTTATACCATTAGATTTAAGATTTGCTTAAAGCGCAATACTTCGTTTTTTAATTTATGCTTGTTATTGTAAAATTTTGAAATTCCGTTAGTTATTCAAATTATTTAAAATTTTATTTTTGGATTACAAGATTCTAGTCGTATATAATATTTTTGTACTATTTTTGCAATTATTTATTTATATGATAGATTTACTAAACAGATTAACAAGCGAAGCTGGAATGATGCAGGTATCGCAGAAGGCCCTGACTCCCCTACCATGATCAAATTGATCGTGTGTTAACAGAAGGTGATGTTAGAGGCCATATTAACTGTAGAGCGTGTATGAAAAGTGTTAATAATGTCAAATAAGCGAGTGAGATGTGTAAGGACCGTGGCTCAAGGCGTTCGGTTTTTTCTGCCTACCCCGCTAACGAAATGGAGTGAAGATAATTTATGTTTTTTTTATACTATTTCTGCAATGATTTATTCATATGGTATCAGGGTTACTTAATTTTATGGTTGTTCTAAATGAGTCAGCAATATTTTTTTTTTGATTTAGTCACTAATTTTTAATGTGTGTATTTTTAAGGCATCTCATGCCGATACTTAACACGAGTTTAAATAAAAGCAATTAATAGTCAACGTATTCTTATTTTTTTTTAATGCCAAACTCTTGAACCATGTATTTAGTCATGAATAAACTCAACGCAGCGTAAGTTATTTTAAACATATCATTCATCCAATTAGTAGATCTAGGATATACTCTGTATTATATATCTCCCGCCATTATTCATGGATAGCGGGCGTGATATGTATGTACGTATTCATGTACTCGTACGTACCTACGTTTTTTTTGTAGCCTTACTTAAGTCACGCGATTTATCTCTTTTACCATCATGGGCATTTATAATGAATAGTTTTAAACTCATATTTTTATTTAAAAATTGTACAAATGAAAAAAATACATGTAAATATAAATAGGTACTGAAGCTTACGACCCATGGAGTCCTGCGTCGTAAGGAATCTTCATTTGAAACTGTACAGTTGCCTTTAGTTCGCACAACATTTTCGAGTTTTTATCTCAAAGCCATAAACAGTAGTAAACATTTATGACGTTCATGGTGAAAACTTCAGGTTTCCTTCGACGTTGTATTAAAAAAAAAAAAATTTTTGCAGAGTTAAAGCCGATATTCACGAAGTCGATTTTCGGCAAGCCCGTGATAGAACTGGGGGGGCACAGGTACAACAAGAGGACGGACAGGAACGGGTCCCGGATAACTTGGAGATGCGTCAAGAGGCGTCGGTGGATGTGCAACGCACAGCTGGTCACCATCGACGATGACGTCATCGAGATAAGGAACTGCCACAATCATCAATAAGAAAGCAACATTTATTGGACGCACAATCATTAATACATACACAGGAAAATACAAATATTTGACTCTGGCAATATAGAATAAAAAAAGGAAAATTATAAAAAAAACTAAATGCAACAATTTGGCGCCAATTAGGTCCCTGCCTCATTTTGCGGATGTGGCATCAGGTCGACACCGCAGAAGCGCTGGTATTCTGGCAGGACCTAGTAAGACGGATATTTTTTAACGTTATTATTGAATTTTCCATCGAACTCTACTCAATTTCAATATTCCTTATTGTGGGTTAAAAGTAATTAATAGTCAACGTATAAGTACTTATTTTTTCAATTGACACAGTCTTCATAATGGAGAAATTACTCCTCGGACTCTGTCTACCCCTTTATGAATTACAGGCGTGTTGGTATGTACATATGTGTAAATAAGAGTTAAGGTAAAAAGCTTTGAGTTGTATAATAAATGTCTTTATAAAGAAATGTCTACATCCTAAGGTAAATATTAGATTATGTACATACAGTGTACAGGTTTTAAGTATCCAAAGAGATATTTTATCACATAAGACTAGTTGCATTTATTTTTATACGAAACTGTGGGTCAACGAGTGTCGTCGAATGAATAGCGAATCGCCATGTTCGATGTCAAAGTATGAGCGCTATTATTTTTTTTTATTCACATACGTTGTATACTTATTCTGTCTTGCATTTGGAAATTAATTGGTAAGTACCTAACAGCAGCTAATATTATTGTTTGATTGGTACCATAGTATTTTTAAGATGGTAAATAACACATAATATACACATGGTCTGTACAGACCATGTGTATGTTATGTGTGTTTTTATTACATGGCGGTAGTTATCATAAACATACAATGAATCATTAACCTATTTGTATATAAAGAACCCGTAGATTCAATTTATCACCGTGTTGTCATTTTCCTTAATTTTAATTGGTGATTTAACTCTTGTTATTGTAAATATAAATATCAAATAAATGAAAAAACATACGACTACATTGATCTGACTCAGAGGTAAGTAGCTTAAGCACTTTTGTTACGGATATCAGAAACAATAGAGGTATCACAAATATATATATACTTAAATATTGGATCTTAACACCCAGACCCAGAACAAACACAAGTATTCATCACACGAATGTTTGTTATGGGTGGGGATCGAACCCACAACTTTTGGCGCTACCGAAGGGTCACTACCGAATGCGTCATCGAGCCAGTCGAATAATATAGCCCTATAGAAATATATAAAACAATGTGATTCATTTGTACATAGGTGTTTCTTCTAATGGTCTATTTATTTTTCTGTTGATCAATTTGTTTATTGATTGGAGGTTTAGGACTATGTCTAAATGTTAGAGTATCACAATGATTAGAGAATATATATTATATTCAAACGGGATTTGTAGTTGCCTCTTTATAATTTTTATAGTTAAATGTAGGTATAAATGTTTTACTTATAAAATAGAATATTTACAAGATGGAGCTACTTCAAGAGATGCATCTTATGACGACATATATTTATTTATTAACTACCTAGTGTTATTTTGTAGTTTTATGCTACCTAATATGTATGTGTTTTCCTGTTTAAGGCTGCTGTTTGCGTTTGTCCATAAGCAAGTACTCCTAAGAGATTCAGAAAATGATAAAAAAAGGTTAAAATAGACAAAGATTGAATATGTTGTTGTTATGTAGGGTACTTTTATTCTTAATCTTGCGAAGTAAGTAGCATCCCTTGAAGGTGTGTTTGTTGTGCTAATGTGTGGCATGAGACGTCTATGCGATGTATATTAAATGTTTGTTGAATGGCGATGTTATTTTGCTTTACCAATTCCTTGGCAAGTTGCACAAGATGCTTTAAAAAAAATTAAAAGTACTAACAGATTAATAGATAAAAAATTATACATATTCTAGGAATAATTGTTTTCAATATCATTACACTAGTACAGTACCGATGTACTATAAGGTTTTTAGATGTCGTAACGTTCGCCTAGCATTCGGCTGGGCTTAAGCCAAATACTATTTATTTTTGTTTTAAAGCCGCTCTGCTGTTGACTGACTCATATTTAATTAACTCAACAATAACTATAGATATGATTGAAATTCTTATTATAGTCGTTGATGAATCAATACAGGCATAAGCTTAGTTTGGAGCTAGGGAATTGGTGTGTCAGTCTGGAAAATTAATTTATTTATTTCAATCAGTGCAAAGATTTTTGTGTCAGTCAGTAATTAAGGTGCGTCGATATATTACACAGAGGCGGGGCCAGTCCAATCTCGTCCAATCTGATGTGCGGGTTAGCTGAACGAAAGCCAAATGCCACGTTATTATTAAACAATAAAACTGCGAGAGGACTGGATTAAATTGAGAGTGCGTAAAATTTATAAAACTTATATGGACGCCCCCTTATCTTAGACTTGCAGTTTCAGAAGCAACGATAGTCCCGACCTCTCGCGGGGGCAAGAAGCTGCTCTTTGACGACAACGTGTTCGTGAGGAACAAGACCTGGGGCAACGGCACCCGCGGCCACTGGGTCTGCTGCAAGAGGAACTACGGCTGCAAGGTCACCGTGCTCACCGTCAACGAGAAAATCGTCAGGGTCAACGGCTCTCATATGCATGATCTCAGCTAAGATGGCAATGAGGAAGATTTTTCTTTGCTTGTTCTACTTTCGTCCCATGTTGGTCTGGGACTTAAAAACAATGTGCCATCTGTGTTTATTGCATAGCATATCGTAAAAGGCGATTGGTATACCGGGTTTTGGGTGTGTGCTTGTGTAGGCGACGAGATAGCCACTTGTCACTTTTCACAGTTTCCCATATAACCTGGCCTAGATATATTTTTGGCTGAATGTAGTTAAGGTGCTAGCTGCCCCTGTGACTCTGATAACCTCTTCGGGGGTAATATTCGCGGATTACGGGCGTTATGATATGTATGTATGAATGTATGTTCAACTTTCGCTGAATTACTCAATTAATAGAAAGCACATGCGATGTTAGGGGTGCGGAAAAGGAAGCAGTGTAACACTTATACAGATAATAGGACTTTTACTGAAGGTTAGAAATGTCTAAATACTAGTATTCACTAACGCGAGAGCAGTATTAGAGACAAGCTAGGAATATAAATAATATAAATGAAGTCGGTTCAAAAGTAAATAGGCTTTTTCTTTTACTTTTACCTTGTGTTAGGTTTTTGATGATTATTAAAAAATTGCTATTAAAATCATTGATTCGCTTTACAGGTACTTAACATATTGGAGTAGGTAGAAAGTGAATGGTCGATGCTGTAATTCTATTATGCTAATTAAGACTAGGTAGGTATTAAATTTATCAAAATTTTAAATATAACGTAATTGTTATTGTTATCTATGGGAGCTTTTAGTTTCGAATGGAAATATTTTCCAGATTTGAGTAATTTAAAAAATTGTATTTAGTTGATTGAGCTTTGTTGAATTATTTTACGCCACTGTGTATCTGGTTTTTGTGTTAAAATTACTATTGTGCACGGACTAGTATTAAACTAGGACTCCGCGCCACTAATAAGGCATTGAGGCATCTGCGGAGCTCCATTGATACGCAACTTACTACTCACACATGCATAAAAGTGGTTTCACGCTGTAGTATGACAGCGCGGAGTCCATTTTTTTTACTATTCCGTTCTATTATGTAATTATTTTCAATGGATGTTCTTATTTTTTAGGATTATGTCATTCTTTAAAATGTTTCCACTTTCATAGTTAGGTTTAAAAAATACATCACTGAAGTAAGTTTTGTTATATTTGTAAAAAAATGAAATAAAAGAAATGTTCTCTTTCAAATGTTCAATGGAATAGTTAATTATTTCCTAAACCTTAAACAGCCTACTGATGAGATCTGGTCAAAACTAACTTTTTATTTTGTTGCAGCGTTTTTCGGTTTCACGTCCACTGGTAAGCGGTGTCTGGACATTGGGAATAGCAGGTATACTGTCCATCAGAACGAAGGAGTCAAGGTCAGGTGGCGCTGTGTCAAGAAGACCACAGGCTGCCAGGCCTTCGTCATGACGATAGACAATGTCATCATCAGGATCCGACAAACGCACAACCACTAAACTTTAACTTTATGACAATGTACATTTAAGAAATGGTTAATTTCTAAATGTTGCAAATTTTTTAATGCCGATTCCAACGTATACTTTAATAATTGACTGCCTCGTTCGTCTAGTGGTAGCATGCGCCGCCTCTTGGCCTGGTGTGAGATGTGATAATTTGTGGCTGATAATTTCAATATTGAAATTACTCAGTTACAGTCCGGAATCAGGAAGTTTGCGGTTTTATCACTCGTTAGTCCTGCACCTGACCTCTCACCGGTCATGTCGAATTGCCGTCTCACCCGACTATGAAATTAAAGGAATAGAGATTGCATCTCACACTTGTACACTATAATATTCCCTGCGCAGATGTATGCTGCTAATTCTCGTTGAGAATGGACGCTGTAACCAATATCGGCTAGGGGGACATTATTATAAATTTAATTGTGAATTTGTCAAAAGTATTTTTCAAGTGCATTTATTTAGGTGATATGAACACGAGTTAAATTTACATTCCTTTATTGCATTTAAGATACAGATATTATGATTTAAATTTACTAGCTTGATTTGGTATGCTACAAGGCATAGGCATAGGTAAAGTTTTTTTTTTTATATTTGTTAAAATTGGATAAATAAATTAGCTACAGATTAATAATAATTAATTGGACAGAATATATTAGAATTATTCCAACAGGGTTCCTTAAATAAAATAGAATGTATAATTCCGCAGAAATAATGTATAAATCCTACAATGCAGAAGTCAGATATAAATTATAAACAAATAATAAAATAAATAGGTTATTAAAAAAGGCTAGTCATTTCTTATGTAACTGTTAATTTTATTAGGTTTAGTGACTTACTCCTACTAGTTGTTATTATACATATAGCATAGTATATAGTAACGTAGTTAAATTTATTGTATATAATAGCACCAAATATTTAGAATAATGACATTTTTGGACAGTATTCATTTAACTTTTAATAAGAATATTAAATGCGATTCCAAATTATAACTAAAATCTATACTTGGTTCAATTCCCTTAACAATAATCACAAATTGTAAACATACCTTATTTCATACATAACAAATTTGAAAGAAATGGTACTATTTTTTTTAACTAAAAAATTTGATCAACTCGACATTGTCAGTTATTGATATGTTTAGATAAATATGTACGTAGCATTTACTTTAGATTATTAGTATTACTTTAGATTAGATTGAGCGGTGGTAGCTCAATGGTAAGGCCACGCGCCTCTTAACCGAGGAGTGCGGGTTCAAACCCGGCACGTACCTCTGGATTTTTCAAATCTATGTACGTATTTATACCACTAGCTCGGCGGTGAGGGAAACATAGTGATGAAACTTGCAAATTCAAACAACATTGGATTTGTAACCATGATCCAAAAATTGTCTGGTTCCCCTATCTTAGGGTTACGAAGGTCAGATCGGCAGTCGCTTCAATATAATTATCAGACCCGCTAAATCCTGGATCATGGTCTAAGCGGACCCCGTCTAAACACGGGACATAACGCTAGGTGATGATGATGTTTTACTTTAGATTGAGTGCAGCAAGATTTTTAGAATATTTCTGATGTTATTAAAATATAATGTAAAAAGGATAATTTGTCTGTAAGACGTTGATAATGTTTCCTTTTAATTAGAGTAGATACCAGTAGTTAGATTTATTTTGAAGTGACACGAAGTGATGATTTCGATAGCACATTGTACTTTATATAACCTCTTTGGCGTATTTAATTATAAATGTGTGTTCGAATTTTTGTCTTGTTTATTTATATGAATTGTTTTTATTCATGTTTCCGGTATTCGTGACTATTCAGTTGTATGACATATTCTTATCTGATATCCATCCCTTACATCTTAAAATACCTGGTTAAATATAATTAAGACACATCATATTGATATGAATAGGTCCTTCTGTCTGGAACTAACTTCATTCTGAAATTTTTTATCTGTTGGAAAGTGGAAGGAAATTCGATAAGTATAAATATAATAATTTCATCACCCATTATTATCCATTATAATGACTTAAAATAGGGTGTCTATTAAACACACGAGTCTATTAAATATGCGGCGTCTTTTTTACGGCGCACACGCAGGATTCAGCCAAGATATCATCAGAGTACCTATTTCGCAGTTTTTTTCTGGTATCAATTATCGGTCAAAGTATTAACTTTATTTAGGTCATGTTGTAGTGATGATTTATGTTGATTGTGAATAGATTCAGCGTACTTCATGACTGGACGGAGAGGGCAGAGGGTGATGGTGCTGGACAGGCAGGTGTTCCTGAGGGAGCGTACCAGCGGCCTTAAGGAGGAGTGGCGGTGCCGCAAGAGGAAGGTCACGCGGTGCCGCGCGATGGCCATAGTCATTGGAGACGAGATTGTTAAGAGCTTGATAGAGCATAACCACGCCTGATGGAGTGACCAGGCCTTGTTATCATTATGACATGTAGGGTGGGGGATATTTTCAGCTAAGCTCTGAAATTAACGTCTGTCAAAGTCTCGGGCGATGCTCATCGTAAAGAGATTGAACATTATGAAACTCATTAACGAGTACTTATTAAAGTTATTACATGTAAGGGTGGAGGATATTATCAGACAGTCTTTTGAAAATTGGTTGATGTCTCACACTTGAAATACAAAAATAATGATTAATATTTTATAAACTGAATATTTTTTTAATTATCATCATAATTGTGGAGTGGACCTAGCACCGTTGAGGTATAATTTGTGCAGGACATTTTAAAATATTGTCTTACAGTAAATTCGCATAAGAATATTTCATAAGTAGACGTCTACCATTTTTTTTTGTATCGCGAAAAAGTGCTTTACCCACCGTCCTCAGGGGGACAGGGTGGTGTGTGGGACTCCCGGGGGCCCTTGAGTAGGGGAGTACTGCTCTGGCGAAAGATGGTAGTGGCCGGGGTATACCCACTAAAACTCCGCGGTACCCCTCCTCGCCTCAGTGGAGGTGTTTACGGGGATCTCGGCACAGCTTTCGTCGCCGTAAACACTTCCGGCGACCGGCCAGCCCTACATGACGGGCACCACCACAGGGATAGCCGGGGGTACCGAGCTATTCTCCTCAGACCGCTGTAGATCTAAGTTGACGATAGAAACACAGTATCATATTGCTGTGTAATTTTACGGTATATTTATGTAAGGTCAATGAGACTGACTTAAGAAGTAATGTTTATAATGACTAAATAGAATGTGTCTTGCAAATAACAGGGAAATATTGTAATTTTTTTTATATATTGTGCTATTAAAAAAGTTACCTATACCTAATATTGAATGGTTTACATGACAATACAACTTACCGTTATTGTATTTTCAGATGAATGTTAACTTTTACTATAAAAAATATACTTAATAAAAATTTAGATTATCCACAAAATTAGTTGTACTTTTTTTTTTCTAAGAATTACCGCTTTTGTAATAGAGCTAAGTACTTGAAAGTAAAAAAAAAAAAAAAAATAATTAAACATGTATCACGTTGTTTTGGATTATAGTTATGATGATACATACTTATAAACAAATCACTGACAAGTACTCCATAAGATTAACGAAAATTGCTGGTCTATGGAAATTAGTACATGAAGTCTTGCAATTATTAACATTCAAAAATTGAGTCACTACGGAATAGTAATTTTTTTTTTAAATAATTCTTTGAGTTCTTAACAAACAAAAGCTTTTAAATTTGAAAAAAGAAATATCTGTGACATTACAAGAGACGAAAGCTGTGTAAATAAAAAAAAAATCTAACATCAGAAAAAATATTAAAATTTCGAACGGCATTTATGGCCTGGATGTTAACTGTTTTCAGATGTGCCGTTCTACTCTGAGTCGACCCGCGGCAAGCGGTTGCTCATCATAGGTGCGCACGCGTTTGTGAAGGAGCGGCAGAATGGCCCCAAGGCGGAGTGGCGGTGCCGCAAACGCACCACAGTCGACAAGTGCAAGGCTAACGTCATCACCATCGATGATGTCATCGTTAGGATCAATTCGATGCACACGCATGCTTAAAATTTTGAATAAGTTATGACGTCAGCAGAGTACGAATGTAGCCTGATGATGATGATGATATGGTAACGTCCCATACGGTTGTTTCTAGTTAGTTCACAGTTGCATACGCCAATTTTATTACAATAAGCAGTCGCGCATTTGCGATGGATAAATAAATAATTTATTATATTTTATCATGAGTAAAATTTGCAAATAAAAAGGCTACACCATAGTTTTATCTATTAAGTTAAAAGAGAAATATAATTAAATAAAGGAAAAAAAGATAATTAATTTGATAATTTTACTTCACGCAGACATTTTATGTAAAACATACTTATAATTTTAGTATGAAATATATGTTATACAACAAAATAATTAAATGAGAAAAACAATAAGAATGAATGGTGAAAGTATAAATAAAAAGAGTCAGAGTAGCGATAAAAACAAATAGAAAACTAACTAGGCAACTAAAACTACACGCCACTTTCCTAGCGGGGTAGGCAGAGAGAACCCAACGCCATATGGCGCGATCCTTTCACACTTCACTCGCCTCTTCAATGATCATGATCCTTTTTATACAAAAATAGAAAATAGAACTAAAATTAACTTTCCACTTCTATTTTTCCAATTTTCCAGTTATGCCGTTCTTCTCAATGACCTCTCGTGGCACTCGATTATTGGTCATTGGAGGACATACCTTCGTCAAGGAGAGACAGAGGGGGCCGAAGGCTGAGTGGCGCTGTCGCAAGAGGAACACCATGGTAAAGTGCAAAGCGAACGTGCTCACCATCGATGACGTCATTGTCAAGATCAATTCTAAGCACAGTCATAATTAAAGTTGGTTTTTGATATAAGCTTAGTGGATTATTGTACGAGTGTTGTATTAGTGTGCTTAGGCTTTGATATTAAACATATTACAAACTTCTAGTAAACTCTAAGTCAGTTTATAAAATGTCTCTATCAATTGACATTTGCGGGATTGTTTGTAGTTCAAACTAATGTTTTTAAAGTATCATCATCAGAATTTATTTGATCTATATTAATCAAAATAATGATGTAGTAAATGAAGTAGAATGTACCCGTAAAAAATATTTCTATTTATTTTACATATAAAACAATATAAAAATCAGAGAGCTTTTGCCGTTTGCAGGTAGAGTCCATGTAACTTTACTTTTGGGTGGATACAGGGCCGAGACTCGTCATTAATTAATAAAATTCCATGTGCCTATTTGATTCCTTACAATAATATATATACCAAGTTTAGATAGATGCTTGTCAAACTTTATTTACGCCACTTAAATTTACATTGAAAATGTAAAATATTAAAAATGTATTAAAAAGAAATAACTATATACATATTTACGAAAAAGGGTAGTTGTCCGCCTCGCCGATCAAGGTACCCAGAATACTGGCAGCGTTGCCCCTTTGAATTGCCAGGCTGAGGCGTTGGCCGAGGAAGCTTCCAGCATTCAGGTTGCCAGAAACTTGAATAAGCCGGGCGGACAGCTCCTGGAAAAGTTTGCGGGCCTCTGGACCCCACGGTCCAAGAGTTTCCACGCCGATGGAACGAATAGCAGTTGCCGATAGATGCTTCATACTTAACGTATAATTATTCAAAAACAACAATAAGCGTGGATATAAATTGGCTCTTTAACTTTAAAATTTTGTATTATTTTACAGCCTCTCATACATTTTACAAGAAGTAATTCAAACTGAGTTTTAAAACACTTTTGCAATTGTAATACATAGGTTTTATTGATATGAATTATATGAATATTACAACTGTTGTTACAACCATGAAAGTACTTGCTTTACACAGATAGCTTAAAACAGAGTAACCATACAATGCTGTTTAAATTTTAGAGAAACGTAAACGAAAGAAGACTAGAGAAGAAATATTGGCTAAAAAAAGATTCCAGGAGAAATTGCGGTACGCAAGTATAAAGAGTGATCCGGAGAAGTACGCTGTGATGCAACAGAAGGAGAGAGAAAAGTATTTGAAGTTGAAAGCGAAGAAGATAAGACGCAGCATAAAAGAGATGAGTAAAAAGGAACAGGTGGATCAGAGGAAGATATGGAGGGAGCAATCCCGAACGGCCAGAATGTTGCGTAGGGTGAAAGTAGAGAGTTTCGATTTAGACGAATTTAAGATGTATGCTTGTTAGAACAGTGACATATGATATATATGTTGAGGCAGATTCTATATACAACATATATTTATAGAAGAACGAAAACAGGGTTAATGGGTTACCCGGTACCTGGAACCTTCAAATAAAGAGCTGCGTGGCTAATATTACTGACATAAATGGCATTGTTAATTATGTCAATATTAAGCACAATAACATTGTGTTCGTACGAATTTCAAATTACCTATATTTATATTGTTTTACCTATGATTATTAACACAGAATATAAATCTGTAACAATTCAGTAAGCAGTTCAAAATAGTCACTTTCTTCATTGGTTGGTATATAATTTTAATATTTTTCCTTAAATAAATGCAAAGGTTTAAATGTGTTATTATTTCCATTTTTCAATAATATAATCTTAAAACTGAAACTAATATTATCCCTTATTATAAGTTACTTTCAGTAAAACCTATATGAACATTGGACGCCGTCGAAATTATGGTTAGTTATGTTTTAAAATAAATTGCATGTTTATTTATCATTATCATATTTTATTAAAGCCTACGACACATATCGTGTACTCTTCAGTGCATAATATCTTTATTTTCCGTCCAGGTGTGTACACACGAAGGTACCAAGCAAGGCAAACCAGAGAACAAAAGCTAGCTCTGAAGCGAGAACAGGAAAAATTACGGTACCGCCGGATAAAGAGCGATCCTAAATTGTACGCTTTGTTAAGGCAAAGGCACAAGGAGAAATATCAGAGGGCGAAAGAGAGAGAGAGGATACTCTTGATGCAGGAAGAAGAGATGGAAAAGCGGGAGGAAGAGATGGCGAAGCGGCAAGGCCAGTCTTGGTCTGATGAGTCGCCTCCGGTGACGCGGTCGCAAACTGCGAAATATGTTAAAATGGAAAACGTTATGTCGGACGAATTCGAAACGGACTCCACCTAAATAACTTTAAGTTGCCTTACTTAGCGGCCCTTTTATTAGGTTGTTGCATTAAAAAATAGAGCGGTGATAGTTCAATAGTAGAGAGCGGTGGTAGCTCAATGCTAAGGACACGCCCCTCTTAACCGAGGAGTGCGGGTTCAAACCCGGGCACGATTTCAAAAATCCAGTACCTCTAGGAAGATGTTTTGCATTTAAATGTTAACCAAAAGGCCTTATAGAGTAGAACGGAGCAAATTTCTAGTCAAAATGTACATACGACAGCACTTTAGGCTAAACACTGGAGTTTTATGTCGTTGTGATAAGGGCTGTTTCGCAACAATAATGTATAGCCTAATGTGCGGCCGTCTGTACTTTTACTTTCACATACAAATGTGAAATGGTGCATTTTAAAGTGATAGGGTTGCATTTGGGCATATTTTTATATATATATATATATACCCTTTATTAGCGCCCATTCATTATCTCCGTCTGTTTTTATATTCTGCTATGTAGTAGATGCAAAATAATTTATTTAAGAGAAAATATGATTTGCATAGATTTTATACGACCTATGTATGTCGTAATTTTTTATACTATTTTGTGATATAGTTGATAGTTAACTGACTGATTTTTTCTCTAGTTCAAGATTTAAACTCGTATATATAACCTCTTTTATTAGATATAAGAGGGCAATTTATTTAATTAGCGCCCGGTTACAAAGTAGTAGGTTTACCTACATTTTTACCGTAGTAATTTTTTTTTGAGTATTTATTGATAATTTGGATCAAATTTGCTCACAATCGTGAATATAAAGAAGCCCTTATTAATACTTCAAATTTATCTCGCAAAAGGAAGATAACTTTTTTAACAAATCTTACAAAGGGATTTCTTTTGCCCTGAAATGGTAAGGTGTAAGAAACTTATTGCCACGGCATTTATTTGTTAATGATAGATTGATAAGTGTAAAATTGATATTCACATAATAAGCATTAGGTTGGTCCCTAATAATTATGTTCAATATACCAGTTTTGTGAGATAAGTCCTTTTGTCGTAATTAAATATCATATAGTAAATGTCTACTTACTATTTTATTAAAAAAAATTACAGGAACTTAATTACGATAGGTAAAAACATTCTATACAATTTTCATATTTTATCTTTATTTGTTAAATATTTAAATTGAATCTATTTATATAAAAATGTAAGTTGTTAATTTTTCAAAAGTTTTTGATATTGCATGTGATAATTGCCGTGTAATATTTGTGTTGTTTTACGTATTACATCTAACCTAGCCCAGTTTTATTATTGGATGGATGTGGTTAAAGGGGCCTGCTGCCCTTTTCACTCTGCCTACCCATTAGGGGATTATGGGCGTGATGTTATGTTATGGTTATGTTTCTTGGAAATGTACAATATAGTTAGATATCATTATGAAATAAGCACATAACCATATGGTAAATATATACATAATAAATGTATCAATTTAACATATAATCAAATCAAAAGCGTAGTTAGTTTAAAATTGGTGTCATATAATACCTCAAGTATCTCTGCACAAGAAATATCTTTGTCTAAGTATGGAACTGAACTGATGTAGGGGGTGAATTGACTGATTTAGATTTGCGAGCTTCTCCCCACCCCGGCGTTAGCGCAGTTCTTAAAGTAGAATTTTCTTTACTAGTCATACTACAATAACTCACTTATAACCGTTTGATCTCATAATAAAAATACATTTGATATTGAAAAATTATTTCTGTGAAATCTTAAAGAGTACAGGTAACTAGACGGAATACTAAGGGACTAAACGCGAATGTATTTTGTTGCAACGACTGTGTTCACAAGCCAACAAGACCACGGTCATTGCAACAAGGTCGAAACGTCAAACTGTAAGTACTCATGTACTATAGGTATAATGCGTATCACGTTTAGTCCCGTTAGCAGTGGCGTCTATAGGGTGGCAGGAGTAGCAAAATGCCATGGGCCCCTGACCGGAAGGGGCCCCCGGATCCCCGTGAGAACGGGGGACCCCCTATATTCTAATTTTAGCATTGAAATCAAACACTGTCAGGCAGGATGAGGGCCCCAATTGATAAAATTGCCACGGTTCTCAAACAGTATAATTATGCCACTGCCCGTTAAAACTGTTTATTGTGATAATGCTACGCGAAATTTTAAAATCATTGAGTACAGGTAAGTTTAAACTTAAAATCCCTTTCTTGTCACTAATTGAACTATTTTAATAAGAAATCTTACTTTTTTACTAATATTATAAAGGCGAAGGTTTGTAAGTTTGGATGTTTGTTGCTCTTTCACGGAAAAACGGCTAAACCAATTTGGCTGAAAGTTGAAATAGTGGTGGATTATACCTTGGATTAGTCCTAATAATCAATAGGCTACATTTTATACCGAAAAATTCAAAGTTCCCACGGGAATTTCATTTTCGAATCCACGCGGGCGAAGATGCGGGCAACAGCTATTAAAACTGTAACTGCTCTCAAAAATGATGCATTGGTCGTATTTAAATTCATATCTTTACGAGATTAATAAACGACGCTTGAGTGAATAACATTAAATATTATATATCGATAGCATCTTTCTACTTAATCTGTTTCTTAGCCGTTAAACTCATGGATGCTTCTAATGCTCTTCTTGCGTCTTACCTTGTAAATTAACACGTTATATACTAGTCCCATTAAGCGTTTAACAATAATTTGGCACTAACTTAAGTTATGGCACTAAGCTAACGGAATGAGAAGTAATACTCCTATAAAAAGGTGAAGTAGTAGAATAAGTGCTTCAATCCGATGCTGCTATTTCAGAATCAGATATATTGTTCGCGCAGACCAGCCGAGGGCATCCCCTGCTGGTGATGGGTGAGCACAGATACCACGTGGACCACTACGGGACAGCGGACGGCAAGCGTATCTGGCGCTGCGCCCTCAGGAAGATCAAAGGGTGCAAGGTCAACGTGGTCACCATCAGCAGGACCGTCATCAGTATCCACAGCACTCATAACCATTGATTTTTTCGGATTACAGTTTAGCAGGAAATTAAACGTTTATCATACTGCCCTAGCGGAGTAGGCAGAAAGAACCAACGCCATATGGCACGGTCCTTACACAGTTAGTTAGTTAGTTTAAACGTTTATGCAATCTGCAATTGGAAACAGGATATTTTTTTGGAAATTTTTAATCAAATGACCCAGATTTGATACGAACGAATTGTGCCATCAATTATAATCATCATCAGCCTATCGTTGTCCACTGCTGGACAAGGCCTCTCCCAAAATACGCCACTAAGCACTCAGACTCGAAAATTCGTGCAGTAATTTAATTCTCACTTAGATATTAGTTAGAATGGTTTTTTTTTTCAACTTTTATACCTGAAGAACGGCACCGCTTTTTTAACCGCCTTCAAAAAAAAGGAGGAGGTTCTCTATTCGACTGTTTTTTTTTAACTTATCGAGTATTCATTTGTTTCTGACTGTATATTAAACTATATAGATTTAATAAATGTCAACTTAGCTTAAATCACGTAAGTTAGTCTGGTTTGACTGGAATCATGCGTTTAGTTTAGTTCCGCTATCATGTGTAATGTTATTCGTTTATTTATTTTGAAGAAATTTGGGCTTAACTGTATTACTCTCTATAGTAATCGGACTGTAACATTGTAAAAAATCTTTCTTTATTTTTAAATTTTTATTTACACAATAATATACAATAATTTGTATCGTAAGAAAATAGCTGCTATAACTGTACGAGTATTAAATCATAATAAAAGTTGTTTAAAACAACGATTATAAAAATGTTGTCTATTTATTAAGAAGCATCACCTACTTACTATTGTTAAGAAAACAAATAGAATGATTAATGTTCACGGGTAAAATCATATAATCTACCATTGCATTTGGTAAAAAGGTGTATTTTTTTTTAATGTACCGTACCTATGCTTTGGTTTATTGTCTAATGTACACACAAATTTCAGTTGTATTCAAGTTTGAGCTGTCAACGAGAGGTAATCCTGTACTAATAATTGACGGTCAGCGCTTCAACCGGGACCGGGAGAGAGGAGGCAAGGTGTTCTGGCGCTGCGTCAAGAGGAACTACGGGTGCAGGGCGTCTGCGGTCACCATTGACGAACATCTGATACGGAGGAGCTTTGCACATTCGCATGTTTAACAGATTGTCTGCGCATAATGGAAATGTTGAAACGAAACTTCCGTTTTATGAGGATCTATCAATAGTTTACGAAGTCAAAGTAGAATTAAAGTACCCACTCTATATTCATATTTAAAGAAATATAGACATGTTTATGTCATAGTAAGATATTATACTAGATATTGCTTTTCGACCAAGATTTCCAGATTCACCAGATTCAAATATTCTATTTCAATGTTTAATTGAAAACAGCAGAAATATTTGTGAAGAGATTAAGCTTTAGCTTAAAAGAAAATAAGTAAATGGAATCGGAATAAAAATCATCACCATTAAAATTTGCACAATATGGCTATTCTATTGCCGTCCATTGTTTAATATTTAAAGGGTTCATTTATGTGCTTCTAACGATTTTACACAAATTGGAATTTTTATAATGTGTCTTATATTGTTGTATATATGTTACTGTAAAAAGCTAAATCTTAGGTTAAGGTTAAAATCTTAGGTTTCACCAGTAAATCTCAGGATTTAACGAGTTGGTAAATGTAAGGATTTATAGAATATGTACATACATACATACATAACATCACGCCTATAATCCCCAAAGGGGTAGGCAGAATGCCCCTTCAACCACATTCAGCCAAAAATCAAGCCGGGCTGGGTTAGAAGGAAAATTGTGAAAAAGCAGTGACAAACGGCTAACCTGTCGCCTACACAATCACACACCCAAAACCCGATATACCATTAGTCGCCTTTTACGACATGCTAGGCAAGAACCATAGTTGGCATATTCTTTTTAAGACCCAGACCAACACGAGACAGTGGGCTGGGTTGGATGGACTGCTGTGAAAAAGGAGGAGAATATGTTATATTATAAATTAGGTTACGTTTTTTTATATAAAAAAAAGGGTAAAAAAAGACCTAACCTAAACTATAATTTAACCTAAACTTAGTTAGATTAGGTTGGTTAGAGCTTTTACAGTAACATATTTACGCTATAGATGGATAGTAAGAAAAAAGATTCTTGTATCAACTCGAATATTCGTTACCTGAGTGTTGCGCTGCGAATAAGTATGATACTTCAGTTAGAGGTATAAAGAAGTATACTGATTTTGTACATTTTTATACAAATGTTTGACAAAATTATTATATATATGCGGTCGTATAATCAGTCTAATAAATTGTCTGCTATCCATATCAGAAGGTGCTCTCTGTTGTGGTAGCAATACTTTAAACTTTTGATCTATATCGTAATCCATAAACATAGTATATCTAGTATATAAATTAATTACACATGTAAAGAGATTCGTTTCAGAACATTTGTACTTATTTGTTATTTTTTAAGAAAGATTTTATTTTTAACACAAGTCTTATTTAGTAAATTGAGAAGAATTCAATAATCATGTACCATAGTGCCCTGGCTTAGACGCCAGACTTGTTAATTAAACAATATGTTATTTCTCTATGTGACTTATGTATCAAGAAGGTACAGTATTGTATAGTTTATTCACTTGTGTTGCAATTTGACGCTGAGAAGAAGAATTGGCATAGTTTTGACTCGAAACAATCCCAAATTGCTGAAAAATTACATTGAGTTTTGAGAGTTGTGTTACAACTTGAACGAAGTTGGTTGAACGCATAATTGATGAATCATTCGTCACGACAGGCTTCAGCTTTCATCAGTAAATGCTAGAATTATTTTATATGACAAACTAGCTTGGATCGTTTCGAGGGACATTTGTCTTAAACATCAGTTGTCTTTGCTGACAAATAATTTAGAGTGATAAGTTATATTGTATTATGAGTTAAGCAATAAAATGTTATTATTAATTATAGAGGTTTATATTCTTATTTTTTTGATTTATAATAAAGTTTTGATTTTTATGCAATTTGTGTTTTATTTGAAACTACCCTATATTTTTGTTTATTTTTTCCTTTTATCAATGTAACAATCCTTGTCATTTGATGTTTTATTGATTTGAACAATGAAACAGATTACAAACGAATCTAAATTGAACCAAATCGTTATTTACAGTTAGAATGTAACGTGGTTTATCTTACAACTTAGGAAGACATTACTACATATACTATATGAATCGTGTTCTTTCTAAAAATATGTTTTCAGGTGACATATTTGTGGCGTCACGAGGGCAAACTCAAGTGCTTATTGTCAGAGGAAACAGGTTCCATAAGGACAGGGCGAATCATGGGAAGATCTTCTGGCGATGCGGGAAGAAGTGCATAGGCTGCAGGGCTACTGCGGTCACCATAGGCGGGGAGGTGCTAAAGCTGAATGAGAGCCACAATCATCCTTAAACTTATTATGAAAACTGGTGAAGTAGGGAGCTTAGAACGGTAACTAATATTATAAGAGGGAAGTGCGGTTGCATGTTTGCATCCTCTTGACCGTTCAACGACATGAGCAATATTGTCGTAATTTATTATGTATATACTTAGTACATAATACAGAAATAGATATAAGCTACTTTATGTAAATTTATAAAATAAGGTAGTCCCCGTAGGACAGGATGAAAAATGTAAGGAAAGCCTTTAGTAACAGAGATCATAAGCTATGTTTCTAGCGTATCTTGCTGTATATATATATTATTGCTTTAAATTTATCAAATTACATTTTGATATAGAAATAGAAATTTGACATAAAATCCTAATTCCATAAATCTGTACATTATTATCATAATTAGAATGGTATTTATCTAAATCAATATTTCATTTATCTGTCTACATTAGTTTCAGGTAATGATGAATTGAATGTAACTATGTATCCATACTCCTGTATACGAACATAATAAAATTCTACCTTACAAAACAAGTATTGTATTGGTTTTTTAGCAACGATGTAACGGAGAAGGCATATACATAGGTGAGATCTTATTTGTTAGTTTTGGTATAAATATTGTTACCATTTATCTCCAAAACTTATATTAGGCAATTCAAATGCAGTTACATGTAAAGAATTGAATTTGAATTGGAGTTCATTGGTGACGCTACTTAAAAAGTATTTTCTTTTACCTATTTCATATATTGTCCTAGACATACATATACTAAACTACCTAAATTGAAATGCACTTTGGGCTAAAACGTGATATATTAATCTTATTCAAAAATTGTATAATTGTATGTCTAACTTCAAATATTTATTGCTTTAAATTTATCAAATTACATTTCGATAGGTTTGTTATATATAACACTTGCGCACTTTTAATGTACTTAATCTTACATATTTTTTTCTCTTTAAATTTCTTATAACATTAAGTAATACTGATTATTTACTACCACTTTCAAAGTGGTAGTCTAGTCTTGACGCTCGTTATAGCGCATGCTTAAATGAAAACGCAAGTTAAAAGTGCACGAATTTGTACAACATTTAAAAGAACAACATATTGATTCTTACGGTATGTTATAGAGGCAATCTTCATCACGAGTCGCTTCGGGAACCAAGCCCTGATGCTGGACGGGCACCGGTTCAGCAAGGCATTAGCCACTGACAGGAAGGTGACCTGGCGCTGCATCAAGAGGAACGGCGGCTGCAAGGCGCATATCATCACGTTTGATGACCAGATCATCAGGGTTACACCACACAATCATTCGTGAGATTCTTCGTTTGAACTGTTGAGAATTGAGCGAGACAGCAAGATAATATGAACTATTTAAGAACTGTATCACTATCAGATGTTCTGTATAAGAACTGTTTGCATTGTGATTTTAGGTTTTCTATAAACAAGCATTACATAAATAAAGTTTACCTATTTTTTATTTTGTGATAATATTATATCCAATTACATACATTGGTGGCATAATAACTTATTAAAGTAGCTACAAACAATTTTATTGATACTAACTAAACTAAATTACTTACTAAACTTCATGCCACTTCCCTAGCGGGCTAGGAATTGATACTAATATGAAGAATATTTAATATATGTAAAAAAATATTTGGTTAAATATTATTTGATGTTATAAATACACTTTTGTTTGTATAGTTTGGTATAAATAAAATATATATCATCTTATGTGATTGATAGTGCTTTTTTTTAGTATTATTTTAAGTTTTTTTTTTAATTTTTTGTGCATGTTATTTTAATACGTTTGTATATTTTAGATACATTTGTCTTAGAAAACAGTGACCAGTAGTTAATCACCAAGTTCATAGGTCGGTATTTTATAGTTATTTACATATACATATACTCGTATGTATAATTATTATGAGGGCTAAGCAAAACGACATACGACGTAATTTATGTAAAGTTAGTTTTTATTCAATATTGTTCAGGAGAGATTGAAAACTTTTTAAAAACGCGAGTCAATTCGCGTATAGTAACTAGTTGGAAATATAGCTAATAAATAAATAAATCCGTTGTTTACTATCCATATGTTCGAGTATAAATAATTTGTAATTTAATTATTCATCAATATCTTTTTCAACTAAATTCTAGATTTACAAGGTTGACTTTTTTCCAGTGGGAACCTTAATCACAAAGAAGAACGGCTCCCGGATCCTCATCATAAATGGATACAGGTTTAACAAGCACAGGGTTTCAGGGCCGAAGGTCATGTGGAGGTGCAACCAAAGGAACCATGGCTGCAAGAGCAAAGTCTGGACCTTGGAAGACACAATCCTAAAGTATTCCGCCTCCCATTTACACTGAGTTCTGATTATTTTGTACAAGCAGAAGGCTACGGTTTCACCCAAGTTCCTGTTCCCGTGGGTATACGGGGATAATATACTTATAGCCTATGTTATTCGCTGTTAATATAATATAGCTCTCCATTGGTAAAATATTTTGTATAATTGATTTAGTGGTATAGGCGTAAATGTTACAAACAGAGTCACGTACGTATTTATAGTATATTTTAATATACTACTAATGTGAAATGCCATAGCTATGCCGTTTTAGGCCTGGGCAATTTTAGTTCCTGAGATATGATATTGACTGGCTTGATGGCCCATTTGGTAGCGCCAAGAGTTGTGGGTTCGATCCCCACCCAGGACAAACATTCGTGTGATAAATATTTGTGTTTGTTTTAAGTCTCGGTGTTAATATCTAATATTTAAGTATATATTTGTAATACCACTGTTATTTCACACAAGTGCTTAAGCTACTTACCTCGAAGTCAGCTCAATGTATGTGATGTCGTCGGATTTGTTTAGATTTAAAGTCACGTATGTATACATGCGAGTTGATCTCAATTACTTATTTCTTATTTATATGACGTGAACTTTTAACAATAAGTCCTTAAGTTAGATATAAGATAATTATAATTCATTAACTTATAGGTAGTTTCTACATATAAAATAGACTTATTTACGTAGGTAAATAAGTCTATTTACCCGTAGGGGTAACTGTAAAATACTGTATAGATAATGTATAATAGAGAATTTCATAATGTTTTGTTTATTTTTTTTATTTATACTAATGCCACCCCTAATTTTTCGTTCTTTCATGAGAATTTCAAATTAATATTGTTTTATAAAAGGGTTATCTATTATATGTATACTATGTATATATAGACCCAATGTTGATTGATTCGCTCGATGGCGCATTCGGTAGTGACCCTGCCCCCATGCGCCAAGAGCAGTGGGTTCGATCCCCACCCAGGACAAACATTCGTGTGATGAATACTTGTGTTTGTTCTGTGTCTGAGTTACTCGTATATCCAATATTTAAGTATATATTTATAATAAATACCACTGTTCATTCAAGTGCTTAAGCTATTTACCTCGGAATCAGATCAATGTATGTGATGTCGGCGGATATTTATTTATTTATTAATCTTCTCTCTACAATACCGTAAAATTACATAACGTGGGCGCGTGTTTATTACATATACATACATACACTACATAACATATATTTTGTAGATAGTGCAAACAATTATGATTTCCATACCCATTTTATTACCCGCCATTAAACAACATTGTTCTTAAAGATCATCTTAATATTACAGTACACTGGATACCGAGCCGGTACAAAAAGAAAAATATGCTCATGGTTAACGGGTACACGTTTTCCGAATACCGTCCCAATTACTGGTACTGCACCAAGAAGAGCCAGGGCTGTCAGGTAAAGGTGAGGACCCACGCTAACCAGACTCTGAAGCAGATCATCGGGGACCACACGCATGCACCCCCCAAATACCACATCACTACTGATGGACAGTTTATCAAGCTGGGATGAAGAACTGGCAGCGTAGAGTAATAAATTTAGGGAAATATATTGTTTTATATATCTTGTTAGTTTCATTACCCTGTTTAATATCGTGCAGTGCCTTAATTTTAGGTTCCAAATAAATCCTTGCCCGATCTGGTCAGGAAGGGGAAATGTTTTTAACCGCTAATGAATAAATATTAAACTAATAGTTTATAAATATTATAACGTGTGTTTTGATTAGTTTTTACAACTATCTGTACATGATGGCTCTAGAGGGCGGTTGAAATGTATTAATTGATATATATCACTCAATATACATTACCAGCACTTTTTCCTTTTCACGTACTAACAATATATGACGTATTATTAATCCGTGTGGTATGATTATATTATTATAGTGATAGGTTAACGCTTAAGATACAAAATTTAACAGTCACGAATTCAGAACAAAATGTATAAAGTACCCCTTGTTTCAGATATCGTTACAGCGATACTGCGGGCCCGCTTCGCGAGGGAGTCCACGAACATCTATATTGGTGGCCACAAATACTTCAGACACTCCCGCTCCCTCATCGGGGACCGCATCAGGTGGACCTGCTCCAAGAAACACAAGCACAAGTGCAAAGCTTCAGCTGTGACGATAGACGGCGTGGTCGTCTCCACCACTGGACTGCATTCTCACAATTAGGCTGTTGAAACGGGACTAGGAAATGTAAACTTGTATTAAAAAAAAGCATCTGTTCCTTCCTCATCTTTCTTCTTAAAATGGTTTTTATGCAAGCGGTTGCGATGATACCGAAAACCGGTTGCGCACCGCTTGAAACCGGCTTTGGTTATCGCCATTTCTCAAATATGGTGTTTCTTCGTAATATTTCTTAAGATCTTCTTTTTGGGATCCTGCTATGGATATAAAGTTATTTTATTTAAGATGATGCATTATACTGATATAGGACTTACATCGTTTGGTGCTCCCATTTATTGTGTGTATTCGATCTTAATATAGTGCATCATGGACAACATGCCAGAATCGTAAGAATGTAATTCTATCACTTTCATCGCTTGGTGTAAGTAACTATTTGGTGATATTATACCTTATACCTAAATAATGAAACCGCTTAATAACTTGCAATATTAAATGTGAAGTAAAAATCGAATAGCTAACAACAGTGTCGGATATACCGTAAGACCCAGTAGCCACCGTCTAACAAGTAAGTAATCCAAAAGTTTACTATCACTCGCTACTTTGAGTGCGTATACGCCATGTAATATGCTCACTATAGCATAATTCAATATTGTTGACACGTCTAGTACTTCGACCAATAATTGTTGATAATAAGATTCGACTTTATCTTTTTGTGCATTAATAGATTTAAAAAATCGTGAAATAACGGAGCAATTAAAAGAATGGTGAAGATTGTTTTTAAACAACATTCATCTGCTAGAGTTTAACCTTTGCATAATATTTGATGCAATTTTTTTCAAAAATATATTATATTTACATTTATGTTACGTTTGTTTTAAATAAGAAATGCCGGAAAATGTTGGCAAGCTTTTACTGCTCTTCCTTATTTACATAGTCATTTGTGACGTTAGTAGATTTCTATTATACAGAAATGTATAATAAAAAAATACCTATATCTAATGGGTAATTGGATGAATTACACAATAGGTATAGGTATTTCAGTAATTCTAGATAGATGTCGTGATCATTTCCATCTAAAAAGTATTCCGTTTTTTTTTCAAACAATAATTATGGAGTTTTAAAATTTTACTCTTTACAATTTTGTAAGAATTTGAATTTAAATATGACATGGTCATACGTGATATTGTATAGATATAGCGGGATTTGTAACATCTTCCTATTGATCTTCTATTCTGTGTGTGTCTTATCTTTGTTTTGTTGCAGAGTTGCTAGGGATAAGATTTTGGTTATAATTACACAAATGTGTAGAAATTAATAAAATTTGTGGATTTGCATAATGAAACAAACATGTATCGTTTCTGCAATAGTCCAAGATAAACATAGATAAAAAAATTATGACTACACAATATTAAACTTTTCAGAGACAAAAACCAACCAAAGAAAATTTTCATGGAAAGTTGTCTTTAATCGACTGCAGTATGCTGCATATTTTATACCAATGTTAGTTGTCTGAAATAAATAACAGAGCATATAAACAAGTGAAAATATACATTTTTGTCTCATTATGTCAAATTAAATAAGTTTTTTTTATGTTTTTTGGAACAATGTTTACTTGTCTACTTAATTTTGTATTATCAATGCATTATACATTGCCAATCCAAAAGTATTAATTATAGTTAGTTTTAATTAACATGTTTGTTGCGTTAAGTTTTCCTACTATATTTAAAAAAGGCGGTAGGTGCGTATTAAAATTTAATATATTTTTATACTATTTAATGTTAATATAAATGTTTTAACAATGATATTTAGACATTCCAATCGATAATACAAATACGTTGTAAGTTTTGTTAATTGTTTATTAAAAAAAAAGAATATGTTGCGGTAAGATTTATAATGTTACCTACCAAAGGAATTCTTTTTTGTCTTATATAATATATTAAAATAAAATATTTATATATAAATGTAAGTTAAATGGATTTGGAAACAATTTTGGAACGAAATGTGATCAAAATTTGAAAAAAATAGTTATTATATAGTTGATATACTTAGTGAGTAAGTATTATTCATAATTATGGTAATAAAATTATTCTTGACTACATAATATATTATGATTATGCCTTTCACGACTTTTCGAATCTTTACACAAATAGGTTATCTACTAAATGGTTTGGTGAAGCAAAAATATTATAACATTTTATTAAAAACTATCGTTTTCATTGTGGTTTTATGATTTTTACACTCAGCTAAAAAAAAATATAGACAATAAAATTTTCTCATAATATAAGACATCTTACATCCCATCGTCTTCACTATCATATAAATAAATGATTCTAAAATGATAATATTTTAGACTAGATTCAGTATTCAATTTTTTTTTAATTATTACAAATCTTGATAATTGGCTAATACAAAAATATTGTCTCGAAAAATTATAGCATGACTAACTAGAAAAAGAAAAAGTTCTTCAACTTCATAAATCTAACCAGTATCAAGAAAAAAGTTAAAGTAATAGCGCCGTCGGATTTAAAAGGTTATTTTTTTTAAATTCACAATATAATTTTTTTTAGTCGCCCAGATGATAAAGCTTCATACTGGCGTGGAAGTTCTCCTATGGCAGGGGCACTCTTACAACCGTAAGAGGCAGACACGGTACAACAGGCTGCGGTGGTTCTGCATTCGATACCATAGAGGCTGCCGCGTCGCTCTCGTCACCAGCAAGGACCTGAAGCCGGTAGACTGCATCGGGGAGCACGACCATCCGCCCACCAAGTACCATAAGGGACACGGAGGAGTGTACTTTAAATTATAACAGTCAGAGACGTAAAGGTAAAAGTTTAACGATAGTTTTCCACCGTGAATTGAAATAGCGTGCTGTATCGTCGAGTTGAGGAAAATATAGATTTTCATCTCAAGTGTTTTTTTTTCTAAACCTACTAAGTCTAAGAAATATATTATAGCAACTACTTAACTTATTGATAGATGAATTGTTCTGAATACGATTTCGGTTTCTGAATCTTTCGCGAAAAACGTCTTAAACAAAAAACAGATTTTGTGGAATATCGTAGTTAATAAATATATATATATATATGTCGGCGTTAAGCGATGCCAGCGCCACCAAGTGGCTAGTGTATTAATTGGAATGGCAGCGCCACCACGCGGCGCTTGACGGAGTCTACGACGTTGTGCCCGGCAGAAGCGAGCTTACTTTGCGTACGACCACCGAGCAGTAAACACGTCTGGAAACTGTCACGCGTTCCTAGGTTTCCTAGTACCTAATTCAGTCATCAGTGCTAATTATTGAGTGTAATTAAAATAACCTTGATTATCGTACCAGGGTTTGACCGACATTACCCGTCGTAACGCCCATAGCCGTCAATCAGCATGGCGGATAATAACGAAATAGAAAATCATTCTCCGTTATATGTTTATATATATAGAATTAGGGAATGCAAATCTCGCGAGATTGGGCTCAAGCGAGATCTCGCGAGAGTATGAAAATCAATCTCGCGAGATCTCGGCAATTTCGAGATCTCGCGAGATTAGCAATTTTGTGTTTGTTTTTTTCAAATAATAACAATATTTGAATAAATAAGGAAAATAATAATAAAAACTATAAGTATGTATTATAAAAACATTTATTTTCACAATTTTTTTCAAGACTTTTTTATGCATTAAACATAGATTGACGTAACTGTCTAAATTTTTTAAATAAACTTTTAAGTAGTATACTTTTACGCTTGTACGTATTTATCTATCAAATAACAATAAAATAAATTATATCAAACAATATCTACTGAGTACCTACAGTAGAACATCGAAAATTACAGATTAATAATTAACAAAATATACTAATTAAATGAAATATTTGTTCAATTAAAATCACAAATCACTATGTATTACAATTTAAGAATTATTTTGAAAATAGCTCCTTAAGAAGCACAAAATGTCCAAAGAGTCGTCTGCTAAACGGCTTTTTATTTTCGGATTAATTTTTGACCAATCGCACGCACGCATGAGGCAATGCTGAGCGAGACCCCGTCCCGCGACCGCAACCTCAGGCTGCCGCCTCCCGCGCATATCGAAGGTCCGTTCGTGTCAGTTCGCGCGCTGCCGTGCTTCGAATGAGACGGTTTTCTACTCCAGTACAATCTCGTTAATCTCGCGAGATCTCGCCCCTTTTTTCGAGCGAGATCAATCTCGCCCAAAACGCCGAGATCTCGCGAGAACGAGATCTCGCGAGAACGAGATTGCATTCCCTATATAGAATAGATAGTGTGTATCTACTATTAAGCTAAAATATTAACCCAAAATTATTGTTCAACTTTTTGGGTTCTGATTTAAACTGATAATTCAACACCAATATTTTGGTTATGATGTTTATTTATTAAGTATATGATACGACTGGTGATTTATGTGACACCAATTATTTCATCAGCAGTTCTATGCTAATTTAAGTTGTATGATACATCATATTACTCATTAAAAGAGTAATTATCGAGATTTTTTTCGGAATCTTAGTTAGAAACACACTCCAAACCGGTGGCAGGATCATATTAAGTATCTGATCTTTTGAATTTGAAGAGTTTTAAGAGTATTTGGAATGTATTTGTAAAAATAAAGTATATTTCAACTTTGACTTTGACTTTGAATTATCGCAGGTAAAATCATCGTCATGACGAGAGGGGGGTCTTCCTTAAAGCTCGGAGACTACGTGTACAACAGGAGGCAGCTGGCCCGTAACAACCGGTACCGGTGGTACTGCGCTCGGTACCACAAGGGCTGCAAAGTGGTCGTCCTCACTGATAAGAACTACGTGGCCACGGAGTATTTAGGCGAGCACACGCATTCACCGCCACAGCTGTACGCTACGAGTTCCGGATATGTAATTATTAGAGCCAAGGATTAAAGAACTTTGACTGTAAGAGATTAATAAATAATAATAAATAAATATCCGACTACATCACATACATTGATCTGACTCCGAGATAAGTATCTTAAGCACTTGTGTTACGGATATCAGAATCAACATATACTTAAATATTGGATATTAACACCCAGACACAGAACAAACACAAGTATTCATCATACGAATATTTGTCCTGGGTGGGGATCGAACCCACAACTCTTGGCGCATGGGGCAGGGTCACTACCGAATGCGCCATCGAGCCAGTCCAGATTGAGACTCACCGCCTAATTTTTGTTTTCTGTTTTTCTTATACTATTCAAGGCAACATATATACGGGCTGCTTGGTAAGCGGCCATTTTTTGAATATGGTAAATTCGTTAGTGTTCGTGTAAATATTTTTTTTTAGCTAAGCGCAGTGGTTATTAGTGCCGGAACTCGATAAAGATGATCAAAAACCGAAAGTTGCAAAAAATATATTTGTTCATTTGGTTGAAATATGCACGTACATGTATATAGTACTTAGGGTTTTATATCAAATATACAGTATTATGAGACTGCGTTATATAAGAATATAAATTTAAGTTGTATAATTGTAATAAATTCCGGAAATTTAGAATAAGACATTAAATTTAAGTGGTATTGGTTTCTTATTTTTGTTTTAGATACGGTCAGGTAAAATCATTAATGATATATTAGCAAAAAAGCTTGGCTTTTTCAAAAATTTTGATAATCTACGCCATTGATCAGATTATGGCTGTCCATGCATATAAATATGCGTAAATAAAAATCTTATTCTTGTGTTGAGGTTAATACAGCTTTTTAATTTCAGGCATACTAGTCACGACTATCGCCGGTACCTCCATGTTGCTCCTGGACAACTACACATACAACCGCAAGACCACCACCAAGTCGAACAACTCCCTGAGGTGGTACTGCAGTAAATACCATAAGGGTTGTGTAGCCGTGATAGTCACCACCATGGATTTAGTACGTGTGGATTTTAAGAACTTCCATAACCATCTGCCTCCGAAGATTCATCGGACTGCGCATGGGTATTATTTTGAATAGTGGTAAAGTAATAAATAAGTGATAATATAAAAATTAATAATTGTGGTAACAACGGGAAAGTCATCTCCCTCATTTGCATGGGGTGCTGATACCACCCGGGCAGTATCTCTGGTCTTTTCAATTCTACGTATACGTGGATGTATAACCTTAATCCAATTTTGTTTTACTTTTTTTATTTCCACGTCCTTGACCAGACTTGTTAAATCAAAGATCAATGAAACGCATCCCACTCCGATCAGCGGAGCATTACTTTAATGAGTGTACGCGATCGCTTTATAAATTAAGATAACTCTGTCAGCTAGTTTTGCATCATACGAGTAGTAATAGACTTTTTATACGCAATTTGTGGTCTCCATTTACAAATGGTTCAGTATTATTATATTAGTAATTAGTAATAAAAAGTATTTCATATATTTTTGTATGTTTATTAGTAGCCGTATTTTTTAATAAATTAGGGCTGATTTTTTAACAGTCAGTTAAAAGATAACAATCGAATAAATCACAATCCGGATAATTGTAAAATGTCAATGCCTGTTTCCTAAGTAAAATACCGTATGACATCCGCAAATTGGTGACTTTATCAGTCAGTTAATTTATATCTGACCATTAAAAAATCGGCCCTTAACCTTTTACCCCAAATTAGTTCCAGTGTGGTAAAAAATACTTCACAGAGTCATGGCTCGGTAATACAATAAGTATAATACTATCCTCGTAAAATGCCCTGATTAATTAAGAGATGGTTTGTCAACTGTAAAAATAACATCGTCTAAAAACATTGCGTGTTTCATAAGTAGCATTTCCGATAGACGATGATCAGTACGAGAAGGCAAGGATCAGTTGTTTTATAACCTATCCGTGAGTTAACTTTAATGTGACCATTGAAAGATCAAGCAATAAGTTATGTGAAATTAAGACCAATATTAATAAAAATACGACATTTTAAAATCTGTATTATCTTTTTTCAGAAGCTGCAATTATACAAACGAAACGTGGACGAATTTTAAAAGTGGGCGATCAGAGATTCGTGAAGGATTACTCGAATGACATAAAAACAAGATGGCGATGTGTCAAAAAGACATACGGTTGTAAAGCGTTTCTGTTTACTGTTGAAGATACTATTCTGAAGATCGGTGGGGTTCACAACCATAATTAATAAAACAAGAAGCTCTTTTGAAACACCTTTATGGTACGGTATTGTAAACGAGAGCCTGTAAGTCAAACCTTACAAGGAAGTATCTATGTTACCCTCTTAAGGAATCGGTCTACTCAAATCTAGGTTTACTCTTGTACTTAAACTTTGTTTGTATTTGACTGCCATAAAAAAATTAATCCTATAGTTAAAAAGAGAAAATAACGTGTTAAGGAGTAGAATGATAATTATCTTAACTCCTGTATTTGAGAATTTTTGAGTATTTATTTTAAATCCTTGTATAGCAATGAAAGAATGTTCACTATGATTTGACTTTTACTTACTCTGAACAACCAAATTTCTCTAATGCTGGGGCCACACTAGCGTTTAACGTCAATGCCCATTATCTCGATAATTATTGCGATAATTTTTACCGCATTAAAAATGGGTGGCTACACTTCAACGGTCAACATGAATGCTCATTATTGGCGATAAAAACGGCGTTAAATTTACTTTAATAATTATGTGTAATGTGGCCGCTTCATCGCATCAATTCTCGCGTTAATCTCTTTGATGTACCGCCACTTGAGCTATCGCCTAATGGCAAATGGCATTGTTAATGCCATTGTCAAATTATCCCGTTAAGTTGTGGCTACACCTATGGTGAACGTCCATTATCGCGATAATTAATGGCATTTCTCGTTAGTGTGGCCCCAGCATAAGAACTCCATCCATTTACAAGAGTCATAATTAAAAAAATATATAAATAATTAGATTTCATAATCGTCATAGGAGGTTAAAATGAAATACTAAACTAGGATACTTGAATATGAAAGCATAGTTGTAAAATTTATTGATAAAATAATTAAGTGTGCCCATATCTCATGAATTTTTATTTTACTCCCTGAAACCTACATATATATAAATTATGCATTAAGTTGTATATATTTATGTATTGCGTAACTATATTATGATATAACCAATATTCGGTTGATCCAAACATCAAACATATTTAGCCAAAAAATTGAGATGAACACTGGGTTAAACAAAGCCATCATTCTATTTTGTTCTACAAACTCAATACATCATTACTCGACATTTTAGGCAAGGTATACCGTATATTATTTACCAAATTGCACGATGTACATATACTGTTGTAACATTTAAGTATAAATATAAAATTGAAGACAATTGAACATCCATTGATCTGAGTCCAATTTATCGAAGGTATTCAAATTCTCAGACATAGCTGAGACAAAGACATGTTTTTAATTCGCCCGATGCAGGGATCGAATCACCTTCTTTTATCCAAGGCGAAGTTTGAACTAGGTATTGTAGCATTAAAAGGGCGAAGGGATTGTCAAATATTGTTCAAATCTCCTCTAAACTTGTTTGAGTTGGTTTTTTTACTTCACAGAAGCCGTGTATGAGACTACTAGGCGTGGAAGGATCCTCAAGATAGGCCAGCAGAGATTTATGAAGGATTACTCTTATGGAATCAAAACTAGATGGCGCTGCTTCAAGAAAAACTATGGCTGCAAAGCTTTCATGTTCACCGTTGACAATGTCATTGTGAAGTGTGGTGGTGCTCATAATCACAATTAGTGTTTTCAGATCTATATTAATGTTGTTAGACAAAATATATTTGTGTTTATAAATGATTAAAAAAATTTGTTTAGACTTTGTTCATTACTTTCTATTACCCTATATTGGGGTTTCTCATTGATTATCTTCTTCGATCGTCTTCTTAGCGTTAAGTTTTATTCATAATCAGATTCCGCTTGGTATATGGTTTTAGATTTAACCTGTTAAAGTAAGGTATATGTTATTTGTATGTATTAAGTTATTAACAAAAGTAATTTTATTCCAGTGATGTACACATACAATAAACAAGGCAAACGTTTGGCTCTGGTCCTCGGGTACACCTACTACTGCAACTCCGAGAAGAGGATGCAAGGAGGCTGCATGTGGTGGCGGTGCACCCACGGGTATCCCTGCAAGTCTCGCTTCAAGTCAACCCCCGAAGGGAACGTCGTGAGGTTCACGACCTTGGAGCACACACACGAACCACCGCTGGTGGTCATGCGCAATGGATATCTGCATAAGATTAACAAAAAGACTTAATTATGAGATCGTTTGACTAGTTTAGAAGTGCAATCATTAATGAAAAGTTAAAAAGACAAAAAAAAACTTCTAATATTATTTGTTGTTGTAAGCTTGATTTTTCAATAGGCAGATAAAAAAAACAGTTAAGTATGTAAACATATGAAATACAAAACGAATTATATTAATAATAATATATAATAAATTCTTCAGACTGACACACCAATTCCCTAGTCCCAAACTAAGCTTATAAGATTGTGCTATGGATACTAGGTGAACGGATAGACATACTTAAATACGTTTATAAACATCCATGACTCGAGTACAAATATCCATGTTCATCACACGAAATATTTAGCGGGATTTGAACCCGCTACCCCTGGTTTTGTGGCCAGCATCTCTGACCACTCGACCAACGGGCCAGTCATATTAAAATATCATCGCCTGTTTCATAAGTGAAATACCGAATGATATGCAAATTGTTGGTTGTATACTTTATTGTTGGACAAATTTTTATCTGACCATTGAAAAATGCCTTTAGGTAGGTACTTAATTATTTGATGTAGTAAGATGCATGTGCTAGCTAATTCTTCGCTTTATATTAACATTATATATAAGAAAATATACATAATATTTAAGGAAAATTAGACGAAATTTAATCTCTAATGAAATGTAATCTTTTGTTGTAACATCTAATATATCTTTATGCTACTTCATCATTGTATCATTTGGAAATTCTTTATTAAACTGCCATTATTTGTAATTAATTAATAAGAGCGGTGGTGTAGCTCAATGGTAAGGACACGCGCCTCTTAACCGAGGAGTGCGGGTTCAAACCCGGGCACGTACCTCTTGATTTTCCAAATCTATATACGTATTTATACCACAAGCTCGACGGTGAGGGAAAACATCTTGATAAAACCTGCAAATTCAAACAACTTTGGCTTTGTAACCATGATCCAAAAATTGTCTGGTTTCCCAGATCGGCAGTCGCTTCAATGTAATTACCAGACTCGCTGAATCCTGAATCATGGTCTAAGCGGACCCCTTTAAGCACGGGACATAACGCTAGGAAGATGATGATTTGTAATTTTTTTGTCAGCGATTAGTTTTTGATTCATTAAATCGTGATATCAAGCTTACTCGAGTGTGATAGATACCAGAGGTGAAAGGAAGGCGGATCCTCTCCTCATTGGGTTTGACAAGTCTGACAAAAACAGACTTGTCCAACCTACCATTTATTGAAATAACTAAACCAGTTTCCTTTTAATTACATTTAAACGTAAACAGTACTATAGCGGTGGTAGCTTGATAGTAAAGTAACGCGACTCACGTGTAAGCTTCAACCCGGGCATCTAACTGCGGATTTTCCAAATCTATGCATTATTTATACCACTAGCTCCACGCTAGTGAGGGGAAACATTGTGGGGCAACCTGCACATTCAAACAACTATGGTTGTGTAACTATGTGCGATACTATTTGACTGGTTGCCTAAGGTTTGATACGTCAGATTAGTAGTTGCTGCAATGTAACCAGGCTTGCTAAATCCAGGATCGTGGACCAAGCACGGTGGTTCCTGGTGTTTTCCAACTAAATATAATATGAAGCGCTAATCTTTGTAATTATTATATTCTTTCAGTGTCATTTGTTTGGAACAAATCCGGAAAACAGCTAGCCTTGCTTGGAGGATATACTTACTACTGCGGCATTAAAGGTGCCAAGAACAATATCTGGAGGTGCACCCGCTGGGGAAACTGCAAGGCTCGCTTTATCATGACCGTGCTGGGGGAGCTCGTTGATGCACACTTGGAACACCTTCACAGCCCACCTTTGTTCGTCATCAGAAACGGGACTTATTACAAGATTTGAGGAAATATGGACTTGTATATGGGAATGTTATCCAGTGAAACGTTTAATTTGATTGTTGTATCTTTACAAGATGGGTAGCCATTTTGAAGCTGTCGTAAAAAAAAAAAACATTATAAAACTCTCTCTGTGTAGTGCTCACGGTGCCATTTGTTTGTGTAATAAAAGTTTATTTTACTACTTTATTTCATTTTTTTCTCTACACTGTGTACAGCTGTCGTTGATTTGTTCAATATTGAATTTTAACTAATAAACACATCCAAAGCTATAATTTATGTGAGTGTATTTATTTACATACATTATTAGAGTCTAGTCTTTTTTTAATATTTATATTATAAGATATCTGCAATCACACATTGCGAACATTTGGGATTAACATTTCGGTTCTCTCTGCCTACCTCGCTAGGGAAGTGGCGTGAAGTTTTAGTTAGTAAGTTAGGTTTAAAAAGCGCGGGGCGGTAGTAGTTTAATGATAAGGACGCGCCTCTTAACCGAGGAGTGCGGGTTTAAACCCGGGCACGTACCTCTGGATTTTTCAAATCTATGTACGTATTCATACCACTAGCTCGACGGTGAGGGAAAACATCGTGATGAAACCTGCAAATTCAATCAACTTTGAATTTGTAACCATGATCCAAAAATTGTCTGGTTCCCCTATCTTACATAAGGTTATGAAGGTCAGATCGGCAGTCGCTTCAATGTAATTACCAGACTTTTTAAATCCTGGATTATGGTCTAAGCGGACCCAGTCTAAGCACGGGACATAACGCTAGAATGATGAGTTAGTTCGGATTAAATAAGTTATAGTCCATCTAGGTATAATATTTTTCTTGTATTATTATGACTATTCATAGGAGCTTTTGTGAAGCCTACATGAATAAAGATATTTTTATTTCTATTTCTATCCAAGTGTAGAGGTTAGTAGTTCTACTAGAATCATAGTTCAAAAATATTCATGAACTATTTTACCATTAAACTCTTGTGGTTATGATCACAATGGACTAGATCCTAGATTTATTATTTTATATATATACATAATAACGTAAAACGTATTGGGTTGGTGATTGCTTAAGTGACGTCATAACTTGTAACTACTTTTTTACGGTTTTCCATCTTACCTAAATTTTGGATAAGAGTGGTAAAAAGAGCTTATGCTCCTTGGACTCTTATGGCCGATGTCTGATTAGATTATGATGTCTGTATGATATGAAAATGTGTTTAAAACTGTCTGTTTACAGTGATCTATGTGAAGAACAAGCACGGCAAAGAGTTGGCTGTAGTGGCCGGCTACACATTCTACCGGGACAATCGTCGCAAGAGGACCAACGTGTGGCAGTGCAGCATGTCAGGCAGGTGCCGCGCGCGCTTCACCACCAACAAGCGGGGACACGTGCTGCGCGCCACCTGCCTGCACACGCACGACCCGCCCTGCATCGCGATACATAATGGCGTCCTGATCCGGTTCTAAACTTTGAAGTTCATTGGAAGAGAGCCATGTCTAGCTGTGGACGAGAATAGGCTGATAACGATGATTGTGATAATTATGATAATGGTGATATTGATTATGATGATGATGATGAATGTCTTTATGACGATTTCGTCCGGGTGGACGTTGTTATATTAGGTAGGACAGGAGATTGTCTGTTACCGTAAATAGTCTCTGTACAAAGTTTCAAGTCAGTTTCCAAGTAAATTAAAAAAAATTGTAATAAGGGAATGTTTTTTTCGGAGCCTATGCCGTTAATCAGGAGAAGCTTATTTCCAGCAGTGGTATAGGATAATCTGATAATGATAATGACGATTAAATGTATGTATTGTAAAATTATTTGTTGCCCGTTGTTCGCGACTTCGTCTGTGTATGTCGTTAGGGCTTAAGAGATTTTCTGTTACCATAAATGTTTTGTACAAAGTTTCAAGTCTGTATAATAGAAGTCGTGTTTTCAAATACCTCTTTTTAGTTCCTACTTATAATTACTGTTTTTTGATTAATTAAATCATTAATCTTCGCTATGGAAAATATTGTTGTATAACAGTTTAAATGATATAAGTAAAGCGCAAACTTTTATCTACACAATTTAAATCATAGAAGTAGGTAAATCCCGAACTGTATCTTTAATAAATATCTCATAGCTAATCATTCCTAATACTGATTTTATGAAAATTTACAATAAATAATGTTTATTAAAATAGTCGCATTTTATAATTCGATCCCAATGAACAAAAACGTCGGGTATCTACAAAATATTAATTTAAAAATTAAATAAATATATATCCGACTACATCACATACTACATCGATCTGACTGTGTAAGTAGCTTAAGCACTTGTGTTACCGATATCAGAAACAACAGTGGTATTACAAATATATACTTAAATATTGAATATTAACACCTAGACACAGAACAAACACAAATATATATCACACGAATGTTTGTCCTGAGTGGGGATTGAGTCCATAACTCTTGGCGCATGGCGCAGGTTCACTACCAAATGCGCCATCGAGCCAGTTTTGTCAGAAATACACTTATTTTTTAAGAGGTGAGTCTGCTTCTTCCATTATTTTCCCAACAGGTTGCCTTGAAAAACTAGTTGTTATTGATTGAAGCTTGTTTAACGTCTTTCAGTGATATGGGCCCTGAACCCCAACGGGAAGGAAGTGCTAGTGGTGAACGGATACAGCTTCTACTGTCAACGCAAGTTCAGCAAGTCCGACCAGTGGAGCTGCACAGCCGGCTGGTCCAACTGCAAGGCTACCATCATCGTCGATAAAAGCAGACACATCATCAGAGCCAGTTTGGGGCACTTGCATCCGCCTAGGAGTTACATCATTAAGGATAATATCTTTATTAAAATTTAGTTACCATGGCCTTGGGTTCCTCTTTAATTTATCTTCAGGTGACGAACTATTCTGTGCTGATATAAAAGTAGTCTTGTTATTTGGATAAAGATGGCATTAAGCAAGTAATCTACGACTGCATTATGTTACTGCAGGAATTAATATGTATAAAATACTTAGTTAAAAGGTAAATGTGTGTGAAGTGCCATATTATTTAATTACACGTGGAAGTAGATCTTATGAATCCTTTTCTTGTAAAAAAAATTCATCGAATAATTTGATATTTCATATTGTATTGCAAAATATTAAAAATTAAAACTTGTGTTAATACAAAATTACATTTATTTGTTTTTACTCCTTATTTTTTTTTTATTTCGCGTTTTTTTCCAATTCGCTCCAGCGGTGTCTGATGGAAAGTATGTCAAAAGCGGTCACTTACACCTTACTATGTTTATTACACTTGTACTGTGTGACTCCTGCATTTTTGCTTGCAGATTAGAATTCTAAAAAATAAAATAATTTTATAGTAATCGTTTTTCATGTGGTGGTGGTTATTTCGATATTTAAGTACATCCGTAATCACAGACGATGTGATTCGCCCATCGCACAGATTTAAGTCATATGCTCATATTTATGTACGCCGTTAAAAATACTATTGCTTGTATAATACCTAGATTTTTCATTTGCAGTTAAATGGGTGCGTGGCGTCGGAGGCAAGGAGATCCTTATCATCAACGATTATACCTTCTACTGCCAGAGAAAACTGCATAGAACAAACAATTGGTGTTGCACCAAGAACTCTCGGTGCAAGGCTCGAGTCACCGCCACCAAGAATAATGTCATCATCCGAGGCTCCATATACCACAACCATGAGCCAGGGGAATACGCTATTAGGAATGGAATTTATTTTAAATTGACTTAGCGTATTTTGGGCTTCCTATGCAACATAAGTGAGTTATGTAATAGAGACTTATTTTAAATATTTATATCATTGTCATCAGGCAACGTGGTTCCAAATAGTTCCGATATAACAAAACTAGGATTATTAGAGAAATAGAAAAAATATATAGTTAACATTTCATGTAAAGTTATTACATATCTTTATAATATAACGATTTGTGTTACAAGTCAAAGTGCATCGATACTGCAGTTAATTATGGTGAAGTTTCCTAATGTTTGGTAGAAACTATATAACAATAAAATATTTTTATTTCTATATTACGCCGTGTTTAATAATCTTGGCATTATTTGTGGTTGCTACGGCGAAATTCATCATGTAATAAAAGTGAACACATAAATTTAAGAATAGAAGAAGTTACGGTATGAATGGATCATTAAAATTGTTCTTCTTGAAACATTTTCTGGATATTAAAATTTTTTTTTTTGGAAGATATTATTTGTATATGTTGATATATTGTTTGATGGGATATAATTTAGACTTTTTATTTTGTCCACATTTTTAGTCAGATTTTCATTGTCTTTTTATAGTGAATGGATACCGAATATTTGTGTATCTGACTACGTATCGTATAGCTTGGTGAGTTTGATCTGTTACACGTGCTAATTAGGTAAAATATTTTGAACAGATTGGATAAAAGACGGAAGCCACTTCTGAATTTGGTGTCAATATTAAAAACGGTTAAATGTTATTCTATCGAAATCCATTATCTACGGTCAGGTTAGTTACTTAAAGGTTTACTTGCACTTAATGAAGTGTTTTTAACGTATCATTTAGTTTTTGCTACAGGTAACTGAGGTATTCTTTTAACTTAGTTCATCTGTGGCAAAGTTAACTTATCTATAAGTTTGTATATAATTATCTAATAAGTTTTTTTTTAATATCGGGGATTCTTACGAATATTTGTAGAAAGGTAAAAAGTATAGATGAAGAATTAAAGTATTTTGATTAATTTATAATTTATATGTTAGAAATATAATTCATACAAATTACTTATGTTTGATATAGATAGGAATATAATAAAATCGAGAAATCGAATGATCGAGATTAAACGGTATTTGTATATACGCTTTTCAAATGAACTTTAGTGTATGTTCTTTAGGCAGATCTTGAATAATGTGTAAATGAATATTAATTCCACCCTCACCATGTAAAACAGATTAGACTAAGAATATTTATGCGAAACAAATTTATACATTGTTAATACAGCGATTTTTTTAATAATTCGTATTTTTTTTTTCAAATATCTATGTACGCTGGTCGGTATTGAAGAATAAAGTAGTTTATATATATTTTTGTAGAATATTCTGAATTCAGGGCTTGCATATATTTTTTATAATAGTCTCTCTATTTACTTATTAGTTCAATTTTATAGTGGTTCACGTACAAGTCAAATAAGCACGGCAGTTGACGCTTTACTACAAATGGAAGTATTGAGAAAACTTTTGTAGTTTGTCCCATGCTGGTCTGGGACTTAAAAATAATGTGCCAACTGTGTTTCATGCCTAGCTTGTCGTAAAAGGCGACATGGTATATGGGGTTTAAGTATGTGATTGTGTAGGCGACGAGCTAGCCACTTGTCACTACGTTTTCACAATTTTCCATCTAACCCATTCCAGTTTTATTGTTGGCTGAATGTTTGAGTGGGCTTGCCGCCCCTTTGACTCTGCCTCAGTTATAGTCCTTATGAGATTGTTAAAACGATAGTTCATTTGATTTTTTTTTTATTGGAAGTTACATTAAGGAGCCTGATGTAGAATCATAACAGATTAATCAACATGATTTTAGTATCAAGATAGATTCTATGTCCTTAAGATATGAACAAACTTGTATCAGTCCGCTCATCTTCACTGATCTTCCTGATCTTCCAGAATGCGTAGTGACCTGGCTTCTGAACCGGCAAGGCAAGGAGGTGGCTCTGATCAACGACTACACGTTCTACTGCCACAAGCGATACAAGTATACCAGTCATTGGAGTTGTACCCGCTGTGCTTGTAAGGCGCGCTTCACCACCAACGGGTACAAGGAGGTCGTCAGGGTCTACCTGAAGCATAACCACGTGCCGGCTCGGTACTTCATCAGGGAAGGCATTTGTTATAAGTATTAGGATGTTGAGTGGGTCGTTGAGTATCTAATGCATTCCCCATTAGGATTTAAGACATTTTGGGGTGAAATATGTCCTATAAGCTTGTGCTATACTTAATCCTCTGTATGCGTAAACCGACTGTAATTATTATAGCAAAATAATGTCTCACTTGTGATGTAGTATCTATAAATTAGAATTAGATCTACACTAGTATTCATTATCTGTGGTATTATGTACCTTTTGGAAATTAATTATGAGATTTTGCCTTGTGCACCGCAATATTATATTAATATAAAAACCTACTTATTGAAAAAGCAATTGATAAAGGCTGAGGCATTTTAGAGAAACGATTGTGATGTGACTTTAATTCTTCATTGTGACTTTAATACTTCATATGAATACATATTTCATATATATACATTTAAGGAGTGCGCTCTGAAAGAAATAAAGAGAGAAGGATATGAGATAAATAGAAAGTTCGGTTACATAATGAACAAAAAACATGTATTTGCTTGTAGCATCTTGTTTATTCAATGCAGATACTACTTATATATTTATTACACTTTGATCTCAAATCAATGCAAATGTATATGAATTAAAACTATTTTGAAATAATGCACAGATTTTTTAATCAAATTATCTTTTCTCATCTATGTTATTAAGTAGCTGCTTTGATTCTGGGTTTAAGTATTTACTTTTTACTGTGGCCTTATACTGTCAACTTACCCGATACTAGCTGTGCCCGCGGTTTCACCCGCGTTTATGGTTAATGTTATATAGCCTATAGCCTTCCTCGATAAATTAACTATACAACACAAAAAAATTCTTTTTCCATTCGGACCAGTAGTTTTTGAGACTAGCGCGTTCAAGCAAACAAAGAAACCAACAAACTCTTCAGCGTTATATATCAGTCAGTTTATGATGAGAGGTAAACAGTTTTATTAGGAGGTATATCTAGCTCATGAAGGCTTCAAAGGTAGACTAGGTAGACTTTTTTATCGTAATAGACAGGCACTTGACAAATCAGTATAGAATATATAAATTGAGCCTATTGAAGTTGAACTATAAGCAAGTGCTATTCCATTTTTTGTGCTTAGATATAATAATTCGACCACGTAATTTCATTATTTATATTACCTACATTCAAATTCCAATTCTGAAAAACTTATTGTAGGCCCTAAAAAATTACTTATACTTAGATCGTAAGTGTCGAAAAATCTTTAAGAAATATCAATGAACGGCTACAATATTTCCAGCCTGTGCAAGCATGTTGGGATGTGTAAAATTTAAAGTCAATATTTTTCAGTGATCTGGGCCAGAAGGTGGACTGGCCACGAGACCATCATCATCGGCGGTTTCAGCTTCTACTGCGGCAGAGAGCTCAGCAGCACCAACCATTGGTACTGTTCCATGAGGACTTCAGCGCGGTGCCGAGCCAGGGTCATCACGGACAAGGGCAAGCATGTGTTACACGCCAATCTGGACCATTGCCACGATCCACCTAATTTTACTATACGGAACGGGATTTATTATAAAATTTAAAGATGGAGAGGATTTTCCTTGGGATTTGTTATGTGAACGACAGATGTTTCTGCATTGAGAATTCTTCTTTGAGAATGTGTGTTAAATATGTTTAATATGTTTTACATCATAGATATTTAATTGTATTGATTAATGTTTTGTTAAGAAGACGAAGAATAAGTTCAACGAAATTTACCTAAATATGTTATTTGTTAACATGTGAAGAGAATTAATCAACAATATCAAATATGAAAAAAAAAAAACTGTATTTGTATATCATTATCAGTTCTCGGATATATGATACATTATATGTTTACATCCAGTGTTGCATTGTGATACACAATTTACCGCATTCTATTTTGTCTCTAGCGGGATTTGAACCTGTTGTCTTTGGTTATGTTATCAGTGTCACTATTCACACGACCTAGCGGTCTATAAAAAAAATGTTAGATTAGATCGAGTATTTATGTATACGACAAACCGTGTGTATAATCATAGTATTGATTGTAATTTGAATGTGTCTTTGAATGAAAAATTAACTAAAATATTAATATTAATTTATTAATAATTTTCAATAATTTCAAACACAATAAAATTAATGTACATATTTTGTTTTAAATTTAAATTTTCGCGCGCACCTTTTGGCTGCGTCGGCCATTTTGTATTCATGCGCTCGCGCGCAAGCGCAGTACATTCAAAGACGCGCGCGCGAATATTCGCTCTTTGTTTTGTTTCCCGCGGTTTTTTAATCACTGTCGTAATAATGGTGCTGATTCGATATGAATTGCTGTAACCAATTAGTGTTTTATATAGTATATGTAATTGTGACAATTGTTTATATTGTTGAATGAAGTATTTTTGCAACTACCCGCATTATATAACATTTTGTATATTTGAAATATTTAGAAGCTGTATATTGTATAATTAAATTCAATAAAATTTTCACCTAATGTACTTATTTGATTATGTCTTAAATATAAAATTGTTTAAATATGCACATGTAGTAATACGTGATGAAGTTAAGTAATTTTTATTGTGGTAACCGGAATATCGGCGGCTGGTAAGTGTAGTACGTAAGTTTCTATACACTTTTTACATTTGAAATATGTTTGTATTAACTTGTGTATTTTACAGAATTTACTATATTTTAACGTTATCGTTGCACGTCCGTTTCGAGCAACAGTTACTGTGTGGCTTAAAGCTCCGTTCACGAAAGCTCCCCTAATAACAAACCCTAATAGCTGCAGCTTTTAGCCCTTTGTGTAAGCTCAGGTAGACAGCCGACAGATGTTCGCCACGTTAGGGTTCAAAAGCAGGGGAGACTAGCCGTTACGAATATAAAACTTTGTGTTTATCTGACCTTGTCATAAAGGATCAGTTGCTATGCTACAAATATTTTTTGTGTATCGAGGATTTAAGTTACCGCTCAATAGGAAGGGAGGGATTACTTGATATCCATTTCAATGATTTTCAATGCACTTTTATGCTATGTGTATAATTTTATACGTATAATAGGGATGATGACTACATTAAAAAACTATAATTCTGTTTAGTCCGTCAGTTAGATTATATAAAAATACTAGACACATATTTTTCGCTTTATTAAATTGACAAAAAATCACAAAGATAAAGAGCATCAAAGTTTTGGAGTGGGGGCTTGCGACGTCACTATTTAGTAAAAAATGTTTGTTTGACAAATAAAAAAAAGAATACGTGTTCAATATTTTTTATAACCTAACTCATGGACTAAACATAATTTTTTAGTCATCTAGCCTATTGATTTTGATTTTTAATGTTTCACTTATTTTAGCAGAAACGTATGTGTTGTGTAAATATATTACTTAAGATCTACGAACGATGTGTGAACCGACGAATTTTTTACATCATCTTGTGGTAATCATTTTTCTGTGATTTAAAATAACGTACTAATATTGTTGAAATTATAAGTCATGAATTGAATTTAAGATTGAATTATATGAATGGATTGACTGAATATATAATTTCATTCTTTCGGGAGACAGGAATAAAATAAAATAATAAAACCATTTGGTGTTACTTATTTGTCGTAATCCTTAGTATATTTTTTTATTTGTTTTTTTTTTTTAATGTTGTGCTATATCTGTATTCTGTATCTGCTTTTGAGTACCAAGAAGTTTATAAATACCTATTAAGAGAAAAGCATGTGTGTATGTATATGTGTAAGTATAAACTGCATAGCATAGTGTGCAGTCACCATTATCAATTTGTTCGCTCCCCAATTAATAATGAAAATAAAATTTATCAAACAACGTCTTTAGCACGGTAGTGTTGGCTTTTGTTTTAAATAGGTGAGCTTTACTGTGTGTTATAACTAAGAGGTGTGCTCATAAAAGTTATTTTGGTTTTAGTCACATTCGTGAAGAACCCCCGCGGCCTGCCCATGGTGGTATCCGGGGGATACACCTTTTACTGCCATCGTCACCAGGTGGTCACCGACTATTGGCGCTGTACTGGCAAACGCTGCAGGGCCTCCATCAAGACCACTAAGGATGGCGAGGTCGTAAGGACATCTTACCTCGTACACCACCATAAGAAGCCCTCGTTTTTCATCCAGGATGGAGTGTGTATCCGACTACATTGAAGTCGGAGATGGAAAGAAATATCTTTAGATGTAGTGACACCAGCTGAACGTTAACCGTTTAAATATACCACTACTAACAACTAAAACTTTACGCCACTTCTCCATAGTCAATCTTTCGTCATCCATTCTTTCCGCATGTCCAAACCACCGGAGCATGCCTCTTTTTACCTTGACTCCAACGCTGTCTTCCAGACCGACTCTCTTTCTTACATCATCATTCCGAACGCAGTCTGTGAGCGATACACCGCAGATTGTATGCAGCGCACGCATCTCGACCGCGTTTATTCTACTTTCATGCTCTTTCTGCCGTACTCAACTCTCGTTTCCATATGTTAGTGTAGGAATCAGCACCGCATTGTAAATAGCAAGCTGGGCCGTCTGGCTTAAGACTTTACAGCTTAGATGTTTTCCTAAGGCTCCATTCACTCTATTCCCTGCATTCACTCTTCTATCTTTATCAGCGGAGTACCTTTCATCTCTGCTAAATGCACATCCTAGATATACAATTTCATTCACCTATTCCAGCACTACATCATCAATTGTTATCCTTGTTGCCATTCTGGTTTCATCTCTTTTAAACACTATAATCTTTGTTTTCTTCGCATTAAAATGTAAGCCTTGGATGCCTAAGGAGAGCCTTTCAATGTTGTGACTAGTTGCTGCAAATCCGATGCCAACTCTGCTAAAAGTACGGCATCGCCCGCGTCAAGCAAGCAGTTCACAACTAAGTCACCCATACGCATCCTTCGGAGACAATGGTCGAGATATAGGATAAACAGCAGAATAGACAGCACGCCTCCCTGCCTTACGCCAATATTTACGTCAAACCATGGTGACAGGCTGCCGTCCACTTGCACACATCACGTACAGTCCACATAGGTGGACTGTGCAGCACGAAGTAATGCTCCGTCAAACCCATATCTCGGCAATATGTCCCAAAGATCTTTTCGTACAACCCTGTCAAAAGCCGTCTCCAGATCCACAAAACCGCAAAAAAAACGTTTAAATATAATTGACCTTAATATAACTTTTAAGTGCAAGGCCAAACAAAACATTTTACGTACATATATTGTGGAAATTATAAAGTCATACTTATGTATGAATTAATTATAAATTATTAAAACATTTGGTGTTACTTATTTATCATATTCCTTAGTATATTTTTTTAATTGTTTTTTTTTGTTGTGCTATAATTGTATTGCTTTTGAGTACCAAGAAGTTTCTAAATACTTATTAAGAGAAAAGCATGGGCGTATGTATAAGTTTAAGTATAAACTGCACTCTATGCTACTATGCACTATGCACATCCAAGCTAATTTATTTATTATCAGTTTGTTCGCTCTCCAATTAATAATAATAGGCATTAACTTGTTAATCCGTTAATTAACGAAGTTAACAATCTGCTGAACGGATTAACTTGAAAAGTTAACTGCTAAAATGTTAGCGCTCTTGTAAGCTTTCGTTAAATTAAACTTTCGTTAATTTTGGTCCGTTACATTAGTCGTGTGTTGATATACTGTCATTTTAAATCAAAAGTTGAAGATGCTCTGAATAAAGAAAGGGAAGCAAATCAAAAGGAAATTATTCGTATTATCAGAAGTAGCAATAATGAAGAGGAAGGGGATGATTTATATAGCACTGTTACTTAATTTGAAGAAAATAGGTCAAGAAGTCTCTGAGAAATAAAGCTCACAATATGATAAGAACTTCAAAGTCGAAAAAAACGAAGACAAAATATTTTTTTATGGATGCTGCTTTTCTAGGAAAACCAGTTTTAATTCATCTTTTTATTTATTTATACTAAATATAACATTGCTATCCCGTCTAGTGCTGCAGTAGAACGTATTTCTTCTATAGGCATAGTTATTTTTCGGGCGAAATGATTATCGCTGTCGGATGTCAATTTTAATATGCAAATTTTTATGAATTATGCAAAATTACCATTTAATAATATCTACCTATAAATTATAAATAAATTGTCTAGGCTGACACACCAATTCTCTAGTTCCAAACTAAGCTTAAGCTTGTACTATGGATATTATTCGAACGGATAGACATACTTAAATACGTTTATAAACATCCATGACTCGAGTGCAAATGTCCATATTCATCACACGAAACATCGCTAGCGGGATTCGAACCCGCGACTCTTGGTTTCGTGGCCAGGGTCTCTGACCTACGGGCCAGTCATACCTACCTACTTAGGTACTACTTATAAATAAGTTCACAATTGATTGAAAATAAATGAATCTGTGTTTAATTCTTCTTTCTACTTGTTTTTGTTTTATTTACCTTTTTTCACAGCCCTAAAACAGTATAAGTTTTTCATGGTTAACCTTTAACGGTTAATTTTAACTTGCGTTAAATTTTCGACAATAAACACTTTACCGATTATTATCGAAGTTAAATTTTTAACTAACGAATTAACTATTAACTAAGTTAACTTTTGGATTAACTGTGCCCACATATGGGTATAACTAAGAGGTGTGCTTTATAAAAGTCATTTTGATTTTAGTCACATTCGTAAAGAACCCTCGCGGAGTGCCCATGGTGGTATCCGGGGGATACACCTTCTACTGCCATCGTCACCAGGTGGTCACCGACTATTGGCGCTGTACTGGCAAGCATTGCAGGGCTTCCATCAATACCACTAAGGAAGGCGAGGTTGTAAAGACATCCTTCCTCGTACACCACCATAAGAAGCCCTCGTTTTTCATCCAGGATGGAGTGTGTATCCGACCTACATTAAAGTCGGAGATGGGAAGGAAAATCTTTAGATATAGTGACACCAGCTGAACGTTAACCGTTTAAATACAATTGGACGTTATAAAGCTTCTTAGTGCAAGGACAATCATTTACCAAACATTTAACCCTTAATATGCAAATTATTGCTAGCGAATAGGTAGTCATGTTTTTGTGGTTGGCTATTGGTGAGCTATCAGAGGCCATTTTTTATTCAAATAGAATGTAATAAATAATTCAAGTACATAGCCAATAAAATTATACTTGAAATTAACAACAATATAAATCATGTTTAGGTTACTACAAGTTTGTTAGAATTTCAATTGATTTTTTATGACATCTCTTGTACTTTTCCATTAGGAGTTACAAAGTACTAGGTCTAGTGTGTAGGGTTGCCAATTTTTTTTAATATTAACAGTATTTTATTTATTTATTGTTTTAAATACATATTTTTTTGAGCTTATCGCACTAAGTATAACACGTAATAATGTGTTTGCATTTTGATGCTGAAATCAGTATTTTGTATACTTTATTTTCGTTCAACAGTAAAAAGTATAATATAGAGAAGAACAGTATAATACTGTTTAAACAGTATAGTTGGCAACCCTACTAGTGTGTCAACTTTTTAAATTAGGTATAATTAATATATTTGTGATTTATATAAGTTATGTTAATATCCATGTTAATATGAATCTTTATAAGATCATTTAAAGTAATAATTCAACATGTATTAAATGAATGCCTGAATTGACAAAAAATATTTTGTGTCTAACTGCTTAGGAATTCGTTGCTGCAAAATTTGGTTAAAAAAAGCACCAAATGTAAGTAAAGTTGTATTCATGTGTTTGTGTGTTAGTTCTCTTTCTCATTGAATTTATTTTTCAGTGACATTGGTGAGGAACGTCCGCGGTCAGCCTGTGATAGTGGCGGAAGGATATACCTTCTACCGACGGAGGCAGCAGCTGACCTCAGACTACTGGGCCTGCACGGGCCGCAGCTGCAAGGCTCGCATCTACGCGACTAAGCAAGGCGTGGTTTTCCGCGCCTTCTTGACACACTGTCACAAGCCGCCATCTTTCTTTATACGCGACGGAGTGTGTATTAAAACTTGAAAGAGCTAATGGCACTCAAGTGACTGCAGTAGAAATAGCAGTGGTCAACCTGTGATAGTAGCGGAAGGGTACACCTTTTACCGGAGGCGACAACATCTATCCTCGGACTAATTAGCTTGCACGGGTCGCAGCTGCAAGCCTCGCATCTACGCCACCAAGCAAGGCGTGGTCTACCGCGCCATTTCGAGGCACTGTCACAAGCCGCCATCTTTTTTTTATACGCGACGTAGTGTGTATTAAAATTTACAAGAGTACTGAATGGGACTTAAATGACAGCAATAGATTTGCTCTTTTTAAGGTTTTGTAGTTAGCTAGGACACGTTGTATTTTCCGCCGCACACATCTACTTATATAATATTTTTTGTAAAATATATCTTATGCTATATTAAGTATGAGATAATGAATAAATCACAACGCAATCGATATGCAAATTGTATAGAATGTACATCGAATAGTCAAAAGTAATTAGCTCTAAGTTCATGAAATGTATAATAAGTAAAATTATGGCAAAATAAGATCATTACTTCAAAATCTTACGCTGCGCGTGCGCTGGCACGTGTTGGCTAGTTTTTTTTTGTAATTAAAAATGTAGCAGTTATTTGGTTGTCAACCGGGCTTTGTTTGGTGTTTCATATTAGTATATTACTGTATATAAAATTATGATATTATATGTATTTGATTCGAATGTTAAATGGGATGTCTAATTATAGTTGATTACTGATCTAATAAAAATCGTAATACTGTATTTAATATTAGCTATTTTAATTATTTCCATATGTTGGTACATATATTTTGAAATTGAAACTTAGACAATTACAATATAATTTTGCTCTGGTTAGTTTGTCTTATTTATATTGAAACGTTAGATGCAACCGTTTCTAGAAGTTGCATAAATAAAAACTTATTATTTTGCATGTTAATGAGATACGATCGATGGATTGAACGAATGATTTTATTCCGTTCAACATACCTATACATTTTCTTTATGCAAAGTATTTTGATAACGTCTTAGCCTGTATTTCACACGAGCTCGATAATGATTGATTTTCTGTTTTTAGTAATATTCGCGACGAATCCTCGAGGGTTGCCAATAATAATTGCAGGGGGCTACACATTTTATCGCCATCGGAAGCAAAAGAATTCCGACTACTGGGCCTGCACCGGCAGACGATGCAAGGCTCGCATTTATACGAGGCAAGGAATGGTGCTGCGAGCCCTACTCACTCATTACCATAAGCCACCATCAGGTTCTAGGTTGTCAAGATATAGTAAATAAATGTTTTATGTACCTATTAATTTTTTGTTTGATTATACTTCAATAGACCTTGCTGCATTTAATTAGACCAAGGTGTTTACTATTCATAACTCAAATGTTGAGGTATTAACGAAACCGTATCGTTATTGTCGTTTAAATCATCGTTAAGTACAACGTTACATTTTTACACAATCGTTGTGGACAAGGTGAATACATGATAACCAATTTGTTAATGGATGCAATAAAATTTTTGGTTTTATAATTATTTGAGGGATTCCTTTGATTATTTTCGTTTTTATTGGTAAGAAATAATTGTGTCCATTAGAATTATTTTTGATGCTGAGATATGCATTCGATAAAAACGGTTTTTTAAGTGGTAATCTATACTAATATTGTAAAGACTGGCTCGATGGCGCATTTGGTAGTGACCCTGCCCTATGCGCCAAGAGTTGTGGGTTCGATCCCCACCCAGGACAAACTTTCGTGTGATGAATACTTGTGTTTGTTGTGTGTCTGGGTGTTAATATCTAATATTTAAGTATATATTTGTAATACCACTGTTGATTCTGATATCCGTAACACAAGTGCTTAAGCTACTTAACTCGGAGTCAGATCAACGTATGTGATGTAGTCGGGTATTTATTTATTTATTTATTTAAAGAGTAAAGATTTGTATTTATGTATGTTTGTGTGTGTATGTTTGTAATGAATATACTCAAAAACTACTGTGCCGATTTCAAAAATTCTTTCACCATTGGAAAGCTACATTATTCGGAAGTAACATAGGCTATATTTTATCCCCATATTCCCACGGGAACAGGAACTACGCGGGTGAAACCGTGGGGCGCTGCTAGTAACTAATAAAGGATGAACAGTGGCATATTATGGCGCTCGACTCTCTGTGCCTACCAAGCTAGGGAATCGGCATGGAGTTAATTAGTTTTAGAGTCTATTGATATGTAAATAAAGGTTCTGAACTTTTTCAAGATAATTTCTTTTCTAGTTGAAATAGTTACGAACGCTCGCGGTCAGCCGACAATGATAGCAGGCGGGTATACCTTCTACCGCAACCGCCGCTTCAAGTCTACGGTGGAGTGGCGGTGCACCAAACGAGGATGCAAGGCTTGCATCAAGACCACCTGCGAGGATGAAGTCATCAAGACCTCGTTGTTACATGAGCATGAGGCGCCGTCTTATATTATAAGAGACGGGATGTACATTAAAATATAATGGACTAGTTGATTGAAAAAATCGATTTAGTCTATCCTGACGGTTAGAACACTAAGAATTATTAAATACGTATTTTTTCTATTGCGCGATACAGCGCGTAAAAAATTTGCGTGACGTCAATAATCCTATAAATTTTAGCGTTAAGTGATGTCACTCAGAACTTTGTTGATTTTTTGTTATTTTTCATGTGTGATTTTGACGAAGTGAACGAATGCGTTTTCCATATTTTTGGATTGCTTAACTGACGGACTAAATATAATATTTCTTTACGTAGGAATCTTCCCTGTTGTTGATACAGTGGAGTATCATATTTATGTGTGTCCTATTTAAGTATATTACCCTTCTTCATTTTATATGATCTCATTAGCACTGTATCATTTAATAAAGGGCACCCTGTACGCCCAATATGATTAAAAAATTATTCGCTACTTCAGGTGAAAGTAAAATTGATGCTAAAATATTACTTAATTAAAATTGGTACATAGTATAATTTGTTGGTTACCATTGTATAAGAAAATATGTTCAATAAATTATGAATATAGGTAAACGTGTCTCTATGTAGAAATGTAAACGTAATTACTTTTACGTCAGTTACATATTATGTAACTTATAGTGATTTTATGAACCAAGAATTGTGGTTATCATCATTTACATTTAAAAGCAAATTGTACATTTACTCAATAAAAAAATTGCTATGAATTACTAATTTTCTTTATTTTTTCCTAAGTGCGTCATACAACACTGAAGCAAATACAAACTAATAAGATATAAACTATATCTGATGTCTAAGTCGATAATATAGTCATCATCTTCCTAGCGTTATGTCCCGTGCTTAGACGGGGTCCGTTTAGACCATGATCTAGGATTTAGCGAGTCTGGTAGTTACATTGAAGCGACTGCCGATCTGACCTTCATAACCCTAAGATAGGGGAACCAGCCAATTTTTGGATCATGGTTACAAATCCAAAGTTGTTTGAATTTGCAGGTTTCATCACGATGTTCTCCTTCACCGTCGAGCTAATGGTATAAATACGTACATAGACTTGAAAAATCTAAAGGTACGTGCCCGGGTTTGAACCCGCACTCCTCGGTTAAGAGGCGCGTGTCCTTACCATTGAGCTACCACCGCTGTTAAGTAAGGCGATAATATAGTATTAATTCTAATTTAATTGCTTCATTTCAGTTCAATTCGTGAGCAACACGCGTGGACAGACTATAATACTCTCCGGTGGCTACACCTTCTACTGTCGACGCTCGCAGACGATCACCAACTACTGGGCCTGCACCCGCAGGGGATGCAAGGCTCGCATCTACACCACCAAGCAAGGGGAAGTGGTGAAGACGTTCATTGCGCACGAGCACAAACCGCCGAGGTATTGCTTGAGCGGAGGAGTCTGCATTAAGCTGTAAAGAACTTATGGGAAAAGTAAAACTCATAAGATACATTATAAATAGTTGAAATTAATACGTTTCTATACAGACAGTGAAAATTGCTAAACTTATAAAAAAGTAAGTATACTAGATAACACCTTTTCGAAATAAAATATTTGAAAGTATTCATTTTCACCTTGAACCAGAAAGACCTATCTATGTATAATCAAAAATAATAACAAAATATTGTCACGAAGTAAGTAACAGTTTCTAATAGTAATAGATTTTTGATGACATAGCCGAATTTTAGGTTATGTTTCATCCAGTCTTTTTTGTAAAGTGACAAATATAGCCTCGAGCCTTAAAATTAATTCTCTTCGAGCTTTATTAGGTCATTAAATCTATGTTTCGTACATTTCAAATAGTATATTAAAATATAAATAATAATTATTGTCTACATATTTATAGATATATGTAGTTTTGTTATGTGGGAGGTTAAAGGACGACCATCTGGTAACGAAAAGACTTGTATTTGTATAGAGTTGAATGATACATTGATTACAATTTAATAGGGTATGTGGTAATAAAACAGGTATGTGGGTATCATTAAGAATAAAAATAATGATGAACGAATGGAAACGATACATAGTCGGGTGTGCGTCGAAGTATTCAGTATTATATAGTATACAAGGTTAATTTTAGTATATGCGAAACCTGTTACTTATTAATTTACCAATTATTGCAATTTTTTTACTTTATATACAAAAGTTAATCAGCTGGCTGGATATATTGGATATTTTGTATGAAAAGTAGAAAAAAATAATAATTAAGATCCTTTAATTTTTTTCTTACAATAATGAGTTAGGTCAGTAGGTAAGGCGTTTCGCATATTCTAAAGACGACCTTGTATATATAGTGATGATAAACATCTGTATTAAAATATTGGGAAATAAAATATATACCTATAGTGTTTAAGATCAAATATTTATTCTAGTCACCGTCTGATATTGATGTTACAGGGAACACCCTAATTAAGCAACAATTTACAAAATCGAAATGTTAAACCTATTAGTGTAAATATTTTATAAGTAAACATGTAATTTACTTATGTCTTACGAGTCTAGTCGTAATCTCAAGTTGAATAGTAATGATTACAATATAAATTATATATATATATATATACATACTTAATATACTTACTAATATTATAAAGCTGAAGAGTTTGTTTGCTTGAACGCGCTAATCTCAGAAACTACTGATCCGATTTAAAAAAAATCTTTCAATATTAGATAGCTCATTTATCGAGGAAGCTATAGGCTATAATATTTTCCATAAAGTTAGATAAGAGAAGACATATGATACTATCTATTTCTGAAATTGTTATCTAACAGAGCGTTATAAAGAACTCTTCTTTATCATATAAAAAAATATTGTATCGATATTTGAATTATATATTAGCTTATACATATATGCAATAGGGAATTCCTATGTTCATGTCTTATAGACTTTTATTTAAATTGTGTAAAACTGTTTCTCTTTTCAAACATACATATACATATTGGCTTCAATGTATGTTTGAGTTTGCAAATAATTTATTATTGTTATTTAATGTTCAATTATGAAATCAAATATATAATATATTATAATTTATATTTTCTAATTTATAGGTATATGATTTATAAATTTAGGTTTTAAACCTAAGTAAAATATATTCTAGTTAAAGTAAATAATAAGCAATATCGTGTACCTATAGAAATCAATTTCACCGTTTTCAAGTTTCTGATTAAATCGCATCACCTATGTGCTAAGTCTTTCTATTTATCTCTGTAATTTTTCTTCTTTAGGATTTTGATCTATCAGTCTACCATGAAAGAGCGGTGTCAGAATCCAACCGACCTCAAAGTATACCGATCCCTCCAATATTGTACTGATGGAGTCCGTATTCCCACTGCCGAGTCTATCTGGCAGCTCCCCCGGATGAACATATAAAATATAGTTTTTTTTCCAGTTCAATTCAAATACGTGAAGAGCCGGAACGGTCAGCAGCTGATAGTGGCGGGAGGGTACACGTTCTACTGTCTACGGGAGCAGCTGGTCACCAACTACTGGCGGTGCACCTACGGCACCAGGTGCAAGGCCTTCATTTACACCACCAAGGACCATGAGGTGGTCCGCGCGGCCTACGAACACAACCACCAGCGACCCGTATTTAGTATTGTGGATGGAGTATGTTTTAAAGATCACTCGAAACAATTCTATAATTGTCGTGATTAAATGCCATTGAAACTGTGTCATTTCTAATTACATACATACAAAGCATCACGCCCGCAAACTCCAGGTAATGTAAAGTTCAATTAGCAATTAGCACTTTAAGCCACATTCAGACAAAAAAATAGATAATTGTGAAAAAGTATTGGTAAGTTGCTAGCTTGACGCCTACATAATCACAAACTTTACACCCAATATGCCCTTATTCACCTTTTTTTTTTACTACCTCGTTGGTCCAGTGGTAGCATGCGCCGCCTAAGGACCAAAAGGTCCCGGGTTCAAATCCCGGGTCAGGCCAAAATTTGTGGCTGGGTATTTCAATTTTGAAATTACTCAGTAACAGCCCGGAATCAAGAAGTAGGCGATTTAATTACCCCCGTGCCTCGGAAAGCACGTTAAGCCGTTGGTCCTGCGCTTAACCTCTCTCCGGTCATGTCGAATTGCCGTCTCACTTGTGCTCTATAATATCTCCTGCGCAGATGGCTAATCCTCGTTGAGATTGGGTGATCGATTTCGGTTAAGAGGACATTATTATTCACCTTTTACGACATGCTAGGCAAAGAACAAAGGTGGTCCATTATTTTTGAGTCTTAGTCGTCATTGTTGTCATATTTCATAGAGATGACAACGGCTACAATCTTTGTGAATTTTCAACTGCACATAAAAAAAGGTTTGAGAGATTGACTCCAGAGATCTTTGAAGAGTCAATGGTACGAATTGCTAATGGATTGAATGGCCACTTTGTCTTATGCCTGCAAAAGTATGACTGGAATGTTGTCCAAAGTGTTGTATAAGAGGTTTTTTTGTTTAAGCTTGTAACTGCAAGTGTATGTTGTGCCTTGTGACATATTAAACGCATTATTTCCTTCTAGTGGAGTTCGTGAAGAACCGCCGCGGTCAGCAGATGATCATCGCTCAAGGGTACACCTTCTACTGCCTCCGTCAGCAGGTCACTACCGACTACTGGTGCTGCACAACAGGTACCCGGTGCAAGGCGCGCATCAACACGTCCAAAAATGGTGAGGTGGTGCGCGCGCTGTTGACGCACAACCACAAGCCGCCGCAGTATTACGTGAAGAATGGAGTTTGCTTCAAATAGCTCCTAAGTTGTGGACTATGATTAGCATTATGTTTCGTTGCTAATCAGGGTTTGGACTGGAGTCTAGTTGAACCGTGACGGACCAGTGGCTCTTAACTGAGGGTCCACGGAAGCACCCGAAATGGTCCGCGAAGCCATTTAAAAATGACAATGAATAGAATAGAGAAGCTTTATTTGGCAAATACGCAAGGAATACAGTTAAAAGCAAATATCAAACAAAAACGGTAACAAAAAGAAAGAAAATTAACACACAAAAATAAGGTGTGCCAAAAGGGCGCCCGCTCAGCTTAAGTCGTGAGCCACCTGACAGTCAGGTAGGTCACGACGCTGGTTTTCAGCGGGTGAATGAGGTAGACGACGCCTTATACTATTGTCGTTTATATGTCGTAAATAGTTAGTAGGCCACGATATATTATTATTTTTTGAAGTGGTTCTTCGTTGTTAAAAGGTTAAAAACCACCGAATCTAACAATTAGACCAAGATTATTCTTCTTCTTCTTTTCATACAAGATTTTCCAAATTAATGATCCGGAATCCTGCATCGGGCCACTAATGGTTCGTTATTGTTTTTTTTAATTAAACAATACGATTAAAACTTGAGCAGCAAAAAACAATATGCTGAAATGCTTAGATTACCATGACCTTAGGTTTAGCAAGTCCGCTTATTGTATTGAAGCGGCTGTCCTCTGATCTTTAAATTAATATATACTGATTAGAACTTTACCGAATGATGTCAAGGAGAAAAGAGCCGCCATATATTTTCTATGACCTAAACGCGTAATAAACTTTCTTAGTTAAATACTGGCCACGCCAATATATTGCTTGGTCTACAGAGGAAACGTCATTTGACATTTATATTATATCAAAGTATATAAGTCATAATGCCGTTCTTTCTCTGTTCTCACAATATACTACTAGTAGTTGGATATTTATGACACTGGAACGTATATTCTTCTGACTTGGATTAAGATTATACATGATTCATTAGTATAAAGATTACAGATAGCTATGCATGTCGCCCCATACAAAGAAAATGCCACGAATCTCGTTTATAATAGCTATATATGACGTAATGTGGGATACGTAAGAATTATTGATTTAAGATATTTTATTTGAATTTTAATCATAATTTTGTTATAAACTTACTAATATACGAAAATATACAATTGATTATTGCTATTTCTATTATTTCTTAGCTCACATGTTTGCATTATTATAGTAATACAAAATACGAAAAATGCATTTTTTTTAATAATTTTTTTGGTAACCTCCTTTAGTTTTTTTAAGTGAAGTGTACCTTAAATGGTCAACGGCTACAAAACTTATATAGTGCCCTACATCTAAATTAAGTCGGCTATTAGCAGTGCTATGAATACTAGACAACGGATATGTATTTGTATAACATACTTGATCCATTGTCTAGTACGAATGTGATAACATACTTAAATACGTTTATAAACATCCATGACTGTGTTATCACATGAAAATTTGGTTAAAACGGCATACGAACCTATGGTTTCATCTTGCTCTAACCATTCAACCGAAAGGCTCTTTATTTTCCCATATCCTTCGTGATTAGTTAATAGTTCTCTTATTTTAGGTCTGACTTGGGTAATGAATCGCTCGGGGAAATCGCTGGCGTTGCTTGATGGATTCACCTTCTACTGTAACACCAAGAAGGGGGGGAGGAAGCAGTTTTGGCGGTGTACCAAGGGGGGCAGCTGCAAAGCCAGCTTCAACGTGGACTCCGAGGGGGTGAACATGACATGCGTCGCCCATGATCATCCAGCTCCCAGCTATATCGTGAGGGAGGGCGTTTATTATAAGATTTAAGATGAAGCATGTTACACGGTCATTAGGAACCTATATCTAATGGCCGAACGTATTCTGATGATGATATTAATGTTTTATAGATAAGTATCAGGTCTTTCGTTAATTCACCCCATGGTACGTATCAACAACTTAAAAAACACTCCGATTCGTATAGTGGGACGAACAGCTCGTGAGGGGAATCGACAAAAAGACTTTGAGTATTATATAAAGATAATAAATAAATTTACATTTTCTCGAGAATTTAATGTAACTAATGTAACTTTTTTTTCTATTAGTGTATGTATATTATATGTAATCCATTAGGGCAGCTTAAAATTTCGCTGAAGTAGTTTTAGTCTTTTTGTAAAATATTTATCTATTGTAACAATTTATACAGAGCAATAATGTTCTTTAAATACATTTAGCCAGCAATTAAAACGTTAGATGGAAAATTGTTAAAATAAGCATTAATATTAGTAATAAGTAAGGAGTATAAGTAAGTAAGTATGTTTATTTTTGCCTGAATGTGGTTGAAGGGGCATGCTGTCCCTTTGACTCTGCCTACCCCTTCGGGGATTATGGGCGTGATGTTAAGTAAGTAAGTAAGTTAGGAGTAATTAGTTAGTTAGTTAGTTAGGAGTAACCTACAGTCGTCTGTCATAAAACTACTCGTTAAATTTAACTTGGTAACGGGTTATTTTAACTAACTTAATAGAGACAAATTTCGATATAAAATAAACACCTGTAGCCATTATTAGTGTTTTTTTTTTCACCTTATGTTTATAACTGATAAGTCTTCTTATTTAGTTTGAAGAGTCAAAATTAAATTGAAACTAAACTAATCAAGCTTCACGCAATTTCCCTGGCGGGGTACCAGAGAGAACCAAAATTGAGTTATTTATATTACTAGTAATTACCGGCTATAACCGGTTATTTATTTTAGACATACAGTTCGTGAAGAAAGGCACCGGCAAAGAGTTAGCCATTATCGACGGGTTTACCTACTATCCAGGAAGCCTGGAGATGCACCATGGCTGGGAAGTGTCTGGCGGGCTTCATCCTCAGGCAAGGGGATAAGGGTTTGATCAACCCCAAGGTGTGTGTGTATGTCACACATCCACAGAAGGGTATTGTATTGTATTGTATATCAAAGTGTAATGATTTTGCGATTGGGATTATATTTCAGAATAAGAATGTTTGGATGATAGAAATTAAGTGTTCGAACGGATTTTCTGCTGTATATTATATACCATTAGGCATCTACCGAGTCGAATATTGATGCGAACTATTCGATTTGTTTTATTAAATTACATATATAGCACATTGTTATTTTTTTTAGCTTAAAGGCAACTGCTGTATTTATGCTTGTTTTTTTGATATTTTCTTATATCTGTTTATGTTATTATGATTTTTTCGTGGTATAAAGTAAAATTTGTTGAGTTAATTATATATTTCATGAACATTTCAGTTATTAAGTTCAATAATACGATCACGGAATTTGTTGATGACGTAAAAATAATCCGTGAATTCGTAATAATTGTATATAATAAACTGTCTTTTATAAAATAACATTAACTAAAATAAATGCGTTTGCAGTAATTGCCTAAAAAAAACAAAACATAATCTATACTATACTTAATAATATTATAAAGTTTATTTGTTTGTTTGTTTGAACGCGCCAATCTCAGGAGCTACTGGTCCGATTTGAAAAAATCTTTCAGTGTTAGTTAGCCCATTTGTCGCGGAAGGCTATACCATAAACGCAGGTAAAAACGCGGGCATAGCTAATGTTTTACAACTTTTAAAAGCTCTTATGTTCAATATTGGTAAGTTTTTCGCAATACATTTTTTTATTACAACGATTTCAAAACTAATTTCCTCTCAATACCTTATACTTATTTGTTTTAAACCTACGACACCTCAATATTGAGTAAACTCGTTTTTATTACAGTTACATGGGTGCGTAGTAAGGCCGGTAAAAAGTTGGCTTTAATAAACAATTATCCTTATTATTGCGACAAGCGCAGAGCGTTCAGTGACCTTTGGCGGTGCACCAGATCGTCAAAGTGCAAGGCGAAATTCTCCATCACCAAATCCATGGAAATCGTGAGGGCTATGTGGGAACACGACCATCCTCCTTCGAAATATCTCATTTGCCAAGGGATGTACCTACGGGTCTAAGGATCTCTAACTAAAGTCTCGCCACTCCCCTACTCCCTAGCGGGGTAGCCAGAGAGAACCGATCTTAGGAACTCGTGGTTCGTATTGATATCTTTCACACTCTTGCCTTGAATCTCTATTTTTAAATATAATATATATTTATAAATATATTGTTAACAATACTGATCTTTTCTTTTTTTTTGGTGAAATTTGGGCTTATTTATGTGGAATGGGAATTTTAGTTCTGTTGGGTGAAATTATGTTTGTACTGATTCCATAATTTTTTGAGTCATCAATTTACTAACTTTCTCATTCAATCATTAACTATTCTAGTCATGAAGATTTGTATATACGTTTAAAATATAAGAATTGTCTGTTTAATGTATAATAATAACATAATAACTATTATTAACACGATCCGCCAATAAAAATAATAAATATTGTTTCTTAATACTGAGTTTACGAATTCCACTATGACCTTATCAGTTAGACACTCCTAATTCTATTCACCTGTTAGCTCAAATATTTTTCATATGAAACCTCAACCCCCTTCGTAACATCTACTCACGGATTATACTTAATATATGTATTATACTCAATATACATATATTGAGTATAATCCGTGAGTATATCAGCGAGTCCGTTAACACACGATAACAACAAAAGTCTATATGTCTTAACTCTGTTACTAAAGTATGGTTATTTAATTATTGCACGATTAGTATTTATTTTGTAAATAAATTAAGGTACGAGTAAATGTCTGTATTTAACGATTGTTTTGTTGATTAACTAAGGCTATTGATTACAATAGCCTTAGAAGCTTGCTCGTTTCCTTTTTGTAGCACCCACTACATAGATTTTTTTGTTTCAGTGACGTGGGTGCAACATCGCAACGGAAAGCAAGCTGTTATTGTGAACGGTTTTACTTACTACTGCAACAAGAAGGGCTTCAAAACCGATATCTGGAGGTGCACAAATGGATCCAATTGCCGAGCTCGCTTCGTCATGTCCAAAGACGACTGGAGAATCATCCGTGGAAGACTTTTCCATGATCATCGCCCGCCAAACTTCGTTGTTCGTGACGGGGTCTATATAAAGTTATAAAATCTGGTTTCGTTTGAGGTTGATTCGATCAACGCCTTCTCTTCCATAGGTAGCTGACGCCTAGTAATCCATTCGAGTTACATACATGTACAGGGCCTTTAACCTATTGCGGGACCTGGGCACATTGGAAAGTTAATTCTTATGTTGGAAGATAGAACAATTAATTTCCTAATGTGCCCAGGTGCAACGTTGCAGTAGGGGGCTCTCTCGACCGCGGGGCACCGGACACGTGTCCAGTGTGCCCAGTAGGAAAGATAGGCTTGTACATATATCATTAGTTACTTTGTGATATACTGTCTTATTAAGCGCATTTATTGCAAATGCTTTATTAGGACATGTGGTAGTCGATCGCTCAGCGATTGTACGCGTTAAAATGGGTCACCATATTCAACATGTTCTTGTTAAAGAAGTCCGGAAAAAAAAATCTTAGGAACAATTAAAGAGCGAATCTCGCTTTTGCTAAGAAAATCAGGATAAATACATTGTTGCTGCTAGTCTACCTATTACCGTAAATTAAATTATGATAGGTAAATTTAAAAAATATTTACATACTTATAAAATTTGAACTTGTTTCTTGTAGTGTTTAGATAAGGAAGCAATAATACAGGTTTTACATGAAATATCTATAGATTAAAGTTTTTGATAATTTCATAACTAAATCAATAATGTAATTTGTTCAGTTCAGACTCCACTATATTGCCATATTTTGCAATTTTTTTTATAAACTTAGCAATTATATAAGATTATTTATTTATATACTATTTTTACACTTTATTGTTAGCTTTAAACGATTTAATACATCCTTTAATTTGACTGCTGGTTAATATTTTGACTAAACCCTCATAATGTTTAGACTACAAAATATATTTTTCTCGATAGATTAGGTAACATCATAAATAAAGCACAGATGCTTCTTATTAAGTAAATAAGTAAACGCCCAAAAATAAACTTAACATGTAAATTGTCATTAATTAATAAATCACTTATGTGTGTTGTCTTAAATATTCACTATATTAGACAAACTTCTACCTCAAATTATTTTATTTTGAAGAAGTATTAATGCATCAATTCAATTACCTTGATAGTTGGTGGTCTGTATGCGCATTTTTCATATGAATTGAACAAATATCTATTGTAATACTATTTATATACCGATAGGTAATCTATAGTTATGTTAAAATATAGCATAAATATTCAATATTTTTAATTTAATAACCGAAATCTTCACCGTTTACCGAATAAAATCAATCAAAATAAATACATGCTTCTTCAAGTTTAGAGTGATATAAGCATATCTTTTCTAGGCCAGTATTTTTGATTTGATTTAATTATATAATTTAAGGTATTTATATATTTCGGTCCGGTTATTTGTACAATGGGCTTTTATAAATATTAAATGACAATATAGGCTGTATATGCACTGTACAGGGGGCGTCAAAAATGTTAATAATTAATTATTTTTATTTAATTGTTTATAATGTCGCTGGTTGAATGCGAGAAATTTAAAGACATTCCATTTAAATGTGAGGTTGATTTTAAGCTACTTTTTCGTGTGATCAAAGTTTAATCGTTTGATTTTGTAAGTTGGTTGTCTTACGTAAACTTATACTATTACGACTCTGTCTCGTTGGTCTAGTGGTAGCATGCAGCGCCTAAGGACCAAGAGGTCCCGGGTTCAAATTTCGGGTTGGGTCAAAATTTGTGGCTGGGTATTTCAATATTGAAATTACTTAGTAACAGTCCGGATTAAGGAAGTTGGCGGTTTAATCCTCGTTGAGATTGGCCGCCGTGACCGATATCGGTTAGGAGGACATTACTACTACTGCTAAACTATAAGTGATAAGTCTAATTTAATTACAATTCTGTTAAATTTGCCATATTGACGTATAATAACTATACGTTTAAAATATCTTTCAAATCATTAATAAGTTATATATTTTATCATATACATAATTATCAAATGACAATCATAGAGTTAAGAAGCGTTGCCGTATAAACGAACAACCGTAATGTGCTGTGTTTTTAATTTATTTAATAATTTGAATCAATTAAGTACCTAGTTGTTTATGAATTATTTATTTGTTACATATAACGTACGTACCTTAACATACTCTAGTCTGTAGAGGTTAAGGAATCTAGATGTACTATTAAATCATGTTCGTGTGCATTTGTGTTTTATTTGCCACAACATATTAGACATTATTTGATTGTGTGTTTGAATTGAATCTACTGGACCGATTTGAATAATTCTTTCACCGATGGAAAGCTGCTTCACCAGCGAGTAACATACACACATACATAACATCACGCCCATAATCCCCTAAGGGGTAGGCAGAGTCAAAGGGACAGCAGGCCCCTTTAACCACATTCAGCCAAAAATAAAACTGGGCTAGGTTATATGGAAAATTGTGAAAACATAGGCTACATTTTATCCCTGTATTCCCACGGGAACGAGATATACGCGGGTGAAACTGTGTGGTGTTGCAAGTGGTATATACACCTACCGTGGATTATATTCATTTATTATATTCTATTCTTCAAACCGTCATTATATTCTACAAACTTTATATTAGGAGTGAAAGGAGAGGCTCATAAATAGAGTTATTGACATTGACATTCTGTCATACACGGTAGTTAAAGTTGATGATGATGTTGTGAGATGACGATAAGGTGATGTGACGTCGGGTATCATTCGAATACTAGTCTTCGTAGAAGCTATCCTTAAGCCTTGGCATGTCTATTTTATGAACTTTGATGCACATGGAACTGGAATGGAGACCCTTAATATTATACACAAAAAATAAGTCTTATTATATATATTTCAGTTCATGGACAGTGTATCAAAATATGTATTTTGATCTTTCAATAATCAGGTTCGATTTATTACATACTGGTCATTTTAAAACAGGTGCACCTGCCCGTAAGCGGTGGTAGCTCAATGGTAAGGACACGCTCCTCTTAACCGAGGAGTGCGGGTTCAAACACTGGCACGTACCTCTCGATTTTTTCAAATCTATGTAGGTACGTATTTATACCACTCGCTCGGCGGTAAGGGAAAACATCGTGATGAAATCTGCAGATTCAAACAACTTTGGATTTGTAACCATGATCCATAAATGGTCTGGTACCCCTATCTTAGGGTTACGAAGGTCAGGTCGGCATTCGCTTCAATGTTACCAGATTCGCTAAATCCTGGATCATGGTCTAAGCGGACTCCGTCTAAGCGCGGAACATAACGCTAGGAAGATGATACACCTGTTCGTAAGGACAATCACAAATGACGTTCCCAAATGGCGGTTTTATGTAATCTATGGTTAATGTTAAAACCCTCTGTTCACAGTGACCTGGGCCAAGACTCCAGCTGGGAAGCAGTACGGGCTCCTAGGAGGCTACACCTTTTATAGGCACTCGAGGAGTTCCAACGTGGACAACTGGAGGTGCACTGTGGGTACCAGCTGTAAGGCGAGGTTCTCCATCCTCCCTGAGTGCCAGACTATCCTGAGGGTCAACGGTAACCACACCCATGCTGCGCCCCGCTATGTCATAAGAGACGGCATTTATATTAAGGTTATGAGGTGATTGGTACAGCTTCATTGGATGGTATAATAAATTGTTTTGAGCAAGGTTGTCTATGTTTTTTTTATAGATACAGGAAGTTTTTGGGTAGGTATTTATGAGATAAAAGTTTGCCATATGTACTGTGGTGAACTATTATTTTATCCCGTGAGAAAGTGCGTTCATCTCCATCGTCAATGGTAATTTAATTTAATAAATGAATAATGTAACATTTAATAATTTATTTTAATCAATCGACGTAAAACATTACAGGATTTGTAAAATACGATAATGTTCATTAAAATTAAAATTACATTATTTTTTATATACCTATCTATATAAGTGTTAAGTTATTGCTTTATTATCGTAAAAATAGGAGTGAATATAATGCAATTAAAAGGTGTTAAAATATAAACTATGGTTTATACCTAAACTAAGAATTGTTACATATTCTTGGTTTCAGTCTCTGATTATCAACCTTCTAAACCAGTCAGTAGAATTATATATAATAATAACTAATCTGAAACATGCTTAAGTTATGTAAGTTTTGTTTAAAAACTATAGAAATCCAGAGTTGTAATAGTGTCTAATGCTCATTTTTTCAGTTTCCTGGACCACTACGCCGACTGGGAAGCAGTATGCCATCATATCCGGGTACACGTTCAATTTGCACAATAAAAGCACCAAGACAGAATTCTGGCGGTGCACCGTTGGCAAGCATTGTAAAGCCAGATTCTCCTTATCCAATGGGGAGGCGATCCTCAGATCTTTCGAGCCTTATCACAGTCATCCTCCCCCTAGTTTTGTTATTCGAAACGGAATTTACATAAAGCTGTGAAGACGGTATTCATTATTATTAATTAGTGATGAACACACATGAACGTTTTGACTATTGTGACAACGAATGTAGAAACGAAGTCTCAATTAAATTTGTATAGTGAACAGGTGGCATTTATTTCCAATTTTTTTTTTACTTTTTAATTGTTTTTAAGACCACGTTTTGACTGATTTTATGTAAAAATCTATTGCAAAACTATGTTTATCATCAAATTTAAATATGTAAATAGTACATAGTAAATGTTGTGAGGTACCTATATATACTATGTGTAATATTATTTGCAACTGTAATTTTTTTTATAATAAATAAATAATAACAAATTCAGACTACATCTCATACATTGATCTGACTCCGTGAGAAACAACAGTGGTATTACAAATATATAATTAAAAACTGAATATTAACACAGACACAGAACAAACACAAGTATTTATCACGCGAATATTTGTCCTTGTCGGGGATCGAACCCACAACTCTTGGCGCTTGGGGCAGGTTCACTACCGAATGCACCATCGATCCAGTCAATTTTGTGTAGTAAAATAGAATTTCATATTAAAATGTACTTTATTTTACAGGTTACGTCATCGATGCCACGTGTAAACTAGTCAAAGGGTCGCTGTCCTGGGTCCGCAATCGGACCGGGAAGCAACTGGCCATCATCAATGGGTTCACGTATTACTGCAACAGGAAGGGCGCCACCAGAGACATGTGGAGGTGTACTATGGGCAGTCAGTGCAAAGCCAGGTTCACCCTAACGAAGGGTTTTATCATCGTCAGAGCTGAGTTGGTACATAACCATACGGCGCCTAGTTTTGTGGTTAGAGATGGAATGTATATTAAGTCGAGGTGGAATTTTTGTTAATGGTGATGATTATGATAATTATATGATGATGGTGATGATATGATGATGATGATAATTATGATAGTATATGATACTCGCAACTAAAGTGCATTTTTTGGAAATTTCCTGTGATGGCATTGTTATACGATGAGTGATATTGACTTGATGACATCTTTTAGCCTAAAGTGGAAGATAAATGGGTTCGAATTCTGATTGAATGAATCTGAAATTTAGGAAATTAAATTTCTTAATTGTTTCGTATCTGGGTTTTCAGAGTACAGGGAGAGTTTTAGCATAAGACCAAATTTATTGATGTGCATTTTGTTAATTATTTTTAATTATTAATTTTGATTAAAAAATTCGTTAAAATTTTTTAAAGAAAAAAATTCTGGGTGGTTATAATTTGGGTATAAAAACATGTAGAAATATTAAATTTATTATGGATTTTGGATTAAAATGTCGTCACTTTATTTTTTTTCCAGTACATATTATTTACTAGTTATTTTAAGCACTTTAAGTAATAAGTTTTTCGCACTGCGTAAGATATGATCTCGTATAATATACATATTTTTAGTATATAACAATCAACAATTATAACTAGTCTGACTATGTGAAAGTATACAAATAAACTTACCAAAGATTAACTTTAATATTATGTATAATTATTATTAGATGTAGTAACTAGCGATACACGGAAGTATTTTACCCGTCTATTATATGTAACCAAAGCAATGGTATTCGACTTTAAATATAAGTAGAAGTAGTTTATAAGATGTTTTATGTACCTGGACAAAATCTTTGAAAAAGACTTGGTAGTTATATGTCTAGTCAACATTTCATTAGATTTATTAATAAACAATATATTTTTGGAATTTGTAATAGACACTTATAGATAAACTTTGTGTAGTATAAAAGTAAAAATTAGTCTTTTAACTTATTTATTAATTCATAGAATATTCATAGGTAAGCTACCTATGTAAGGAAATATCAAACGTTGAATCAAATTTCAATAATTTACTTATATTGATCATTGTATTTTTAGATGTGATGATGATAGCCTTCAAATATAGAATCTCAATATTTTTTGGTATTATTTCAATAGTGAGTCTTCGATAATGTTTTTTTAAGATTAATCTTTCGTTAATAAAGAACTGTGTTTTACTATTGCATGACATACAAACAGTGTTTCAAACCGTACTTGAAATACTGCCTTCAGTACAGTTTGCAGTTTACAGTTTCTAAACGAAAAATACTCAATTCATACAAAATTATTGCTAACTCGCATTCGAAATGAATGATTCGATAATAATAGCACAATAATTTTGTAGTTCTACTTAAAACTCCCACTAAACTTTTCATGTAACCTCTATATTCCGAATCAAATGACTGAATCATTCCATCCATCCAGTCCATCCATATAATCAACATTTCATCTTATTATACAATATCTGCCTTTACTTCGAGGGCATTTATAAATAGCTTTACATTTTCAGTGACGTGGGTTCAGAACAAGAACGGCAAGGAGCTAGCTGTCATCGACCAGTTCACGTTCTACTGCGCGGTGAAGACTTCCACTACGAGGCTCTGGCGGTGCACGCGCGGGGGCCAGTGCCGCGCCCGCTTCATCATCAACACCGACCGGTCCATATCGCGCCTGAATCTGGTGCATGTGCATCCGCCACCTAAGTATGTGATACGGAATGGCGTTTTGTTCAGATAGCTCCTCGCAAATGTAAGGGTAGGTATATATACTATATAATAACAGGGATTTGCCTTATAAGCCAAATTAGAATTTATTTGGAATTTGAATTGAATGAAATGAGGTTTCATTGTAACGTCAGCACAAACAAATACGCTCAAATATTATACTTAAGGTAGAATTTGTTTCTAATTATTAATTTGTTAAATTCATCGTGCGTAATTGGACCTCAGAAATATATACAAAATAAACGTCTTGGAAAACTTAGAAATTCAAATACATATTGGCAGGATAAAATATAACTTTTTAATATGGATTCGTCTAAATCTTATAGCATTATGGTGACATTCTGACGTGCATTTATTATATTTGTGATAATCGTAACGTAATCTCGTTTCGAATTATTTAGTTTTATATTGTGATTTTTGTGTGATATGTTAAATTTATTTTAATTAAATGTTCTTTACTCTGCTTTTAGATCTGAGTATTTGAAGTATATAATAGTTACGCGTGTTTGTGAATTTACATTTAGAGTTTTGATAAAACGGAGATTAGGGAGCAATGATTTACTGTTGATGTATGTAGTTCATATTCGATGTGTACCCGCCTATTATTATGATAATACAATATTACTCTTATCTCTTTATAATTATACATACTATTATTTCGATTTTACTTGGAACTTAAATATTATTTCGTTTCGTTACGCTTGCTATTGTTGTTATTACATTATGTTTAATTCTATTATAATCATTTTTAAAAGACTTTACTTATTTGTTCTATGACTATTTTTGTTGTTTCTTATATATATACGATATATTTATGTCTCGATAGTAGCATCGTGTTGTTTGAAAGTAATAAATGAATATTACATTTGAATAGTGCTATTATTCATTTAATGATTTTTTTTACTACGTAACTATCAATAATCTTTTGTAATATTTATGGTTTAATATTCAATCAATAGTTTCGTATTGATAATTTTGCATTTGTTCAGGTATTATGGGCGTGATGCTAAGTTTATGTTTGACAGCATTTGGAATCACACTATTAAACTAGATGTCTGTCATTAAGTAGCAAACTTTAAAATCTGTGAACTAGTTTTGAGGAACTACTGAGGTAGAAAAAAAAACAGTCGTATTGAGAACCTCCTCCTTTTTTTTGAAGTCGGTTAGAAAAAGTTCATCAAATCGTTCACCAGTTAGTCTATAGACATTCACCAAACATCACGGTATATCGCCTCCCTTTGAGCTTAGGCATCCTGAAGTTGCACTGATAAATAGTAATGAAATGACATTATCTTTATTCACGTAGGCTCAAATAAGCACTTATAAATCGTCGGTACATACAAATGAAAAAGAAATTTACCACCGGATTCGGAAAGTAGCTTCTACCGAGAAGAACGATAATACGTTGTAATACTGCTACTTTAATCTTCTGTGAGATGTGGTATTTTATTAGCCTTTTCCTGACACCAGTGCTTGGGCACAGCTGCAGTGCGGCCGTAGCCGCAGTTGGAATACTAATTAATAGTCATGAATACACTGTGTTTCTTGCCTAATAGTATATATGACAAGCTCGACGGCGCATGCGGTAGTGACCCTGCTCCATGCGCCAAGAGTTGTGGGTTCGATCCCCACCCAGGACAAACATTCGTGTGATGAATACTTGTGTTTGTTCTGTGTCTGGGTGTTAAGTATATATTTGTAATACCACTGTTGATTCTGATATCCGTAACACAAGTGGTCAAGCTACTTACCTCAGAGTCAGATCAATGTATGTGATGTCGTCGGATATTTATATTTATTTATATGAGATTTGGGTGTATTATTGTAAGCGACAAGCTAACTACTTGTCACTGCTTTTTCACAGTTTTCCATCTAACTTAGCCCTGTTTTATTTTTGTCTGAATGTGGTTAAAGGGGCCTGCTACCCCTTTGGCTCTGCCTATTCCTTCGAGGATTGTCGGCGTGATGTTATGTTTGTATATGCTTTATAAGTTTTATTTTTATTTCCTAACTAAACACGTTTTGTTTCACAGTGGAGTGGGTGTGGAGTCGCACAGGGAAGCAGTTGGCACTCGTCAATGGGTATACGTACTACTGCGCGACTAAAAGTAACACCAGGAACATATACAGGTGTACCAGGGGTGGGTCCTGTAAGGCCCGGCTTATATTTGACAAGGAGCATAATTTGCTCAGATGCCATTTGGATCACACGCATCCACCGCCCAAGTATCTAGTCTCGGATGGATTGTATTATAAGATTTAATTAAGTAGTAAAATGTCCGTTTTTACAAGGATTTTTTTTCCGTTAATTAAGGAGTATATTCCGATAGCAGGGTTATTCTAATTAACAGGTTTGTTCTGCTTATTGGCTGTGATAGTTGTTTTTTTTTTTTTTTAGTTTGTTAAAAATAACTAATCCAATAGGAAACCAGTGAAACCAGTTTGGTGAAATTCTAAATTACTCTTAAATTGCGTCAATTATATGATGTTTGCAAGCAATATAATTGTTCCTTTTATTTTTATATTTTAATGTTTTAATATCCTATACATATTAACTATATTGTTTTATGTATATATTTAGTTTTATATGAAGCTAAAATTTAAGGGTAATGAAACAATTATATACATGAAGGTATTTTTAATATTACCTTTTCAATAGGTATTTTTAATTAACCAACCTAAAGCCACCATGATTTGTCAGAGCAACCCGTCAAAATCGGCGAGAGAGCATTTTGTGACTTTCTCATTGGCCTTTTACTAGTGATGTGCATTGCCAAAGTATTTTTTTTTATGCAATACTAGCAGCACTCCGCGGTTTCACCCGCATAGTTCCCGTTCCTGTAGGAATATGGCGATAAAATATAGCCTGTTACTTCCGGATAATGTAGCTTTCCAATGGAAAAATAATTTTTAAAATCGGCACAAAAATACAAAAGTACAAATCTTTCCTCTTTATAATATAAGTATAGTATAGATTAAATAGTTGTAAGTGTAATTTTATGTGCCATTATATTTTTAATTGAGTATTAAATATATACACAAATTAATTGTTTGAATTAAACATTTTTACGACTAATTTTTATGAATTTACCATCATATACGGAGCATAATATATATTTTTCATTTGGGTTTTTTCTACACCTTTGCTGATTGCGTCTGTGTGAAGAATTTGGAGAGACGAGAAAAATCCATTTTCCAGCTCTGTAAACCTAATAGAATCATGTATCTCAAAAAGACGCGTCTAGACGCAGGTTTATACCAAATCTCTTCAAGCAATCACTTTTCTTGCTTGTTATGCCAAAGACATGCATGGCGCTCCCATGCTAATAATTTTAGGAAGTTGTTAGTATATTTTCGGAGGTGAATGACCGCTTTTGACGCGCTAACTGGCGTGAAATTACGGTAATGGGTTCTAATTACGTTTTTACAATATGATAACAAATTTCTAATAAAAATATGGTAAATAAAATTTTAATATGGTAATATAGCTCTGGAAAATGTGGCAACTTAACTTTACTTATTTTACAGTGGAGTGGGTGTTGAATCGCAATGGGAAGCAGCTGGCTCTGATCAATGGGTTTACCTTCTACTGCGCGACCAAGAGCAATACTAGGAACATATTTAGATGCACTAGGTGGGGGTCCTGCAAGGCCCGACTCATCTTCGATAAGGATCATAACCTCCTTCGCTGGCACGTGGACCACACGCATCCTCAACCTCGTTACATTATTAGTAATGGAATTTATATCAAGACTTAATATAGTTGTAATATTGAATTCGTTTTGGGAAAATTATAGTTCAAAGCTTAGAAACTTGAATTTTACATAAATCATACTCGAAATATCTTTGAAACTGTCGATATAATTCCGCCACTCGATTGAAATTAGGATTTGACATTTTAATATTATATTGATATTCATGTTTTCATAATACTACTACAAAACTTATTAACTATGGATCTCGAAAATTTATATAAAAGAATTAAAAACATAAAACACAACTTTTCTGCTACATAGTATAAAACTATTTGAAATTATCAATTAAATAAGGAAATACAAAATATGAGAAAAGATTAGTCTTATAATATATAGTCTATTTCTTTGTAAATAGTGAAAAAATATATTTTTTTTTGTGAGATAACAATATTTGAAGTCTGTACCTTCTCTCGTTGATGTCTTTTGTACGAGAAGACTGTCGTGAATAAATATGTGATTTTCTAGTTCAATTGTTAATCAAAATTAATTTAGTAATTAGTAATATTTCACGTGCCATAATTTAATTCATCAGTTATAAAACTTATAAACGACAAATATGAACAAAAGTGTTTTAATATGAACAACGAATAATGTATTTGTTTTTAATTTTAAATTTGTTAGAAACGCGATGGTTTAAAAAATATTTATCTCTGACTATCCCGTGTTTATTTTCTTCCCCTTTTTTGTTCTATGGTTATGTATTATTCAAGTATAGTAATCATTTGTATGTATGGATGTTTACCGGCATTCAGAAATCCTATTAATATTATAAACGCGAAAGTTTAAAAGGATGAATGGATTTTTGTTACTCTTTCACGCAAAAACTACTAAATGGATTTTAATGAAACTTTAAGGCTATTTTTTATCGATGTACCACGCGAGCAAAGCCGCAGGCATAAGCTAATCTATACTTATAATAAATCTGTAGAGAGGTCAATTCTGTACATGAAATATATTTTCAAAATAACTATCAGGGGGTGATTAGTGATCGATACTGATGCCAAAAATGCAATCAGTAAAATTTTTGTTTGTTTGTCTGTCTGTCTGTCTGTATGTTCCTTATAGAAACAAAAACTACTCGACGGATTTACACGAAACTTGGTACAATTATTCTTCATACTCCTGGGCAGGTTAAAGTATACTTTTCATCACGCTACAATCAATAGGAGCAGAGTAGTGAAGGGAAATGTTGGGAAAACGGGAGAAGTTACTCCATTTTTTAAGCTTCCGTCGCGTGTGCAGCCTTAATAGTTAAAGTTACATAGAAATCATGTATGACGGAAATAGTCTTTATAATATTAACTATAAACGCGGGTGACACCGCTGGCACAGCTAGTAATATATAAAGTTGCTGTAATTTAAAGTTTAGTGCATGTGCAATACTGAAAGTTTGACTGGCTCGATGGCGCATTCGGTAGTGACCCTGCCCCATACACCAAGAGTTGTGGGTTGTATCCCCACCCAGAACAAACATTCGTATGATGAATAAATGAAGGCGTAAATGTTCGTGCACGACCCTCTGAGTATTTGTCCTGTGTCTGGGTGTTAATATCCAATATTTAAGTATATATTTGTAATACCACTGTCGATTCTGATATCCGTAACACAAGTGCTTAAGCTCTTACTTCGGAGTCAGATCATTGTATGTGATGTAGTCTGATATTTATTTGAAGACTGGTAAGACTATTTGATGCAACAATTTTTTTATGTGTACTTTCTAAGGTGACTTTAAAGTATATGGCACGTCTATTAAGTAGTAAGGATTAATTGTAACCTGAACACATACGACACCATATAGCAATCCTATGAAAGTCATCTCAAATTCGTAGTCTTTGGATTCGTCATAATGTTTTTGACTGATATCCTTACATTTTATTAACCGACTTCAAGAAAAAGGAGGAGGTTCTCAATTTGCCTGAATTTTTTTTTAACTACTACTAGTATTCGCCCACTGGTTGAAATTTGACCATTATACGTATTTTTTTAATTTAATGTATTTCTGATACTTTATTAAAATATAAGCTTTCTGCTCTTTTTCTCCATATAAACTTTAACTGTGCCAAGTCGCGTCTACATGCGCATCATATTTGTAAAAAGGGCTACCTACAAAGTTATTGCTTCACGTATTAATACAATATAGATTCCTAATTTTAATTCGACAGTGTAAATAAAATTAAAACGCAATTCCTTCCAGTGAAATGGGTGACGAAGAAGAACGGCAACGAGCTCGGTATAGTGGAAGGGTACACCTTCTACTGCCATAAGAGGAACGCCAGGACCTTCATCTGGACCTGCACCAACGGGAGGTGCAAGGCGCGGCTCATCACCTCCAGCGATCACTCCAGGACCCTGTACTCAGCGAGGGTCGTGCACGATCATATACCGCCTTCGTTTATTATCCGAGAAGGGTATTATATCAAATGCTAACAAGGTTTATTAAAGGGCTCAATAATTCCTAAAAGTTCCGTTTGTTGATCATAGAGATCCGGCTTGTATAAAACAATCATCTCCCTAGCGTTATGTCCCGTGTTTAGACAGGGTCCGCTTAGACCATGATCCAGGATTTAGCGAGTCTGGTAACATTGAAGCGACTGCCGATCTGACTTTCGTAACCCTAAGATAGGGGAACCAGACAATTTTTGGATCATGGTGACAAATCCAAAGTTTAAGCACTTATATTCCTCATGGAATCATTCTGAATTAGAATTAACGAAGGTGCCACTAACATCGAAACCCGAGATAAATACTTGTTTCATCATTAATTATTTGTCTCGTTGCGCTTCTAGACGGAGCTGTCAACGTGATTCAATATGGCGCCTTGATTTATAGCAGCAGAATACTCCATCACATTATTATAGCTTTATTTTGACATTGCTTTCTTCTTTTAATAAAAAATAATTGAAGAATTAAATGCGTAATGATTTGTACGTTCGGCATATTCATATGTTAGATAAAAAATCGTCCGAATACTCATCGACTACTACTTCGTAATATCGCTTTTGATGCGTAATGCTTTCGCAAATATGCTATGGTAAAAATAAGTAACGTGAGATGATTTAAAATCTTGACTCAGTGTCTGAACTAACCCTGACAAATAATGTACATGACTTGTCTATCTTTAGGCCCCCTTTAGCATGTAATTTGTAAGAGTACATTAGGTTACAAGTTTGAGAAACTGTGCTAGTGTGTGCCTGGACGTTTTGTCGCAAGCATTTAAAGATACAAATATCTTATGTTTGACAAGACATTTTGAACAATGACATATACCTACCTACAGAGATAAGCTTTACACTGAGATGACTTGTGTATTGGTTTTACCTCTTCGTTTCTAGGCGTCATTCAAAATTCGTGATTACACAATTACGAACTATTTGACTGGCTCGATGGCGCATTCGGTAGTGACCCTGCCTCATGCGCGAAGAGTTGTGGGTTCAACCCCCACTCAGGACAAACATTCGTGTGATGAATACTTGTGTTTGTTCTGTGTCTGGGTGTTAATATCCAATATTTAAGTATATACTTGTAATACCACTGTTGATTCTGATATTCGTAACACAAGTGCTTAAGCTACTTACCTCGGTGTCAGAACAATGTATGTGACGTTGTCGGATATTTATTATTTAATATAATTGTAGTTTGCTTTAGTAAACTTAGCAATATTGACATTAATTGTGTTCTTACACTTCTTTTGTATTGAAGTCGATCACAATTAAACAATTTTATTAATCGTAAGTTTTGTATTTTAGTTTTTTGTTATCATGTTTCTTAATATTGGAATACATTTTAGTTTAGAGAAAGTATATAAAAATATATATGTTTTTTAAAAAGATTTTAAATGTTTTACTTATTGTCACTTATTACTTGAAATAGTAATTTAGCTGCTGATATCTCTACATGACATTATAAAGGTATCTACTGTTTGTAAGTATGAAAGGCTGCTTCAGTTTAATGTTTTATGAAATATAATAATTTTCAAAGTGACTGGCCTGTTGCTCGAGTGGTCAGAGACCCTGGCCACGAAACCAAGGGGCAATCGAATCCCGCTAGGGGCAAATGTTTCGTGTGATGAACATGGACTTTTGTACTCGAGTCATGGACGTTTATAAACGTATTAAAGTATGTCTATCCGTTCACCTAGTATGCATAGTACAGCACAAGCTTAGTTTGGAACTAGGAAATTGGTGCGTCAGTCTGGAACATTAATTTAAAAAAAAATATACCTAACCATAGGCTTTATTGCATGTAACTGCTTCTGGCTTCAGATCAAAAATATTTTGCATTTCCAATAATGTTGCTGTTATATAACTACGAGTTTCAAAATTTGAAGCGAACATACACATAAATACATGATATATATTTCTTAACACGTTTTTGTTGCGAAAATAACGAAGTTCAACATCTGTTTCTGTTCTGGTTTACATACATTTTAAAATTATTAAAATGGGTTTAAATTTAATGGTATCTGTGATTTCGCTTTATTCGTCTCAATATAAAAAATAAATAAATTCAAAGTTTAAATAATAATAAATAAATTCTCCAGGCTGACACACCGATTCCCTAGTTCCAAACTAAGCTTATGCTTGTGCTATGGATACTAGGTGAACGGATAGACATACTTTTCAATTACGTTTATAAACCATCCATGACTCGAGTACAAATGTCCATGTTCATCACACGAAACATTTGCCCCTAGCGGGATTCGAACCCGTGACCCTTGGTTTCGGTGGCCAAGCTCTCTAACCTCTCGACCAACGGGCCAGTCAATATCTAAGCTCTCACCTCATCTCACCATCTTACGCAATCCAAGATCAGTCCTAACATCTGTTTCCATTTCAGTGATCCTCCTAGCGAAGTCTCGCTACACCGGCAAGCACCTTGTCATGTTAAACGACTACACTTATTACTGCAAGAAGCAATGCAAGAAGACGAAGTACTTCCACTGGTACTGCTCAACGCACAACTGCAGAGGGTGTAATGCGAAGTTGAAATTGGACGAGAACTTCGGGTTCATTGGCCTCGAGAACATTCATACCCACCCCCCGGCTAAGTATCTGATACATGATGGGCAGTATGTGAAGATTTAGGTGATGTTTTAGGTTTAATTGTATGGGCTAAGCAATAGGGTTCATGTTACTTGCGTTCTGTTCATAGTTGGTTTGCAGTAGTTATGATAACATATTTGGGAAAGGTAATAGAGATATTGATACAAATAATACCAAGTTATTTGTTTTTTCGAAATAATAGTGATGGCGAATTTGTATGATAGTTAAATAAGTCGATGAAAATGTAATAAATCACTTTTAAGTATAGGGCTCTTAAGAATCAGCCTTTATTGTGTGTTTAATTTATTTACTGGACTGTTATTTATATAACAGTCTGAAGGGATTGAAAAATCAGCTCAAAATAATTAGATTTTTAATTTTTTGGCAATTATTAAGTTGTTGAATGAATAGTAACAAAATGCTTTTGAATATGGTAAACTTATCGACACATCACAATTTCCAGTTCATATATTTCACTTAGTTGGTTGGTTAGTTGGTTCGTATAGGACTTGAACCCTATTGTTGTCGTATTGTTGGATGTTTGCCCTCTTATACTCGTAGATTTATACAGAGATCATAAATGGATATGGTATCAGGAATGTAAAGTATCTATGAAGTTATTAAAAATTAATAAATTTCGGGTAACATCACATAAATTTATCTGATTCCAATATTCGTATTATCTGCTTGAGAATAAATTGTTACATAAAAATATATATGTTAGGATCATATACGTCTATCTAATAATGCTGTCTGTGAACATTCTTCATCCTTTTTGTAATGGATATTATTTAACTCAAATTGTTCACTTTTCCTAACTATTTTTCTTATTTATTTTCACTAAAAATCTTGTTCTGACATACCAAATGGAACAGCGGATGCTGCAGCGGTTCAAAAGTAACCGAATATTTTTATTTATGTTTTTTATTATTTTACTTAGTAAATATGAACAATCTGATATTGTATCCAAAATGATCACTGCTAATAAATAAATAAGCTTTTCTATAGTGTGAAAAGTGATTGGTAATCAAATCCTTTCTTATATTTAACCTGTTAGTGATATAAAAATAAGAAAATAAATATTTCTAAAATACTTCTATAGTACACAATTGCTGTTTATACATTTTATTTATACCGTCTATTATCATATTATAATTCCTAAATAAATGTATATTTACGTAAAAAAACAATTGTTGTAAGCAACTGTAGTTACGCGTTTAAACGTATGTATATTTGTAGATCGCAAATGATAACTCTTATATGTGTCATTTAAGTACATGTATGGTATAACTATTATTTTCTTAATAAAGTTCTTGCTTAGATTGTATTTCTTAATATTTTCTGAAGTTAATGTCTGTTTTGACGTTTACTTTATTAGATACAGGGTGGAAATCTGATTGGCTATCAGTATGACGTGTTGTAGATTTTGCAACAAGCCAGGAGTGTGGGTGGAATCTATAATGGTTTTACTTGCACTTCAGGAGTGCCTCTATTGTAGGTGTTATAAGAATTTTTATCCAGAAGTAGACGATCGCCGCCTATCGACGGTGAAGTTCTGATGGAAAGTCAAACATTTCTAAAGACGAGTGAAACAAATGTATACAAATTATATAGATGTTTAGGTACAATAGAGGTACACAGTACATTAGTGTTTTTCTTATTTGCGCTATTTTTTAGATGTCCCCTTTAATTGATTAAAAGAACGCGGGACGGTTACTTTCAGCATCATAAAGCTTTAGCATAAAACCAAAGAAAGACTTATATTCTTTTAGAACTTCATTCACAATATGCAAGTTGCACGCAGTGCTGACGCGTGTTTGCCTTCTACTATGCTGACCTTTATTGTGTTATGTATAATTTTGGTATATGGTATATTTCATGAGAACAATAAAGTATTTAGTATTATTTTTTACCTCCTTTCCATATCAGTCGAATTATTAAGAGGAGAGCGAGTTATTGGTAAACAAAAATTAACACGTTGCTATTTAATTTCAGACTACCTCCAAGTCGAAATGGCTGTAGACAAGCCGAAACGCCGAGCGTGGAACGCGAGTAATATGGTCAAAGCGATTAAAGCACTCAGAGAGAAAAAGATGGGATTGAAGAAAGCTGTTAAACTATATGCTGTACCTAGATCTACGTTGAGAAGATTCGTGCACAGTGATCTGACGCCAGAGGTCGCTGTAAGTAATTGCCTTTCCAAAAAGTTTATAAAAAAACCGAGAGAGAAAGTGAATTATAGCAATGATTATTGTCACGCTCCTGATATTTCCTCTTTATGTGAATTTGGTGGTTTGGACGTTGAGGGGGAAGCAAGTGATGAGGATCCGTTACATTGACTGACACATATGGTGTATAATAAACAAGCGATTCTTGAAATGACAGTTTCTGTTTGACGTTGAGTTAATGCTATAAATACATTATGTAAAGGGATCATAATCAAAATTTCTGTTAAATTGGTTTGTTCATATATAAAATATATTCATAATTATTTATATAAAACATTCTTAGTTCAATATACATTAATTTACTTATATTTCTAGTAAATCTTCCAACATATGTATATGGATTCTTTAGAAGTTATTATTTTAATTATATTTAAACGGTACCATGTTTATTATTGTTAATTTAACAAAATATTTTACTACATATATTAATTTAATTAAAACGAAATGCTTAGAGTTGATGATCTGTTTATATTTTAAGTGAAATTAAAGTAAAAATGTACACGAGTTTTTCAAAGATAATATAATTGATTGTTTTTATCTTAAAATGTTTTATTACTTATCTTAATATTCGTATCAGGGTTGATGTTAAAATATTATATTGATACAAAACTATAACTGACATTGTCAAAAATATAAAAAACAATTTTGTCCCATGTTGGTCTGGGACTTGGCCCATGTTGATCTGGGACAAAAAAAAAGAATGTGCCAACTGTGGTTCTTGCCTAGCATGTCGTAAGAGGCGACTAATGGTATATCGGGTTTTGGGTGTGTGATTGTGTAGGCGACAGGTTAGCCGCTTGTCACTGCTTTTTCACAATTGTCCATCTGACCCAGCCCGGCTTTATTTTTGGCTGAATGTGGTTGAAGGGGCTCGCTGCCCCTTCGACTCTGCCTACCCCTTCGGGGATCGTGGGCGTGATGTTATGTTATGTATGTATAAAAAACAAAAATAAAAAAAAAATATGACATCGATATTAATATTTAAAAAGTGAATAAAATCAGCATGGATCATATTATATGAAAAATAATACTTAAACAGAAAACAAGTAAGGACTATTTTTTCCAGCCTCCTTCAACTTTATTAAGTCACGGACAGGGCGGTCTCTGCTACTCCACAGAGAATATACTTACTACATGCAATACAAGAAGAACAAAAAGAACATCGTCCACTGGAGGTGTTCGACTCATGCGCATAAGGGATGCAGGGGGCGAATTGCGATCACCGCTGATTTCAAGATTTCTAAGGCCAATTTCGACCACAACCACTTGCCGTCATATTTAGTTACTAAATCTGAATCTAACGCGGAAGAAATAGATAAAAAGTAGTCGAATAAAACATTTTTCTTTTATTTATCTTATCTATTCTAACTCGTTTCAGGCTCGTATGTTATAAGAATTGATGTAAAATGGGGGAAAATTATCCTGTTAATTGCAAACGTTGACAGCTTTTGGAATCAAGTGACATGTCTTTCCATCTATATGATTGGATAATAAAATTAAATAACACTGATTATAATAAGAAAATAATACTGAATGTCCAACGTTGGATTATTTTACGATTTGAATTGATACTGTGCAAAATAAACAGCTTTATTAGGCTTTAAATCTTTTGAATATCCGAATTTGCCATCGAGACCTTTCGTTTTGGGGTTTCTTATTAACAGTGTTTCCAAATCTACTGGTAGCCATCTAATAATCTCTCGATACGAAGATAAACTCAAAGGGGTAACGAATATCAGATAATAATTGTCATATTTTCAGGTGCCCAGCTGATACCCCTTCCTAGTGGGGGCCACCTCCTCCGTCTCGGGATTTTCTCGTTCTCCACCAATACCAGGGTTCTCCACGGCAGCAGCACCTGGTACTGCTCCAAGAGGATCAGCAAGAAGTGTCCTGTCCGAGTGAAGATGTATGATAGGAAAGTGAGGGCGATTGTAGGAATGCATACCCATTGATGTGCTCTTAGCATGGAATATCTGGGACTGAAGAGGACTCAATAAGTCACTAAGATCAATAAGTCTTTTATGCTTCCGGCGCGAGCTTCTATAACTGCGCTTACGCATGAACTATGGTGGTAGTCTGGTCTTTATCTGCGCCAGGCACTGCTGGCAACACCCTAGTAACGGCATTGGATATTACGAGGGGATTTCTGTACTGGTAATCTTGGAGCTATCTGCTTATGTATAAGGGGTATTATTCTCAATTATCAAAGCTTTGACTTCACCTGAGTTATTAGGATTTTATGTGGTTTTTAAACGGCATTTATAGAGTATTAAACCATTATCGACTAATTTCTATAGCATCCAGAAAAACCATTTAATCATTTTGTGAGATTTAAATTTGTAAAAATTTCATGTATTTTACTTACATATGATGGCCATTTTTGTAAGTAAATTATATTTTTTACATGAAATTTTTATTATTATTGAAAAATTGAGAAATATATTTAAATTATCAGACTCCTTCTGTTTGGCAATAGGCCGTACAAATATGATAACACTGGTATAAATATAATTGGAAGAATTTATTTAGGTACAAGTGGCAAGTAGTGTGACTATAGTAAACTTATAAAGTAGCTCATAATACTTGCCTTATATATCAAGATTTAATACATGACACTATTGATTATTATTTTTCATTAGTCACGTAAAAAATACGATACCTACGGTAGATTTTAAAATGCGATTCCCAAAGACGATTTTTTTAAAACAGGCCCTTGAAAAATAAGTTTTAAGACCTTCAAAATCATAAAATGTGAATTACTTAAGTGAAGTGATCTCGTACATTTAACATCATTCATAATTTGTACAATAATAAAAGTGGAACGAAGTTTCGTCAAATAATAATCTGAAAAATAGAGTATTAATTATTGTTTTTTTACTTTTCTACGCCACAACAGTTGCAAAACACTTACATTAACATCTACACATTATTTATACTATAATTTTAACCAAATCTAACCTCTAAAAATTGTGTTTTGTTCATATTTGAATAACTAGCTCATTATGTACTCATAATTTGAATAATATCAGAGCCTTATTAAAACAACTATAGAGTTGTAAATGAAATGAAACAAAGAATTTTTAGAATTAATTACGTGTGACTAGTCAAAAGTATTTATAAATTGCATTATCCAAAATTTAGTTAAGTGAAAATGAGTATAACAAATTTTGAATTTAATGATTGAATGAGAAACTTAACATTCTTAATCTACGATTGAATTTGTAATTGCTAGTCTAATTTTGGCATTATAATTTGATAAATAAAACAATTAGAAACAGTGGCATGATTTTTATTGCTTAAAATATTTGTCATTATTTAGGGATAAAAAGTAGCCTATAGATATTCGATTTAGGTTTAGAACTTGTGACGTACCCATCTATCATTACAATCGACTAACTAGTTTTGTCGTTTTGCCTGTATATATATAATCAGTAAATATTATTGTGAAGATTATTATCGAAATAATAATATAATCAGTAAATATTATTGTGAAGATTATTATCGAAAATATGTGTTTTCATAAGTTGTTACAAATTACTCCGCTTCATTAGTAGTTATAGTAAATGAATATGTTATGGTATTCATACTAAAATAAAAAATAAAATATTGATGAAGACGCAGTTTAAAAAAATTTTTTTTTTTTAAATATTTACTTAACTGCTGACCGGATGGGTAAGTATCAGGTACTTTTATACTCCAATAACTTCGGGACCATAGTATATCTATGCCTCATGCGAGAATCTGCCAACTATGATCCATAGTATGACATACATAAATATATATAGTTCTCATTCTTACAGACGTAGAACTGTTACCCACTAGAGGTGGCAATTACATCCTCCGCTACGGTGACAACACGTTCTGGTGCAATTGGTACAAGCTGACGTCAGCGTGCGACAAGCCCAGTCGTCGCTGGTACTGCTCCAAGAGGAAGGTGTCCAAATGTCAAGCTGGAGTGAAGACCTGGTACGGGAAAGTGGTGGCTGTGTATGGTGACCATAATCATTGAAGTATTTAGGAAGTTGCAAAATGTGGGCGAGTCGAGTTGCGTGGAGTCAAATATTAATGCAAATACACACGATCATACTATTATGTTCATGTATACCATTTTCAGGAGTGGGTGGGCAAAGTTAAAGGAGCAATAAATTGTAGACTTATATATCCCGTCTGGTTAAATGTTAAGCTGTTTGCATATGTGGCGTATATGATAAAAACATAAAGTAATTCTTAGTATTACTTAGATATTTTAACATCCTCCTATTTTTATGTCCACGACCCAAAAACATTATCCAGTCTTAGGGCTGAAAATGAAAATTAAAAACAGTTTGAAATGCCGAAGATTTCGACTCCATTCGACTTCTCTCGCATGACTAACAGTGCCATATGAATGTACAAGTCATGACGTATATGATGTATAACTGATTTTATATCATAAGATGTTATATAGTACGGAGTAGGGATTGCAATGCTGGACAGCGACATGTTCTGGTTCAATACCGCTGGATTTCAATCAGATTGGAATGCTGGATCAAGCAATCCAGCTGGGTCAAGCACAATTTTAGCTAATGATCTGGATCCAGTAGAATTCCACTGGATTGCAATCCCTAGTAGAGTAAGACAAAGTCAATGTGAAAACAAAACTTAAGTTAAAAGTTAACTATAAAATTGTAACGAATTGCCAAATTAGATTTAATGTTACCACTATTGTGATTATTAGGATTCTATATCGCGTAACGTTTGCCAAAATGTATTATTTAATAGTCAGTAAGTACCTGCCTAGTGATAAGAAAATACTTTTTTCGTAGTCATTTTTAGAATTACGAAGATTCTGAGTTGATCAGGATTAAAATGATTAGAAGTCATTAATTTATTTTCATGATTGTGAACTCTATGTATTATTAATTTTAATTGGCCAGTATTACTCTTTGCTTAAACAAAGTAAATTCATTTAGGGTTCAGTTAGTTAGAAGGTATAATTTATTTTTTGTTTAAATAACTTTCATAGTACACCTATCATAAGCTAAACGCATCTCTTTAATTTCCATCAAAATGTTGGATGTTTGAGTTTTTTATTCGTCTGTGATACAGGTTTAAAACAAGCCATATATAGTTATATACCGCTAATACAATTACGCTGACAACCCTATGTCTGTTACCTGGTATTTATTTATTCTAATTCATATTTAATCGATTCAAGTACTTGAATAACATGTCATGTCTATAATTAACAATTTAAGTACACAGATGTATGGAATTATATTATTTATTAAAGGTACGAGTATATCGTAGATTATTGTTTTTTTGGGACACGGCAGTGCCTCTTCAAGTTGGGTATTTAATATTTCTAATTTTGAATATGCATGACATCATTACATACTAAAAAACTATACTATATTTATTAAATATTTAAGTTGATACTGATATCCGTAACACAAGTGCTTAAGCTACTTACCTCGGAGTCAGATCAATGTATGTGATGTAGTCTGATATTTATTTATGTTTAAACTAGCTTCACATTATTTAGTAGTGACAACCGAACGCTATTCGGTTCACCATACTAACATACTGGTACCGCTTATGTGATGTTAAACTTTTAGTAAACGCGTTAAGGGATGAGTGTTTTGTGGTATTTTCGTTTATTGGGACTTCGAAATCTTAGTGCCTAAGTTACTAGAAAAAAATATTTATGTTATAGTAAGAATGGCTGATAGTAACCTCACATTAACTTTCAGGATTCGAACTAGTACCTCTATCTGGCAACAGTTACTTGCTAAGCATCGGTTCTCAAACCTTCTCAACTAACTACAAAGACATGACGAAGACGACCATATGGTACTGCTCGAAGAGAGTCAGCAAGAAGTGTCGCGCTGCGGTCAAGATGTATAACGGTGTAGTCGTGACTTGGCCGGGCGAGCATACGCACTCTTAACCGAGTCACTGTTAAGTGCAATACATACCAAAGCCGTCGACCCGCCGGCATAACCGACACAACCCGGCGGCCTGTATGAAAATGATGTTGGCGGCATGAGCCCGCGCGATATGTCGGCGGCTTGTATACGCAACCGCTCAACCCGGCGACACTCGAGCTGCTGAGTGAAGCCGCCAACAAAAGCTTTAGTGTGTATTGCGCATTAAGATGTGCATATGCATGTATCATATACGATACACGGGACAGTGCAACAATTAAAGGAGTTGGTCTGAGACTCAAAAATAGTATACAAACTGCGTTCCTCGTCTAGCATGTCATTAAAGTCGACTAATGGTGTTTTAGCTAATGGGGATGTGATCATGTGGGCGAGGAGTTAGCCACTTGGTACTATTTTTTCTTAATTTTCCAACAATCCCATTATATATATATATATATATATATATATATATATAATGGGATTGTTGGAATAGGCTCCGAAACTACTGGACAGATTTGAAAAATTCTTTCAGGAATAGAAAGCTTTTGGCAGCGAGTAACATAGGCTATATTTTATCCCCGTTTTCCACGGGAACGGGTACTACGCGGGTGAAACCGCAAGGCCCTGCTAGTAATTTCATAAAGGAACAAGGTATATATTAGAGATTGCAAACCGGGCCGGACCTGGCCATTCATACCGGGCCCGGTGGATGTCTAAAAGGACACCCGCCCCCGCCGGGTCCGGCCCGGTTTGCAATCTCTAGTATATATACGAAGTAAAGAAATAAATTAGCGGTGGTATAAGTCATGATTGACGGTAGACATTCTACTAAAACTTTTTCCTATTGATACCTCATTAGTTAATAAAATAATTAAATGGTTCGTGATTGTTGATTAGCAAATGTTTGTTGTGTGTTGTGTGATTTGTGATCTATAGGGAAAATTTTATAGTCCAATTGTTTGATAGTTCAATAATTATTTAATGTAAAACCTATTGAATAGAAGTATTTATTTAAAACTACAAAATGTGTGTCATGAAAGTTTAAATATAATTTTTTATCATACATGGATCGTCTTTATGAGCAAAATTCTTTTGGACCATTTTAATTTTTTAATTTATTTTTGAAGAGATAAAGGCACACTCTGAAATTTTTAATCGACTACCTATTACATTTAATGAGATACAGTTTGGTTACAAACAGATGAATGGGCGGACAACTAAGGCTTAGTAATAATGTCCCGTCGACACCATTTGGGTAGGTATGCAAAACTAAAAAGTTTCTATGAATTTTCATGTCATAAGCTGATCGGACAAACAAATTTAAAGAGCTTTCGGGAACTTTTAATAAGGATCTTACTGTAGGTACCTTTCTTCGGATGATTAAGGGTGCAGAATCGAAGTTCGCGGGCGCCATGTTCGGAGACGGGTCCTCAGATTTTTGATTCAGATGGTCTTAAGACTTCAAGAAGACATTTGGTAATGGTAATTGGCAAGTATCTTTTTTCAGTCTTCTTTTTGCAATTAGCAAGTTACATCAATTACAGTATGTCCTTAGTAATTAAACCGCTTCTTACAGATGTTGAACTTCTGCCGACCAGATGTGGTAACTATAAACTCCGTTATGGCGACAACACTTTCTGGTGCAATTGGTACAAGATGTCTAAAGGTAGAGAGAAGGCTGGTCGACGCTGGTTCTGCTCCAAAAGGACCAATTCCAAGTGCCAAGCCGGTGTTAAGACTTGGCATGGGAAAGTGGTGGCTGAGTATGGGAACCATAATCATTGAAGACTGTATTATATAGTATTGGGCAAAGAAATGTGTGGTGTGGAGTCGAGACTATAAGAATTCTGTTTTTGGAATTATTTTACTTGGTGCATTGAAGGTAACAGTGAATATTAAAGAAGAGTATAAAAGTTTATTTTATAAGGTTCTTGTACGAACTACGATATATTCGAAATCGTTTTGACCGCTGGTATATTTTCTTTGGGCCGATTAACCTATACAGTAAGTTTAAAAATATATATATCTTCTAACTACCGTTTCTAGTCTATGTATTTAGTTAGAGTTCGCTATAAAAATGATCATATAATCTGTTGTTTGATTAATACAGCGTGTCTGATCTGGTCTGACCTTCATGATACTGAAATAGGGGAACCCAGTAAATTTTATTACCGGATTATATTTACACTCCTATAATGATCAGGATGTGTAAAGATGTTTCCACGAATTTTCTTTCCTTTACTTAATCTTATCATATTACTCCATTATTTTGATCCAAATAGAAATCCAAATCCTTACCACGATAATATTTTTCAGTTGTCCAATTCTTACCGACCGATAAGGGAAACTACAAGTTGGCGTATGGTGGCCACACGTTTTGGTGCGACAAGTACAGCTTTATGAAGAGAAAGGCTTGCAGATGGTACTGCTCGAAGAAGAAGAGCAGGAAGTGTCCCGTGTCGGTCCAGACCATGGACTGTGAGGTCATTGCCGTGTATGGGGAGCACAACCATGAACTGTGAATTACGGAGTTGTTTGTGAAGAGTTTCCTGCTGCAGAGGTGGCGAAATATTTTATTTTCGACTGTTTTGTGGGTTCGAGTTTAATATGATTAAGTCGGCAAAAAAGCTACGTTGGAGTATGGAGGAATCCTTTAAATGCGGATTACGAAGACACTTGTCAACGTATTTCTAGATACATCTGGTGTTGCAAATGTCCTACGGCGTCTGCTTACCATCAGGCTGGCCCGGTATACGGCCAGCCTGATAATTATAGCTCTGAATGGCGTTTAAAAAACGTTTTGGAAAAGACGAAGAACGGAGATAAATTGGCTTCCACAACCGGGTTGCTTTGATTTTTTAGATGATCTATCCTATTTACAATAACATGGTATATACAAATTAATATCTTCTCAGTATCGGTTAGATATATTTGTCTAATGTAAAGTCTAGATTTTTTTTTTGTGGTCAAAGAAAGATATGGTCTTTCGACAAGCTAAAAATGTTGGTTTTAGTTTAAGAACACATTTCAGCAATAAATTAATTATTTAAATTGATGTTATTCGACATGACTTCAGTCATTTATTAGTATAATAATGTAATAAAAAATTTTGTACATTCAGTTTATTACTATTTATCTTTGTAAGTTTATTTATCTAAGTAAAATAATTGAGAAATTAAATATTTAATTTTTATAAAAGGATAAAAGGGGAAAAAACAAATTTAATATTGTTTATAAGTTATTCTCAATAAACAAAAAATGCTTGGTTCAATATGTTTCATAATTATATATATGATTATAGTTATAATGATATATTCATTATATAGTATCTGAAGTACCAACCATATATACATATATTTGAATAAGTTTAACATCCATGACGTTCAAAATTCAATTTATCACAGTTTTTTTTTATTATTAATAGTGAAGAATTAATTATAATTGATTAAAAACATGTATTTCAATTTTTTTTTATTAAAATTAATTTCAAAATATTACAAAATAATCAATTAATAGAGGCAATTGATTGAATTAAAAAAGATTTTATCATGATAGTTCTTAGACATTTTTAACAAAATTACAAACTGCAAGCCAAAAAGGCTCATAAAAATATTACCAAACTTTACTCTTTTCAGATTTACAATACATACTGACTGACAAAGGCAATTTCATGCTCATCTACGCTGGTTGTACATACTGGAGTACATACAAGACGACGTCTGTTGACAGTTTGAGGCGCTGGTATTGCTCAAAGAGGACTAGGAAGAGGTGCATGGCGTCCATAAAGACTTTCCAAGGCAGTGTAATTGCGGTGTATGGTGAACATAACCATGAGTATGGCGACGAACACTTGCGAACAGATCATTAGGAAAAAGCTAATCACGAGTCGGAATTGCAAAAAAAGCAGATGTTATTTTAGTTGTACGATATAAACAGCGTTATTTTTTTATTATTAATGCTAAATAACTTCAAAGATATTAATTAAGCTTAATCATTTGTTACGTCAGTAATTTATATTATTATAATTTATATATAAGGTAATTGGATTTATATTAAGTTTAATAAGTTCGATGTAGGTATGTGTTATTCTCATGCTTTTGTCGCTATGTTTGAAGTTAATTTTGTTATGAGCAAAAGTATAATCGTAAGCCATTTACGAAGTGTCTAGTCATTGAGATGTTACGGAAGTTAAAATTTAAAGTGTAATATTTTGTATGAATGAATTGAAGGCTGTCTCGTAACAATTTACTTAACTATGCAGTAACCAATTTAAGGAGTTTCTCACTATCAATGCTCTTATATTTATCCGATATTTATTTAGATTTATTATACGTGGCTTCTTAAATATAATTAATAATATGTATTTTTTTTGCTGTTTTATGTTAAAATATATTGAGAATCGTCAATCGTTTTCGTTTTTAAAAATCTACCTCTTTTCAACAGTATCCCACTCAATGTTACTTATTCACCTTATTTCTAAGCTCATGTATATATCAAAAGTACAAGTTATTGTATAAAAAATTAATAGATATATGCTTAAAGTTTAAATGAGGCACTGTAAACTGTATTCAAGTTTGTAGGCATAAGGCTACAAACGTTAGATTTTATTTAAACCACGTCTCTTACACGACCGAACTGGGTCGGTGCTGGCAGACAAATGGCTTTTTCCAACAATAAGGATAATTGGAGCACTTTTTTATTAAAATATTCATTAAAAACTACAATTCAATTAAACGTACACTTCCAATATTTCAGAACTGCAATTCAAGTTGACTGAAAAGGGCAACTATATGATGATGTACGAAGGATGCACTTACTGGTGCAACAACAACAACTCGCCGATGCACACCGTTCGCAGGTGGTACTGCTCCAAGAGGACCAGGAGGAAATGTCCAGCCTCTATCAAGACTCTGGAGGGAAAGCTCTTGGCTATATATGGGACGCACAACCATGACATAAATGAGTTTTAACCTTTAGTTCGGCGCATTGGGTTAAGGCAACTTGGACTTAATGTAGTGGTTATAATGTTGGTTTTTAAACGTATTGCAGATATACATGTTTATATGTATTTATTTTGTTTATGCAACGAGATGTTTATGATATGTACTTAACTAGACTACAAAAATTACTTAATTATTTGTCAGTGTTTTTCTATTTAGAATTGTTACTCAGTACCAGACTATAACTACTATTGACTGGCTCGATGGCGCATTCGGTAGTGACCCTGCCCCATGCGCAAGAATTGTGGGTTCGATCCCCACCCAGGACCAACATTCGTGTGATGAATACTTGTGTTTGTTCTGTATCTGGGTGTTAATTTCCAATATTTAAGTATATATTTGTGACACCGTTGTTGATTCTGATATCCGTATCACAAGTGCTTAAGCTACTTACCTCGGAGTCAGATCAATGTATGGGATCTCGTCGGATTATTATTATTATTATGATATTTATTTACTTTACTATAAGTAACTCAGTATTCATTGTATTTTAAGGAAAGTACGGGACTAAGTCAAGTACAGTCCCTGTATTATGAAATAGATATGCCTGTTTGGTATGATTGTATAGTGATTGGTTGCGACGGTGTGTTCGGCTGGCTGGATGCGCGTGCTTCAGAAAGAGTATTTTCCTGTGATTGACTGAGCGTTTGACTGATATTGGGTGCTTGCGCTCCTGGGAGAATGTTTGTTTGTGTGCGGTTCTATTATTATTATTGTTTATATATTCTCCCTAAATAAGGGGTAATTTTCATTATTACGGGCTGTTGGCCAAGTAAAAATGAAAGTAAAGCTGTGTGTTATGTATTACCAGAATCGGATTCAATTATTATTACTATAGATGCAATACTTATAGCATTTTTATAATGTAAAAACATCGATGTTTTTTAGTTACCAATGCGCCTTCAAGTATGAATAAAATTGGGTTAAGATTAAATTAACACACACGTTCATGATTACGAAATAATATTGTATATACTAATTATTTTCATAAGAACCCACTTATTTTTATTTCCACTTATTTTATTTGAATTTGATTTATTTTGAAATATATGTTTAGACACTAATAGGTATATAATTATCTAGTAGATATAGTATGAGTTTATCAAAGTCTTAATTCGTTTGTAAGCATATAAAACATTTAAAATTTTATATCAAGTTATGTTCACATATTATTAAGTTTTTGTTATTATTTGTCATTAATACAAAATGTAGTTTTCTATTAAACATTCCATTTTATACAGATTTGTGATTTTTGTTTATTTTTTATAGTGTCACATAAGTTTATATATAGAATATGAAAAACAACGGAAGCGAATATACTTAAATAACAATTTCAGAATAGTTCAGAGCAAAATAAACATAAGATAAGTTAAGCTCCTAATGATAAATGGTACTGCTTGCGTTAAAAAGAGTGACTAGGTGTTTTAATGAAACCATTTTATTAGGTTTCATCTAACCTTAAGCTTATTAACTATCTTAATACTTTGTCTGAAATATGATCATGTTTACAGCTATTTTCGTCGTAACAAGCTCCGGGAAAGAGCAGATGGTGTACAAGAGAAGCAAGTATTACAAGCAAATCGAAGGTATCGATAAGGTTCGGTGGCGGTGCACTAAGCGAGGTTGTAATGCCTACTACTACGTGGTGAATGGAGTCATCACGAGAATGCAAGAGACCCACACACATTCTCTGAAATTAAACCCCCTACGTCATGTGACATTACCACAAGTGAAGTGACGATGATGATTTATGAACAATTCATAGGTTTTAGGGAAAATCGCTGAGGCGTTATCTTGTGCTATAAATTCTGGATGTCAGAGTGCCTTTTTCAATCTGCGTATAATGAATAAAAAAATATACAGTTGGAGGTTTATATGCTTAGTGGCATCATATTTAAATCAAAAGTATAATTAGGAAGAGAAAATGGTGGTGCATTGATGAAATTAGTTAAATATACGCATTATATATATCGTAATTAATATGTAGGAATTATTATCATTAACTAGTCATAGATATATTATAGATATCCCTATCGCTCATTTTCTAGTCGTTTTATATTTTTTGTAGAAACGCCATCATTCCATATTGTAATCACATTATTTGCTTAATCATAATGTTATGACTGTGTCTTGCCGTGGGCTAAGACAAGTCTTCAAACAGATCATATTAAATATTAAGTAATATATATATATATCTAAAATGATATATCCCATATTTTGCTTACTTTTGCTTATAGTATATACTTTAAACCTCCTTGCTACAAATGTTGTGTCAAATGGGCTAGATATACATATAATTTAATTTATTAAAATACGGTAAGAATGCTTTGTAAAAATATAGATGTAAGCTATACCTACGTTATTAGAAACTCAGTTTAAGGTTTTGTATTCGAAAATATGTACATGTTTATTTACATTAATACTTCTTTTTATTATGTTGAAATGATTTAGAAATATACATACAGCAATATGTAAACCGTCTTTTCTTTTAACAAAACTAACTTTGCGCTATTTCCTTGGCGAGGTAAATAGAGAGAACCAAGCGCCATATGACACGGGCCTTAACCTCACTTACTCTTTGACATTCATAAATTATTTTCATACACGCTCTACGATCATCATGGAATCTAATCTTAATAGTGATATATTCTTTTAAGCAGTGCCGTATTAACCCCATGGGTATAATACGTTTCTTCACACTAATTTATGGGACCCGTGGCACTGAATCCTAGAATTTACCACTGCTGTCAAGTGACGTGTTGTTCTTTCTCTTTTTTGAAGAAAGGCTTCCAATTTTTTTTTTTTTGTATTCAGCAGCCAGCATCATTACGGCGTCCAATGGGAGGGAGCGCATGATTCTCCGAGGGTACAAGTTCTACAAGCACTCATCTATCGCAGGAAAGACCAGGTGGTGCTGCACCAAGAGGCACTGTAAGGCTGGCTGCTACACCGTCGACTCCATCATTGTCAGAATACAGGATGTGCATAATCACCCGCCTCATATGTACTGTTGAAGTCAGGAACTATTCTGGTCCGATTCAGTGTTAGATAGCCGATTTATCGAGATAAGCTATAAAATTAACCATAAACGTGGGTGAAACCGCGGGTACAGCTTGTATTAATAAATAAAAAAATTCAGGACTCTTTTAACTCCGATTCGCCGAAACGCATATTCAATAGAATTTTGTTAAACCAACAGTTTACAAAAATAAAGGAACTGATTTTGGGAAGATTTTAAATATACTAAAAATTAACCTCTATAGAATGTACTTAATAATTTTTGTAACGTCAAGTTTTGTTATCTGGAGTCGATATTTGAAGTCACAACTTAGAATCGCAACCGAACATTGTATATTTTGTTATTGACAGCTGATAAGTTAAACGATTTTTGTACATATTAAACAATTATATGACAATGTCATTTAGATAGGTTTTTATACGAATAGTCTTATTCATGGAATATGATGTATTTTGGTATCACCTTTGACCATTAAACAATCATATTAAACTTTTTAATATTTTTCATTTTCCTTTTAGTGACATGTTTTATTAAATATAGAACAAGTGTTAATTAGGAATAAGGTTTCTCTATTAATAGTTCTTTGCAACATACTATTTTCAGAATACGTGGGTTTTGAATTGGTAGCCGGCAAGGGTATCGTAACGAATATGCTAAGTTGCTTACCTAGTTATGTAATATTATCTTGTGATTAAATATTGGGTAAGGGTCCATAGACTATCACATCCGCAATTTTAGGAGGTAAAGTTTAGTGAAGCCCTTAACCACTTTTGATAAAATATAATATTGAGATAGATTAAATGGAAAATTGTGTACAAGTAGTCACCTACACAAACACAAACATATTACCCAATACATTATGCCAGGGTTTCCCAACCTTTATTCCACGGAGGCTCCCGGACCAAAAATTATATTTTCATGCCCCCCTTAGGTGTAGAAAAATAATAATTTTACTGTTTTATTTCTTAATTTACCTACGCATTGTATAGATAATAGATTTCTTTTTTCGGAAAAGCAAACTTATCTATTATGCCCCCCTAACATTTCTTTACGCCCCATTAAGGGGCGTGCCCCCTGGTTGGGAAGTCCTGCACTATGCCTTTTACAAGCTTTTTGATAAGTTTGATAGATCGATATTTGTGTTTGTTCTGTGTCTGGGTGTTAATATCCAATATTCAAAAATATATTTGTAATACCAATGTTGTTTCTAATATCCGTAACACAAGTGCTTAAGCTACTTACCTCGAGTCAGATCAATGTATGAAATGTAGTCTGATATTTTACGGCATGCTAAGCAAAGCATGCAATTAGTACATTATTTCTTGTCCTAGACCAACACGCTCGTATATGACAATGTACATCACGTCTAAATATCATCACCATGAGGTTGTGCAGTCCGTGACAATAGGCTATTTTACTCAAAAAAAATTTAAAGTTCACTATTAAGATTAAAAAATATTGCTTACGTATTTTTTCTTTTGTTTAACAAGCTAAAAATGATGAAGATACAGCGCGTTAAAGTACCGCGTGACGTCACTAGATGTGTAAAATTTTACCGTCTAAGTGACGTAAAGCGCAAAATTTCAGATCTTTGAAGCGATGTAGCTTTGTCATTTTTCAAGTATCAGATAAAGCAAAAAATACGTATTCAAAATTTTCTGATAATCTAACTTACGGTCTAAAATTTTTTTTAAGTTAAACCTTCTGTAGTGCAGGTGAAATGTATTTGTTGATGACGTATTATTTGTTAAATCAACATAAAGTCAAAGTCAAAGTCAAAATATCTTTATTTACGTAGGCCTCAAAAAAGCACTTGTGAATCGTCAAGTAAGTACATAGTAGAACAATTTGAATCTACCACCGGTTCGGAATGTCGCATCTACCGAGAAGAAACCGGCAAGAAACTCGGTAGTTACTCTTTTCAATGCCAGATTGAATATAAAAATTAAAATTTACAGATTAAGTTAATATGAATACCAAGTCATACAGTTAATGTTCGTCAAAGATTCAGCCGAGTATTATCAGAAGTAAAAGGTAAACCAGAGCAGACCAGCCTCTGAAGGTGGCACCTGTTCACAAGTATGACGTATGTATCAGCCATCGTTTCACTCGACCATATTTGAGGGAATGTAACGACCCGTCACATAACGCCACCACCCCCGAAGCAATTGAGTGAGCATGACTACTCAAGCTTCCCTATCATTATTATAAGAAAGTTAAAAACTAAACAAAACAACAAAAAAAAATCTTATCAGAATTTATTAAATGTACGAGATGGTGTACAGTTTATAACAATAAAATTAATTCCAGACTGTTTTATCATTAAGATAATCGTCAGTCGTGTAAAAGCCCTTTCTTAACAAGGTATTCTTTATTCGTTGTTTGAACTGCGCAAGGGGTAGATTTAAAATGTCTGCGGGAATTTTGTTATAGTAATGTACACTTTGCCCAATAAAGCAGCGTGACAATCTTTGCAGTCTAAATCGCGGTACTGCGATTTTGTTTCTGTTTCTTGTGTTCTTATGATGAATAGCACATTTTATAGTGAACAGATGAATGTTTTGATGTACGTATAGAATGCAGCTGTACACGTATTGTGAGGCAACTGTTAAAATTCCTATTTCCTTAAATAGATCCCTAAGAGAATCTCTAGCATTAAGATTGTATATAGATCTAATGGCTCGTTTCTGAAGAATAAAAATGGTTTGAATTTCAGCTGCCTTACCCCATAATAGAATACCATAAGACATAACACTATGAAAGTAACTAAAATAAACTAAACGAGCAGTTGAAATATCTGTAAACTGTCTGATTCTTTTTATGGCAAAAATAGCAGAACTGAGCTTCCCTGCTAGTGATGTTATCTGACTATTCCATTGAAGTTTTGAATCTAAGTGAATCCCCAGAAAAACAGTCGAGTCAACCAGTTCTAAAGTTTCGCCATTCAATTTCAAATTTAAATTCGATTTTCTAACATTTGGGAGAACAAAATTTATACATTTTGTTTTTTTCGCATTTAATTGTAAGTTATTGGTTGTGAACCAGTATAAGACCCTTGAAAGAGCATCATTTACATCGTCAAAGTTAATTTTGGTTCTGTCAATATTAAAAATGAGAGAGGTATCGTCAGCAAATAATACAATCTTACAAAGATCTTTTAAATAAAAAGGCAAATCATTTATATATATTAGAAATAAAAAAGGGCCTAATATGGATCCTTGGGGAACCCCTATATTAACCTGCGATCCTGACGATAGTATACCATTTATGTCAACTTTTTGAATTCTGGAACCTAGGTAGGATATGATAAGTTTTAAAGCTACATCATTGACGCCGTAATGCTTAAGCTTAGAAATCAAAGTCTGGTGATCGACGCAATCAAACGCTTTGGAAAGATCACAGAAAATACCAAGAGCATTCTGAGATTTCTCCCAGGCTCCAAAAATATGCTTCAAGAGAGCAATTCCTGCGTCAGTTGTAGAACGACCTCTAGTAAATCCATATTGTTCAGTATGGAAAAGTTTGTGCTTGATGAAATGAGCTAATAATTGTTCATTCATAATCTTTTCGAACACTTTGCTAAGTGCAGGAAGGATTGAGATGGGTCTAAAGTTATTTGGATCTTGTTTGCTACCAGACTTAAATAAAGGCATAATTTTACTATGTTTCATTAAGTCTGGGAAAACTCCATTATCGATGCAGGAATTGAATATATCTACCAGATATGGGGCTATAATAGCAATGGTGTGACTAATATTTTTTATTGAAATGTCAAATATGTCACTCGTATTTTTCTGATTTAGAGATTTGAAAGTTCTTATTATGTCTTTACTACTTATATATTTAAACTTAAAGTAAGAATCACACGATGCAACATTACTTTTTAACAGCAATTCTGCTTCAGAAGCAGATGAGTTTAATTGCGCTGTTGTTGTGATAGGTATATTACTAAAAAAGTTCTCAAAAGCTTGTGCTATGTGTGTATCAGATTTTAAGACTTCGTTGTCAATGTTAAGACTGAACGAAGTGTCACGTGGCTTTAATTTGCCGCTTTCGCGGTTAATGATATCCCACGTGACTTTTATTTTGTTATTCGAATTTAATATTCTATCACGAATATATAATGACTTAGCATGTGAACATACCTTCCTAAATAATTTTGAGTAATTTCTAACATAATTAATAAATTCTGTTGTATGATTGAACTTTTTTAATTCATACAATTCATAAAGACGATTTCTACTTTTAAAAATCCCAACTGTAGCCCATTTGCTAAATGTAGTTTGGCATCTTATAGTCCGTTTTTTTATTGGAAAGTTAATATCAAATTCCTTCTTATAGCAATTAAAAAAACTGAAATATAACCTATCTGGATCACAAGGTATGTATGGCGTCCCTTGTAATTTAGTAATTAGACTATTCTTAAATTTTTCAATGCGATTAAGAGTAAAATAATGACACATAAAATATGACTTCTAAAAATTATTATTGTTTCAGAAAAACCACAGTTTATTATAAACCAGAGAGGGAGTAGAGTGCTATTAATAGGAGGGAATAAGTATCGTATCAACAGAGCCATGGGCAGAAAGGTTAGATGGAGGTGTGCCACACACGAGAGGTATAGTTGCAAAGCTAGGATACACACTATAGATAACGAGATCGTCTACTTTGTCGATGAGCATATTACCGAAGAGTTCATCACTGGCGATAGTTTTTGATAGCTATCATTGAATGTTTTAGGTTTAATATTAGAATCAAACCTATCCTTCTATATGAAGACCTTTTCTCGAAGATAGAAAATATATAAAAACACACGCCAGCCTGGTTTGCGGTTGCAATTGTTAAGTGTGTAACTTTGGTACCTATTATAGATAGAATAAATACATCAAACATTTTAAAACACGGAATATTTACTAAATAAGCTTCAAAATCGAGCTTAAATCGAGCTACCAACTGTGTAAAAATACTGTCTAATCTATTACATAAAAGTGATGGTGTCAAATATGTCAGATGCTACTAAAACTGTCAGACTTGACGTCTGATGATGTTTTGGTTAGTTACCAATCGTCGCAATATCGCGTAACTGCACTTTCTCAAGAGCTACTTTCGAGGTTCTTTAAGTCTTACTTGGACCTTATATGACCTTATATGATATTATATATACTCAGATCTTATAACAAAAGCTACTCACGCGGCATTGCACGCTAAACGACGCAATGTAGATGTTGCTTCTATATTTACTGTATATATTTTTGGCTTCTAAGCCGCGTTTATATTGTTAAATAACCATAGTGCCTTTAATAAGTGCGAGTTTCTTATGTTTAGGTCCTTATAATTTTGTTTAATGCAGTCTGAATGATTTTAGTTGCTCAAACCTTCGGCCAAAATTTTAACCAAAACTAAAACGGTAGTGTTATTGATAATATATGATTTGTTGAAAATTCTATATATTGTATTACTGTTGTACTATTGAAGCCGTAAACATATAAGAAGTAATGTTGCCTTATTATCATCTGTAAACATTGTCTAAATAATAAAAGCAATATGTAAATAGTTATATTTTTGTAATAATTGACTGAAAGCTATTTCAAAATTTTAACTGACATTTTTATCGCCTCATTTAAATGGTGGTGGCGACAAACGATGATACAGAAAAAGAAAGAAATAAACATTTAGTGGGTACTCAAAATGAATTATACAAATAAACTCAAAAAGAAAAATATACTAAGAAATTTAAATATAAAAGGAGTTACAGTTTCCCCGGCCAGCCCGGTAGGTAGTAAAGGCCGCCTTCGGCCAACTACCGATAGTCCTCTTAAAAAAAACCCTCATGACGATGTTAGAATCAAAGCTAAGATCTTATTTGAATAAGTGAAGCAAAGTCGGGTAGAATAGGAGACCTCTAGTCTCTATTAATGTTACTACATGTCTTTGAAGTACAATCGACATATTTTTTTAGTAGGTTGTTGTATTATTAGACACCAGCAAGAGATGTAACTGGTTATTTTTTCTTGTAGTTCTACAAATTTAACTATTTTCTTACAAATGTTCAAAAAATAAGTCCTTCTACACAAAAGAAAATTAGCAAATATTTTTTTTGCTCAAAAGGAGGACTTTTGAGCAAAAAAAAAATATTTGCTAATTTTCTAAAATTGTTTAAATGAATTCCTTAGAATAATTAATTAAATAAGTAGGTGAAAGGTTTCGCATAAACTTACATTAATCTATAAGACAAGCCTTTTATTTATAGATATAGGGCCATTTTTGGATCTTTTGTTTTATTGATTTCATATTTAAATACTTTCTTCTTATATGAGGATATATTGATATGTTTGCAGAGCTATGCCCATCTATATATAAGAAATCAAAAGTTTTCAGCCGCTGACTTTGAAACTATGTCGAAAGTACTAAACTATATTTTTTATCAGATTGTTACTCTCATTGAAAAGTTTTTATTGTTAAAGCTAGTTGTAATGTATCTAATGACGTTATCTTTAAGTATAGTGTTGTTTTCATTTTCTTTAAAACCGTTTTTCTTTAGTGTTGTACTGTTCAGTTTATTGCACGATAGATTTTTTTACGTGTTAAGCACATTTAAAAATAATAAAATTTATATTTTTTTATATCCGTTTTTCAGTTTTTGTTACTCCTCTTGAAACTCCAGCTGTTGATGTCAAGATTTTAATGTCTTTTTCTTCTATTTTTTTTATCATTTATTAACTTTGGAGACATGTCATTAAATTTAAACCACTCTTACTTTGTTGACTTTAATATTTAAGTTACAATGATGCATTACTTTAAAAATAAACTGAGAAGTCATTTCCTAAACAACGCTTAGACATATAGTAATTTCTGAATTCTATACAGCTTACTTAATTTTCAACATTTAAAAGTCAACATTCAACGTCATTAGACGCCCTTTCTGGCTTGGTCTCAAATCGCTCAATTGCTTTATTTACTTCCAGCTCCAGAAGCCATGTTCCTCACCAACGGCAGAGGCAAGAACATCCTCATAGTGGAAGGCTGCAGGTACCGACAGAACGGCCTGGGAGCTGGTGGGAAGGCCCGTTGGCGCTGCACCACCCACGCGCGGTTTAGCTGCCGAGCTGTGGTGCACACTTGGGATAATGAGATCGTTTATTACTCCAACAATCATACGACGTCACGGACTGAGTGATTGACGTCTGATGCTACAAATTTTTTCAGTAGCTGGTGGTTCTTCACTAGCCAAATTTCCCACTTGGAGGTAGTGTACTGTGTGCTAGTAATCCAGCATTCAGCTCTTACAGTGGAGCACCGGCTAAGATACAGGTCGCCCCCAGGAATACGGTGCGGTAGATTCTGCAGACAGATTAGCAGACAGATTGTTTACGCGAAACACATTTGCTGTATCGATGCTATGGATGGTTACGGTTTCTAGTGCAATATTGAGCATTTATTTACCTACATATCGGTTTCTTCCATGGGCGTAGGCAGAGATCATATCCTTCCATTTGCTACGATCCTGGCTCACACCTTTCGCTTGTTTTACCCCTTCTTCTTTAGGATAATAAGGGAAAGGTACCATAAATCATTGCTTAATAAAAATCTCTCTGAAGCTCTGTTGTCTAAACTGTAAAATCTCTGTTTCTTCATAGCATGCCATTGTAACTTTACCGTCGTCATTTTATAATGACTTCTTGATTTAGCTGGCAGAATAAATAACTACTTTTTAAATTGACCCGGGCTCTTGTATGACGCGATGATTAGTTATTGTCATAGACATGTCAGGAAAAAAAAATTGATGGAACTTCATTATTTCCTTGTAGTTTAACTTTCTTAAATAATTGAGAACGAGGCATGTGTCCTAACATTAATCAATAAATTATTTGTAATGAAATTCTTAAAACATAACATAATCATAAACAAACATAACATCACGCCTATAATCCCCGAATGGGTAGGCAGGGTCTAAGGGACAGCAGGCCCCTTTAACCAGGCCAAAAACAAAACTGGGCTGGGATAGATGGAAAATTGTGAAAAAGTAGTGACAACTGGCTAGCTTGTCACCTACATTCTTAAAATTATCAGCGATTGGTGTTCTGACACATTTTCTATAAGGCTCATGCAAATTGTAGACAACGCCTAGATACATTGTACTAATATGTTACCTTTAAACCTATAATTAGAGGAACAAAGACAAAACGTGTGGAAATTATTAAATAAATAAATAAAATAATGTGAATAAATAGAAAATTTGATTATAGCTAGTTAAATAATAAATATTGGTATTAATAAAACAATAATTTCGTTATAAATAGTTGGATTTTCCTTTGCTTTGCTCTTTGGTTGCTTTGTAATATAAAACGTTTCTAAAATTTATAATTTGAGCTAGATATGTCTTAGTATTATCTGAATAAGAAAGAAATATGTGTTAGTCGACGAAGTTGTTTGAATGTAATGATCAGACAATTTTACTTTCAAAGGGTCGGCAAAAGGGATAATGACGCCCCTTATGTTGCAAGTGCTTATACATTACGGTGAGGGCTTACTAACAGATTGTGTGCTTGTTTCCGTACTAAAAAAATATCAAAAAATCTCAGGACAAAAATAATGTTTACATAACTTTTATTTTTTACTGATGCATGTATCTCTCCTTTTACAGATTTGAATGCAATGTTTTTGACCAATGAAAAGGGAAAGATGATTCTGCTGGTGGACGGGTGCAAATTCCGCATGAATGGAGAGGGCAAAGAAAAGGTGCGATGGCGATGCACGTCTCACACGAAATACGGCTGTAAAGCTGCTATCCATACGGTCGAAAATGCGATTGTGTACTACAGGAGCGATCACAAGACCTCCGAGAGTTGATCATGAACTGACCGAGAAAACAATTATCTTGTTGGCTTTTACATCGAACTGGATGATGAAGAAATGCTTTAAATGTATTCTTAAAGATAGACGGTGCGTCCTGAAGATATTAAAGGACTTTATAATAGGGGAGATTAAAGCTCAGTTAAACCTAAAACCAAATGTATTAAAAATATCTAAAACTTTTTCTCTTCCGTATTATTAAAGGATTGCATACTACATCGTTTGTATCTTAAGAAGGAATTACGGAGGAAGATTCGAAGTAATCATGTGTAGTTGATTGACTTTGATAAATGATTTCACTTAACTATTGTGTTTCTTTTTTACTCTTATACTTAACGTGGCTTACTTACACTTAACAGACTTGTTAACTTACTTGATAGTTATAGAGAACAACAAGCATTAAGAAATTTCGAAAACAATTTGCGTCTCTCTCATTTTGTAGCATTTAGAAACTTAAGAATATGAAGATCCTGAATGTTATAAAATGAGTTGGTTTTTAAAATTAACTAAACTTCACGCCACATCCCTCGCAGAGTAGGCAGAGAGAACTGAACGCCACGTAGCACGATCCTTACACACCACATTTATTTCTTCATCATCTACATTCATGATCCTTTTCATACAAGCTTTCATACAACGGTTTTTACCTTATCATAAAATGGTATTACAGAATCTACTCTTTGAAAGATAATAGCCTTTTGGGGTTAAATCATGTGACAAGATTAGCAGATTTTTTCTATACATCCTCATATGAACTTGATGGTTGTCCTTTACTTTAAGTAGCAAATTGCGGCCTCTTGATCAGCGCTGGAGTCTAAAAGCCTCCACCTCTTCTTGTTATCTGGTACTCTTATCACAGATCATGTTTAAATCTACCTTTCAATTCCAGGGTTCCGGCAAGTATTATCGAAGAGAGGTAAACCCTTGATCCAGCTTGGCAAATACACGTTCTTCCAGAAGAGAGTAAGCGGAGCCAGAATGAGATGGGTGTGCTCCACTCACCACAGCAAAGGGTGCCACGCTTTCCTGCTGTCTATAGGCCCAGAAATTGTTAAAGTCTATGACGTTCATACACACTAATTGTGTATTGCTATTAAATTTAAAATAATGTACTAATTTTCATGTAATGCTTTCATGTAATCGTATCATCTAATATAATAACTTTCTAAATAATGTTGTGTTTTATTTAAATTTTCCTTCTAGCGCATACCATTTTTAATTTTGGGCATAAGTGGTTTAAGAGACTTGCTGTCCTTTTGACTCTGCCTTCCCCTTTGGGGGTTTGCGGGTGTGATGATATGTTGTTATGTTTGTTGAAAGTAACATTTTCGGGCATTAATCCAAAGGCCTTATGTTCGAATAGGTATAGCCCTAGTGGCTGCTAGAGATTAATTAAATAAAATCACAAAAAACCTAAATTTGCTATTGGACTGTAGTTTCTTATTGTAATAATGATAATACAATTGTTATCGTTATAAAACGCTCATTCAGAGTAGATTTTAAAAATGCTTCAATGCTTGACGTACAGAAATATGTTTCTAGTTGTAATAGTATTGAATTATTAGACTACACAGAATTGAGGTACAATCCGCTATCTATAGGTTTAATACCAATGATAATTAGGTTTAAGATAACTTGACGTTCGATTGTTTTCAGTTCAGTTTACACAAGTGATGTCGTTAAGAGGAAAGCCCTTGATCCAGTATGGAGGGCATACATTCTTCAAGAAGAAAATACATGGCCCTAAATGTACATGGGAATGTTCTACGCACCATAGCAAGGGATGTCGCGCATGCCTCCACACCATAGGCTATGAGATAGTCAAGGTTGTTGATATACATAACCATTAGTTGGTAATCTATGGTCATCGTGCAGTTAAGGTATAGTTGATCATAATCTTATTGCGATTAGGGCTGAGTAAAGAAATTAAACCTTATCATGTATATTTTTCTTCTAAAACAAATTTTACTGGTACAGATAATACTAATGGTTCCATTTGTTCCATTAATGTGATTGTTGGGAAGTATTTGTCTTAGTAGTTCCAGTGACCAATATGATATACTTATTACATTATGATGATGAAATATTACAAGTATGTCTTATTGTTGAATACCAATAATAGTATTTTAGAAAAATATTGCATGTTTGCATGCTATTTTTTAGATTTTTGATTTCAAATATCATATATATATAAATATATATGTATGTATACACCTCCTTTTTGTCATACGTAGTAAAATACATAGTCTTTTTGTTATTTTGATAGTGTTGTATTTTTGAAAATTAAACCTGTTACGTTTTTCAGTGTCTCCATTTCACGTGATGTCAATGAGAGGAAATCCGCTGATTCAGTATGGAAAATACAAATTTTTCAAAAAGTATCAGTACAGGATGAAGAGTACTTGGTCGTGTTCTACACATCATAGTAAGGGCTGTAGGGCCTTCTTGCATATCATAGGGAATCAAATTATCTATGCTGGTAATAACCATACTCACTAAAATGTATGTTTAATTGTTTGTTTATAATACAGGGATGTTAGGATTATGAGTGCAATAGTTTTTCGGTTAATCATATATTTATGTTTAGACTGACTCGATGGCGCATTTGGTAGTAACCCTGCCCCATGCGCCAAGAGTTGTGTGTTCCATCCCCACCTAGGACAAACATTCGTGTGATGAATACTTGTGTTTGTTCTGTGTCTGGGTGTTAATATCCAATATTTTAGTATATATTTGTAATCCCAATGTTGAATCTGATATCCGTAACACAAGTGTTTAAGCTACTTACCTCGGAGTCAGATCAATGTATGTGATGTAGTCTGATATTTATATTTATTTTTATTTCCTTATGTCCTGCGGGATCTATGAATTTTCCCGGGACAAAAAAATTGCCTATATCCTTTCTCTGGTACAAAGTAAACGTGTCAAATTTCTTCACAATAGCTTAAATACTCGTAGCTTAGGCGTTAAGACGTGATAGACAAACAGAACTCCGGCTACTTTCGCATGTATTATATTTTTCATCATCTTCCTAGCGATATGTCCCGTGTTTAGACGGGGTCCGCCTAGACCATGATCCAGGATTTAGCGAGTCTGGTAATTACATCGAAGTGACTGCCGATCTGACCTTCGTAACCCTAAGATAGGGGAACCAGACAATTTTTGGATCATGGTTACAAATCCAAACTTGTTTGAATTTGCAGGTTTTTCATCACGATGTTTTCTCTCACCGTCGAGCTTTATAAATACGTACATAGATTTGAAAAATCTAGAGGTACTGCCCGGGTTTGAACCCGCACTCCTCGGTTAAGAGGCGCGTGTCCTTACCATTGAGCTACCACCGCTCTTTATTATATTCTTAAGGATTTAATTTCAAGGCAGCATTTATAAACAAAGCCTCCTCTTTATTTAAAGTCGTATAAAAATAAACTAGTACTTTATTACGTATATCTTATTTGTACTATAAATAATAAGATTAGAGGCAGAATGGCTAAGAACCTAATTAGCAATAGGTACTAATATTATTACTCTGAAGGTTTCTGACAATGTTCGTATGATTGAATTCTATTTTTGTAGCGAAATACGACATAAGTTATTGAAGATTACACAAGGCATACAGTTTCATACATACATAGCATCACGCTCATAATCCCCGAAGGGGTAGGTAGAGTCAATGGGGCAGCCTGCCCCGTCAGTCAGAAATAAAACTGGGTTGGGTTAGATGGAAAATTGTAAAAAGGTACATATCCAACCCCGATATACTTACCATTTGTCGCCTTTTACGACATGCTAGACAAGGAACACAATTGTAGTATTCTTTTTAAGTCCCAGACTAACATGGGTCTTATAGAATATGGAAATTTTATCCATATTACACAATTTTTGCAAATAAGCATACTCGTATATCGGTCTAAATTATACCCATTAATTAAATATTACTTCAAGTTCGATGACGCTAGGTGAAACTTATATTTATAAAGGCCTTATATTAGTCAAAGCTATTACATATATAATTCTATAAGTAAGTAAGTAATTCATTCATGTAAGTACACTAAGGCCGATTTAAGTAACTGGCCTACATATATCTGAGAGCTATTTTTATGTAATATACTGCAGTATTTAAATGTAACGTAACATTAACTTATAACAAAGCATTCAGTGTTGTGCATTGTTTGTGTTTGTGATACATTACAGCAACTCGATGTTGTGTTACAAGTAAATATTGTATACTCACCTTTATGTATATTAATGAACTTTTGAATTAGTTTTCATGAATTTCAATGAAGTTCTCCTATATAAAGTATTTTTGTCATGTGAATAGAAACACGGCGGAATTTTAGCCCTGTGATAGTTTTTAAATCAGTATTATGAATATTGTCTTTCATGCGTGTTCATGTAACTAAACTATATTTTGGGTAATAAATTATATATTGTGATGCCGAGTATGTGTCGTTGTTATTTTTATTATAAGTGTGAATAATTTGTATTAATCTTGTATACTTATTGAGGCAATTTAGTTACTGGCTTTTGAAGAAGCTTATTAAGTAGACATGCCAGAAACGCAAAAATTCATATTGATTTTTTATATATTTGTATTTTTGATGATATGAGTAAAATGGATGTGGATAGCTTGATGACGGCTGACCGGGACGTATGGAAGAAGGTATGGAAGAAGAAGACATGCTGCGCCGACCCCAGATGAACTGGGAGAAGGGCAAGAGGATGACGATATATTTGTATTTTTGTTTTATTATAGTTACTAAGTTTTTCCTAAGATTTCAAAGGCTAAAATTAGCCACGTCAGAGGCCCAAATAACGCTTAAAACTCTGACATAGGTTAATCTTGGTACTTGTTTTTTTTTGGAAAAAAAAAATTAATACCTACAAAAAGCTCATGTACCTATTAGAAAATATTTACCTAACGTTTAAAGTGTTATTGGTACATGATGAAAATAAGACATTTTTACATGGTTTATACCCAGTCCAAAGAATAGCCCGAAAATTTAAAATATTATATCTGTTCTCACATACATTTTAACATTGTAGGTTATTATAGATTAGGTTTAAACTATTTATCATTAGATATCATAAGACCCTCTATTTTTGTTGAGTTAAACATGTTGTCAAATAGATTTGATTTTATGTACTTCGAATTTTCTTTCAGGGTTAAAATGCTTGGTATCCAGAAAAGGGAAACCTCTGATCCAACTGGGGGAATACAGGTTTTACAAGAAAGGGGAGCATGGAGGCAAGACGCGGTGGGTGTGCTCTACGCACCACCATAAGGGCTGTCGGGCATCCCTCTATACCATAGATCAAGAGATTATCAAAATCCATAATTTACACATACATTAAATAGACAAAATTTGCTATAGAAAAAAATTAAAATACAATTAACAGATGTTGATTTATTAAAAGTATATTCGATAGCATAATATAACTAAAATATTGTATAAAATTTGTTAACTACAAAAATAAATCCTATAAATTTTAGTATTTTTATTCTAGTATAATTTAACTACCAAATAATAATGTTTCTCAAAACAATTTCAAGAATTTTTATAGAAGATTAATTCAAATTAATATACCGAACGACTAATATACGAACCACTGCCACATTACTGCATTAAACTGAACATTTCTGTGACCCTCTCTGTAAGGTCAGCAACAAATATCTATGTATAGTTAGAATGTGTGCTTTCCTAACTGATTTCCAAATTGACCGTTTGTACTTCTCTGAATCCAGACAAACCACTTCGTCATCATTAAAGAAATTGCATTCCGAAATCGTTATTGTAAATTGTTACTATCTCTATTATGTTACAGGGCCCGTCTTCATACAATCGAGTAAGGGGAAACCGCTGATTCTACTGAATGGGTACAAGTACTATAAGAAGTATTCTGGCATTATGGACCGGTGGACGTGTGCCACACACCACTCTAAGGGGTGTCGAGCCTCCCTCCACGTTTATAAAGACGGAATTATCAGAATGAATTGTAACCATAGCCATTAAACATTAGAAACCAGTTAAAAATCTCTGCTATTGTTTTTTTTTTAATTTATCATATTCTATGAGATCTTCTTCTGCGGAGGAGCCGGTATCATTTTTCTTCATATTTAAAGCCTGCCTCAAACATAATCAATTAATCATATTGACTAACTGTCAAGTTGATTCCATTGAGAAAAAACTGAAAATCGATGTTATTTTTTATTCACTAAAATTACATTTATTGGTGAAACTCACAATCTCAGATTTTAAAGGCGTCAGAAGTATACGGGCTTAGGAATTTGCTGAGAGAAGGTATTCTAAGGTAAAGTGAAGGGGATAATTTTTATGATACTTTTTAATTTCATCAGTTTTGAATTCGCTTCACACAGTAATATTTATAAATCGTAGTACAATTTCACCTGGTATCTATGTATTTTTTCAGATGCGCAGTTTACGATAACCTTGTCGCAAAGAGGAAAGCCGATGATCAAGTTTGACGGCTATACTTATTACAAAAAGGACATGTACGGGAGACGAACCCGGTGGGTCTGCTCCACCCACCACGCTAGAGGGTGCTCGGCTGCTCTGTACACCGTAGACGATGACATCGTTAGAGTCAAGAGTGGACACAATCATGTCAACTGTGTTCAGTAGGTTTTGTAGTTTGTAATTGTGATAGTCCCATGTTGGTCTGGGACCTAAAAATAACTAAAAATAATGTGCCAACTTGCCTAGCATGTCGTAAAAGGCAACTAATGGTATATGGACTGGTCCGTTGGTCTAATCGAATCGAGTTCGAATCCCGCTAGGGGCAAATGTTTCGTGTGATGAACATGGACATTTGTACTCGAGTCATGGATGTTTATAAACGTATTTAAGTATGTCTATCCGTTCATCTAGTATCCATAGCACAAGCTTACGCTTAGTTTGGAACCAGGGAATTGTTGTGTCAGTCTGGAGAATTTATTTATTTATTTATTTATTTATCGGGGTTTGGGTGCGTGATTGTGTAGGCAACAACCTGAGTACTAGTCACCAATTTTTTCACAATTTTACATCTCACCCAGCCAAGTTTTGTTTTTCGATTGGATGTGGTTTATGGAGCCTATCTCCTGAAGAAGAGGCTATTCGCTTGTGGGAAAAGCAGAGGCGGCGGCAAGGCGATACCAGATCAAAGCAGAATACTCCTTAATGATGGAAAAACAGAATCCTGATGATGATACCCTGTTGACCAAGCTGTATAAGTCCCGAAGATGGGACTTAAGAAATAAGTTTAGTTGGATGTATATCATATGAGAATCACTCTTTATTGGACTTGTTTTGTAAACCATATTTCAGCTATGGCTGATTTTAAGGATATTTGTCGCCGCTATATGTTTTATTTCATACAGTATATATTACGAATTTAATTAAGTTAAATTATTGCTGTAATTTATTATTTTTTTAAAGTTTGTATTTTTATATACCTATACAATGTATAAATTACTATAACATTTTCTAAAAGACATTTCCAAAAAAGTAATCTGTGATCGTTGGAAATACAAAACCACAAATTTATTTGGGTTTTTATTTTTTATTTCATACACATATACATTTCCCACTTTAATGCTAATTCGGTCACTACCTAGTCTATTTTAACAGCGTCATTCCTGAATTTCCTTAAATATTAAACCAGAATTCGTACTATTTTCATGAAAATGTAAAAGACAATTATTTCATGCATCCAATTCGTTTTCTTTTACTATATCCTTAAAAAATATTTAAGCTTCTGAAATGTATGCGACTTCTGAAATGTATTTTTTTTTCAGGGCTAACATTCATATGGTCGAAGAAAGGAAACCAGATACTTCTAGATGGGGGATATAGGTACAGGGTAAACGGGATGTACGGACAGAAAGTGAGATGGAGATGTGCCACCCACGAACGGCTGGGGTGCAAAGCGGTCATCCACACGGTGGGACACGATGTCGTGTATAAAGTCGATATTCACAAGAGCTGACCAATGTCGTAACTAGTATTATATAATATGGTGAATTATCCTATGGTCTGTGACCTGGTACCAACTGTGTTCCTCCCTAGTATGTCATGAAAAGCAACAAATGGTGTATTGACTATTTTAGTTTTGTGTAGACGATGAAGTAACCACTTGTTATGAATTTCCATCATTAAAAATGTGCTCCTCTGGACTCGCCTACCCCTTCGAGGATTACTGGCATGATAGTATGAAGTATAATCCCCGCAGATTGCTAATGCGCTGGAACCTTGTCTAATTAACACCCACGTGACGTCACCCGCAATACTCGCTGGTCAGTTTTGCGAACGGTACTGAGTGTTCGAAACGTCACGATTACGTCACCAATATGGCGGCCAGGCGCATTAGCAATTTGCGGGGATTATATGCAGAGTATGCTGTAGCTATGCTAATAAAGCTATATCATAGACATAGCAAACATACTACTTAGAGGATCAATCCAACTTGCACGGGAATTAGCGAAGATTGTACATCTCGAAAGTATTAACCGTACGGATTGATTGGACGTGAGCATGATGGAATGTTTAAAATGTTTGTTCGGTTTTAAATACAAGGGATAAACTGATTTATATAAGTATAAATAAAAGTGCATGTAATAAGCATTGGAAGCTTGTGCTGTTGTTCATTAGTGGTAGATACAAGGGGTGTTGAACTATGGTCATTTTATAACAAGTACTGGTCATCATCTTCCTAGCGTTATCACCCGTGCTTAGATGGGGTCCGCTTAGACCTTGATCCAGGATTTAGCGAATCTGGTAATTACATTGAAGCGACTGCCGATCTGACCTTCGTAACTCTAAGATAGGGGAACCAGGCAATTTTTGGATCATGGTTACAAATCGAAAGTTGTTTGAATTTGCAGGTTTTATCACGATTTTTTTCCTCACCGTCGAGCTAGTGGTATAAATACGTACATAGATTTGAAAAATCCAGAGGTAAATGCCCGGGTTTGTACCCGCACTCCTCGGTTAAGAGGCGCGTCAACTTACGATTGAGCTACCACCGCTTTATAACACATAATTGCATAATAGGTACCTTTTTGGAATCGTGAAAGTGACATTGACTGTACATTGACCTCTTAAGAGATCAATGTAAAGTCAGTTGCGTTGTAATTTTACAAGAAAGAAGAAGAAGGAAGATTTGAAATTTTTAGGAGAATAAAAATGATATGATCTTTAAATTAATGAAGGGGAGAAATAGTTAAAACATACAAATATATTTTTAAATATAATTTACGCGGGTGGGACTTAAAATAGTTCGTAAATTTGAGAATATAGGACGTTAAAATATGTTAAAAATAATATTACGTCACGTTACATACGTTATTAAATATGTTTAAGTTCGTTATAAATATTAAGAGAAATATGTGCATTATTAAAATGGATATTTTATTATTGACAGCAGTTTTTTATTTTATTATGTGTATTTAAAGTTTAGACCAGGAGAGACGAAAGTAATCCTAGAGGATTTAATAGGTCCCTGAAATTAAAATGTCTTCGTGCTATTAAATTCTTATATCGCTATTCTCAAAAGAACTCCAATGTAGCTTTGCATGATATAAATATGCTGCGTTTGAATTTTAGTTCTAAAATCACTGGTTTATTGCTTGTCCATAGGAATTGTCTCAAAACATAACGTATGGTAATATGGTGCTACAAATGAATTAAAGTATTCTAATGTATGTACTTTAATAATAATAATAATAAAGGCGTAGGGATGTGACGACCCCACCGCCCCCTGGTGAGAGTCGCTGATTTTCGCACCATGAAAGGCAGCGACTCTCTACCAGTGCAACCAGTCTCCCCAGGGCAGCTTGTGGCGGGCTGAATGGGATTGACACCCTTTGGGACCCGTGCCCCTGAGAGTCGAACAGGCCCCTCTCTCCGCTTGCCTTAGTTGGCCGGTGGGAGTGGACCCCACAGGGGCCGCAGGACTCTCACCTCTGGCTTGCCTTAGCCGGCCGTCCAGAGTGGGGCGTCAGAGCTATATGCTCGCAGGGTGGAAGTGAAACATGCCTAAGTCGCGAGTTGGCACAGTGGCGTAAGCCACTGGGTAGAAAGCGGTGCACACCTCTCCACACCCTGAGCCGCTCACACAATGTTGCCCACCGTCGCTCCTGCTTCGTGCCTTGTGTGTGCGACCAATGGAGGGCCCATGACAGTGAGATGGCGAGTCACCACCTGCCCATTTTATTCGTGTTTTTAAACATAGATCGGGCAGGTGCCATAGTCCTTCCCATAGTCCCGGTTACCCAGTCCACTAGCACCTCATCCTAATAGCCCAGATTCTTCGTTCTTCCACTCCATTCCATAGTCCTGCACTGACGGGGGGTTGTCCTTGGCTGCATTTAATAGTGTATACAGGGATAATCGTCGGTTGGTGTCACATTACATTAAAATCATACTTGACTTTAAAGGGCCTCTACGTGTTGGCTTCGGCCCCACGCACGCCTCCCAAAAGTCCGGGACTCTATAGTCCCGAGAAATGGAAAAGTCAGATATAATAATAATAATAATAAATTTATTGCTTTCATGAGTACAAAAGGTGTTACACAGGCATAATTAGAACAATTAACATTAATTTCAATTTATGCAGCACTTCGCGGAATAGTTATTTACGCCGAAATCAAAGCCAATTCCTGAAATAAATTTAAAAAATCCAATCTTTTTAAAATTACTTCTCAAAAAGTTACTAAGTGCCGATGGCCTCAAAAATTACAAAATTCCTTGCTCGTAAAATTACTAACTAAATGGATGTCGGAAAAATATATATATATATTTAAAAAGGGTCATTAACTTCTGATCCTTTTCCAGGTTTCTTCTCAGACAACGGGTACACCGTGGTCACTTCTAGAAGAGGGAACCCCATGATTTGCGTAGAGAATTACACGTTTTGCCGCAAGGCGGTCACCGGCAAGAGGTCGAGATGGGTCTGCTCCTCCCACAACTATAGAGGGTGCAATGCCTCCGTCCAGCTGTACGACCAAGAGATCATCAGATTGAATAACAACCATAATCATTGAAATGACGAAAGTTGCGCAGTTGACGGTAAAAATAAATCTAGAGGTCAGTAGGAATTATGCAGGATATGATTTAGGTACCTTTTAACACAGTTACCAGAAAATGAACTATAAAAAAAATTTACTGGCTCGATGGCTCATTCGATAGTGCCCCTGCCCCATGTGCCAAGAGTTGGGGATCGATCCCAACCAGGATAAACATTCGTATTATGAATACTTGTGTTTGTTCTGTGTCTGTGTGTTAATATCCAATATTTAAGTATGTATTTGTAATACCACTGTTGATTCTGATATCCGTCACACAAGTGCTTAAGCTACTTACCTCGGAGTCAGATCAATGTATGTGATGTAGTTTGATATTTATTTATATTTGTCATTATTAAAAAAAAACAATATTTTTATTTTATTTTTATGTTTGATGCGAATCTAATATTTTCTACTCCGGAAAGCAAAGAGATTAGTATCTTAGTTCATGTAGTCAATGAGGTGTTCAAGGTCTGGATGGCCAATCACCAGGTCATGTCTAATTTCATGGAACTGGTAGGCTTCTAAAAATCACTTAAGGTAAAATAAACGGTGAAGAACATAAAATCTCGCCTAGGGATAATAGGTAGCATTTGAGGTTCAAAATATACCAAATTACAGTATTTTGGCTTTAATGTAAATTATAGATATGTAGTATTTGTAAATTATGTAAATAATTCAATAAACTGTTCTAAAATTTAAACACATTCTGTCATTTCTAAATCAAAGTTCGCTTAAGCCATGCTATTATTTTAGTCTCCACTGCTTTTTAGGAATTTCTTGCCTACAAACTGATCCATACAAATTAACACAACGGTACCCTACTATTAAGCATTTTCTTTTCGTCAGTCTATTCGTTTGTCTGTCTGTCATTGGATCTCTCATAAACCGCAATAGGTAGATAGTTGAAATATTTACAGAATGGGCTATTAACCACAGTTAAACATGTATGTATTTATTTTTTATTTTACTACTCATATTATTGTGTCATTATGTATAAGTAATAGTTATTACATCACAATTTATTATTATTACATATGTTTGCATCCTGTGTACCTCTGAATGTGAATACATTTTAATTCTCCATATGTAAAATCCGTTATTTGCTGTATATTTCTGTTGTCTCATTTATAAATTGATTTTAATAGTTTTAGATTTTGTATAAATAATAAAATAAAATAAATAAAGTAAATATAGACATTGATAATATAAAAATGGGTCATCCAAGAATAAATCGATACAACAAAAGTTTAAAATATTTTCCGAATGTGTATTCTGGAACCTCCGTGTCTTGCCGGATTCACACTTGAGTTGGTTTTCCGAATGACTGGAATTCGTTACGCACACGGTGTGGACTCCTTGATCCATTTGGATAGGGATTGGGGACCTTCTCTGGCCAAGAAGGAGAACCCAGGGTATACCCTTAGCCCCCAAGTACTCCTGTATCGTTTCAGGTTGCGACGCTGTGGTAATTTGCACCCAACTTATACTACCTCAGTGCCGGAGATTACCCACCCTACGTAGTGCGAGGATAACAGTTATTTTTTTGTCAAATTTTTTTCCTCTTCCTTAAATGTTCCTCTGTCCCAACAAGTAACATATATATATATTTTTATTGCAGTAAAGTATGTAACATCGCAACGCGGTAAAACCCTCCTGTACATAGACGGGTTCACATTTTGCACCCGGTCAGTTTCCCGGTCCGGGAATAAAAAGAGATGGGTGTGCTCCACCCACAACCACAGGAAGTGTCGTGCGCTTGCGCACACCATAGATAACGCTGTAGTGAAACTGATAAACGTACATACGCACGACAGGAATACATGTACATTTCTAGACATCAATACTGATTTATGATTTTTGATTAAATAATTTTTCAGATTTTTTTTACAAGCGTTGGCTATTTGTAATCTTTTCCTTCATACAATTTTATTGTTTGGTGAATGCATGATTATTTTCATATATATTATTATTTATTTATTACTTATAAATAAAAAAGCATGTAAAATTTCTAAACCGCATTCTTTTTTTACATAACTTGAATGTGAAGCAATTGAAATACAATGAAATAAGAAAAAAAAGGTATTTTTTTGGACGAAAACTAGTAATGTTTTTTAAGTATTTTCTCTTTGTTGCAGTGAAATTTGTAAGATCTCAGCGTGGGAAGCGACTTCTAAGCGTTGAAGGGTTCACGTTTTGCGCTCAGGGGGTGTCAGGGATGAAGACCAGGTGGGTGTGCTCCACACACAACCACAAGCACTGCCGGGCCGTGGTACATACAGTGGGGAATCAGATCATCAAGTTAAAGAACGTACATACTCATGATATTTCGAGGAGATATTGATTGCGTCGACCACCAAACTTTGCTCTTTAACTCGCTTGGCTTGGATTCAGTCGTACCTAACTGATAGAATACAAAAAGTGAACATCCACGGAACTGATTCTTCTGGCGCTCCTTTTTTATGGGAGTGCCCCAAGGCTCGATATTAGGACCTTTGCTTTTCCTAATCTATAGAAATGATCTTCCATATTATACAAAAGATTTATGTGAAATAATATTATTTGCCGATGACACTTCTTTAATTTATAGAGTTGACCGAAAAATACCAAATATTGACGACGTAAATAATACCCTTTCACATTTACTTCACTCGTTCACTGCTAACAATACTTTATTAAAATCAAAGAAAACGAAATGTAATAAGATTTCAACGCCATTGTAAGGCAAGTAAACACTAACATATGCATAAATGATGAACCTAGGTTTATCATTCATGCATATTCTACAGCTTTTCTTGGGAACACTATCGATTCCAAACTGCTCATATTACGGCTTTGGCAGGAAGAATCAGCTCAGCAGCATATACAAAAACGGCGAGATTGGTTTATTTCAGTTACTTTCATAGCGTAATGTCGTACGGCCTTTTGTTATGGGCGTTCTCTGCTGACATGCTAACTATTTTTGTATTTTAGAAGAGGGCCACCTGGGCTATATATGGCCTTAAAATTCGAGATTCGCTAAGAGAAATCTTCGAAGAAATTGACATATTAACCGGACCATCTGTATTGTGATTGTTTTAGTTATTTCCAGTAGTAGGTTTTAGGAAAAGCCTTATTATGAAATCAAATCCTGATATGTAAAAATAGAGAGTTAGAGAGTTTTTTTACCAAATAGGATCTGGTTTTCTATTTTATTACTTATATTTATTGGTATTTATTATTTATCTGTATTCGGGTTATTATGTAACTTCATGTAAGTTATTCTTGTAGTTGTAATTGCTTTAAGTGTTTGGACAGCTTTAATGAAAATAATAATATTATTTTACCTGCAATATCCTTTCTTTTCTTAACTTCTCTTAAATATTTCTACGGATAAATTATTGATTAAATTTTGTTTCTTATAACCTTATTAAGTTGCCGTCTAGCCTGTCTTACGTAGACAATATCAATGTTTAAATCAGAAGTTAATACTAAAACAAAGAGTAACATCAATATAAAACTAATAAATTGTTGCAAGGTATTTATTGCCGTTAATTGCTCATTTTGAACCCTGACTCAAAAAAAAAATAGTGGATACTTAATCTTTCTTTTTCTATCATATCATTTAATTTTTAACGACCAACGAAACTTAAAAAGCACGACCATTAATATGGTTCTTTAAATATATATGATGATAAATTTTTTTGTCGAGCTATTCCAGAAATACTTTTAGCTGGAATCATGTAATTCTACGAGTTCCATTTATATTATACTGTCCAGGAAAATATACGTTCACACAGACATTTGTACAAATACCATAAAGTTGATTTTGTTTGTCATAATATCTACAGTTTTCATCTGTACTTGTAACTATAAAACTTTATTAAAGATTTAATTAAACCTTAATTGCAGTAAAATTCATCAAATCACAACGCGGGAAGACCCTTCTCTATGTGGACGGGTATACGTTTTGCAGCAAGATCGTGACTGGGGGGAAGACGAGATGGGTGTGCTCTACGCACAACAACAAGCACTGCAACGCTATAGTGTACACTGTGGACAAACAGATCGTCAGACTGAAGAATGTGCATACGCATTCCAGGCGGGCTAGCAAGGGCGGGTGGTAACTGTAATTTTGGAAAAAATCTGGAAAAAAAGAGCCATGCTAGGTACTAGCACTTGAAAAAATTGGTAGGTATTGAGAATGTAGAAAAAATTGGTAGGTATTGAGAATGTAGGACTTGAAAAAATGTATAGGTATTGAGACATCAACGTTAGTGCTATTGTTCACCACGCTGATTTTGTGTTAAACGCGCGGGTTTGAACCTTGAGTTGGGACGAGTACCTGTTGAAACACGTGTTTGTCTCAGGTCTGGGTTTTTGTGGCACTGATTGATCTTGATTGCCATAACACGAGTGCTTAAGCTCACTTTGGCATCAGATCGGTGTATATGCCGTTGTCTGATACTTATTTATATATCAAATTTTATGTCATTCTGCAAAATTTTGCTGGATGAGTTCAAAATCAAATTACACGCAGAGCCGAGATCATCATATACTTATATTGCAGCAAAGGGCTTATCGTGTATTTATACACAAAAATCTATACACATATGCATATGTGCTTAAGTACGTATCCATGACATGTACAAATAGTTATTAATATATTAAAAATTATATCCAGAATTTACAATATGGATTGTAGATTTGCAGAATTTATTAAAAAATTTAAATAAATCGGTGTGTTATTACGTTTTAATAAGGTTTCTCATATATCAAGACTGAAATGACCATATATGTATTGCTTATATAATTTAATATTTATCGTGTATTTCATTGAACCTTAATAATAATATTGAATTAAATCTTAAGGTTTGTATACGTTGTTTTTGATCATAACTAGGGATTGCTACTGGGAATTGCAATTTGGTTCCAGCACGTGACGCTGGCCCCAACAGAGCCAAAATTATGTTGAAGTACGTATTGAAGTCCAGCAGCATTGAACCAGCATATGTCCCTGGATCCAATACAGCTAAAATTGTGTTGGGCCCAGCTGGAATGCTAGATCCAGCATTGCAATCCCTAATCACAATTAAATTAATAATAAGCATAGATTTGTAGCAAGCAGTACATGTATGTATGGATTTGTGTTTTTTCTAGTATCGTTTAATACTTACAGTCTTATCATATTTTAATACATGCTTATTTAGCTCAAGTTTGTAGCAAGAAATCGCTAGTTCATATAAATTGTATTGTATTCTGCTAAGTATTTCTTGCTATGAAAAGTACCCATCTAGGTGTTCTAAATCAACATGATTCTCAAATAATTATCTTATTTATTACAGTAAGATTTGTAACATCGCAACGCGGCAAAACGCTTCTTAGCTTGAACGGATACACGTACTACGCCCAAATAGTATCCGGGATTAAAACAAGATGGATGTGTTGTTCACACAGCCACAGGCATTGCCGGGCAGTGGTGCATACAGTAGGAGATGAGATAATTAGAGTGAGAAACGAACATAATCACGCTCAGAATGGACGATGAACGATTTCTCAACGATCAGATGCGTAGTGCGTCCGCCATCTTGTTAATTTTACAAAATGGCTGTACGTCATAGTTACATTGTTGATAGTAGGTAATACCAAAATATCATTATTATTATTTTAATTACTATAACAGCCAAACTGCTGAATAATTATATTTGATCGTTTGTATTTAACTAAATAAAATTAAAAGCTTGTTTAATTTTGTCTGCAATTCTCACCAACTATAATGTGATCTTATTATTTTTAAAGAATCGTGTAAGACTATTTGTAAATAAGGAACTTATTTAATTAGGTATTGTTAATATTAGTTTTATGAATTAAATTCTATTAATACTCTTATCACCAAAGAATTGTGACATATTAATATAAAATAATTTAATTGTGTTTTTCTTATCGTGTTATTTTAAATGCAATTTATAAATTGCAAATGTGTTTTAGTTTAGCGTAATATTAAAAATTACATTTACACATTTCACTTAGAATCATTTAATGTAATCAATATAAAATGCAATTTATATAATTAAATCTCATGAAGATAAATATAATTACATAATACAATAAGAAGACAAGTAATCAAACGACATCAAATTTAAACGAATAGTTTTATTCATTTAAACCCTCCTCTCTTTAAAAGGTAGTTTATTTTTTTAGTTCAGCAAACCAAGTGGTTAGTTTTCCTCTTTTAATCGGTTTGCACACTACATTTCAGGTAGCAGACATTTTATTAACTAGTCCAGTGGTCCAGTGAGAAGGCAGAGAGGCTTTGCAATTTAATTTTTTCATGCAAAAGGCTCTAGTAACATTATTTTAACAATACTGTTGTTAACTCTATTATTTATTGGGGCATCCAATTTGAGTACTATGTATTACCGAAGCTTTCTGCTTAGTATCTAGACTAACGTGGATTTTTTTAGAAACGCGACACATTTAATAATATTCTATACACATTTAAAATGGATTTAAAGTAACTGCATGGAATGTATGCCTGTCTTGAAAATATGTAATCATTTAGTGAAAATATTAAAGCTATGTTCTTTTTCATTGCAGTAGAATTCCTGACGTCGCAGCGTGGCAAGCCTCTTCTCAGTATAAACGGGTTCACATTTTGCATCCAAATAGTGTCAGGGTTGAAGACAAGATGGGTGTGCTCGACCCATAAGCGCAAGGGATGTCGCGCGGTTGTACATACAGTAGGGAACGAAATTGTCCGAATGTCAAATGTGCATTTTCACCACAAGAGGAAATTTTAGTTATAAGGAAAAAGTTACTTGTTCTTTCAAATCTATGATGGCCAGTATCATGGTGGATTGCTGAGGAGTTGTGGAAGTGAAAAGTTTAAATTTATTTAAGATTAGATTCGATCTATTTCTAAATATTAGATTTTGAAAATAATACACCAACGACTTCAAAATCATGTCCTGGTATTTAATTCAAACGTAAAATTTTGTAACGTAAAATTGAGACCATTTTGTACTTGAGTTTTTTTTTTGTAATTTCTAGTCCTTTTTATTATTCTGTATTATATTTTATTTAAGAATAATCAGTAATAAAATATGTCTGGTCAATCTTAATCAACTAGTCCTAGTCGTATTAAAAAAGGAAAAATAAAAAAAAAACGAAAAACCCGAAATTAAAGATTTGAAATATTGAAAGGATAGGATCAAGAATAATCTTTCGGCAACAAACTTGCAGCCACGCCAAGAAGCCAAACACACAAATAAACCATTCAAAATGGTAAAATGCAATTTGAAGTTTCTGTATAAAAATAATATATACTGCAACTACAAATATTAGTACACCTGACCACTAGAACGAAATATTCTGTACTAAATTCCCACAAAAATCGACACAACTTTTCTAAAACAAATCTATTTCAAACCTTCGCTTCGCCTCAAACAGACGAGAGATGACGTGTGGAAACATTTTCAACATTGTGTGTTGCGACCATTGGCAGTGTCTTAGTGTGATTTTAAAATGTTATGTCAGCGTCCGCCATTTTGTTATTTTTGTCTCGATAAGTTACTTAAGAATGTGAAATAAAGAATTTAAAAACAGATTTTATGTTCTAATCTTTTAATAGAAATTATAGGTACTGACTCCTGAAATTCATCGATAATCGCCTAACAAAATTTTTGATTTAAAAAAACAAAAATCCTAAGGGTTTTTTTGTGAATTTTAAAAATTGACGCTATTGTTCTAAACCTCGAGTAGTAAAGTTAATTAAGTGGTGAACTTCATTACTGAGATCGCAAGAACCGATGACTTAGAGTTTATAATGCTTTACTCGACAATTGCGGACGTGCTGTATGTATATTTTTGATTATTTAATAAAACTCTGATCTGTGTCTCATTACAAATTACATTTTGTGTCCGCAGTCGTAAAATACGTGCGATCTCGCAGCGGTAAAACTCTTCTTAGTTCGATAGGTACACGTATTGCAATAAAAGCGTCAAAGGCTCGAGGAGACGATGGATCTGTTCCAACCACTACCGCAAGAAGTGCCGGGCGGTAGTGTATACTATTGGTGACGTCATCCTCAGAGTGAACAACTCCCATTCGCATCAATTGGTGAATGTCGATGATGACGAGAGGAAATAATTAAGAGTTGAGTGTGATGGAACAGATTGGTGGGCTGATCGAAGTTGATCGAAGCGAGGCTGACTGGAGTTGGTCGAAGCGAAGCTACTATATATAACTTACTCCTGTAGTAGCTTTGCTACAATCAAATATCTCTGCATATCATATCAATACGCAACAACTTACTTAACTATTCAAGTGGTTCAGATACTTAACGTATCGTGATCAAACATTATATACCTTATATAAAGTATAATTATATTAAGATATATCATATCATAATCTTAGGTCAAAAATATACAAAATTTAAATTATCATCTCACCTAAAAGGCGACTAATGACACCATTAGTCGCCTATTACGACATCCTAGGGTTTTGGGTGTATGATTGTGTAGACGAAGAGCTAGCCACTTGTCACTAGTTTTTACAGTTTTTCGTCTAATCCAGCCCATTGTCTCATGTTGGTCTGGGACTTAAAAAGAATATGCCAACTTTGGTTCTCGCCTAGCATGTCGTAAAAGGCGACTAATGGTATATCGGGTTTTGGGTGTGTGATTGTGTAACCGACAAGCTAGCCACTTGTCACTACTTTTTCACAATTTTCCATCTAATCCAGCCCAGTTTTATTTTTGGCTGAATGTGGTTAAAGGGGCATGCTGTCCCTTTGACTCTGCCCACCCCTTCGGGCATTATGGGCATGATTTTATGTATATATGTATTATCAGCAGAATTGAAAAATAATAAAATATATTTTTGCATACCTCGCTTATTATGTGCGTGCGTCTGTGGTTATTATAAATGTGGAACTAAATACATATTTACATATCCGTTTCATGCATATCATATCTAGTGCCATCATAGTGATTTCTAATATATTGCAATGCGAAAGCTTATATTTTTTTGTTTTGGCTATAGGAAAATAAGTAGTAGAACTAACTTTCCTCTCTTTCCAGTGAAATACGTGCTGTCCCGGACTGGCAAGACACTGCTGAGCATAGACGGTTATACGTACTGCGGGCTGAAGGTGTGGGGGCTGAAGAAGAGATGGATCTGCTCCAACCACTACCGCAAGAAATGCCGGGCTAAGGCCTTCACCGTGGAGGACGCGGTCGTTGAACTTAAGAATGAGCATACGCACCCTAGATCTGGATATCAAGTGACGAAGCATTCTTCACAAGAAAGCCCACGTTCATGGCCTTGCGGTTCGGGACCCCACGACCCCTCCTTGGGTGCCCCACTTTAAGAGAATGGCCCGAAAGAAAGGAGCCTAAATCTTGTGACACCTTCGTATATGAATCCATATTAAGTAATTCTTTATAGGAATCATTTGACAACAAAAAATCAAAGGTTTTTACTAAATTATATGCTCAAACAAAAAATAACACCTATTACTGAAAAAGCAAAAATATATATAAGCTTACTTCTAAAATGTGACATTACAACTTTTAAATGAAGACGGTTTATTGACATAAAATAAGCTTATATCAATATTAAATTTAAAACAACATCATTAACGTATGAACAGTCAATAAATACATTTAAAAAGTATGTGAAACAAATCTTTGACTGGCTCGATGGCGCATTCGGTAGTGACTCTGCCCCATGCGCCAAGAGTTGTGGGTGCGATCCCCACCCAGAACAAACATTCATATGATGAATACTTGTGTTTGTTCTGTGTCTGGGTGTTTATATCCAATATTTAAGTATATATTTGTAATACCACTGTTGATTATGATATCCGTAACACAAGTGCTTAAGCTACTTCCCTCGGAGTCAGATCAATGTATGTAATGTAGTCTGATATTTATAATTATTTATTTATTAATCTGTGAAAAAAAAACGTATTAAAAGTCTGTGTGTTAAATTTGTATTTTTTTTATGTGACTAGGACAGCGTGATAGTTTCGTGATGAAGTTTTTAATAGTGTAGTATTTCATAATTACGCCTTAGATCTAGTTAAATATATAAATAAATAGATTGTAAATGTTTTAGGTTCTCTATGTTAAGCTATTAAATTATGCTTAGGCTAAATTAAATCGCCCGAATGCATGAAATGATGTGATCTCTGCCTACCTTGAAGGAAGAAGGCATATTAATGTAGTGTAGATTGTAATGTAAACTGGCGCCTCAATGTTTTTCAAAACGCTACATTTATTTTTATTTTTTTAGTCAAATTCGTGACGTCACGCCGTGGGAAGACCCTCCTGTCAATAGATGGTTTCACGTTCTGCGCCCAAGGCTTCTCCATAACAAAGACGAAGACGAGATGGGTGTGTTCCACTCACAACAACAAGCAATGCCGGGCTGTGGCGTTTACTTGTGGCGACGTGGTTGTGAAACTGAACAATACTCATTCGCATAGTAAGCCTCGCAGAGTATTGTCAGCCAGTGACTATTTTGATATGCTTGTTTGTAACGCGGGTTTTTCGACGAACCCTTTGGCGCAAGTTGGTGGTTTGGGTTGGCGGTAAAACATTTTTAGTAAGATAACACCACTCTAACAACACCAATCGATGACGTAGTTTTTATTAACTGTTAAAACCCAATGGTTACATACATTTTGTAAGGCATAGTTATACATACATTTCATGATTGTTATTTCAGTAGGTACAATGGGTCAAGCGGTGGTAAGAGCGGTGGTAGTTCCATGGTTAGGACACGCGCCTCTTAACCGAGGAGTGCGGGTTCAAACCCGGGCATGTACCTCTGGATTTTTTAACTCCAGGTACGTATTTATATCACTAGGTCGACGGTGAAGGAAAATATCGTGATGAAACCTGCAACAACTTTGGATTTGTAACCATGATCCAAAAAATGTCCGGTTCCCTTTTCTTAGGGTTACGAAGGTCAGATCGGCAGTCGCTTCAATGTAATTACCAGACTCGCTAAATGATGGATCATGGTCTAAGCGGACCCCGTCTAAACACGGGACATAACGCTAGGAAGATGATGAATGGGTCAAGCGGTATAGGTGTAACATAAAAAAGACAGACTGAGTTATTTTAGCATTAATTACAAAGGATTGGTTCCTGCGTTCCTTTAATTGACGAATAAGGTTTTTTTTTTGGATACAAACATAAAGACTGAATAAGTATTATACGTGTGGTAACTTTTTATAATCTTTTCTATTCATATTTTAATAATTGCTTACTCTCAAATTCATATAATTCAAGATATATTTAGTTTGTATTGTATAATACATACTCATCAAAAAATATATCCTTCAATAATGTTAGATATAATATAAAGACTGAATCAATACTAAAATTAAAATGATTAATCTTTTCTTTTCCTAATTAATATTTCGTTTAATTTTTATTATTTTCTATATCTATCCTAGATATTAAGTTTAATTGTAGGTAATACTCATACTTAAACAGGTTTGTCTGAATGAGTATGTTTTTCAGATATATTAAGAAGACTGAATCACTATATCAGTATTAAAATAAGGCTTTTATTATTATCTAGTTTGATCTATACTTTCTATCTTTACAAATAGGTTAGATAATTAGTTTTAATTGTAGCAGTCATGCATAGATTTGTCTCGATAATTTTGTTTTCATATTAAACAGGTGGCATCTGTAGACTCTTTTATTTTCATTTCTTTTTATGCTTTCTTAGTTTTAATTTGTACGAGTGATTTTTTATAATATAATAACCAAAATTGTATCTGTGATGTGTATTAAAATAGCATTACAAATCTAAATTGGTTTTATTATTGTAATAATTCTAGTAATGAAAATACTTATTACACGCGTTGTTATTGAAAATCGTCAAATTAAGCATTTGATGACATGTATACGAACTTTCGCAATTTTTTTTGGTATTTCAAAATGTGCTTAACTTTTTTTGATGAAATTCTAGTGAAATTTGTGAAGTCCCGGCGCGGCAAGACTTTGCTGTACATCGACGGTTTTACGTTTTGCGCGCAAATAGTCTCGGGCCAGAGGACGCGATGGGTGTGCTCTACCCACAACTGCAAGCAGTGTCGGGCCGTGGTGCACACCATTGGAGACGAGATCATCAAAGTGAAGAATGTGCATACGCACGCTAAGAGTGGACAGTTTGAGTTTCTTTAACAGGCATGTAACAGGAGTTTCGAAGTAAAAGTTGAAGATCAGATTCGAAATTTAAAGTTGAAGTTTAGATTCAAAGATAGGAATTATGTTATCAAACATCCATTTAAACTCTTATAAGCTGTAAGCTAAAAATTCGGTTAATCTATGGAAGCTGATGATAATTCTATAACCTAATATCTATTTGAGACTAGAGTCTGCTCTGTAATCTAATTTATTAATACTATCTTGTGTGATAAAGCTAAAAAGGCAGCTAGACTACAATTGAAAAAATGTTTAAATAAATGCAATAAAATGACAAACAAATAAAGTGCTGAGAATTGTAATTTCTATATGGAAAAATGTTAGTAGCCTGTTTTTGTTAGATGAAAAACAATAATACAAAATGTACGAAATAAAAAGATGTCACATAGGTGGACAATGAGGAAACGAAGTTTCGTTATACTAATTATATTATAAACTAGCTGTGCCAGCGGTGTCACCCGCGTTTATGGTTAATATTTTATAGACTATTTTCGTCATACATGATTTCTATGTAACTTTAACCATTAAGGCTGCACACGCGACGGAAGCTTAAAAAATGGAGTAACTTCTCCCGTTTTCCTAACATTTCCCTTCACTACTCTGCTCCTATTGATTGTAGCGTGATGAAAAGTATATGTATACTATAACCTGCCCAGGAGTATGAAGAATAATTGTACCAAGTTTCGTTGAAATCCGTCGAGTGGTTTTTGTTTATATAAGGAACATACAGACAGACAGACAGACAGACAAAAATTTTACTGATTGCATTTTTGGCATCAGTATCGATCACTAATCACCCCCTGATAGTTATTTTGAAAATATATTTCATGTACAGAATTGACCTCTCTACAGATTTATTATAAGTATAGATTATTTCAGAAACGCCTCAAGTTGCTATTAATCGCAATAAATGATAAATTTTTCAAAAACTTTTAGATTATAAACAGTTATTGTTTAATTTATGTCAATATTTAGATATTTTAATGTATCGGACTTACTACCTCTATATTAAAGTAGTCAACTATTGTTAAATTATTTTTTTAAATAAACCGACTGCGCAACAATTACAGTCTTTATTTCAAATTGTTTGATAGTACCTGCTTTCATGTCTTGCATATCAAATTGTACATTAGTGCCCACTCTCGCTCTGCTTGTTACTTATATTTAAATTATTAATTATATATAAATAAAATCATCAATATTTTTTAAGGTGCAAATTGATTGCTACATCATAAATTATATGTTACAGTTGAGTTTGTGCAGTCTCGTCGCGGAAGGACCCTTCTTTGTATAAACGGGTTCACTTTTTGTGCGCAAAGGGTGTCTGGTCTGAAGACGAGATGGGTGTGCTCGACACACAACCACAAGCAGTGTCGTGCTGTGGTGCACACATTGGGTGCGCACATCATAAGGTTGAAGAATATTCACACACACAATAGCATACCTACGTAGAATTGTGTACAACAAGTTTTAACAAGAATTGTGTATAAAATATAACATTCAACAAAAATTGTGTTTAACGTAACAATTAACAAGAATTGTGTATAACATAGCATACAATAAACTCAGCAGTATTATTATTTATGGATATAATTAGACTTTTTTATATTAATCGTTATTTTTTATTATTAACCTCGGATATATTAAGGCGGATTTGTATTTAAGAATAAATTGTGACTAAAGTGTCTGGAAAGCTGTTTATTAGAAATAGTTTCTTTAAATAGTATGTGTGCAATATACATATAATAACTCATACATGAGATCGTATTGTTTTTCTTCATACTATGTTCCTGTAGTATTTTTGTCAACGGTTTTATTTAGACTTGTTTGTTTATCCGTTTACATTTTTATTTTTAGATATATTTACTTATGTTTTAGATTTTTGTGATTTTTTTCTAAGTTTATATGCGCTTTTTTTTACGAGATAATTATGTTACGAGTTTTTAAATTATTCCGTTTCCCTGATCAAATGTTTTTATATCAAAGGCCTCCAAAATATTTGAACCTTCAAATTATTCTACAAGGCTATTTTTAGTTCACGCAAAACCACTCACCTGTTTATTTAACTAATTATTCTAATGAACTAGTTTAAATACATACATAATGTCACGCCTTTTTCCCATGGGGGTAGGCAGAGATCACGTACTTCCATTTGCTACGATCCTGACATACCTACACCTTTCGCTTCTTCTACATTCATAAGTCTTTTCATACACGCTTGTCGGTTAAGGGTGCTGTTTATCTGATCTTTTGTTAATACATTACGAAACTGGTCATGAAAGGTCTAGTTGAAAGGATTATAGAAAATGACGAAAAATATCTTTTTACTTTGCACACAAAAGTTGTTCAGCTGATAAGTTATTTTGTATGAATAGAATTTTTGTTTTTGCACTTTTTCTTATATTCTTCAAATTGGTTCGTAAGACTATTGAGTTAAATAAGTAGTTAAAAGGTTTCGCATAAACTTAAATTAACCTTGTATTTCGACATTTCAGTGAAATACGTAAAATCGCGTCGGGGCAAAACTCTTTTATGCGTAGACGGATACATGTTTTACGCTCAGAAGGTGTCTGGCGTTCGAGTTCGGTGGACATGTACCAATCAGAATAGGAAGAAGTGTCGGGCCGTCGTACACGCTGTCGAAGATCAGATCATCAGGATCAACAATGTGCACACTCATGCTAAAAAGAGCTTTAAAATGTGAAAATTTTTAAATCTTTCTATAGAGAAATTTAACATTTTTCACATTAAAAAAAATAAAAAATGAACATTATAATGTTCATTTTTAATTTTATACGTAGGTAATACTAGTGTAGAATTGTATTCGTTATTAAAGCAAAGATTAATTACTTCATAAATGCATTCTGATAATAACACTACCTCCTAATGTAATCACATTTTTTATTCGTTTTGTCTATTACGTACCTTGGGACCTACTGCCGATTCGGAAATGTACATTTTTAATATTACATGCGACCACAATCAAGCCACTTGTTGCCACATTTTAACAATGTTCCGGCTAACCTAACACAAAACACGTCACTGCGGAACAGACCCATATCGGACTGCCGCGATACTTCAGCTGGTACGGGCGAAGAAAACTATGGCCGATAATCATTCTAATAGTACAAAAATAGTAAAAAAATATTGTACACGTCCATGTATTCGCCAAGTTATAGCATTTTAATCTACCCTAGTGATGGTGGGCCAAGAAAGACCAGAAGCAGATATGTCGTTGGGGGCGCATTTCGACCTGCCGCCGCACCAGATGAAGGTTCATTGATTGATTTTACTTGACGCAGCCAGGGTGTTTTAGGTTTAAATGGTAACGAAAACGTAGGCAGAGGTCAAGGGGCAGCGGGTTCTATTGGTCTCTGCCTACCCCTTCGGGGACTGCGGACATTATCTGATACTGATTTATATAGTAATTGGTAGATCAGATGTCCGCTTGTTTGTCACATTTGTGGTAGGTATTTATAAAAAAATATTCCACATGACGGACACCGAAGACGCGGTGTCTAAGGCGTAGGTGGCGGTACGATCTCGCTAATTTCTTGCCAAAGTGGGAAGAAGTGGCACAGTGCAGAGAGGAGTGGCGGTCACAGGGGTAGGCCTTTGCCTAGCAGCGGGATTTAAATGGCTAAATAAAAAAATATATAAAAAAAGTAGGTATACACGCCACAAGCTAAAGGCGTCCGAGATACGTATATGCTAAAGATTGCAATCCAGCGACATTTTTTGTTGGGTCCAGCAGACCTAAAATTGTGCTGAATCCAGCTGGATTGCTGGATGCACCATTCCAACCTCTGGTAGAGATTGAAATCCAGCGGCATTGAACCAGCACAGATAAAATTGTACTCGGCCCAGCTGGATCCAGCAATGCAATCCCTATTATGTACCTACACCTAATATGAATCTAGTACTTCGCTTTGGTGCGTTCGTAAGTCTATCTCCCTGGTACATAACTACACCACACATATTATAATAATGTCCTCCTAACCGATATCAGTCACGGCGGCCAATCACAACAAGTATTAGCCGTCTGCGCAAGGTATATTATAGAGATATACACACAAGTGTGTGCTTAAACACAGATGGACTTTCTATTCCTTCACTCTCATAGTCCGGTGAGACGGCAATTCGACATGACCGGAGAGAGGTCAGGCGCATGACCAACCAACGGCTTGACGTGCTTTCTGACGCACGGTAGTGATTTAACCGCCAACTTCCTGACTCCGGACTGCTACTGAGTAATTTCAATATTGAAATAACCAGCTACAAATTTTTTTGGGGATTTGAACCCGGGACCTCTTGTCCTTAGGCGGCGCATGCTACCACTAGACCAACGAGGTATATAACTACACTAATCACTTTAAAGTTCAATCTAGAGTTACTTTTTCCGTTGTTTTTCTAATATCCTTTGTCATCTTGTTATAGTCCAATACATCAAGTCCCATCGAGGAAGAACCTTGCTCTATGTGGGCGGATATACATTTTCCACCCAACGGAAGTCGGGGCGGAACAAGAGATGGGGTTGTTCAGTACGCTCTACGTACAAGGACTGCCAAGCCGTTATTCACACCGTAGGGGACCGGATTGTACAAATATACAATTTGCACACTCATGAGCAAAACGCTATAGTTTAAACATTTGGATAACTAAGTTGACTTATGCTTGTGTACACCTATTTATCTGAGCCCAGAAAAAAAAAAAATTAAACGGTTGTTTTAGAGTTCTTAATAAGTTAATTTACAATGAGATATTTTAAGTAGGACTTAATACTTTAAGTATCTTATTATAAATGAAATTATGTAAGTTTTATGAAAAATTAAATGTATTTAAACCTTCTTAAGGGCATATGTATTATTATTTTTGCAATGTAGGAATCTAAATAATAATTAATTTTGTTTGTTTGTTTGTGTTATGTTGGTCTAGGACTGAAAAATAATGTGCCAACTGTGTTTCTTGCCTAGCATGACGTAATAGGTGACTATCTATTACGTCATGTCTATCTATTACGTAATATCTATTACGTATATCGGATTTTGGGTATGTGACTGTGTAGGCGACTTTTTCACAATTTTCAATATAAACCAGCCCAGTTTTATTTTTGGCTGAATGTGGTTAAAGGGGCCTGCTGCCCCTTTGACTCTGCCTCCCCCTTCTGGGATTATGGGTGTAATGTTATGTATGTAATTGAGATTGTATTTTTTACCTAATGAGATTGTTCTAATAAGTTGTTGCAATCCTGTTATGTATTAGATCATATTAACTTGTTAAATAGTTTAACATATTTAACACTTTGAAATATAAGGAATAATGACAAGACCTTTCTATGTCTATAATACACTAGCTGACCCGGCGCATTTCGTACGCCCTGATCTCGGATTTTCAATAAACATTTTTTTTTCGTGCAACTTTTTTATTTTTTTCTTTCATAAGAACCTTTCCCTGATAATAACAAACACAACTAAAAAAGAAGTAGCGAAATCGGTTCAGCTGTTCTCGAGATTTGCGCTTAGCAACACATTCAGCGATTCATTTTTATATTACAGAAGATATAGGCATATAGAATGTTAAGTTAAATACATTAAATAGCGAAACGACGTACGGTATGTGGTTATTATTATAATAATCTGATTTGTATTGGGCTAAAGTTTTGTTCTGAAATGTAAAGTGACATCCATAAGGTTTAATTATTTTGAACTAATATAATATGTAGAACTAGTTTACCCGGAAAACTTAGTAACGCATCGTTCTCGGATTTTTTACATATTTTTTTTTAATTTTCCGCGCAACTTTCTTATTTTTTCTTTCATAAGAAACTTTTTCTGACAATGACAAACACAACTATAAAAGAAATAGCAAAATTAATACAGCCGTCCTCACCTGATGCCCAAAGCGAATAGGGATTCATTTTTATCTATGTAGATATTTATAAAATAATAAACATCAAAGACAATAAAACGTATCAAATTAACAAAAATATGCTATTATATGCTATTGAATTAGTAAATTCAAACGGTCTATAGCCGTCAGCAGAAGTCGAAAGAGGACTAAACAATTAATACTAATTTTATAACATTACAGTTCCAAGATTCTTTACATCTCTTCGCGGGAAACAGCAGCTTCGCTACGGACGTTACACGTTTTGCAAAAAGTCGTCGAACAACTGCAAGACACGCTGGGTGTGTTCCACGCACTGTTTCAAAGGATGCCACGCGACTATACACACGGTCGAGGATCAGATTGTGATGGACAGGAACCAGCATAATCATTAACATCTTTTTTTTTTCAAATATCAGACAACATTACATACACTGATGCACTTGTGTTACGGATATCAGAATCAGCAGTGGTACTACAAAAATATACTTAAATAAAATAAATGAATATTGGATTTTAACACCCAGTCACAGGACAAATTCTTTTTATCACACGAATGTTTGTCCTGTGTGGGAATCAACCCACAACTCAGACCCATGTCTCGATTAAGAGCATGAGAGAAGCGGGAATAGATGAAAAACAGCGTCATCGAGGATCTCCGATCTTAGATGAGCCAATGCTGATCCATCTCCTATTGCCTTCCTATAACACAATCTGTATCTGTATGTATTTGTCTAATGTACTTAATGAGGAAAGCAATAAATGTATTTTAATTTAATTTAATTGAATTTAACTCTTGGCGCATGGGGCAGGGTCACTACCGAATGCGACATCTAACCAGTCATAGTTAATCATAATTGCCTAAGAACTGTCAAAAACAGATTTTTTGATGTGAACGCTTTGATGATCAACATCAGTTAAGATTATAAAATTATTTATTATTTCTTATAATTATTTATTACGAACATAAATTAGGGCACCCAAAACTAAACAAGCATTTCTCTAGCGGGGTACATATCGAGCAGAAAGACATTGTCATAATATTTGATTCACCATTCATTCATTCATTTCATTCAGTCATTCATATTATCACGCCCAAAATCCCCGAAGGGTTAGGCAGAGTCAAAGGGGCAGCTTGGCCACTTAACCACGTTCAGCCGAAAAATAAAACTGCTAAAAATGGAAAGAATGGATTTTATTGTTATTACTTACATATTTAACTCATCATCTTCATCTTCCTAGCATTATGTCCCGTGCTTAGACGGGGTCCGCTTAGACCATGATCCAGGATTTAGCGAGAATGGTAATTACATTGAAGCGACTGCCGGTCTGACCTTCGTAACCCTATAGATAGGGGAACCAGACAATTTTTGGATCATGGTACTTACATATTTAACTGTAATTCTGAACAAGATAAATTTTATCTAACACAATAAAGTTTCATCTAGCTAAGTTTTATTTGCTATTTACTAAAACTGTTCACGAATTGTCACGAAAAATTACAAAGTGTGCTTAATAAGCACACTTTGTAAGTTATTAGGTATTTGTTTATAGGTCTATAGGTCGTGCATTAGGTATTTGTTTATGTTAAAAAAGTCCGTATGACGTTTTTGGTTTATTTGAAGATTGTTTGAAATGCATTCATTGTCCATGTCTTTTTTCATAGTTTTATTTGCGTTAAGTATAACATTAGAATGTAACATTAATAACATACATACTCAGTATATAGGCTTCTAAATACATTATTGTCGTGGTGTAAATGTAAGTATATCTTTTAAAATATTCGCATGAAGTCAGAACCTTAAACATTTCTTAAATTCAAATCTACGATTTATTGAAATACAAATATCAGATTCTCATTTCTATTATTTTTTTCATTATATTATTACATTTAGATTAGATGAGACAATTTTCTATTAGGAGGATATCATTTCAGTAATAATGTTAACTGGTGTATAAAGATTATTAATTTTACGAAGTAGGTATTTATTTTTTACGATGTTTTAGGTTTTTGAGTTTTCGGAAAATTTGCACTGGTAACTAAATATTAATTCCTATTGACCACTAGAGCGTTTATATAAGCATTATAAGAAATATTTTATTCGTAATGTAGTTTGAACAAAAAAAAATAATGCTATGTGGTTTTTTATCTTGTTTTTGTTCCAGGACCTCAGTACGTTATCAATCAGAAGGGGAAAAGGATACTGCGATTTGAACGTTACACGTTTTTGGTGAAAACGTCAAGCAATTGCAAAACCAGATGGGTGTGCTCCACCCACTGCTACAAGGGGTGCAACGCGTTCTTGGTCACCATTGATGATGAGGTAGTCAGGGTGAAAAATGAACATAACCACCCGCCTTCTCAATAATAAATTCAATCATCATCTTCCTAGTCTTATGTCCCGTTAAGTCAGGGTCCGCTCTGACCAAGATCCAGTAGAAGCGAGTCTGGTAATTGAAGCGACTGTCGATCTGACCATCGTAACTCTTACATAGGGGAACCAGACAATTGTGGATCATGGAACATCCATAGTTGTTTGAAAGTGCAGGTTCCATCACAATTTTTGCTGGATCCCCGTGGTAGCCACCGCTTAGGCGAGGTAGGAGCGCCGACGGGTTTAGTGGGTATACCCCGGCTTTCCCTTCTAGCCGGAGCGGGAGCCTCTGACTCGGAGGCTCCTGGGAGTCCCACACACCATACCGCTTCCCTATGGACGGCGTGAAAAAAGGTTCCCTCACTATGTTTTCCTCATCGCTGTGCTAGTTAACTACTCATTCATATAAAAATAAATAAGAATTGAATTATTTCTTTCTTACGTCAGTGATTAAAGTAAAAAAATAACTTTATTGTACATAGATTTTGGAGACAGTCAGAAAATGTAAACTATGTATTTATCTTACATTTAATGTCCCTATTTTCTAAATATTACAGGTTAATTAAGTCTATGCTGTGCTATGTTGATTTTTGTATAAATATTATAAATAAGATAATTTACTTTTTTAAGTATATCTTTAAAGTCTTATTCATAATAATATATTTTTTCCAATAAACCAATGCATACCATGTTTCTCGGTAGCTTTCTTTTATTTCGTCTTTATAATTCATAGAGCATCCTATTTTTATTTGTGTAACTTACAAAACATATTCAGATACCCACATTTATTTATTTTTATTAACAATAAATATAGTAAAATTTTTGTTTTAAAATTATTATACTATAAATATATCTATCTAGGGTTTATATTTTGGGAGTACTAAGAATATAAACAGTTATAATATATATAAGCCCCCAGAAGGTCTGTCTGTATTCTCAGAGGGGGGAAGAGGGTGGGGAAATTGTAATATTGGCGAAATAAATTCTAATTAAATTCAAACCTACGGTCACCTTATGTAGGCCATTAGCCCCGTTAGAAGTCACTTCTCGATAATTCAACTTCAATTCAATATCAACCAGGCATATATACCAGTGAAAGTACCATACAGTCGTATTTATTAGTGTATTTTTATGAACACTGCTGTCTTTGAAATTAAACCGTAGTGAGCACTACATTAATATTTACGAGTATCCTATCTGTAAAGCTTGAGGTTGGATCCGGCACTATTTGTCATTGTTCCGAAAGAGGGTATATCTTGGTCTTTATCATGCAACGCCCCGCAGTGTCGCGTAGTTGCCGTTCCAGCGGGAATATGGGTTTAATAAAAAAAAAAAGTGGCTTTCCATTGGTGAAAGAATTTCTCAAACCGGTCCAGTATTTTCGGAGCCTGTTCAATGCAAACAAACAATCAAATCTTTCCTCTCAATGTTAGTAAATATGAGAACTAATTAATTAATTGTTCTAACTAACTAACTAAACTTCACGCAACTTCCCTAGCGGGGTAGGCAGAGAGAACCGAACGCCATATGGCACGATCCTTACACATCTCGCTCGCCTCTTCAACATTAGTTGGTTTGATTTTTACATACTGTTTTAAATAAAAAAAATGTGTTTGTTTTTGCAGATGCAGAAATAGTAATTTCGAAACGAGGTTACCCGCAGCTCCGTTTTGGGGGATACACATTTTCTAAGAAGAAGGGATCTCATCCCAACAGGAAAGTGCGATGGGTGTGCTCTACTCACTGTTTTCAGAAATGCTCTGCGGTCATCTACACCGTGGATAATGAGATAGTCAGCATTAAGAACGGACATAATCACTGATGTAATGAGAAAAAAGTTACCTGGTTAATTAAATGTGATATTGTTGAATGTTGGCGTAACTTTCGCGTTTTATTTTAAATAATCAAATAAATGTTTGATTTTAATTTTTTTTTTTTTAATTACCACTAAAGGTGTAAGACAAACCTATAGTGCCCTATACTAATGGATTAAAACTGTGGAAAGTAGTTGAAATAACAAATATTTATTTAATGTAAGCTAAGCATAATAATTTAATTTTATGTTGTCGTGAGATAAATATGAGTGCCGTTTGTAATAGAAAGTGATCTTCTTGAAAATAATCTTAGAAAAAACTACCTTCTAAAATCGTGTCATATAAGGCCGGCATTTATTTTTATTAATTGCCAAAATTTTTTGTATTTTTGTGTTTCATTTAGGGCTTACTGGCCATCAAACGAAATATGTTTCAACCATCTGTTAAATACATACATCTCGGGTCAGACGAAGATTTGTGGCTGGGTATTTCAATACTGAAAGTACTCAGTAACAGCCCGAAGTCAGGAAGTTAGCGGTTTAATGACCCCCGTGCCTCGGAAAGCACGTTAAGCTGTTGGTCCTGCGCCTGACCTCTCTCCGATCATGTTGAATTGCCGTCTTATCGGACTATGAGACTGAAGAAACAGAGAGTGCACCTGTGTTTGCGCACACACTTGTGCACTATAATATCTCCTGAGCAGATGGCTAATCCTCGTTCAGATTGGCCGCCGTGACCGATATCGATTAGGAGGACATTATTAAATACATACAGAACAGAAAAAGGCAATATATAACAAGTCTTGGCTACTTTTCCATAGACTTCAAAGTAAATATGACCAAAAAAAAAAAAAACAGGTTAGGTCTGTGTCTATGTGGTAATCCTTTCTTAAAATAAAGCATATATTTTAAATTCCAGTGTCTGTTATTACCAGTCAACGGGGGAAAACTCTGTTGGCATGCCAAGAATACACTTTCTGCGCTCAGCGGGTCCAAGGGTTGAAGATGAGATGGGTGTGCTCTACACACAACAGCAAGGGCTGCAGAGCTTTCATTTACACAACGAATGACGCAACCAATGAAATAGCTATACTCAAGGTTCACAATTGGCATTCTCATTGAAATAATTAAAAAAAAAAAAAAAAAAAAAAAATACTATCGAATTTTTAAATTTCATATTGTTTTTGTTAAAGTGATGCTTTAATATTACTCATAATTCTCTCATAAAACATATTAAGATTTTCCTTTTTATAACTTTGTTACATTGAAGTGAAGACTTTGTGAACTTCAAAAACTTACCACTAAAATCGTTTCATAACTTTGCAATAAATTTATTGTGATTTTATTAATATGTGTTTACCAAGATCCTTCTTATTGAGCTCCTTAAATTTGCAACTGCATGTATGATTAAATTATTTCAACATTGTTGACATATAAACTAACTAAATTACGCCACTTCCCTAGCGGGGTCGGCAGAGAGAACCGAACGCCATATGGCACGATTACACACCTTACTTGCTTCTTCAACATTCATGATCCTTTTCATACAAGCTCTACGGTTTTTATGACTTTTAACAGTTGACATATAACTGTCATGTATTACAGCTATATTATTAAATATACATATTATTGTTTGATCCTTTTTATTTTTTGCTTAATCGTGTCTTTATCAATGAAATATATGCTGAACATTTGATTATTGGCAATCTCCCAAGATGTAAGATAATAGTAGGCAAGATTATAGTTTTTTTATTTAAACACAAGACGAAATTATAGTCATATATAACGTGAGAAAGTATAGTAAATATACGGATATTTACTATGTTTTCTATTATGTATGTTATGTTACTAGGTACTGACAATAGTAATTGTGTATGGTTATTAATTATGCTATATTTAAGCTTGTCCTAATAGCACAAACTATACTACGAAGCTACGGCGTGTCGTATTTTATAGCTAAATGTAGAATTATATTGAGCACAATAAAAAATTTCCTTTCTAACTGATGGTAAGTTTAAGAGTAGGACATTAGTGCTTTTATTTAATCAGAAAATCTTAATTTTTTACGAGAGGTACAGTATATATAATATAAGGGTTTCACACTGCAAAATTACTCATATTATCTTGTACAAAACCTGTATTTACTTTTCTTTCTTTTCAGTTGAATTCGTGACCTCCAAAAAAGGCAAGACCCTTCTTGTGTTTGAGGGTTACACATACAGAAGGGCGTACCTTCAGCATGGGACGAAGGTCCGATGGGTGTGCTCCAAAAGGAAGAACTGTCCAGGCAGGATATACACGCAGGATGATAATGACGTCATCATCATCAAAGGCATGCATGACCATTGACGTCAGCAGGAATATTTATGTCACACTTGATTTTTAATCCAGCTTGGCATATATATTTGAAGATTTTCAAATATACTGAATCGGGAAACGTAACTTTATATCTAAGAAAAAAATTACAAATATATATATAATAAATATTATGTACCTACATTTTGGTTTCTATGTTAATTGTTGTATGGGTGTCTTTAAGTTAGTTTTTTTCTTTTTGTACTCAAACAATTAAGTTAAAAAATAATCAGTCATATTATACATTCTTGACATAATCACCAATAGGAAGTGAAAAGACACTTAACAATATTTTTTTATAAATACAATGTTTAACGTAAATTATCTAAAAAAATATTATTCAATTAAATATTGCACAGACTGTTAAAAAAGTTTGTATTATAACTAAATAATTAAACCTAATTACGGAAACTTATAAATGTAAAATGTTATTTGACATTTTTTAAATTCTATGTATATAAGTATGCAATATCGCATAAGTGATAACTATCTGCATTAAATGAATGCAATTACGTAACTGTATTGTCAGTCAGAATCGAATACGTTTTACTTTTTACATCGCTAGATGTAATTAGTATTTACTTAAATACCCATTAAAAATCGGCAAAAAAGGTGCTTGAAGCACTGACTCACTTACTGTTTAAGGTTCTGTAGCCAACAAGTAATGTCTTGGCTACTATGACTATTTGTCTTTCTAGTACTAATATTGAAATTTTATCTCATATATCCTAGATAGTGTTATGAGATGTTTTTTTTTAAATCGTTGATTGTGATTGTGATAAGCCAATTTTTTATTCGAAAAACAGTTTCTGAAATATTTCGGTTTCACTAATACTCCCAGAAATGTTATTAAGCTCGGAATCTTTTGCCCATTAACAGAACGCGACACGTAATAAATGATTTGATTTGATTTGAAACATCAAATTGTTCCGGCAAGTAGATATTTGCCTAATTGGTCTATGCTTATTATACAAAGTACATTAGCCAATAGAATACCTCTATGCGTATTTTTCTTTCACGAAATATTTAATAATAGTACGTGTATCCATTGAACATGTTAAAAATCTCCAATATTTTTATAACTTACCAAAATGAGTTATTTATTTTTATGAAACATGTTTAAAAAGGATCCAGATACGTTTATATGTAAGTTTTTAATAATTATAAGTAATACAATTGTTTCACATTAAAGATATCTTTATGAAGTAGTGTCTTTATTCCATAAAAAAATCTAATTATTACTAAGTCTATTATAATTATCTTGTTATTGTACCCATTGAAAGTTTTATCATTAATAGACCTGGTACAATTACATTTTAACCGTATATATAACATATCTTAAACATATATTACACAATATAATAACAACATAATAAATAAGTAATACTTTAACTCATGCTTTTGAACAACTCTCCTAATTCAAAAAGTGTAGATATATGGTATGGCAAACTATGGACATCATCATCATCATCATCAGACATCATTTTAACTTCTACAAAGGTCATCACATATCCTCACACGCACACATCGTCTTGTTTGTGTATTCCTCCTCTATATGTCTCTAATTGTTTTTCCTCTTCCAGTGGTCTTCACTACTTCAAGGTACGGCAAGCCAATGATAGAGTACAGAGGCTTCAGGTACCGACAGCATCAGACCACCGGCAAAGGAGTCCGCTGGGCGTGCTCCAGGAACAAGAACTGCAACGCCTGTCTGCATACGAGGGACTATCAGCTGGTCAGGGTCGCTGGGAAACACTTTAACTCCTGCTTTAATGTCACTGAATAAACAAACATAACATCACGCCAGTAATCCCCGAACGGGGGAGAATCGAAAGGGCAGCATGCCCTTTTAACCACTCAGGCAAAAATATAACTGGGATGGATTAGATAAAAATTGACGAAAAGTAGTAACAAGTGGCTAGCTCGTCGCCTATACAATCACATACCCAAAACGTATATCTATATGATTAGTCGCCTTTTACGACGTGCTAGTCAAGGACATAATTTTTTAGCCCCAGACCAACATGGGACAATGTCTCTGATTAAAGGGATACTATAAAATCATAGCAGCAGGTGAACTGTATCGAGACCATTCAAAGTATATTTTACGCGAATACCTCAAAGTCAAAAGACAAGCGAGTGCTGTTCTAGCATGGTTTCAATAGTATTAAAGAAACCTCATACATTTATTTACCTATATTTGTATCTCACTGTTCGTTGTGTGTTCAATTCGAGTACTGTGAGCATATTGGCATGTTGAATACAGGTGAATGACCTCTATCGGCGTCTTGACTGGCGTACAGTTTATTATACTTTGTGTTTTTCGTATATTCCCGCTCTAAATGTTGTTACAAGAAATTTTGTAAAATCTTTCTGTGATGTAAGCGTAGGTGTGCAGTAAAGTGTTTTCTAAAAAAGTTTTAGACAGGTCACATTCAAAACGAAGTAAATTTACGCCTTAGGTATACAGAATTTGTTAATGGTAAAATAATATGGACTACAATAATTGTTTCATATTTTTCGAAAATTCGAAAAAAAAAATATTTATATATTTTTATAAGTCTTATTCTGTTGTCATTCTTTTTAAAATAATTGATTTCATCTAAACAGGATGATGTAATAACGGAATTAATCATTTATTCAATAGTTTATTTCTTATTTCTTGGTATTCATAAGTCTTACCTAATTGTATTGTTATTTTTATAATAAGGAGAAACTTACTGTAATTATTTTTGAGAGAAACTGAATACTGGGTTGCTTTTTAACAATTATACGACGATATACAATATTTTACGTGGGGGTGGATTTTATGGTTAATATTAAGTAGATAAAATAAGAAATTATAAATGCTAAGCAAAATTATTGTTATATTACTTAATAAAATGTTTTGAAAACATATTTTTATTTTTACAAAATCACAGTAAGTACAGATAGCGCGCGAGTTGAATGCAGTCGGGGCCTGAGACAAGACATACCTGAACTCTGCATTCAACTATCATGTTCTTAAATTTGCATTTGTTTTAACTAATAGGTATGCAAATGAGTCTTGTGAAAGTAGAATATAATATGTAGTGAACAAAAATATTAAAAAATATTCGAACCACATTAAAATCTAAACAGATGGCGAACGCACAATATATTTTCGCGTTGTAGTTTTAATTACAAGCAATTAATTTCAAAACTAAATACAACTACGAATACTAACTAAATAAACTTCACGCCACTTCCCTGGCGGAGTAGGCAGATAGAACCAAAACTAATACGAAAACGGTTTAAAAATTTGCGTCTCCTATTTTGAGATCGATTAATATATATAAAATTCGAACATAAAATAGTGAGAAGACTGTCTAAAGTGTATATATTCGGTGTAAATAATTGTAATTCAGAGTGTAGCGAGCGTTTATGATAATTAAATGAACAATCAAATCATTTATCAAGAGCCAGATGTCTGATCTTTATGTTAGAAATTGGGTTGTATCTATCGAGAGATAATGAAAGTGGACAAGAGAACATCAAATAACCTACAAAATATTTGACATCATACCTTCATAGTATACGAATTCTAAAAACCTGTGTGTAAGTTTATATTCAAAAGCTCGCAGTATTGATTTAAAGCGACAAAAATTGTAGATTAGTTTTATTTCTACTTAATTAATTGTAGCGTTATAGAAGATTTATGCAAATCTTGCACTACAGTTACAAATTCCGATCCTGCTATATAGTATTCTAGAGTGAATGGCGACAAATTTTAATAAGCAATTTGGGCACTTGTACTAACCAATTAAGATGAATATTAAAATAAAATAAAGGTTTCTGTTCCAGCTTTGTTCACGATATCCAGGCATGGGAGACCAATGATCAGGTTCAAAGGATACAGCTACAGGAAACACAGGATCTCGTTGAAAAATGTAAGATGGGCGTGCTCCAGCCATAAGAACTGCAAGGCCAGCATATTCACTTCGAATAATAGGATAATTAAAGTCACAGGCACGCATTTGCATTGATACATGCGCACGCACATGGAATGGATTAGCCAATTTTTTATTTATATCAAAATGCCTTAAGAATTAAATCAATTTTACTAGGAAATATTATAAATTGACTGTGTATATTGATCGAAATTTTTTGTTTTGTTACCTATATACGAATTTGGAGGAATTTAATAAAACACCGGATTTTCTTATTTTTCCAAATGACTACGATGTTGTGGGAGTTGATTATATTATTTTTTTTATTTGAAATGTTTTTAATAGGAGCATGTAATGTTTAGTAATGCCATGGTGCTTTAACATCAGTCTATAAGCCTTTAGGTTTTTTCGTATGATTATGTTATTAAAGGTAGTTCTTAGAATAATGGAGTGTTTGTTAAAAAAAAAAATCTAAACCAGGGTCAATTAAATTATTAATATTTAATATAAAATAAAAGTTCATTATGTATTTATACGGATGTTCATTTTTCTCTGCCGGTATTTCCTTAAATATACGAGGTTATTGTTAGTATATGCGAAAACCGAAACACGGGTCAAATATTTTCATTTAAATTGTTTTGATGGTATCTCAAAAACTCACGAAGTCACGAGCTTTTTTTGAAGCTTCATAGTACAGTTAATGTGGTCACTGTACAGTATGCGGCGCTTGTATTGATTATAAATAATACTAATGGGACTAAGAAACTATGACCTTAATGGTTCCAAGTTAATTATTTTTATTTTTTATTTTGACTGGCTCGATGGCGCATTCGGTAGTGACCCTGCCCCATGCGCCAAGAGTTGTCAGCCACCCACGACAAACATTCCTATGATGAATACTTGTGTTTGTTCTGTGTCTGGGTGTTAATATCCAATATTTAAGTATATATTTGTAATACCACTGTTGAATCTGATATCCGTAACACAAGTGCTTAAGCCACTTACCTCGGAGTCAGATCAATGTATGTGATGTAGTCGGATATTTATTTAATTATGATTCATACACCTTTATAAATTGAGTTAAAAAGAGTAACTACCAATTTTCTTGCCGGATTCTTCTCGGTAGATACAACATTCCAAACCGCTGGTAGAATCATATAGCTTTACTTGCATTTGACGATTTATAAGTGTTTCCTTGAAACATATATAAATAAAGAATATTTTGACTTTGACTTTGCCTTAACTAGCGACTTACAGTTTGCAATAGGGTGTAATTTTATTCGGGTTTTGTTAATATTATTTCGCCAAAATATAACACTTCGTCAAAATAAAAAACTGCAATTGCAATCGATTTTATTAACGACTAGCTGTGCCAGCGGTGTCACCCGCGTTTATGGTTAATATTATAAAGACTATTTCCGTCATACATGATTTCATTGTAACTTTAACCATTAAGGCTGACGACTGACGACGGAAGCTTAAAAAATGGAGTAACTTCTCCCGTTTTCCCAACATTTCCCTTCACTACTCTGCTCCTATTGATTGTAGCGTGATGAAAAGTATACTATAACCTGCCCAGGAGTATGAAGAATAATTGTACCAAGTTTCGTTAAAATCCGTCGAGTAGTTTTTGTTTCTATAAGGAACATACAGACAGATAGACAGACAAAAAATTTACTGATTGCATTATTGGCATCAGTATCGATCACTAATCACCCCCTGATAGTTATTTTGAAAATATATTTCATGTACAGAATTGACCTCTCTACAGATTTATTATAAGTATAGATCTTGTTCAAACAGTTTTCAGGTTTCGTTTATACTAAAAATAGGGTATATAACTTTATTTTACGTACTTGCCGAATAATTTATATACCTTTTATTATTATATACCTGAATGTTGTATGCTTATTTTGTATTGCAATATTCTGGAAAAAGTCCTCCCAACTTTATAAGGCAGTAAATGTGAGTATTAGTTTGCAAAGTTAGTTCGTATGAAAAGTACTCGGTCAAGAAAGTCAGTATATAATATATGTTACTTTTAACTTACTTACTTTTACTATATGTTACTTTTTCACTGTCTGCCTAACTGTATGCTGTTAACTATTCTGTGTTTCATTTTCTGACTCAAGTGTTTTGTTACAGTTCAAATCAAAATGGAGCCGGTGTATTTCAGCAAGTCTCGCAACGGCAAACCGGTTTTGTTTCTCGGTGGATACAAGTTCTATAATAACAAGTACACGTGCCGGTCCGGAGAGATGAAGTGGACCTGCTTGAAGGGCTTAGGGTACAAATGCAAGGCTAATGTGGTCACTTGTGATGGTAATATCGTGACTTGCATCAATGACCATAATCACGCACCGTAGGGCGTTATTAAAAAAAATGCTTATTTAAATGTGAATTATGTAGCTTATATGCTACATTGTAGTTATTATTCTAGATCTCTTTGGTCTTAATTATTATAAACGGCTTCGGCATCTCTATCTCTAATTAAAATGTAACTAAATAAACTGAACCTTTTATAGCGGTTAATTTTCAAAGTACTTACACTTCTTCTATAACAAAGGTTTGGAATTCTTGAAATATAGTATTAGTTAAACTAATATAAAATATCTAATTAGGTAATAAGAATACAGTTATATGTACACATTACATATGAAATAAATTTCGAAGAAATTTTTACGTAAATGTAGATTTAGTATTAGAAGCTCTTGATTATGTGAGGAATGAGGGTTTTAAAAAATACAAAAACCTCCAGATGGCACGAGGGAGTCTCGTGGTCTTATCACTGTCACTATTGGCTCGTTGTTGACAGCATGTCAGTTTGTTCTGACGACTAACCAATGAGGAGGGTGACAAGACCGCAACTCACAGTTACGCCATCTTTTGGATGTTTTAATATTAATTTTTTTGGATTTTTGGGTTTTGGATTTTTGTGACATTTATGGCGGGTTTGTTAGCTAGTTTGTTAGCGTGTTTTTAATCATTAAGTTTTACTAACATTAAATGATTATAACATTATTTGTATTTTATTTGTGAACTTGACTTAGCGCTACCAAAAACGCATTGCCATTTCTTATTTTCGCAATACAACGATAACCTGCTTTATCTTTTACAAATTTTGCTTTATTGCATAGATGGTATCCAAATATTACTTTGATTAAAAATAAATAAATAAAAATGGCCGATACGGTGTGAAATCATCTTAAATAGTTATCGAATGTTGTTATTTACGATTTTTTTTCGGTATTATATTCCTTCTTCTATCGGTTTGTTAATTTCCCGTCTGTTAAAAAATAATGGTCGTTAAACACTTATTTTTTTTTTATATTTAGAGGGAAATCAATACCAGAAGAAAAATGACCTAAGAATACTATTATTTATCTTAGAAAATTACTGCTCATGTAATAATTAAACTATATTTTGTTTGTTTTCAGTGACTTTAATAAAAACTAAGAAAGGTAAAACCAACATAAAAGTGGGGGACCATACATTTTACCTGAAGCCCGGCAACTTTAAGACGGACAAAAAGAGATGGAGTTGCACACGAAACAAGTATTGCAAAGCGTGCCTTCACATAGTGGATGACAAGATTGTGGCCATTTATAACGAACATAATCATGAGAAAAAATAACATGACAATAAACACCATGAATTAAAAAAGAGGTTTTATTTCAAGAGTTTATTATGTATATAAGTATTTTACTTTATTTGACCTACAATGCATGTCCCTCAGGCAAATGGTAAGAGTCTAGTTTGGAATCAATTTTAAAAACAATTATATGTAAATAATATACATTTAGATATTTTTTTTATTTGCATCATTCTATATCTCTTATATTGACATTTGAAATAGTTTCCTCAAAATTTGTTCATTATGTAAGTTCAGTTAAATACATATAAATAAGTTTACGAAATGGAACTTTATGTTAGGATTAGTTAAGTGTTTCTATTGCTTGGCAGTCAGTCAACGACGTCACAAATAAATAATAGATAGGTATTAACACCGCTTATGAAAGCGGTCGCAATTCAATTCTCGAGAAGACCCCAATTTGGGGTAATTTTTCAAGGTCAACGTCCAATGTGTAAGGTAGACGCTTGTCACATGGATGTGCAGACGGAAGAACGTCACTCTGGCATGGGGTGATCTAAAGTAGTAGGTATATCGGATTCGGTTGAACTTCAAGATTCTTGGATGCAGTAGTAGCCGAATGGTCCACCAACGAGACTAAGTTCGGAAAACAAATGCCTAACTAACTATGGTGGAGGAATACTCAGTAGCAGAAATGAACCAAACCCAGTTTAAGTTCACAATAGATGTGAATCAACGACATTGGCCAATCTAAAGTCTTTTATAATAGCCGGTTTCTGAATTTGGAAACTTTCGTTAAATGTTAAGCACATTCAACATGTGCTTACACTTAAAATATTTTGAAAATATAGATTTTGAAGCTTTTCTTGCTCTATGTGAACTTACATGTTTTTTTTACGTTATATAAATTGCTATTGTTAAATAATTTAATAACAAAGCTATCGTTACAGATTTGGATGTTATGTTCATCACGTCTCAAAAAGGCAACAGAAACATTCTACTTAACGGGTACAAATTCTACCAAAAAATTGATTCGCGCCGACCGACCAAGCACAACAAAGTGAGATGGGTGTGCGCCAAAGGACTCCACGTGGGGTGCAGAGCGAAGATCACGACTATAGATGACAATATCGTGGCCGTGCTGGACGGACACAACCATCTACCATGAGTGTTGTTAGTTAATAATAAAATAATTACAAATTAGCTAACTTTGCCTAAAAATTCTTTATTGTATTTCGACCCTAACGATATTAACCCACTAAGCACAAAAATGCATACATGTAAAGAAATTTTAATTTCATTATAAAAGCCTTAATACCCATACCTAAGGCTGCGGTCATTATTGCAGCGGTGAGCTACGAGCGGCGCAGTAGCGATAGCGGGTAATTAATATGTGTGCGACTGAAACAGAAACAGTCTCTATGCGTTATATTTACAAGCGTTCGCTTGCCACGCCGCTGCCCGCTCTAGCCACCGCTACCATCGTGGCCACAGCTCTAGGAGAAAATCATCATCACGATTTTCTTCTTTACCCCCTGATAAAAGTTATACGATTCGCGTCTTTATTTTCCAGGCATTAAAGCAACATACGCCATATCGCGCAATGGAAACAAGAATATCATTTTGGGAGGTTACAGGTTCTACAGAAAAAACGATTCGAGAAGACCAGTGAATAACCCTAAGGTGAAGTGGGTGTGCTCCAATATGAAATCTCAGTGCAAGGCGAAACTTGTCACGGTCAATGACCTGATAGTGTCTTACTTGGATGATCATAATCACGATTATACGGTTAAAAAGTGTGATTTTTGAGATTTGTATCAATTAAAAGCAGTTAAAAAAATAAATTCTCCAGACTGACACACCAATTCCCTAGTTCCAAACTAAGCTTATGCTTGTACTATGGATACTAGGCGAACGGATAGACATACTTAAATACCTTTACAAACATCCATGACTCGATTACAAATGTCCATGTTCATCACACGAAACATTTGCTCCTAGCGGGATTCGAACCCACGACCCTTGGTTTCGTGGCCAGTGTCTCTGACCACTCATCCAACGGGCCAGTCGGAGTCGGAGTCGGAGTTGGATCATAAACTTATGACTGGTGTTCATGTCGCCCTGTTTGGAATAGAATATAGTATAGTAAATGTAAATTCGGTTGAAGACATTTTGCAAAATTACTTCAGTATAACTAAGTGTTTAAACTTTTTTGTTTAATTTTCTTACACTGATATCTTCATTATTTTTAAGATCCGGTAGTTTTTTCATTCCATGTAAATGTGTATAAAGCCGGGCATTTCTTTGAATATGTTACCATTATTATTGCTCTTTGTGCCATTTCATTCGGATAACATACAGATTGTATTTATTAGGACTTCAAAGATAGTTAACGCATGATTTCAAGTACAACAATGCAGGAGACTGTAAACAAAATATGAAGCTAGTCAACAATATATATGTTAATACATATATATACTTTACTTTACTATTATATATATAACTTATATATATAAGCTATATATATACCTATATATTAAGAAAAAAAGAGCGGTGGTAGCTCAATGGTAAGGACACGCGCCTCTTAACCAAGGAGTGCTGGTTCAAACCCGGGCACGTACCTCTGGATTTTTAAAATCTATGTACGTATTTATACCACTAGCTCGACGGTGAGGGAAAAACATCGTGATGAAACCTGCAAATTCAAATAACTTTGGATTTGTAACCATGATCCAAAAATTGTCTGGTTCCCCTATCTTAGGGTTACGAAGGTCAGATAGGCAGTCGCTTCAATGTAATTACCAGACTCGCTAAATCCTGGATCATGGTCTAAGCGGACCCCGTCTAAACACGGGACATAACGCTAGGAAGATGATGATGATATTAAGAAAAAAAGTCACAAATTTGTTTACAAAAGCTAGTATAGCTACGTAATACGCTGAGCTACATGCGCAGTTTTTCTAAGAAAAATCTTGACCATATAGTTGTCACAGGAGCTTGCTGTATTCGTGAACTTGTTGTGTCCTGTTGTTGTTATATATTTCATTGTTGTTTTCTCTTTCTTAGTCTAGTCACTAGTAAAATTACAAACAAAAAATATTAAGTAAGTATGTTAAGTTAAACGCATTATTATATGAAAAAATATATAATATAAGTCAGAGACAGACAGGTGTAGTTAGAAAAATTAAACGTAAAGTGATTTAAGCTTCATTGCACGATTGTTACATTCTAAGTATATTTTTAGCTAGCAAAATGGAAATTTTAATGTAATTCTAACTATAGTTTATTAGTATGAAGGTATCTGTGTTATGTTGAGTGGAAAGTAAATATGTGATCTCATAGTACATTGTCATCTAGTCGTTCCATTTTACGTTAAGTCATAAATACGTATAGTATAAACATAGGATTAGATAAATACCTATTATAAATAGGTCCTATGAATTCGAACCAAAGAAGAAGAATACAGTTTCCTTTCAAAGCTTGAATAGCGAGTTAAGTTATATTTTACGTATGAATAAAGATATATAAGAAAATGCTATATTTTAAAGTTTAGTTTTATTTCAAGGGTATCTTATCTCTTACACACACACATAACATCATGTCCATATTCCGCGAAGGGGTAGGCACAGTCAAAGGGGCAAAGGCCCCTTTAACCACATTCAGCCTAAAACAAAACTGGGCTGGGTAAGATGGAAAGTTGTAAAAAAGAAGTTACAATCTTATCTCTTGGTGTGTATATTTACATATAGGCTTATACTTTTGAACTAATATTTCTTGATTTCTACTAAAGATTATATTTAAAGTGTAACACTAAAAAAATAACTATTTAGGCATACAGTCAGGAGCGTCTTTAAACCGGTTGGATGCCCTGGGCACATAAGTGAATTTGTTTTTGGGTAATAAATATCGGAGATCTCGTGGTTCTTGATCTTCGGGCCTTAGGCATGTGTCCTGAGTGCCCAGTGGAAAAAAAGGGACTGCATACAGTATTTGATAAAAAGTTTATTAAAATGACTCAGTACAAATGACCAACTTCAAGCGGGAGTCAAACCAACAACATATAGTTTCGCAGTTAATATCTCTAACCACTAAACCAAGCAGCTATTCAACGCCATGCCTGACGTCAGATTTTGAACCTTAAAAGTAAATCGATATGCATCAATTTTCAGAAGCAGTTTTCGTCAGATCCCAACGGGGAAATACTCTTCTAAGCATTGGTGGGTATACCTACTATCATAAGAAGATTGGGTCGAGACTGAACGTGAAGAAGAGATGGGTGTGCTCCACTCACTTCCGAAGGGGGTGCAAGGCAGTGATCTACACGATCGATGACGTCATTGTCACGGCGAGGAAGGACCATAGTCACGAGCCGACCATGAATCATAGGGAACCTGTGTGGTGATTGTGAGAGTTTATTGTAGATTAAAAAATTGCAGGAAAGACAAAAACCCATCACCTTATCACCAACAATCGCCTTTTACGTTACTTCAAATGTACGTGTCATGGTACATTTGAAGCATTAATTTAAAGTACAAAAATAAATTTAACGTTTCATTACATCTTCATTTTGCCTCATGTTGGCCTTTTGGACTGGGATCCAAAAATAATGTATCAACTGTGTTCCTTGCCCATCATAATGTATCAACTGTGTTCCTTGCCCATCATAATGGGCAAGGAACACAGTTGATACATTATTTTTGGATCCCAGTCCAAAAGGCCAACATGAGGCAAAATGAAGATGTAATGAAACGTTAAATTTATTTTTGTACTTTAAATTAATGCTTCAAATGTACCATGACACTATTTATGTTAAGTTTTAAAAGAATTTCGCGTGCTGACTGTATTCTAAAAAGTAATGCAAAAAAACCGTCACGAAAATAAAACATTTTTTTCTAACAATGATATTTTTTATTTATAAATAATTTAGTGACTTTAACTTTTATTTATTGATTTATAAACAAAAATACCTTACCAATTTTGTTTTAGAATCTATTTAAGTATTTTCACCGAATTCAAAGAAATGAAAACTTTTTTTTCTTAAGTGACAAAATTCGAATAAGATATTGAAACTAAACCAGCTTAAAATGGCAAAAAAAAAAAATTAACAGATGGAGATTTGTAATATAACAAATAACAAAATGAAACTTCCATTGAAAAGAATATTTTCAATTTTTTTTTTTTTTTTAGAAACAAAGGCCAAATTCATTCTGTCCAACCGTGGTAACAGAATGGTTGAACTGGACGGACACCACTTCACGCTGATGAAGGACAAGAGGAGGGGGGAGACAGTAAAGGAGCGGTGGACTTGCTCCAAAAGGATGAGGTACCATTGTCGAGCTAAGCTGTTCACTATTGGTGATAATATAGTGTTCGCATTCAATTGTCACAATCATAGGTAAAACGACATAACATCACGCCCGTAAGCCCCGAAGGGGTAGGCAGGATCGAAGAGACAAGTTCCTTTAAGTACAGTCAGCCAAAAATAAAACTGGACTGGGTTAGATGAAAAAATTACAAAAAGAAGTGATAAGTGGCTAGGTCGTCACCTACACGATTACATACCCAAAACCCGATAAAGGTACCAATAGTGGCCTTTTACGACCGACATGCTAGGCAAGAAAACGCAGTTGGCGCAATCTTTTCAAGACCAATATGGAACAAAATAGGTAAACGAAATGAGCGAAAAGGCCAACAAGTGCCACCAGGCACATATTTGACCTTTGGTGTTCCAAAGGATGGCAACGGGACTATCTTCTTCTTCTAATATATAAAATTCTCGTGTCGCGGTGTTTGTTTCCTAACTCTTCAGAAATGGCTGAACCGATTTTGATAAAATGTGTGCTTATCGGGTAGGTCTGAGAATCGGCCAACATCTATTTTTCATACTCCTAAATGTTAGGGTGGTCCACCCCAAAGCTATAACTTGAGAACGGCTTTACCGATTCCGCTAATTCTTTTTTAGTCGTGTTTGTTATTGTCAATTAAAGATTCTTATGAAAGAAAAAAAAAGTTGCGCTGTAAATAAAAAAATGAGTATTCAAAATCCGAGAACGGGGCGTTACGAAGTGCGCCGGGTCAGCTAGTAATGGTATAAAATAAAAAGGGAAAGCTGTTCTTTTCAAGCGATTATTGCACAATTTTAATAATAAACATAGAAAAACGCTTAAAATTTACACAGCGTATGTTACTGTACTCGCTACATATACAATAAAAAATTAAAATATTTTAATTAAACACAATAAAGTGTGTTTTCGACGTCCGTCTTAATTAATATTAAAGTTGTTATAGAAACCTAAATTAGTAAGCTTTAAGGCCAATTTTTAATGGTTGGATAAGAATTAATCGATTCATAAAGTATAAAATCACCAATTTGCGGATGTTATACGGTATTTTACCTAGAATACATACAAAAAAAAAATTCAAGCGAATTGAGAACCTCCTAATTTTTTTTGAAGTCGGTTAAAAACAGGCAATGACATTTTATAATTATCCGGATTGTGATTTATTCGATTGTTATCTTAAAACTGACTGTTAAAAGATCAGCCCTAACTTGTATTTACCCGTGTAATTTATTCTACAGTTAATTTGTTCACCAAAAATTAACTAATATGGAAAGCAGACAGATACGTAATTTAGTTAATGTTGCAATTGATGGTGCTTTGATGGGGTTGAGGATTTGTGAACTCGACTTTAGGTATGAAATTTAAAATGTGTATGCTTAAAAATGTAAAATGTTCACAATTTTTTTTAAAGGATGGTTTATGGACCAAAAGTTCTATCTTGTTTAATAATTTTATGAAATTGTTGATAGATTCAGAGTTTTACATTAAGATAATTGTAGATATAAGTTACGGTGGTGTTGTAAATTTTCTCGTATAATTTTCAACAAGAATAGCAGAAAAGCTTTTCCGTTTTTTTTTTTCTTTGGGTTAAATCTACCCTGTTTATTATATAGTCATATTTTTTTACATAATATTTTTAATAAATAAAGTGAGCATTCCAATGATAAATAAATATAACTATAGGAAGGAGGAAAATAGGAAGAAAGCATATTTTTAGATATTATAAAAGTTTCTATGGCTTGTAAATATAAAAGTATTCTAAAGTAATAAAATATGCAAAACTGTGACTATTTAAAATAAAAATGCATTAATGTTTGCACATTTATTTTTCCCATTAAAGTTGTATTTTTATAAAAGGAAAATGTGTTTTACTTTATTTTCTGGCAAAATTAGTTTTACTAGCGATACTTTTCTTTTTGCATCTCATCGTTTTATACATACTATCGGTGGTAATCCTTTTTTCTGTTTAAATTGACTATTTATAAGTGCTTTTTTGAAGCCTATATAAATAAAGAGATTTTGAATTTGAATGTGAATTTACATAAATTTAATTTTTAAATTTTCAGTTCTTAATTTTTTTATTACACAATATCTTCCTTTATAGCAGTATTAACTATAGTAATATCCTTTTATTACAGGGGATATAACAAAACCCTTCCCAGATCTAAACCCGATATTTGACACTTCCAAAAAGGGGAACCCTTTGATAATCCTGGATGGTTACTGGTTCCGTCTTAAGCGAGACTCCAGAACCCGAAGCTGCGATAATAATAGATGGGTGTGCATGAAAGTAGGATGCAAGGCGAAGCTTTCTACCATAGATAACGTTATAGTATCTTGCGAACGGGACCACAACCATCCAAGGAGAAAACTCCATAAATTCGGTTTAAAGTACTATAAAGTTAAATGAATCAGAGCGATGGTAGCTCAATGGTAAGGACACGTGCCTCTTTACCGAGGAGTGCGGGTTCAAACCCGGGCACGTACCTCTGGATTTTTCAAATCTATGTACGTATTTATACCACTAGCTCGACGGTGAGGGCAACATCGTGATGAAACCTGCACATTCAAAACAACTTTGGATTTGCAACCTTGATCCAAAAATTGTCTGGTTCCCCTATCTTAGGGTTACGAAGGTCAGATCGGCAGTCGCTCAATGTAATTACCAGACTCGCTAAATCCTGGATCATGATCTAAGCGGACCCCGTCTCTAAGCACGGGACATAACGCTAGGAATATGATGAAAGTTAAATTAATCAGGATTGTGTGGTCTTATCACACTGACGATTTGATTGTATAGTTTTTCACTGTATATTTTAAATTAAAAAAAAAATATTCGGTATGTCGGTAAAAATACTGAGAAATTGGTCATGAAATGATAGAATATTAGATGGGGTATTTGACATCGCTAAATCAATGGAAAATATGTTTAAGGCATGTTAAATATCAACATTATTTTTCGATGAGCATATACAATAAGATTGCTGTTACATAATTTACAATTGTTTTTATATAGTCAGGGCCTTTATTGCTTGTGTAATAGGGTCATAAGTAAGTATTAAAAAAAAAAACCACCCACCATTCTATTACACCGACAATTCGATTCGACAATTTAATTTCTAATGAAAGTGTAAAACGGACATATTAGGATTTTAAGCTTACATTACACGTACGTATTTAGTGATGAAAGTGTCAGTTATTTTTATATTTTTATTCATACATTATCTGTTATTAAGTATACTTTGTAGTTTGAATTATGTCACAAGGATATTAATGTAGCCTTTTATGATAGAAATTATGGAAGTATACCATGTAAAAACAATATTTTAACATATGTATATAATCGTAAATTATAGCAATTACAGTATGTTTTATAAAATGTACAGTTAGCTATAATATCTACATGTTTATTTATTATATATATTATTGTTATAAAGTGACATCTTCATTATTATCTTTTGTTCTAAAAATTTCAGCGTCAAAATCGCACGCGAGAATAGTATCAATTAAACTTTACTTTAAATTAACACATATATTCTTTAAGTTTGATAAATGTGTAAACGCATAAAGCCTTATTACAAAAAAGTAAGTTCCACCTTCTTGCTCATGCCCTGGTCATTAATTTATTGATCAGCGCAATGTATTTTTTCGGTCAGTAGCAAGCAAGTGTATAAAAATAACTATATCGTTGAACTATCGACTCCCATTTATATTCTTTACTCTTTCTATCATCTGTCCTTCTTTTCATATCATCATTATAAAAAGTTACAACCGAAAGAATTACCTGTGTGGTCATCCTTTTTGTTTGATTTTTTTAATTATTATTTTAATTAAAATGTTGTCACTCGAAAACTAAATAAAATAATTTAAGATGTATGTGAACTTGTAATAAGGCGGATGAAGATGCATTTACTGCGTTAAATCAATGCCATATTTAACGTAAAATGCGATATGTAACTAGCATAGCAGATTTTTTGGATATTTTTTGACGGATATAAGTCATAATTTTTTTGTAAATTTGCGTAAAATAAAAAAGAAACAAAGTATTAAATACTTTGATTCTTATAAAAAGATTGTATGTATGAAATATCTTTTATAAAGCAGTAATACAGATGTTGTAAAAGCACAATGCATAATATTAATTGTACGCCCTGAATTTCTAAGCCGTTTATATGCATAAGAGAACTTTTATTTCGTTGATTAAGCGATATATCCTTTATATTTCATATTATAAAAAAAATGAGAACTTTTCTTGTCCTTTAAGAATTACAATACTATCAATACAATACTTTCGTTATTTTAAGACGTAAAAAAAAACCTTGGAGGGACAATTTTTATTACTGAAAAGTAAATTTCTTTTGTTTTTTAACTGTGAAATGTCCAGTGCTAATTAAAATAATGTTGGTAAATGTTACATTTTTGCAGAAATTAACCCAATCTTCGACACGTCAGCCCAGGGGAACCCAATCATCATAGTAAACGGGTACAGGTTTCGTTTAAAACGGGATTCTAGGAAAATGTGGAGTGGGAAGGTTCGATGGGTGTGCTCCACAATGAGACTTGGATGCAAAGCGAAGTTGATCACTGTCGATAATGTTATAGTGGCTTATGATTGCGATCATAATCATCCTGCTAGTAAAATACATAGATAGCCATAATTGTGTCTAATGTTACATGTCATGTTACATGTCTATTAAAATCACATCTCCGAAATTACGTTGACGAAATTCGGCGAATGAATTTTATCGGTGTTGGATTATAGAAGACACCAAATCTACAATTTCAGACTTGCAAGTTTACTACTGATGAATACAATATGTACCTATTTACAGACATACTGTGATATTAAAACTGCAAATATATATCATGAGGCTATCCTAAGGTACATACACGTCCAGGACAATTGTAGTAGTTAAACTAATTTTATAACGCATTTGGTACAAATACTGAAAAAGCAATCTCATATCTGTGTATTCTTAAGAGTGCATCATGACAGAAGATTTAATAAATATATTTTTGAAATACCAGTATTATTATTATTTAAGTAAGTAAATCGAACAATTCTTATAATGTGCTCTTTTGAGTCAACAAACTATCTAGCTAGAGGAAGAGTGATTTTATTTGTAAATTGACATTCAAGATTCAAAATAACTGGTATGTGGTAGGTGGCACTGTCAGACATTTTGAATGCTTTTCACTCTCAAATTGCAATACTACCATAGATTTTTCACGGAATTAATAGATTGATAACAGACAGCATATGGATAGCACTGTTTGTCGTACTGGAGTGACATAATAAAGTCTTCAACGCAATAAATGCAATTGAATGAAAATAATGATTTTAATAATTGAATAAATATTTAATTTTTTACATAATAAATATTGAAATTGTGTTCATCGATGATCACACGGTGACTAATGCCTTCATGGCTTATGTGCTAGAACTCTTTTGTGATGATCTCGTATGCTCTGGTCACTTCACAGGTATAACAACATTATCGTCAACATCATCATCTATACAGATAATGCGTTCACAACGGGGACGGCGCCTGATCGAAGTAGACGGCTTTCGCTTTTCAATACACGTGGAGAAGAAAGACGAATGGATAACAAAAGCAAGATGGCGTTGTTCCACTCATCACCACCTCGGCTGCAGGGCTACCATCACAACGATAGATAACGTCATCATTAAACTTAAGAATTCTCATAACCATGTTTGTATGAAACGGCGGAAATCATATGCTCGTAATAAATAGAGTAAATGAAAAGCCTATTTTTTAAAGGTACCGAAATTTTAAAGTCCCCTATATACAGGAGACTCAATGTACGTGTACGTAACCACAATTGGTACAAGATGTCCACAACACACATTTTGTTTCAGACATCCCTTATTATCCCGTGGGGTCAACTAGAAGCAAAACAGTGATCTGTGTGGAAGGCTACCGGTTCTCCATGGTCAAGGATAGGAACCGCAAGAGTGCTAAAATCCGTTGGAGATGCTCCACTCACAGGGGTCATGGATGCACAGCATTGATGCATACTATTGAAGACAGTATTGTGTATATAAGGAATACTCATATCCACCCTCCTACAGGGGACACACCAAGATGAATCATTTGTTATTTTGGTATGGGCTTCAGATGAGGGGGATGAGGGATTCGGTGAGTTATGGGGTGGTTAATGTTTTATGCCTGAAAGTGTATCGGCGACATTTCATAAAAATGTTATGATAATAAAAGAGACGTATTATTTGTTTTGATATTTTTTAATTCTATACTATAACTCTTATATTCAAATAAAATATATATTATTTGAATATAAGAGTTATAGTTTTTTTTATTTCTATTAAATATTCAAAATTCGTTGTTGTCTTTCTGAACGGCTAACAAAATCTTGATAAATACTTTTTTTCTTATAGTTTTATAAAAAATCTGTAAAACTCTTTTATGAATATTACTCTAAAGGTTTATGTAAAATATACCCGTTGGACACTTATTTCACGAAATTATCAATACAATGATTATGATCTCAAAACTTTTTTAATTTAAATATTCCATTAAGTTTCAACAGTGTTTTTGACTGAATGTGTTTAAAGGGTATATATGAGCCTGCCCATTAGACTCTATCTACCCCTTCTGCTAGAAAATTATAGATACAGATATTTTAGATATAACCCCAAAATTCGAAATATATTTCTTCCTCTTGTATTGTTTTCTGGTATTAAATTTGATATTTCTGATGTCCATCGCTGTTTTCCAGTGTTCCCACCGTACGAGATCCATCGCTCCATCAGAGGGAACAGGATCCTTCTAGTCGAAGGTTACAGGTTCTCCATGGCGACCAAGTTCAGGTGTGGTAAGGTCAGATGGAGGTGTTCTACCCACAACGGGCATGGGTGCAACGCGTTCCTTCACACCCTGGATGACAAGATAGTGAGGATGAGGAACCAGCACAACCATCCTCCGACGCATCAGATGAAGCCTACATTATGGATGGCGAATGAAGTTTATGACGGAGTGTAGAATTCGGCTAACATCAGAAGATGTTAGATGGACTATGTGGGTATTGAATTTTGGACTCTGAATCAGAGCAGATGTATTAAATTCAAACTCAAACTCAAACTCAAAATATCTTTATTTTCGTAGGCCTCAAAAAAGCACTTGTAAATCGTCAAATAATAGATACAAAATAGAACAATTTGAATCTACCACCGGTTCGGAATGTCGAATCTACCGAGAAGTAACCGGTAAGAAACTCGGTAGTTACTCTTTTCAATGCCAGATTGAATAACAAATTAAATTTACTGATTAAATTAATATTTATAAGTCATACAGTTAATGTTCGTTAAAGATTCAGCCGAGTATTATTATAAGTAAAAGGTAATTGAGTGAATTATTTTAAAATTTGAGAAAATAATCTGTAAGTATTACCAACGTGTATTTGTACAATTTATAATTATTTATTTAAAAATAATAAAAAATAGGTACATTTTTATCGAATTTTACATAGATTAGACCTAATCCCAAATTATTAATAGATTATAGTATAAAAACCACTTGTTTACTTAAGCATAAACCACCAAAATATTGTGCAGGTAGTTAAGGTTCGGGAGCCGGGTGGAAAGTTTTAAAAAAAGTTACAAAATTAATACTAAATTAATCCTAATGAGTAAAAGACAAATATATGGTCTACATCGATCTGGAGATGCTTTAATACTAAAGAAAATACATCATGCAGCCACTGAGGTCTAAGTTGCTGCGTTAACATAAAATTACAGATAAGCTCGAAATGATGAGCTGGCAATACTTAGTCTAACACGGAGGGTACAGAGGGTTTCATAACTTCTCCCTCCTTAAGAGTAAAATTATCGGAATGGTCGTTTTTAATACTTTTCCGATGATTTTGCTTTGATATAATTTGTACAAGTTTCTTACGGAAAATGCATAAGGAAAATACAAAAATACTTAAAATTAACAAACTAAATGTTATATATCCGAAATTAACACTAAATTCCACGCCTTTTTCACTATTAGAAACACTTTCAATCACTGCACTATGTTTCAACGCGTATGACATGTATTTAACTTCGTCCAGGCTGATGCCGTGCATGTTAAGTGCACGTGTACTCGATATGCTCGTAGGGTTGTCCATTCGCTGTAAGTTGACAAGCGGAATGGGCTCAACATGATCTGTAGACACGTATATACGATGATTTATTTGCATTCCCTGTATTTCTAAGTCACAGGGTTCATCGTTGGTTACAATATAGGTGCCGAACACTGGTTGTTTGCTCATTTCATTCTCGCATTTTCTTAATAATGTAGTATCGATCCGTGTATATAGAATCCAACTATCTGCGTTAATTCTTTGGATTTTCACCTCTTCAAGATGAATTGGACGCTGTCTGCAGTTACTGAGGTTCTTATTGAACTCCATAAGTTGTTCCACACAAGTAGGCTCATGGTAGAGGGCCTGGTTGTCAGCTGTACACAGGAAATAGTCGCCGGCAGACAGCGAGCGGCATGGCTTTGCGATCGGAAGGTAATTAGAGCTTTTCACCAAAAGGTAAGGGAATTCGGGAAAAATGGTTACAGTAACATTTTCTATTTTATGAAATACTGGTAGAGAATAAATCTTATAGTAATTATATGTAAAATTATCAGTTAATGGTATTTCCATAATAAATGTAATCTTATCCTTATTTATATAAGACTTTACATGAATTGTCTCTTCTAATTTTAACAAATTTTGTTCAGTAGGTGAATACACTAAATTTGCGAATTGAGATATTGATTTTAAATGTTGTAACAAATCTTTAGAATTTACAATTGATTGATGTAAGACAGACAATCGACTTAATGATAGAGCAGTCTCAAGTTCACTTAACCTAATGAAAATAGTACGGAAACTACTTATGAAAATATTAAATAATCCTAATATATATGTGGAAAATAACCATTTATCTTGCTTAGCATTTGTTTCATTTAATAGGCTCTCTATTTTCTGTAGACGTTCATCTAGTATAATATTGTTACTATTGATTGTTTCCGTAGTATTTATAAAACTATCAAACATCTGGGAGATCAGGGTTAACTTTTTGGAGATTACGATCTGATTACTATTTAATTTGGAAATTAAGTTTTCGTATCTTACTGCGTCATCGTGGTCCATATTTCCCGTAATCAACTTTATAAAAGAACCTAAAGGATTGATAAGTCCTCTTTTATAGCGCTGTGGTACAAGTTGTCTATACTTTTCTATAGTTATCTCACGTATGTATTCCGTGTGTGTTTTAACACTCAGATATTCACGGTAGGCAGGATTATTAAAATCGATTAAATCGGAAAACTGTTTAAAATTGGTCCTAACATGTTCCAAATCTTCATAAATTCTTTCTAAAGAGACAACCTTAATGATAGTCCAATGATCTGTTTGAATAAATGCTTTGCCTTCTTTCACCGGAAGTATTCCTGGATTTCCTTCAAGTATTTGAATTTGAAGGGCCAGCGCTTGGGTCCACATCATCAGGAAACACCACCTGTGGAGGGCGTTTAACATTCTTAATAGGAACCTTAGTTTTTCTTTGTCCTATTTCTATTGGTACGACATTTCTTTTTGTTTTTCCTATCACCTTTGCTTTTATGTATCGCGGCTTATCCTTGCTCTTTCTTTTATTTATATCTTTCGCAAAAATTGTTTTACCTTGTGCAAACTCTATTATTTCCTCGCCACCTTTCTTTTCCCTGACTAATTCTTTCCTTGCTATCATCTGTTCGACTAAATAATTGTATAAGTATTTTGTACGCTTAGCATGCTCCTTAACTAGCTGTTGACAGTAGTTTTTCTCAAATTCGACACCAAATGTACTACCTGAATCAGTATGTCCGAACACTATTTCGAATGGGGTCAATCCTGTGACAGAATGGATTGTATGGTTATAAGCCATAACGGAGTAGGTCATGATTGATGCTGCATCCGTGCAACGTCTTTCATATTTTCCCAATCTATAAATTTCAATTATTGTGGAGTGAAAACGTTCGATAAGGCCCATCGAATTTGGGTTGTTAGGAGTGCCAATATGAAGATCAATTTTGTGTAAACTTAGAAATTCCTTCAATAATTCATTATTGAATTCAGTTCCCGGATCTGAACTTATTCTTTTAGGGGTACCGTAAAAAGAAAAATATTTGAGTAAAGCTCGAATTACATCAGGAGTAGATTTACTTTGAATTTCTATGGCCTGTGCTAACTTACTGAATGCGTCTATAAGAGTCAAGTACGTTTTACCTTCAATACTAAAAAGGTCTATGAAGATTTCCTGAAAAGGGGCATTTTGCGTCTGCGTTAACTGCAACAACGGTTTCATGGGTTTTCGATCATACTTTAGTTTTTGACATGCTTCGCAAGCATTAATAATAGCCGAAACGGTTTCCTGCATGTTATTCCAATAAAAATTTCGACGAAGCCTAACTAATGTTTCTTTAATTCCTCTATGGCACGTTTTTCCTTCATGATATTTAACTACGGCTGCTTTCTGTTCACCTTCATCTTCTATAACTACCACTCGCTCTGTACATTCATAAAACTGAACCATATCTTTTTTGAAAAGTTGAATAATGATTGTACTAAACATACGCCTGTGTTCCTTTTCTTCAAAATAAATGAAATATTTTATTTTGGGTCTTATATATTCTTTCAGAAACTGTTTTACTAGCTCGGGATTATTAAGTGGCATAAAGACTTCTAAAACCTTTTGTTTGTTCCTAGAAAGGTCTTTTACTGAGACTTCGTTTTTAAACCATGAGAAAATTAAAATTTGGTTGGGTTTAGAATCAATGGCTTCTTGTAAAATTGGAATGCCCATGGATTCTAAATCTGCAGCTGAATGTATGGTTTGGGATTTGCTCGAACTATCTGATGGAATCTGATACTCTGATTTCATTTCTAAACTGGCATGTGACGATGTGTCTGAGATTTCAATTATACTTGCAGTGGCTGTACCACTGAGGTCTGATGCCGTGCTAGTAGAAGAGTTATTCCTAGGTCTTTTGTTAGTGCCTAATTTTTCAATTTGTTCTACTACTTCCGCTATGTGTTGCTTTAATTTTTCTTCCCTATCATCTATATTCACTATCATTGACTGATTTTCGTCTTCTTCAGAACCCGTTGCATTTACTTTGATTCTGGATAAGGCATCTGCGTTACTATTTTGCTTGCCATTTTTGTATATTATCTCAAAATTATAGTCTTGTAAACGCAATCGCCAACGGGTCAACTTGCTACTGGGATCCTTAAGGGAATTAAGCCAGGCTAAAGGACGATGGTCCGTGTATATGAAAAATTTACGACCATAAAGATATGGTCTGAAGTGTTTTACGCCATATATGATTGCTAGTAATTCTCGCTCGATGGTACTGTAGCGAGCTTCTGTCTCACTGAGAGACCGACTAGCGTATGCAACTGGTTTATCTCTGGGTACTTCGCCCTGGGATAGTACTGCGCCTAACGCTACCTGTGAGGCATCAGTGGTTAATATAAATGGTTTACTATAATCAGGGTATTGCAGTAAAGGAGCATTTGTGAGAAGCTCTTTACATTTGTTAAATGCGTCTATGTAATTCTGATCCATTATAATCTTGTTACGTTTCTTTAAACATTCTGTAAGAGGTTTAGTTATTTTCGCAAAATCCCTAATAAATCGTCTGTAGTAACCCACAAGCCCGAGGAAACTTTTTATTTCAGTCGTTGTCTTTGGTAGAGGATAATTTAGTACGGCATTGATTTTCTCGTCATTGGGTTTTAACCCGTCTTTAGTTATGGTATGGCCAAGATAAAGCACTTCCTTGCGAAGGAATTCGGACTTGTCTAGTTGTACCTTCAAGTTAGTCTCTCTCAGTCTGTTAAAAATCATTCTTAATTTCTGTATGTGTTCGTCTAAACTGCTCGAAAAAATTATAATGTCGTCAAGGTAAACCATGCAGTGTAATCCCTGCAGTCCTCTCAGAACATTATCCATAGCCCTTTGAAAGGTAGCTGGGGCTGTCTTTAGTCCAAAAGGCATTCTGAGAAACTCATAATGGCCATTTTGTGTGCTAAATGCGGTCTTTTGTCTGTCAGTCTCTACTATTTCGATTTGGTGATAACCACTGGCTAAGTCTAAGGTGCTAAAATATGAACTCTTTCCTAACTTGTCAAATAAGTCGGTGATATTCGGCAACGGGTATTTGTCATCTACAGTAATCTCATTGAGACGTCTGTAGTCGACAACCATCCTATACTTAGCTTCACCGGATGCGTCCATCTTTTTAGGTACTAAGTGTACCGGTGCACTCCATGGCGAATGTGATTCGCGTATCACATTATTTTGTAATAATTTCTCTACTTGTTGGTTAATTTCCTGTTGTAAAACTGGGGCTTGTCTGTACGGTTTGACATAAATTGGGTCCTCATTTTTAGTACGAATTTGGTGTTTGACTTGGTTGGTAAATGATAGGGGGATTTGATCGCAATAAAAAATGTCTTTGTATTCGCCGCAAAGTTGACAAATTTTGTCACATTCCTCGCTATTGGTGTGGTCTAATCTAAGCTTTGTTAAGTTCTCTTCTAACATTAGACTCGTTTCTTTGTCCGTCATGTCTTTAGTCAAGTTCAAGTTGTTGTCTATGCGGTCAAACTTAGTTACAGAAAAAGGTTCTTTTATTGTGAGTGTTACTTCCTTGTCGAGGGTATTTTGAATAACTGTTGAAGCATAGCCGTTTGTACAATTAACTATTGCAGAGGGCATTCGCACTCCATCTTTGAATTGCCTAAACTCAAGAATAGCTTCCCCTGAGTATTGATTAACGGGTAGCTTAACTCGTTGCTCCGTTCGTGCCGTTACATTAATGTCATAGCTAAGATCATTATTGATTATTGGAATACTAGCTGTCTTAGTTTGCAATATGCCATTCTTTAAATCAATGACAGCATCGAGTTGTTGCAGCAAGTCATTTCCGATAAGCCCTTCATAACGAGCGTCAACATCGTACACGTAAAATTTGTGATATGAATCGCTATTAAAAGTAGGTAGGAGAGGAATTGTAATTGTCTCGTCATGATAACTTGACGCGTGCGTGCTAACTACCTGAAATGGTTCTTTTTCTAAAAATTCCGTAAAATATTGATGTGCTATACGGGGACTAAAGAAAGATCGCATACTGCCCGTATCGATCATCATTTTAGCATCGATCTCTTCTAAATAAATATAAGGTAATTTGAGGTTTGGATCGCAATTAATTTCTACAATCACTTTTTTATCTTTTTGATCGAGGCTGGGTCGTGAAAATCCTCAGTCTGTTGTGTGTCGGTCTGTTCAATTTCGTCAGAGCGATCTTGTGATTCGGCAAGATGTTGCTCATCTTCTAGTTGATACGGATAGAAATCACTTTCGACATAATTGTCCTGATATTCGCTGGGGTAGTAATACTGTTCGTTGTATTCGTCCAGCGTCAGTTCATTTAATTTAAAACCGGGATTAGGCCTAGGAGGGGCTGTTCTCATGGAAACATCTGATATCTGCATTCGAGGAGGCTGTACCTGAGGCGGGGTATACCCAAATTGTTGGGGTGGCTTGTAGCCAAATTGTTGCGGTGGTCTATAGCCAAATTGTTGCGGTGGTCTATAGCCGAATTGTTGCGGGGGCTTATAGCCAAACTGTACCGGTGGCTTATAGCCGAACTGTTGCGGGGGCTTGTAGCCAAATTGTTGTGGTGGCTTTTGATTAAATTGACCTTGTCCTTGAAATTGTGGCCCTTTCATTTGTAAACCCGGAGGAATACCGAATTTAAATTGGGGTGTCGTATTACTCGAAAATATGGGTCTAAACCCTGTTGGTTGGGGCAGCAATTGTCCTCCAAACCTTGGGCCTTGAAAATTAAAATTGGTACTCGGCTTTGGTGTCTGACCGTAAATTCGGTTACGCGCACTGTATTGCTCGTGGAAGTTCACCTCTTCCAAAACTACACTAAGGGCGGCCTCTAATGTATCCGGCCCCTTTAGTCTTACAATTCGCACTAAATTTTCAGGCAAATTGTATAGGAACACGTTAAGAGCCGTATTATTATATATAATTAATTTTGCGCGTCTTAAATCGCTATCTTGGGACATATTAACCTTTGAAATTAATGCGGACCGGACGCTTTGAATCCTACCACAAAAATCTAAATAACTTTCACCGGATTTAATTTTTAAAGATTCTAAATCAATATTAATGCACGCTTCACTTCTTGGATCTCCGAAATGTTGTTGCAATAATTCTTTTAATTCAGACCAAGACAGGATGTCTTCTTGTTCTGATAAGAGCGACGCTGCGTTCCCGGTAAGGCGGCTAGTTATAGCATGGTATACATATAAATTTTGTTGCTCACCACCCCGATATCGTGAAATTATAAATTCACATTTAGTGATGAAAAGGTTTAACAGTCTTTTATCCCCATTAAATAATGGTATTAAATGAATCATTTCATTTGGAATTGAAACGATCGGCTCGGGAGTAGCCATCGTAGAGTAGAGAAAGTTTCAGATAACGCAACGTTACTCAACACACGATATTAAACACTTCCTAATTAAATTTTAGACATAAAATAAGTACACAAAACACACTATAAAATTAACACATATAAAATTGTTCAAAGGAGAAGGAATTATTAAACATTAATAAGTAATTATTTTTATGTAAAAATACTATTTTGTAAAAAAAAATAAAATATCAAATATTAAATTAAAATCACTTTTAGTTACTTTAGCTTATCTTTTCACTGTATTACAATATATTTTATAATTTTTACTATTATAATAATGTAGTCTCTATATGCAAATCTACTCTATGAGAATTCTATTTTTAGATTCAGATAAGACTACAGATGCTAATACAAGTCTTATGGACTGAGGCGCGTTATAATGAGAGAAGATCTATCTCAAAGTAACAATAAAATAACACTTATTTAAAATGGGAGGATGAGGGAATGAAAGGATTGGTGAAAAGTCTTACTCACCAACCGACCACGACACCCATTTTCTTCCAGCTTTCACACCCGAAAATTAACGTATTTCTTTGGTTCGACGGATTTTCGATTTCACTCGGTTTTACGTAGCTAGGCGAATTTGTACATCCGAACTCACGAAAACGCGGAAAAACTAATGAAAAATCCGCTCCGGCTGCGCCAGTTAAGGTTCGGGAGCCGGGTGGAAAGTTTTAAAAAAAGTTACAAAATTAATACTAAATTAATCCTAATGAGTAAAAGACAAATATATGGTCTACATCGATCTGGAGATGCTTTAATACTAAAGAAAATACATCATGCAGCCACTGAGGTCTAAGTTGCTGCGTTAACATAAAATTACAGATAAGCTCGAAATGATGAGCTGGCAATACTTAGTCTAACACGGAGGGTACAGAGGGTTTCATAACTAGGTTAAGGTGTAAGAGAATTACAAAGAAATTTGATATTTTCACTTATTATTACAGTGTAGTATAAAGTACTGTATTACATTTTAAAATTGCTAAAGCATCTTTCAAAGTTTTGATTTTGACCAAGAATATCATTGTTATCTACTGAACAATATCATCACGTTTTTATTTGAGTTTTTAGCAATTTCTCTGCTATTAAACTTCCCTTCTGCATATTCAATTGAGTGAAATATAAAATGAAATGTCCACTTATTTCACAGGTTTTCAATACTACTTCACCGAGTCGTTAAGAGGCAAGAACCGCATTATGGTTGTCGGTGGTTACCGGTTCTCGCTGAAGAAATGTTACAAGAATGGCATAAGCCGTTGGCGTTGTTCCACACATAACAGCTTCGGATGTTCTGCTTCGATCGGAATGTACGACAACAAGATCATCAAGCTCAATAACGATCATAGCCACCTTCCCATCTTGAAGAGGAAGAAGAGATCATAAATTGTTATTGAATTTGAATATTGTTATAACATTGTTTATTATTAAGTAATGAAGATTTTGCAATTTTTTCTATAGTATATTTTTTATTTTCTTTTGATACATCTTTTTGGTAGGAAAATTAAATAAAAGCCTCGTGTTTTTTCTTTCCTGAAACCCTGCGTTCTTTGAGATTATTTTTGAAAAAATTCTGAAAGGTATCTTTATATTCAAGGAGAGGATGACAGGATCAGTAGAAACATCAGTATTTAACATCATCTGTTATTGTTTCTCATATCTGAACCTTAAAGCATCTGTAATAATTACTATCAAAAAAGTCTTAAAAAAGACAATCATCATTATAACTAACGTAATCATAGATTTAAGTATACTTACAATGTAGTATCTATCATCGGAGACGATCAAATGTCTAATGCCTAGTGTCCCGAACTCTAATTTGCCTAAATTATTTTTCTTAAAACAATTATGAGAGAAAGAGAGCAAATGCCTGTAAGAAGGTTTGAGTATTTGCCTTTTTCCTATACTGACTTTGCACGTTTGATTATTTTTCCAGATCTATCATCCGTCGACGTACGAATAGATTACTCCAGGAACGGCAAGCAGATCCTGATTGTGAACGGGTACCGGTTCTACAAAGCCAAGAACTATCCTAGCGGCAAGGCCAGGTGGCGGTGCGTCAACAAGAGGGCCGAGTGTAACGCATACCTCCATACCCTTGAAGGAGCTGTTGTCAAAATTCAGAACATTCACACCCATTCTATCCAGAAGAAAAGGAAAACGGGCCCATATTATGACTGAGAACGGTGATGGGATCTTTGTTTAAGAGTTTTATTTTGTATTTACAATCAATGTTAATATTATTGGAACTTGTAATAAGGAATAACGCATCATTTATATATTAAGTAAGATGGAATACGGAGTTACAGATGGTGGTTCGTGGTAATATTAGAACGAATGTGCGTCAAATGTTTTTTTTTAGGTTGTAATTTGAAATTCGGGTCGTACGTTGAACCTAGTTGGCATGTTCCTAACGTTATATCCCATTCTTTTGGTTACTGCTTGAACTGGGTTGTAGATTTATCGAGTAGGGTTGTCACTTTCATGCGATTGTTATATCACTCTCATAATTCGCCTGTTGAGGAACGAGATAATAGAATTATAGTTGTACAAAGTGGACCCTTCTGGCAATAAATTTGATTTCTCGCACGATATGAATAATTCATCTTAGTAAGGTACATATCCATCATCTGAAACTCTGTATTTCGATTTTCATAATAAATACCCATAATTTAGCTATAGGAAAGCGGACACCAATCGCTAATAATCCCAAGACACTATTTATGTAAAGGAAGACATTGATTAATGTGTGTAAAAATGCCTTATTTATAAGTATTTCTAATTGACATGTTATTTGTACAATTTATTTAAATGTACCATCTCCTGGCGCTTTGCGAGGGTGAGGAAAATATTTGCATACAAATTTTATGAACAAAAATCTTTTTATAGTAGTATATGAATTGAATGTTGGTGCCCCATATGTCAATCGCACGCCAGCTTCAGTCTGCAAAGAATTGTAAAATAAATCATCAGTCTACCATGATTTAAATATTTTTTTAACGAATATGTGCTTATTGGAAACAAAAAAATTATGTTTTTATTTAAGTTTTTTTTATTATTCTAGAATACCTCCATCTTGCACGTTTAGGTGGTCTAAAAATATAAATATGTACTAATACACTTTCTAGTAAGATTAATATGTAACCTTATTAATGTTCGATTTAAGTCTAATTTATCTTATAGGTAATCGTGAATAAATTTTACGTTTGGTTAGCTAAACGTTGGTTAATATTTTGTAATATTCTGCAACTATCATGTATTCTATGTTTTCTCCTAATAAAACGGTATTTTTTGCACGATAACATATTTGTCCATTATTTTTCCTGTGTTAATCTATGCACCTAATTTTTCTTGAAATTGTGGGACTAAGGACAAAATTCACGGAATTTGTTCAATCTATGCACCTGTTTTTTTTTTTATATAAATTTTCTTGACAAAATATTTGGACAAAATTTACAAGTACTTTTTTTTTACAGGCTACTTTTCTTGTCAAATGGAAGTATCAAGCAAAGGAAATAGAGTCATGGTGGTGGATGGTTTCCGATTCCACAAAGCTAAAACGTTATACAGCGGGAAAGAGAGATGGCGATGCAGTACAAAGAAATCGGGCTGTTACGCTTATCTGCATACGGTTCAAAATAGCATTGTCAGTATAAACAATTCACACAATCATCCTTGTCCTCTACCAAAAGAATGAGTATGTCTAGAAATTTAAATGGAGTTTGATAATTACTGTCTTTATAATGTTTTATATTATTATTATTATTATTCATATAAGTGGAGATTTTGTACGTAATTTTGACTAGTCCAGTATATATTAAATTCTAATGTATATGATGTTCGACCTTAATTATCTTTGGGCCGTGTGGTGTGTAAAGTTATATGGACTCTTTTTTATATATTTATAATTAAATAAAATGTCATAATAATCTATAGAACATGATGTCTGTCAATATATTACTTATATATTAAAAAATAATTGCATTTAAAATATTTTTTTTTTAATTAAATGCAATATTGCAATGTATTTTTCCATTAGATATCAATGCATAAATAAATTTCCATGTCGATAGGCTACTGTTACTGCTTATCAGGAAAGCTTATCACATTTAGTGGTATAACAATAAATTAACAATTTTAAAATAAATTAAAACCTTTTTCATATATTTTGTACTTACTTATGATAGTCAAAGTCAAAGTCAAAGTCAAAATATTCTTTATTTATATAGGTTTCAAGGAAACACTTATAAATCGTCAAATACAGGTAAAGCCACAGCTATATGATTCTACCACCGGTTCGGAATGTTGTATCAACCGAGAAGAATCCGGCAAGAAACTCGGTAGTTACTCTTTTCAATACAATTTATACAAGCTGTATGAATCATAATTAACTTTGAACCACGTTTTAGTGTGGGCCTGTTGTAGAGTATCAAAATAAAAATATATAAATTACAACCAAAAACTTGACCCGACCAGAGCAGACCAGTCCCCAAGACTTATTATTGCAAGACGATATTATAGATATTATTGGAAGACGTCAATGAAGACGTCAGTTTACAATAATAAAATCTTTAGGGCCTGAGACCTGTTGAAAATAACAGCATTTAAGTTTAGTCGGCCCAACACAGACTTATACAATAAGGTATTGTCATGTCCATATTATAGCCAATATCTTCAATATTATACGGTTAGCGACATTTTTTTATGGAATTTTTTATGCAATGACAGTATTTATCACCTCCGAAAATTACGTTTAATTTTAATGACAAAAATAGCTAGCTCACATATATGTAAAAATATTTTAAGCGTGAGTAAAACTCTATCATTGAGTATTCCTTACATGTTCAGGCAATTAATTATTTAAAATAAAAATTTTCTCAATTTCGATATTGCTGATGATGATGACTTGATGCAATTTTTTGATTGGTTTTAATTATATTATTTGTTTTATTTTACACTGCGCTTTAATTAAGTACTATTCGTTTTCAACATTTTTTGTGTGTTAGTTTACAATATTGAAAAAATATTTTTTGTTTCATTTAAGTACCTTTTTTTTCTTTATTATTATTTATTAGCTTATGTTTGCGATTTTGACTCCATTGAATTTAGTTTAGTTTGCCAAAGACGGATACTTGCGCATTCTTCCTCTAAAATATTGTTTATTCATCAGGTTTATGTATATTAGTTTAATTTAATCCCCGATAATACCGACCTGACTGCTATGTTCAATTTAAATCCACTTAGTCGCTACCTATACGTGAATAAGCATCTAAATATATTTCGTACCCAAAATCCCAGTTATATATATAATGTTAGTATGATAACGATATTATCTGCCATAATAAAATAATATGTGAATAATTTCTAACTATCTAACACGGGTCAAATGACGCCATTAAAATGTAAGTCGAATATACAAACAGATATACGCTTACTGACAAATAAATGGTTCCATTGGCGTCCTTAGTTCGGAATCCAAGAAACCACGTCAATGATCGCTCTGTTTTGACGATAAAGAAGAGCATGCACTTTTGTAATTAGTATTGTTTAGTGTGTAATTAATTTAAGTATTTACTTAAGTTCATGTCGACCACCAAAATTATCGGCATTCCAAGACTTCTTGTAATTTAGATGGTTTTTGTACATTCGGTAAAGTTCTTAATGTTAGTATAGGACAATGGTGGTGTCAGGTTTATAGACCGATGTGGCTTTTTAATTTAGTATAATGTATTATTGTTTACATTGATTCGTTTGCTGACACTACCTGACACTACCATAGAAGTGTAAGTAACAAAAATGTGTTTTTGTTATAATATTTTTATAGGCTATCTATACCAAGGCTAAATTTAGTGATGTATCAAAATCGATTTTTTAACAGATAGTGTTATATCCCGTGCTTAGGACGGGGTCTGTTTAGACCATGATCCAGGATTTAGTGAGTCTGGTAATTACATTGAAGCGACTGCCGATCTGACCTTCGTAACCCATAGGGGAACCAGACAATTTTTGGATAATGGTTACAAATCCAAAGTTGTTTGAATTTGCAGGTTTCATCACGATGTTTTCCCTCACCGTCGAGCTAGTGGTATGAATTTGAACCCGCAGTCCTCGGTTAAGAGGCACATGTCCTTACCATTGTGTTACCACCGCTCTATTCTTTAACAGTTAAGGATTTTTATGTCATGAAATTATGTATGATATCGGTATCTAGTTTAAGTGTTTTCTGAAACAAGATTTTTTTTTTGTTTTGGCTTCAGAAAATTCAACGTCTAATATTTATTTGCTAATTGAAATCGTCATTAATTTTAGTATTGGTATAGTCATTGATAAAAACATGACGAAGCATTGACAAAAGTCCTTGTACAGACAAATCCGGGATTATTTTATATTAGAGATTTAATGTTACTCGAACAAATAAATGTATTTTTTTGCTACTCCTCGTCTATTACTAATGGATCCTCCTGGTTTTTCTCCTTCATATTTTTTACAGTTGCTGTAAAAAAATAAACAGTCGGATTGAGAACATCCTCCTTTTTTTTTAAGTCGGTTAAAAATGTGTGCAATATTACCTTTATTACGAGTTTTTATTTTGTCTCATCTTCCTAGCGTTATGTCCCGTGCTTAAACGGGGTCGGCTTTATTAGACCATGATTCAGGATTTAGCGAGTCTGGTATTTACATTGAAGCGACCACCTAACCCCAAGATAAGGAACCAGACAATTTTTGGATCATGGTTACAAATCTAAAGTTGTTTCAATTTACTGGTTTTATCACGATGTGTTCCCTCACCGCCGACCTAGTGGTATAAATACGTACATAGATTTGAAAATAACAGGTACGTGCTTGGGTTTTAACCGGCACCCCTCAGTTAAGACGCGTCCTTACCATGAGTTATGTCAGTATTTATTTTGATTAAATTCAAGAAACTTCAAGTAAATCAAACAATTGAAAGTTTTGAATAATAAAAAAAATATATACGATCGAATTGAGAACCTTCTCCTTTTTTGAAGTCGGTTAAAAAGGTATACAATCCACCACCACCAAAACATCCGGCAATTTTAAAATCACACAATCACATTAAGGTGAGTATACACTGGAGAATTTTTATCATATATTAATATTTATATAGATTTATATTTTAATCTTGCAGGCTACCGTTCATGTCGTTTAGAGGTCACGTGCAAAGGAAGCCACGTGATGGTGATAGACGGGTTCAGGTTTCACAAAGCGAAGATCTCCCATGGCGGGAAGATCCGATGGAGATGCAACGGGAAGAAGTTCGGCTGCTGTGCCTTCCTGCATACGGTGGACAACACCATCGTTAATATGAAGAATACTCATAACTACCACTGTCTTGCTAACAGGACCACGTATAATTGATAGAATTATACGTACTCGTGTTTTTGTTTTAAGCGAGATTCTACCATTAGACATCAGTCCGTGTGGTGATAGATTCCCAGGAAGATGCTTAAGTGCCGTCATTTAAAAGATATCGAAATACAAAATCCTCTACTATATTGGCTTTCATAAAAATGCTTGAAGTATGTGATTATTTACTATAGGGCGAACCGGTAAAATAATTAATTGCGTAGAAGATTTATACCTTTGTTGTAAAGAAGAATTTATCAAAGAATTATTCTACCTCAATAAAAGTGCTAATTGTATTGTGTACCCAATAATAGGTATTTATTGTTGTACATTAGTGTTTATTTATTTATTTATTTTTTTTTGGGTACACACAGCATTACATGTACATACATATTATTATATGTTATTTAGTCATGTAAGTTAATGGGACATACATATTTAATGTATAACATTTAATAAAGTAATTGTTCTGTATCTAATTTCTTATTTCGATTTATTATATTTGTATGTTGATTTTGGTTGACATATATTAATTTGCTATTAAATATAAAACATTGCAGAAATCTTAAATGCTTTACCTAGCAAATATTATAATGTAAAACATTTTTTTTATAAAATGGAATTTTTGCTCTAACACGCATTTCTTTTTCAGATTATTCCTGGTACGAAATATCAAAGATGACCGGTAAGCGGATTATGGTCGTCAATGGGTTTCGGTTTTACAAAGAAAAGACATCCGGCAAGGGAAAGGTTCGCTGGCGGTGTACGAACAAAAAGGGCTTGTGTATAGCATCCCTTCAAACTGTTGATGACGAGATAGTGAGCATGAAGAATACACACAACCATCCAAGGCCTACGAGGAAAAAGTGATTGAAATATGCCAATGGAACTGTGCAAAATTCAGGTTATCAATGCTCAGGTTTTATGTTCAGGTTTAAAATTCCTGTGTACCAAGAGTCGGTCAGAAATTTTATAGGTATCGAGGTTTTATTTTCCTTTTATAACATAGTATAGTGAATCAATTGTTGGTGATGTTTCAGTATGAATAAATTTTTCTATTTTTTTTAAAAGTGTCTTTCCTTCTTGCTCGCCATTTCATGGAAGTTTTGTGTACCTAATGAGCATTCCTATTTCTATATAACAATACATTAAATATGGTGCTGCTAATTACCATTAGTGCCATCCAATTAACTAATGACTATGATAAGATACTATTGGTATATACTATTAGGCCTGTTGGTCGATTGGTCAGAGAACCTGGCCACGAAACCGAGGGGCGCGGGTTCGAATCCCGCTAGGGGCAAATGTTTCGTATGATGAACATGGACATTTGTACTCGAGTCATGGACGTTTACAAACGTATTTAAGTATGTCTATCCGTTCGCCTAGTATCCATAGCACAAGCATAAGCTTAATTTGCAACTAGGAAATTGGTGTGTCAGTCTGGAGAATTTATTTATTATTGAACAAAAGGCTATTGAAAAAAAAAAATATATTATTTTTACGAGTTGCAATTTTTTCCTCTTATTACCAGAATAATGCTATTGCTACATTGAATCACGTATGTTGGTCAGCCTTAAATATGATAACTTTTGTAATAATCAGTATAATTTACAGATGGCGCTTCATTCGGCGTAGAGAAGTCCAAGAAGGGCAATCGCGTCATAGTGGTTGACGGGTTTCGGTTTCTAAAGGCTAAAATGTACCGGAGCGGGAAGCAGCGCTGGCGATGCGCCAACAAGATTAGTGGGTGCAGTGCATCGCTGCACACGTATGACGATGAGATCGTCGGCATCAAAAATATACATAACCACCCAAATCCACTCAAACTAAAGTCATGAGTTCTGCATAAGTTATAACCCAGCCAAATCCACTCAAACTAAAGTCATGAGTTCTGCATAAGTTATAACCCAGCCAAATCCACTCAAACTAAAGTCATGAGTTCTGCATAAGTTATAACCCAGCCAAATCCACTCAAACTAAAGTCATGAGTTCTGCATAAGTTATAACCCACCCAAATCCACTCAAACTAAAGTCATGAGTTCTGCATAAGTTATAACCCACCCAAATCCACTCAAAATAAAGACATGAGTTTCATATAAAATACATATTCCATTCAAATTAACCTAAACTTATAAGATAAGATCAATGATACATTAGTTTAGTGCATAATGTTTTCAACCTTAATACATTTAACTAAATAGGTGCGTAGATTTGGTACTACGCATTTATACCCTATTTTTCCAAAACTAAAGACATTAGTTTTTGTATTAAATCCACTTAAACAGTCCTGACTGAAAGACACACTTTTTTTTACGGTATTTTAGTGAGTCACATATGATTCATGGATCGCAAAAAATTGTATCCCTTTTTTTATAATACACCATACAGAGTGATCGTATGTAGTATGAAATAATATATTAGGACGTTATTCTGTTAAAGTAGTAATTAATTTTCTAAAAGGCAATTTTCACATAGTATTTAACAGGTAGGTACTTAATAAATATAAGCAACAGGGAACTAAGGAAATGTTTTTTTTATAAAAATAAAGGTTTTTTGACACAGTTTTTTATTAAGTATGTCATATTTGTGTTTTATTTAAAAATATAGTTCGATTCCGATCCCAACTGTTTTTTTCGGAGGCAATTTTTCGAATTGTGTTAAATATTTCAGTAGGTCCATATTTTAGTTTTTTTTTTAATGTAATAACTTCATAATTGACGTGAACAGTTAATCTTCTTTAAAAACATTGATTAATTTTGGTGAACTGCCAGTTTAAAGACGATAATACCAGCAGAGTTGTACCTTAGTTACCTAACTATAGGTACCTACCTAGTTTCCATAATTACACTGTTGTGCCATTATAATGCGTACACTTAATACATATATACTAAATACTCGTAGACAGATCTTTCTAGAATTTTTTGAAACGCTTGTACGCTGTAAATAAAATTCAACATCTATGAAAAAAAACTATCAAATCTTTTAGCTAGCCAGCTCCAATTTGGAATCTGCTCAAATCAGCAAAAATACATTTAATAGCAAAACAGGTTAATTTCCCACTTTGTTCCAGGTCCCCTCTCGTTCCAAATCATCTGCTCCACGAAAGGCAGCCGTCTTCTCCTGATAGATGGGTACAGATTCTCCAAAGACAAGCAGTACAAAAGTGGCAAAGTCCGCTGGCAGTGCTCCACGCATCACAGCCACGCTGTGCTTAAGTGCAGGGCGTTTGTGCATACGGCTTGCGATGAGATAGTCCGGATAAGCAATGTGCATACGCATCCTATTCCCAGGATGCATAAGCATGGAACGTTTGATAGTGCAAATGAATCACTTGTGTGGCATCAGCTCACTTAGAAAAACTGCGTCTCAATCGCCTATACATGTTGGCCGAGCGTTGCCAAACGATAGCTAACGCTAACGTGTAGACAGCCTATTTGCATTGCCTTTTCATCGCTCGGTGTCGCTCGCTTAGTTGGCTGAGTGAAGGCGAGCGCCAACGTTTGTAGATCTCATTTGGCGCAACTTGCCGACTCTCGTGATTATTTGCCTCACTTCGGACCGGTGTCGGTTTTTGTGCACAAATTAAAGGCGTTCGGCCAAAGTGGCCAGCGTGTGGGCTGCTCGACAGACGCTCGTCTACATTGCTGCTTGCATTGGCGTTCGACGAACTTGCCTGGTATCTAATTTGCCGACGCTCGCATTGGCCTACGCTCGAATTGGCCAACGCTCGGCCGACATGTATTAGGCGACTTTACATGTGAGGTAATATTCTACAGGTATTTGATCAGCCAATCATCAGGATTAGTCTATAAGGTTTATTCCGACAGTTTAAGTCACCAACATAAATCCCGATTTGGGTAAGATACAACTACGTTTATTAAAACGGGGTCGTGGTATTGGAATATTAGACATGTTACGGAAGACTTATAAAAAAAATTGTGATATTGTAGATGATTAAGTAATTTAACATTATAAACAAAGGGTTTTGTTGTTAATAAAGAAATAAATGAAAATTACGGGCTTTTATTTAAAAAAAAATAGAAGGCAAATAATAAATCAGCGCTAAATACATTTTACGTTTATTATTTTATAATCCTAATCGTTTGTCAAACTCGTAGAATGAAAAAAGTCTTGCTCACTGGTAAGCTTTTACCGTTATCGTGGTCCTGGCATAGAGGCTAAGTTAATATAACATATATATTATAAGAATCGAACTCTTCATAACCTTAGTGCATTTCTGAATATAGTTTTTGTTTCAGGTATCCGCTACGAAATGACTAAATCCCTCCGAGGGGCTAAGATAATCGTGGTGGAAGGCTACCGGTTCGCTGTGAAGAATAAGAGCAAGGCTAGAGTACCAACGAACAAGATTCAATGGAGATGCTCGACCCATGGCAAGCATGGATGCAAGGCGGTCCTCTTCACTTCACGGGATGAGATCATATACTTGGAGAACGTTCACTCACACCCTCCTCTAGTAGACGATCGATCTAAGAATAAGTTCTTCTTGCCCATTCAGGAGGTCAAATTCTTTTACGGACCATTTTAAGGCTAATGAGTATACTCTTGAAAGACTTACTTTTGAATTATAACTGTACTCTAAGTCGCGAAGATATAATTATATGTAATTAAGTCTAGTCAGTACTAGTTTTAGAAATGTAATTATTATTTTGAATCTTATTTAAGTTTTATTGTTGGCATCAGTCTTTCTTTTAGGGGTGGTTTTCCAGCAATTAAATATTTAGTCTTATGACAAATCCACACTGGTGAAAAAGATGTCATGAGAGAGCTTATAAAGATGTATACATATTACTATATATAATAAATTAAATAAAATTAAGCATTGATTTTTGAAATCAATGCTAGATTCTGCAGTGCCATTTGATTGTTAATAATTGTGATACGTATTATTTTAGTTATTTTTTTTATTGTATTTATTATAAAGAATGGGCGATCTAGTCAGACTTTTTAACACTATGTGTTTTTTATGTTAAACTTGTTAAAAGATTTGGTGGTGATTGATAATTTTATAGTGATATAATAAGTTTAAAAGTCATTTTGGAATCATTATCAAAGCTAAATGACAAAACAAGATTAGACGCTAAGAAATTGTAACTTATTAAAAAATGGTAAAGTGTTTTGTAAGGAAATGATCTATGGTGAAATGATAGTGTGCTGATCATCAGAGTTAAAATTCAAATTCAAATTCAAATGTTTTATTGCCATTGTTTTGGTGCTAAAATGCGAAAGCCAAAAGGATTTTGCTTGAGAGTAAGACTAGAAGTTTTGATTTTTAGAAAGAAATTGTGGGTCAGATCGGACAAGGATATCTTTTTCAAAAAAGATAAAAATTACAATTACTTTAAGTACATATACAAAATATTTATATTCTGAAATGTGCAATATACATATGGTGGAAAATTTAATAAAAAGCCCATCACAAGTGTAATATAATTCAATTCCTTTCATTTAGTTTTTTATGGGATTATTTTCATTTTCAAAATCGTATTTCTCCTGTACCTTTAATTTATTTCAAGACTGTTTATTTTAATTTTATCAACACTTATACGTATTAAATATAAGAAAGTAGTTTTTGTATTAATCATATTTTATTTACGTATAAAGGAATCAATCCATAGATTTAACAAGTAAGCCAAGAAATAAGATTTTGTGTCTATTTAATCAATCCAACATAAGCATTTAATCACCATTTTATATTAATAGGACTTAAGAAGAATATTTAAAACTTCAACAGTATCTACATATTTTCATGATCATACTATAGAAATACATAATTAAGTACATAATTATATTAATTGTTTTCGAATCAATGTGCATGAAAACAATGAAAAAAACGTGGCAGTTTCATAGCAGATTCGTAGACCGTAGGATTTATATTGCGCTTACTTGCTATGAAATCGATATCAAGTCAGACTATATTTGTATACTATAATCATTATAGCTAAGATATAATGTGATAAGCATTATTATATTTATACATGATTGTACTATGTACTGTAAACTTACGTGGGTATTATTTTGAAATTTGAGTGTGTATCACAAGTAAACACTTTGATGATTTGAATACACGTATGATTATTAATTTGCAGTGATTGATAAATTGATATGTAATAAAAATCGGCTATGATATAAATATGATGATAATTTGAAATTTAAAGTTAAAACAGGGATAAAAATAAAGTTCGTATTAATCTTACTTGTTACACGGAAGATATAATAACTAGGAAAGTGTTTGTTGAACAAATCCAACATTATGTTCGAATGATGATTGAAAGATAACTATGAAATCAATTCGTAAAGTTTAAGAAATATCATTAGCATATGTATTTAATGTGAAGTTAATTAACTAGATGGTATACGCGTAGATCGTGATATGAATTGATGTTTGAATGTTTACATTTTGAATGTATTAAAAACAATAAAATACATTGTGCTGTTTTATTATTAAGAATAAATTTTTTCTTACAGATTAGCTTAGAGAAGGAACACAATTACACTGCTCACTAAATATAAATGTGTGTACTTTTAAAAATATTCTCTATACGATTCATATGTTGGTCCATCTAGCTTATCCGTTAGCTACGACTTCTAGGCCTTGGGTTCAAATCCCACTATTCGTGTATTGAACAAGGTCATTTGTACTTGACCCATTTATGCTTATAAACCTTTCAGCCCCATTTTCAATGTCTTCATATTATATTTAGTTAAAAGTTTAAATAAATTCCTGCCATAAAATAGTTAGCTTAACACCTACTTGCATAGACCCATTGAACTATTATTACTAGCGTATGGAACCGACGCAGCGAACAAGTTTTTTGCGCCGTGCATTGTTGCCGATCGGCAACAACTCGTTTAGTCACTCGCCTACGTTCACGCGTAAGTGCCATGAAATTCACGGCGTTTACGACGTTTTGGTCGCGAGGAAAATGTACTCTATGAGCGATCTAGCGCTGTGTGTTTTAATAGCTTAATTAGACGACAATTGTAAGTTTTAGCGCTGCAAATACTGAAACACGCTCAGTCCATGATTCGTGATAATATTTTTGTTTGACATAGCTTCTCTGCACGTAGTAATAATAGCTCAATGCATAGACCAAATATTCCAAACAGATGACATTTTTCTGCAATGTTTCTCAATATACGAACTTGCTGTGTGTTTTTACAGTGAAATACATCACATCGCGAAGAGGGACCAAGCTGCTGAGTCACGGAGGCTACACCTACGGCCTCAAGTACACCAATGGCCCCAAGTGTGTGTGGAGGTGTTCTACTCACAATTCACGAGGATGCGTGTCTTTCGTCCACACTATAGCAGACGTTGTGGTCAAAATAAGGAATTTTCACAATCATTAGTAGTTATCATACATATTGGCCACTTGACTGGCCCGTTGGTCGAGTGGTCAGAGACCTTGGCCACGAAACCAATGGTCGCGGGTTCGAAACCCGCTAGAGGCAAATATTTCGTGTGATGAACATGAATATACTCGAGTCATGGACGTTTATAAAAGTATTTAAGTATGTCTATCCATTTACCTAGTATCCATAGCTCAAGCTTATACGCTTAGTTTGGGACTAGGAAAACGGTGTGTCAGACTAAAGAATTTACATATGTCCCATGCTAGAAGGTGACTTAAAAAAAATGCGCTAACTATACTTATTTCTTGTCTAGCACACCGTGGCACTTTCTTGAGCAGATAGAAATTGAGCTCTTTATTTGTAAATTATTTTCACGGAAATGTCGTATAAGTATTGAAATATTTTAACACTTTTTTGTGTTATTTTTTTGCTTGTTATTAAGAGTTTACTTTTGGTTCTGTACGTATTTTAATAAGTTCAGATTATACGGAATATATTAATGTTTATCATAGAGTGTTATATATACATATAAATCCCATATAGGATATAGATATAAATACATATTTTATATATGTATAATTGAGTCAAGTGTGTAAAAAAAATATTATTATTATTTATTTGATAGAAAATTGAGTTTATAATACAATAACTAATTTTAAAATGAACATGTTTTATTTTTATTTTATGTCCCATGATGGTCTGGGATTTGAAAAGAATGTTCCAACAGTGTTCCTTATAAGAATTCAATTTATTCAAAGTAAACCATGTCTGATGCTATTTCGTTACTCTTTCAGCCGTACCCCGGTTTATTAGTTCAAGGCGTGGGAACCCGCTCATTGTCTTATCGGGCTACAAGTACTCCTGCAAGGAGTCCAAGTTCGTTGGAAACATTAATAGGAGGAGGTGGCACTGCTCCACCCACAACGCCAGGGGTTGTCGAGCGACTATACAGACCATCGGCGACGAGATCATCAAGGTACATGGGGAACACAATCACGGCAAAGTGTACCCCATGACTGATGGTAGTAATTGATAGTCTTGCTACTCTTGCGCTGAGTCAGTGAATGTAAGTGTGTGCAGTTTATACTAAGTGCATATAGGCTACATTTCACGCCATTACTCTAGCGGTAGACAGACAGAACCGGACGCCACATTGCTTAGTCCTTGCATACTTCACTCGCTTCTTGAACATTTATACATCCTACATTTTTGGCTTCAGAAATCTGTGGCGATATTGAGCGGAATCTAGTATTATAGTTGTTGAAACAATGCCATTGGGACGTTAAAGCGATATATCGGCTAGAAGCCTCGATCCTATTTTCAACCAACTTCAAAAAAGGAGGATGTTAGGAGTCATAAAAACCGTAGAGCTTGTATGAAAAGGATCATGAATGTTGAAGAGGCGCGTGAGGTGTGTAAGGATCGTGCCATATGGCGTTCGGTTCTCTCTGCCTACCCCGCTAGGGAAGAGGCGTAAAGTTTAGTTAGTTAGCTAGGAGGTTCTCAATTCGACCGTATATATTTTGTCACAAACAAGAGGTCATTAAAAAACTATGACATATATGACTTATATTTATTTGTTACTATGTTTCAGTGTTTCAAATGGATGATACACAATCTTCATAAAATTAAAAAGAAGAAAAGATGCACGGGATGTTACAAAAAGCTGGAAGCGAACTTTGGGAGTCGCTAAGCTGGCAAGAAAGTGAAATAAACATGCAATGTGCAAAAGCTTGTGTGCTTTTGAAGTTTTAGGGAAACACACCAACACTTTAACACTTTTTTGTATGTTACTGCCCCTACAAATGTGACTTCAAATAAAGAAGATATTTTGATTTCTTTTTTAAATGTTTTTTTTTTGCATGATTCAAATAGTTCAGATAGCGCAATACACACTTAAACCGCTGACACAACTCGGCAGCCTAAATTTAAAAGTATCATGTCAGCGACATGAGCCCGCGCGACGTGTTGGCGACTTGCGCTCATATGCCCGGGGACACTCGAGCTGCAATGAGTGAAGCCCGACTAGCCCAAAATATATGTTGCGACAAAGGCCAGCGGCTTTTCTCGGCGGGTCGCAACAGATATTTTAGAATTTTCACAATGCAGAGTTTTAAAATGATAAAATCTTTATTTTCCAGATTTCGTATTCGAATTAACACAGCCCCTGTATGTGCCTCGTTTCTCGAAACCATATGTGTCAACAGGAAATGATCCTACTTCCTTGTTACGAAGAGGAAGATGTAGAACATGCCCTCGAGTGGTGGATAGAAAAACTTATATGAAGTGTCAAAATTGTGATAATTATCTATGTCATGTACATAAAGAGCGGTTATGTAAAAATTGTGACTAAAATTAAGGATTTATTTATTTATTTATTTTTAAGAAATAAAACAATACAATTGTTGAATCTCCTACCATTGTTTGTCAAGTTTTGTAAAAAATAAATATCGCCATTTTGACGGTCACCGCCCGTCAGTTGAGTATCGAATGCCAATTTAAAAAAAAAATCTTTTGTGTTATGTAATGTACAATGTGTATTTTTTCTTTGTGATCCATGGTAAATTATAAAATTCCAATAAATTGTGAGTATAAAATTGTTATCTGCCGAACGTGGAGGATTCACCCAGCTATTGTTTGCCAAATAATCAAAGCAAAATCTCAATTAACGAGTTACTATGTACAAAAATGTATTTTAATTACGCGGATATGAGTGACAAAATAAAATATTTATTCTACAACAAAAGGACCTTTGTTCTCTCTGCCTACCCTGCTAAGGAAGTGGCGTGAAGTACTAAACTTCACGCCACTTCCTTAGCAGGGTAGTGGTTAGGTAGGTAGTTAGTTATGTATATGCTATCATAATTAAAAATCCTCCTCAATCGTTGACTTCTTGAAGTGCAAATAAATAAAATATATACTATGCAGTTGTCGAATGGTAGATACTCTCCCAATGTTGTAATTACCCAAAGCAGTCTTTTAGTTCGGACGGACGTTCGATGGTCAACCGAATTACTTTTAACCGCTGCTGTTGATCTTAATAAAACAAAACACTTTACGATTCAGCGAATTGCTTTCGGTTATAAGCAACTTGGTAAATCGTGGATGTCCACATATTGAAGACAAGCACATGTTGTCGAATTCAGCACAGTTATAAATAAATATCCGACGACATCACATACATTGATCTGACTTCGAGGTAAGTGGCTTAAGCACTCGTGTTACGGATATCAGAATCAACAGTGGTATTACAAATATATACTTAAATATTGGATATCAACATCCAGACACAGAACAAACACAAGTATTCATCATACGAATGTTTGTCCTGAGTGGGGATCGAAAACACAACTCTTTGCGCATGGGGCAGGATCACTACCGAATGCGCCGTCGAGCCAGTCTAGTTGAAATTGTGTTAGCCCCAGCTGGATTGTTGGATCCAGCATTGCAATCCTTAGACATTAAGATCTCTAACTAAAAGTCTTTCTTTCAGATAAACCGGAATTTGTGTACAATAAGCGGGGCGTTCGTCTCATAAAGTCTAACGGATACTACTATTCTACCCATATCTCCCGGCCTATAGCTGATGGTGTGATCAAGACCAGGTGGTACTGCAGAACTCGACATTCCCAGGGCTGCAAGGCGGTCATCTATACTGTCGATGACGTCATCGTATCTTTTAAGCCTAACCATAATCATTGATTGATTAAATTAATTATGTAATAAAATTCTATGGTTTCCCTCGATTTTCCTGGGATCCCTTCATCAAATCCTGACTTGGTGGCAATGGGACCATCTCGAGAGTAAACCCTTTTGAATAAAAAAAAAATATTGAAAATTGGTTAAAAATTCTCAGAGATATCGAGTAACATACATACAAAAAAAAATCTGTGGAATTGAGAACTTCCTCCCTTTTTTTGAAGTCGGTTAAAAACTAAAGTAGTTTCACGCCATTACCCTGGAGGAGGAAAGAACAGGTGTTTCGGGCGTAAGAGGTAGTAGAACAATAGGGTTGATGACTGCATTAAAAAACTATAATTCTATTTAGTCGACGGACTAAATAGAGTCCAGTAACTGACGAGTTAGATTATACAAAAATACTAGACACATATTTTTCACTTTATCAAATTAACAAAAAATCACAAAGATAATGCGCATCAAAGTTTTGAAGTGACGTCACTACTTTGTAAAAATTGTACGTAGGTGTGACGTCACGCGCAACTCGTGAGCATTGTATCTGCGTCAATGTTTGTTTGACAAATAATTTAAAATTTTCAATTCAATATTTTTTTATAATCTAACTGACGGACTAAGCAGATTTTTTTAGTCATTTAGCCTATTGTAGGTACATAATTCTCGAGTGACATTTACTTGTGACTTTTTGTTTATAACCCTACAATGGACTGGTAACCATTATTAAAGTCTGTATGTATTTTTCTAACAATATTATTGAAAATCATAGGACATGCTATCAATGGCATGGCATACCTATCTGGAAACTAGTTACATCGAAATAAGAATAACACTAGTATTTTTTTATATATGAGTGGAATGATTATTAACATATTATTGTGTTGTATTGTTCATAGCTAAAGATCCCATTGAGATTTAGTTTTGTAGATTTTCATAGAAATAATTATACCTCATTATAATTTAAACAGTGTTTCCATTAACACCTTGGGAAATGGTTTTTTATATCGACCTGTTCATTAAAGTAAATCTTTTTTTAAATTATTTTATCTTTTATATCTTAGTAAAGTTCAACCTCAATAAATGATTACGTAACATAATTTGTTAACCTTAAGAAACATCAAAAATCTCCAGATACTCTCAATTTTCGTTCTACCATATTCTGGTGTTATTCCTTTATGTGAAGAAGACAGTCTGCTCGCATGGACAGTGAAGTTTTATATAATATTATTAAAATAAACTTAAACATTACCATTAACATTTTGATTTGATATTAAAAAATTATATATTTGTTGCGACACTTCTTATCATTAGTTACTTAGTAAGTCCAAATAATACGGTTTGTCTTTTATTTTCTTATTGCTTTTTCCGCAGAACCGATATTCGCGCTCTCTGCCCGGGGCAAACGGCAGATCGCTCTTAATGGGTACAAGTACTCCATCTGGCCCAGGAGTGAAGGGAAGACCGTCCTGCACTGGTATTGCTCCTCGCACCACTCCAGGGGGTGCAAGGCGTCGCTGAAGACCGTCGATGACGTCATCATGTCTGCATCTGGCTCGCATAACCATGAGCCTTCAACGAGAAATCAGAAGTTGTACTGATGGAATACTGGATGACGGAAAAGTGCCTTTCAATACTGCAGGGCTTGATAAATATAAGTGATAGCTACGTACACATGTATACCATCAGACCCACAATCTACTAAGGGGTGGGCAGAATCTAAGAAACGATAAACTTCTCAAACCCCATTAAGCCAAAAATAAAATTGTGTTATGTTAAAATGAAATAAATGTTTTGAATAAGTTATGATAAGTAGCCAGCTTGTCACCTACGTATTGACATACCCAATACACCATTTATGGGCGTACGCAGGGCGGGCATGGGGTGCAACAAAGATTAATATTAACCGCAGCAGAAATTAATATTAGTAGTCGAAAAGTTTTCGAAGGCATTTTTTATTGGATACGTATTCATTTTTCAAGTGAACTTTGTTTCAGTTATTAAAATGTATCTTCATTAAAATATGTACTACGAGTAATAGTAGTAAATATTATAAGGTATTTGTATGTTGGTCTCGTTCTTTAATTTAATATAACTTTAGGCATATAGGATAACTTTAAAGGATCTAATCCTTGAACTGATTTATATCGTCATTTAATAAATAACTTTTGTAATTGTCTTATGTAATAATAACAGTATTAAAATATCAAACTAGATTTTTCTTCGAAATCATTTAATCCGAATTACGTTAGTTTGAGTACCAATATTATTATTGATATTTGAAAGGCAAGTAATTATAAGCACAAAACTTTTTTAGTAGTATCATTAGCGATATTTCCCGTCTTTCCCTTGGTATGATTATGTATATAGAGGACTCTATTTAATGTGTATGCATAACTTGCAAACATCCTTCATCATCCCGGGTAGATGGTTAATCTGGACTTCTTTTGTCCCAGTAGAATACCCTAGGTTACACCAAACTTTATCCCTAGATCAGTCGATGACACATCTTTTTGTTTCAGTCCAATTCGTCACATCACGCAAAGGAAAGAACATGGTGATCCTCAATGGCTACACATACTCAGCTCTTGGGAAGGCTAAAGGCGACAAGACTAGGTGGAGGTGTTCAACCAACTGCATCACCGGATGCAACGCGTCTGTGGTCACGTGTGGGACGAAAGTCATCATGAAGAGGCATGGACACAATCATCTGCAGTCAAGGAAGTACTGAAATGAAGAAGCATCAGTTCTGATCTCTTCACCTGGCTGTGGGTCAGCATGGCTATGCTGATGGTGGATGGTGGTCTCTTGTCATTTTGATGTCGTCCTATTCTAGCTTACGGTCGTGCGGAGAGGAACAATATGTTTCGTTGATATAAAAAAAAATATGAATATTTATTACACTATAGGAGCTTAAAAGTGGTGATAGCTGTGTTTTTGAAAATTTAAAAGGTAGGTATTGTATATGTTCTCGACGAGGTCAAAAATTTAAGGAAACGTTATTGAATATGTCTGGTTTTTCTTAGTTCTGGTGTCTGATATTTCGATTGATAGTCGATGTAAGTAATTTCAATATTATAACCGGTTTCGCAAAATTTAGGAGTAGGGTCAAATTGTATCATATTCCTATTATTGATGTTAGATTGACGGTATTAACATAAACGGGTTAGATGATACTATAAAATATATATTTTGCATAAAATATTTTTTTCTAGCATTTTGAAGCAGCGCATTTTAATTTCTTCCACGTCTTGCTGTCCACAACTCGTCATTATTTGACTGGCTCGATGGCGCATTCGGTAGTGACCCTGCCCTATGCGCCAAGAGTTGTGGGTTCGATCCCCACCCAGGACAAACATTCGTGTGATGAATACTTGTGTTTGTTCTGTGTCTGGGTGTTAATATTCAATATTTAAGTATTTATTTGTAATACCACTGTTGATTCTGATATCCGTAACACAAGTGCTTAAGCTACTTACCTCGGAGTCAGATCAATGTATGTGATGTAGTCGGATATTTATTATTATTATTATTTATTATAATACCAGTCATTCATACTAGATTTTTCGCAAGTATCGCTATATTTGGCGATTTTAAAATAAGGTTTTATACTTAACAGATGGGTGTAGATTTTATTAATAACTATGAATCTGCTTCTACCGACGACCCCATATTTACGACAGGAAGAAAGTGCCAACCTCATATCTGTTAATTTTATAGACTTCATACAATATTTGAATTATTTCCTAAATTATTGAGTGTTTTTTTTTTAATAAGAAAAACATATTTGAATTTTTGATTATTCTTATACACAAGTATATGTCTAAACGACAATACGAACAGACAGCGACCAGAGTACGAACTCTGGGCGCTGCTAACGATGTATCATAGAATATATGTAGTTGACTCACAGCAAATGAAACACGATTCCTGGTACTAGCACGTGGTTTATACTTCTATAAGCTTATAAACATTAAAATATTTTCTTCCACGCGTCTTTCACCATCCATCGTCCGCCATTCGCCTCACATTCCTCTTTCAAATATCTTCCGTCTCTCTTACTTTACTACGTTCCTTCTTACACACTTCACATCATTCCTTTCTACGTATCTGTCATACATCATCTATCAATCTTACAAATATGATATATAAAACACGTATTATCCATTCGTAAGGTCGTTTCTAAATCGATCTTAGACTATGTTATGAAATTATGAAATTACCAAAGTCTTAATATTATTCAAATAGCCTATTAGTGATAGTTATTTAATATTTTGTAATATATTTAATATACTTATTTATTCCATAATATAAGGAAACTCATGCAGTATTATAATACTAGCGAGTTATAGTTTTATATAATCGTCTAGTCGTGATACATATTTACCTTCAATCTATTGATTACATTTATTTTAAATTTTTACTAGATTTTGAATCTTATATATTACCAAAGTTACTAATTTACATACATACATAATTTTTATGTTGTAAAATTTAATTAAATATACCTGAATAAAGCATAGGACGTAAAAATAATGATTATAATATAATAAATAATTAAGATACATTAGTACTAGTCATGATAAATACGAGATTGCCATATATTTTAAATAATGGTATTGTAGTGTAAGGACTGCTTATATATATATAGATATATGTGTAGTTTGATAACATGGATATTTTGAATTCGATTTGTTATTTATTTCGATATGTAAACTATACTCTACTGGATTATATTCAAACGGTATTATACTAGTCATTATAGCAATAGAATTGCTAATATATTTTTATTCAATAAAAATTCTCATATGCTAGCCCTCGATATATAATAAATAAAATCATTACATATCTCAAGAAAACATAGTTTGCGATATTTAAGTATAGTAAATCTAAATGTGTTTCCAATACATAAAACTATTTCATAAGTATTTTAAATATTTACTAGTTTTGTAATAGATTTTTGTCATTTGTAATAAATATGTCATTTTAATTATTATCGCTAATTCAAACAATAAATATGTACTATCATCAGACTATACTTTATTTCAAATAAATAAACAAGGGACTGCACTCTTTGGAAAAAATGGTTAGGAAATTATAAATTAGGTTGTGTACAGGAATAGACCTTCACACATCCTAGACTATAGGTTTAGAATGTGTACACATAACATTTCAATCCAGATTAGAAATATGTATATAAAACATTGTTTTTGTAAGCTCAATAAGGAGTTTTGATACCAACTATATTCAATATACAACCTAACAGCTGAATTCTCAGTTCAAACATTTTGGTTAATAACGTCTCAGACTGATCAGTATTTTATATATATATATATATATAGACTGCCTCGTTGGTCTAGAGGTTGCATAAGGACCTAAGGACCAAGAGGTCCCGGGTTCAAATCCCGGGTCGGGCCAAAAATTTGTGGCTGGGTATTTCATTATCCAAATTACTCAGTAACAGCCCGGGGTCAGGAAGTTGGCGGTTTAATCATTATTATTATTTTTATATGCTAAGCAATAGTTACTGAGCCATAGTGTGAGACTTTTCAACTACAGCCTCTCTATAGAGAATCCGTCTATAAAAAACATTTATAAAATTATGACTAGTTTAAATTATAATTTACAATAAACTATACAAACTATGAATGATGGATACTGGTTTAACAGTGAAGTTTTCTATTGCAGCGGAATATGTGATCTCCCAAAAAGGGAAGACAATGATAAGGCTCAATGGATACACTTTCTCGTCTCTTGGCGCGAAGAACAACAAGATCAGGTGGAGATGTTCCACTCACTGCAACCTCGGATGCACAGCTTCCATAGTCACTGTGGGGACGACTCTTCACGTGAAGAAGGCTGATCATAACCACCCGCCGCCTGCAAGGAAATAAGTGGTTTTGTGAGTGGATGTCAAACTGACCATAGTATAACAAAAGAACTGTCATTTTTTTGGCAACATAAGAAGAAGATATACACTCTTGTCATTTATTGTTTAGACTTTAAAATAAATCAAGATTTTTGTTCTCGACTGTAAGTACAAGTAAAATACTGAAATCAGGCGTCTATCCAATATTATTCCGTAAGTTAGATTATCAAAAAACATTTATTCTTATTTTTGACTTTATCTAATACTCGAAAAATTACAAAAATACAGCACTTCAAAGATCTGATATGGGGCGCTTTACGTCACTTGAACGGTAAAATTTTACGCACCTAGTGACGTCACGCAGTACTTTAAACTTCTTTTTTTGGTTTGCTGAACAAAAGAAAAAATACGTTAACAATATTTTTTGCAATCTCAATAATGGACCTAAAAAAAAATAGTAAAAAAGCCTATTGCAATATTGTTTACGAAGCATAACAAACATATGTTAATATCGCATTATGTACTTTTATAATTATATCTTGTATTACTCTGAAACTTGCGTGTCATAGGTCTTCTCTCACCGCTTCTTTATAAGAATTATATTATAATAACATGTAAGTAATAATAAATAGTATATTTATCATCCCAGTTATTAGCGTCAACAAAGTCAGCTATGTCTATTTTCTTAACATTAAATAAAATAAAATATATATCTACACTATTATTGTAAAAAGGAAAGATTTGTATGTCTGTATGTAACGAATAAACTTAAAAACTAATGGACCGATTTCAAAAATTCACCATTAGAATACTACACTATCCTTGATTAACATAGGCTATATAGCCTAAAGTTTAAAGTGAGTTTAAAAATAATATTCTATAGAATATTTTGAAAAAAGTTAGGATAGAAAATAAATGTCCACCCGTGCGAAGCCGGGGCAGGCCGCTAGTGTATGAATATATTGGTTATAATTGGTAATACAAATATACTTTTTAAAAAACTAGTCAACTCTGTAGATCATATAAATATAGCATTATAGGATATTGATAAGTTTAAGACAACTATGATTTGTACAACCAAGTAAATACCAAATCAGATTGTAGTGAAGATAAGTACTAGTGATAATGAGTTGTGTGGAATAAAAAATATTTATTGATATAGTTTATTTTATAAACCAGGTATTATGTGCCAGACGTCACAAAGATTTTAATTATATTTTTTTAATGGAAGATGTTTTTTTTAGTTTGATGAAAGAATAAGGTTTCTTTATTCTAATCGAGAATGCTTTATTGGTGATTTAAACATTAAAAAAAAAGTAGATATAGCAATTGTATGAAAATATAAGAATGTTTTTATTTTTTCACATCTAGAATCCTCTTTCAGGCCTAGGGGCGTGTAAAGCAATTATAAAGGAGTATTCAATATACTTTATGTGACAAATCATGCTATTACTATATATGAACGTTAGTGGATGATATTAACCAGCACTCGTAAAAAAATCCCAACAGTGTTTAATAAAGGAGGTGTTTAATAATCTGGAACCTGATAGTTCCACATTCATTCTAATCAATTAGGATCTAATTTCAGGACAGCTGAAACTCGAAACGTGGAAAATAGAAAAAGATGTATTTCTTAGACCAGTTTTTGGTTTAGATTTGAAATCCGAATCTGGATTTGGAAAACCGGGAAGAAATTGTTTGCACACCGAAGCCCGTGCGAGCGGGCGCTGCAGCGAATGCGGGTCCAGAAAAAACAGAAAAACAAGGTTTTACTGCAAGAAGTGCAACAAATATCTCTGCCTTGAACACGTTACGATGACGTGCAAAGATTGTTATGCAAATTGTTTCTAGTGAAGTTTTTATTAAATTACTTTTTGTTATAAGTAGAGTTGAATTTTGAAGAGATGTTGACTGTCCTTTATTTGAAAATACAAGGATAGATGGTTGATATCATTGCTGGAATGTAACTATTTTCATGAATTAAAATGTTATACATCATTAAAAAATTAATGGTGATGAATGTTGCATATAGGTACTTAATAGGTAATATGAAGTAGTAAAAGTAATAATAGCAAGGTAAATAGATATCTGATTAAAGAAAGTCCATCGTATAGTTACTGCTTCTATGTTAGGTACATTCACATTTATTTATTGTGTAGATATGAACTCTGGTTTCTTGGTAAAATAATTGTGACAAGATGAAATTTGTCATAGTGAACAAAATTCAGTCAACTATAAGTACATTATTTTTCAGCAAAATTTAACTGTGAGACAACGCAAACTAGAATAATAGACAAGTCTACGCAGGAATACTCGATATACTATTCCAAACAAAAGGAACTGGAAAATGGAAATTCAAAGGAACAACATGGAAAAGCGGATAGCCAGTCCAAGGAAGTAAACGAAGAAGGCCATCCCACGCAAAATATATTAAGAGATCAGCTTGTAAAAGGAAAGTTTAAGGACCAGTGGACTCAAACGGAACGAATCCACGTACCAGCCAACTTGCCCAGAGGAGAGAACGGGAAAACAAAAAGGAAAAACTGTCAGATGTGCTACTCTAGGATGAGGGAAAGGAAAGCAACTATTTTCGGTTGTCCGGACTGTAAGAGGTTTCCCGGGATGTGTCTCGCTTGTTTTCGAGATTATCACAAGTATTGATTCGTGTTGCGGCGACGTAGCAGCGAAATACTGACAATATCACGGAAGGGTATTGTCCACTGCTGGCGTCGTCGCGTTTAACGTTTAGTGTATGACAGAAAATTGTTGATTTAAATTAAGATTTGCAACCGCATTTGCCTTTATAGTTTTAACTAAGTTGATTTTTAAGAGATCTAAAATAAAAAATATTTTACATATTTTGTAGTTATTAACCTTTACAAAGTTGAAATGTTCCATGAGTAAGCCTTTATCTTCATGTTTGGTTTTGGGTGTAGGTACAAAGGATGGCGAACATTCGATTCCGTGTTTAGGTGATCTGCTTGAACATTTTGTTTCGATGGATTAGGACGTTTGGTATTTTAGTTGTCCAAAAATTAACCATGCCATAGCCTGACTCAATAACATTTCCTATAAAAGTTTTCTAAAATATATTTTTTACAGAAGTGATTATTGGATTGAGGTGATAACTAGGTTATTGTTGTTGTGACTTAAACATTTAAGTTAACTAACTAACTAAACTTCACGCCACTTCCCTAGCGGGGTAGGCAGAGATAACCGAACGCTCTAAGGCACGATCCTTACGCACCTCACTCGCCTCTTCAACATAACTCTTTTAAATTAACGTTAAACTTTTATGGGGTCAGATCGTGGTATATATACTCATCATCATCATGCCATGACGCCCGTAATCCTCGAAGGGGTAGGCAAAGTCCAAAGAGCGATAAGCGCCTTAAACCACATTCAGCCAAAAATTTTGTTAGGTAAAAAATTGTGAAAAAGCAGTGACAAGTGGCTAGCTTGTCGCCTACGTAATCAAAAATCTGGAACTCCATATACCATTAGTCGCCTTTTACGACATGCTAAGCAATAAAGACAGGTGGTAATTATTTTGAGTCCCAGACATGGGACAACGATACTCATCTGGTGGATATTTTATTCAGAAAATCTTTATTTGAACATGTTTTACTGGTATGCCATAAATTTTTTCCTCAAAACGTTTGTAGTCACACATAACTTGTGTTCCAGAAAAGACAAAGTACAAGAAAACAGAAAGTAGGACTGCGAAGCTCATACATCTACCAACGTCTCTACCTAAACCTACGAAGGGCAGAACTGCCAGAAAGAGATGCAAACAGTGTTGGAAGTCGAGAATAAGGCGAGATGCAAAATATGGGTGCCCAGATTGTCCCGGGTTCCCAAGTATATGTTTGGAGTGTTTTAGAGACTACCACAATTATAGTTGAAACTGATATTGCTTTGGTTGTTATGAAACTTGTTATCTAGGTTGATACATCCAATAGTCAGTTGGAGAATCCTGCCTTGTTTTGTTGTTGAATATTTTTACACTTAACTGCTACTTGTGTGTACTACTGTTTATACAGAAATGAACAGAATCAGGAAAAATGTTTGTAAATTACATTTGAATAAAAGGATGCCCAATGAAAATGTTTATTTAATTGGTATGACTAATTTCTATATAATAGCGATGATGACTGCATTAAAAATCTATAATTCTATTTAGTCCGTCAGTTAGATTTGTACAAAAAATCACAAAGAAAAAGAGCTTAAAAGTTTTGGAGTGGGGGCTTGCGACGTCACTATTTTGTAAAAAATTGTAACGAATTGTGACGTCCTCCGCAACTTGAATGCATTGTATCTTCGTCAATGTTTGTTTCACAATTAAATAAAAAAATACGTGTTCAATATTTTTTATAATCTAACTGACGGACTATACAGATTTTTTTTGTCGTCTAGCCTATTTATTAGAAGTACATAGTGACTAAACTTTGTTGTAAGTCTATTTTTTTATTCACTTGTGCATACTTATGCGAATAAAGCATATAGACAAGTAATGCATCCACACCTTATTTTTTACAGTCAAATAAACCGCAAAGAATAGTATGGTACTATAGACGTAAGGTCGGCTCAATGGTAAGTGGTTCCCGTAGCCTAATGGCATGTGTTGCAACACAAGATGTGATCGAGTACGCTTGGCACTATTCGAAGACATTATTAGGTATTGTATTGTTGTAGTATATAATTAGATTACTACTGCCTTGGTGGTCTAGTGGTAGCATGCGCCGCATAAAGACCAAGAGGTCCTGGGTTCAAATCCCGGATCGGGCCAAGAATTTGTGGCTGGTTATTTCAATATAGAAATTACTCAGTAACAGCCCGGAGTTATAAAGTTAGCGGTTTAATCATCCCCATGCCTTGGTAAGCACGTTAAGCCGTTGTTCCTGCGCCTGGCCTCTCACCGGACTATGAGAGTGAAGGAATAGAGAGTGAAACTGTGTTTGCGCACACACTTGTGCACTATATCTCCTGCGCAGCTGGATGATATCGGTTAGGAGGACATTATCATTAGTTAGACTATAATATATACTTTTTATGATGACGCGACCTGCTTTTCTACCTAACGTTTATGGTGACGTTATATACTTTTCTTTCAGCAATCTTCATCATATCCAGAAGAGGTAGGCGACTGCTGCAACTGAATGGGTTTACTTATTGCTCCACCCCTTCGAAGGGTATGAAGATCAGGTGGAGGTGTTCTACCCACAACCCTCAGGGTTGCCGTGCTGTCGTCCACACCCTGAACGATGGCACCATCATATGTGCTTATGAGGACCATAATCATGGGGCTTTGAAATGAAACTAACATGGCAAAAGGAATTGATCGAAATACATCCTAAATCTGAACTTGAGCTTTTATTCTTTTTTCACATATTTTTGTTCACTCACCTACATCATTCATAAACTAACAGCCCGTATTTAAATCGTGAATCATTAAGAATTTCTGGGTTTGACATTTTCCATAAAAAAAGCTTGAGTATAATTTAACATTCTCAGTGAAAGATTATATTATCATTTGAAATTTGTCCAAAGATCTTCACGGCTTGCTCTTCTTTTATAACTTAAGCCTTCTTTTTTTTTCCTACTATAAATAAGCATGTTAGTTATAACGATACAGAACAATACTATATGCATGGAATTTGCAAGATTATTTACTTTTCTACTTACCTACTTTCTACTTACTTACCATTTCTAACCCAACCCTTTCACCTTCCAGTTGAATATGTGCTATCGAAAAAAGGGACGAAGCTGCTAAGATATAACCAGTATAACTACCATGCTGACAGGTCCAAATCACAAAACCCCATAAGATTAAGATGGCGGTGCTCAACACATCTCTTCAAGGGATGCAAGGCGTACGTCAAGACTGTATACGATGAATTGGTGATGGTAGTCGGAGAACATAATCACCCCCCAGTGAATCCTTGAAGCTGTGAAATGTGTTCCTACTAATTTATTTTGTAGCATTATAAGTGTGTGTTTGTGTATGTATGTGTTTCAAGGTGTGGTCCGTTATCAAATGGAACGGAATGCTTTAATGCATTTAATATTTCATTCAACTGCAGTTACTTTTTGTAGCGCAACATTTTTCAACACGATTTATTTTGTAAATGATGATCACGCCAAACAAAATGACATAACAAAATATAACGAAGAGTTACTTTTGTAACAGATATTATCGATTAGTTTTAATTGTAGACTCTTCTAAAGTTTGGCGACATACTTGTATTTCATCACAGCAATATATTTATAGGGAATCGTATGATGAATACTTGTGTTTGTTCTGTGTCTGGGTGTTAATATCCAATATATAAGTATATATTTGTAATACCACTGTTGATTATGATATCCGAAACACAAGTGCTTAAGCTACTTACCTCGAAATCAGATCAATGTATGTGATGTAGTCTGATTTATTTTATTTTATTATTATTATTTATAGGGAATCGAATGTTTCCCACTAACACTAATATCCAATCTACTAAAAGTAACTAATATGCAGCATGGATGTATTATACTATATTAGTATTATTATAAGTAGTTCCCACCTTTAGGACTAGTTTTAACCACAGTCATACTAAACAATTAAATAATATGTACATTTGTATGTATAGCCGCAGTATTATATTACAATGTATTAAAATTTCGCACTATTCAATCTTATATTTGAATTCTTTCTATTTAATAGTCCGACTGGTTTTCATAAATAAAATTCTGCTTAAGAAAAATTCGTCGAAACATCCGAAATGTTTTTAAACTATATTTAAAATCTAAATATACCATTTGACATCCAATTTAAACAGTGGCTGAACTGTATAAATTTTTATGAATTGCTTTTTTAGAAGGTGAATGTACTTATAGGAGAAAGTTAAATGTTCCGAATAGTAAAATAAAATAATTAATGTAACCTATGTCAAATTAATTGCTTGACGTATATCAAACGAGCGATAAAAATGCATGATTCTAAGTATAAAATATCTACAATTTTGTGATAGCATGTGTATCTCATTTTACAAAAGTTTGGGTGTGTAACTTTTTTTTTTCAAAATTAGTGATGCGTGACAAAATAAACATGTTTAAACTGTAGGACGATTGTTTTGATTTTCACCCCAAGCTAATTTGTTTAAAACAAAAGTAGGTATAGTCTATAAAATAGGGGGGTATAAAAATGTAAAGTCGGCTTGAACGTACTATATACTATTACTATATAAGGATGTTGACCGGCAAGTCAAATGAGACCTCTTTTTAAGAGCTGTCAATACGCAATCACTTCTAATATTCTATGTAGTATTTGCCCCAACTTCTTCAAGAAAAATTACGTTTCGTATTAGAAATAAATTGAGGTATCGGAAAAAGGTAACATTTTCTATACTTTTATGGTTATACTTACATAAAATTATATTTTTAGGTATGGTCTAAATTTATGCTAGCACCATATTATTTTAATGCATGATATACCAAATACATCTGTATTAAAATAATATCGATTCCCGGATTGAGAACGTTTTTTTTATCTCCAAATATTTAATCCCAGTTTCGGCATTTGGTAATACTTTTAATGTAAATGTTATGTTGTTTTAGATATGGATCCGTTAAAGGTTTATGGAGGTATACATACCATTCTCGCCGATTTCCCCGATGATAGCACCGACGACGATCTATCTGATGATGATAAATACACAAGATTGAGGAGAAATCGACCACCCGTAATATTACCGGAGTCGGAGGAATCTGAATCGGATTCTGAAGACAACACACCACTATCGGAGGTTCCCAGCACGAGTTCCCGCGCTTCAAGAAGTGAAAAACCTAGATGGAGGGATGGATCTTTAGAGAAAACAGAAACTGATATTGAATTTTCTGGGGACACGAACCTGCCTGCTCATATTATGGAATTGGAGACACCTGTGCAATTTTTCAAATACTTGTTTACTGACGACATGTTTCAATACATTACACTAGAAACTATTAGATATGGAACACAAAAACGCCCTGAAAAGCCGATCAAAGTAACGAGTGAAGATATAGAACAATTTGTTGGTTTATGTCTAATTATGTCTATCATTCAACTGCCTTCTACAAGAGATTACTGGAATCCAGTATTGGGACATCCTAAAGTAAATTCAATAATGTCTTGCAACAGATTTGAAGAAATAAAACGTTTTTTACATTTTAACGACAATTCTACACAAGTTCGCAAAGGTCAGCCTGGTCATGATCCCCTCCATAAACTAAGGCCTTTTCTCAACAAGGTAAGAGAACGATTTTTGACGGTACCAAAAGAGCAGTTCATGGCTGTCAATGAGCAGATTATTCCAACTAAGATCAAAAGCTCTATGAAACAATATAACTCAAAAAAGCTGCACAAATGGGGCTATAAAAATTTTGTGCTAAGTGGGACCTCCGGTTTTAGTTATGATTTTGAGCTATACACAGGTGCTCACATTCCAGAGGTTTTAGATAGAGATTTACCGAATATTAGCACCTCAAGCAATGTTGTAGTCCGCCTTGCAAGAACTATTCCAGAAAACTTTAACTACAGACTATTTTTTGATAATTGGTACACGTCGCTGCCACTTTTAGTTTACCTGACAAAAAAGGGGATCTTACCACTGGGCAAAATTAAAGCCAATCGCGTTCCTGGGTATGAAGTTCCACTTGAAAAGGAGTTGAAGAAGAAAGGACGAGGTGCTACCGTTGAAATGGTGACAACTCTCGATAACGTTGACATATCTGTAACGACGTGGTATGACAACAGAGTTGTAAACATGGCGTCTACGTATGTGGGCAGTGAACCTCTGACGCAAGTGAGACGATACAACAAAAAAAGCAAGGCCCATGAATTTGTACCCTGTCCTAAAGCAGTCACCACGTATGATAGGCAGGGGAGCGTGGATCTATTTGATGCACTTTTAGGTTACTATAGAATTCAAATAAGGTCCCGCAAGTTTTACCATCGCATTTTTTTTCATTTAATAGACATGATAACTGTCAATGCTTGGCTTTTGTACAGGCGAAAAAATGTGGATGCAAATGCAGGGTTCCCGCTATGCGATTTCAAGGTAGCTATAGCAGAAGCCTTGACCATGTCCAATAAACCCAGCACGAGTGCAACACGTGAACTTTCCTCCTCTAGTTGTCTCGAAAATGAGATTCAAAGAAAGAGATCTAGAGGAGCCACTGCGATAATGCCATCTCAGGACGTACGTCTGGACCTAATGGACCACTTGCCAGTCTGGGCATCCAGACAGCGCTGTAAAATGCCAGACTGTCCAGGAAGATCCTATGTGGAATGCAGAAAATGCAACGTTAACTTGTGTTTGAATGACAAGAGAAACTGTTTTCTGCTATTTCATACAATTTAATTAAAATTTGGTACTAAAAAATGTTATTTATGCATAGTGTGCCATATTTGAAACCAAATGGAAATACTTAATTTTGTTACCTTTTTTTAATTAAATTAAAATTTCATAAAATACGTGTCTTTATTCATTTTATTATACAACATATTTTTTTTGTTCAGAAAAAAAAATCATGCAGTAAAGGGTTTTGTAATTAAACATTCGTAGACTTAATATAATTTAAAATCTATAAGGTTTTACAACATACTAAGATACTTTCTTTTTCGGAATTTATATTTTAAAATAAATATAAATATATATATAAATTAATTTAACGTAAATGGTGTCAACATTCCAATTGTAAACAAGTTAGTGACATACGGCTTATCCATCGCTTACATACTCACAACTCCATTATCCAGCATACCATTAGTCGCCTTTTACTACTAAATACCAGGCCATGTTGGTCTGCGACTCGAAAATAATTTACTAATAGGAGACAATACCGGGTCAAAAAAACTCTCATTCTACATATTTAGTTCGTCAGTTAGATTATACAAAAATACCAAATTTTTTTTTAAATCTTATCAAGATAACAAAAAATTACAAAGATATAGAGCATCAAAGTGTTGGAGTAAAGGCTTGCGACGTCACTTGTAAGTAAAAACTGTACCTACGTGTGACGTCACCCGCAATTTGAATCCGCTGTCCCCTATTGTGTTCCTTGCCGAGCATGTCGTAAAAGGCAACAACTAAAGGTACATTTGGGTTGTGATTATATAGGCCACGAGCTAGCGACTTGTCACCAGTTTTCACAATTTTCCATCCAACCCAACTCCATTTTTGGCTAAATGAGTTTAAAGGAGCTCATTATAAACTGGACTCAGCCTACCCCTTCGAGGTAATGTACCTGTGTACTTACAGATAGCGCGCGAGTTGAATGCAGAGGCATTCAACTCGCTACATCTGTAATCAGGTATGTCTCGTCTCAGGCCCCGACTGCATTCAACTCGCGCGCTATCTGTACCTACACGGTAAGATACACAGTTAGTACATTACTTTAAAGCGTAGACCAACACGGGGGACATTTAATGTTAATGTTTTTATTTACAGATCTCTACGTAATGTCTAAAAGAGGCAAGAGGTTGCTACTTCTGGGCGAATACACATTCTACAAAGCGTATTCTAAAGATTCTGTGGCTAAATGGCGCTGTTCTACGCACAATAGCCGTGGGTGCAGCGCTATAGTGAAAACGTATAATGACGTCATCATTTTCGCTAAGAATGAACATAACCACCTACCCAAGCCAGCCAATTGATGAAAGTAAAGTGAAACATATTTAAGTTTTACAAGTTGGTTAAAAAGACGATGAAAACTAATGCTCAATATTTCTACCAAAGGAAGAATTTATAACTAATAGTAAAAAATAGTTTCGAGAATTGTTTTCGTTTTTGTTTAATTAACACCATTTCCATTTTTGTAATCAAAATATGTCAGTAAATGTTACATATCGTAATTAAAGGAATCTATGTTTTCATTTTCTTTTGATGACATCATCATCATCTTCCTAGCGTTATGGCCCCTGCTTAGACGACATGATCCAGGATTTAGCGAGTCCGGTAATTATAGTGAAGCGACTGCCGATCTGGCCTTCGTAACCCTAAGATACAATAACTACATATAAACTATACCTACTTAAAAACAAAGACTTAAATGAAAGTTCAAAATTAACAGGCGAAAATCCAGAACTACCTGCGTCACTGGATTCGATACAGCATCTTGCATGTAAAGTGTTCTTATCTAATGAGCTATTATTTTCTTGCTCTTCAGTATTATCAATAACATGAGTTAAGTAATTGCGGGTAAGTTAAACTAACTTATCATCACACCCGCAATTCCCGAAAGTGGCAGGGTCAAAAACCATTTTTCAGGAGAGCGAAATAACTAGCTTCATTAGAGAAATTTTGTTATTTTTAAAAATAAAGCGGTGATTGTTAATCTATGGTGCTATTAGTTAGCAAGCTGCTTTTTGGTTGACCGATAGAAATCACATACATACGTACATACAAACATCACGCCAATAATCCCCAAAGGGGTAACCACATTCCAAAAATAAACGGCAATACCTAATTTTCTTCATTGATTGGCATCAAAATTATATGACCGTTAAAAGTGTACCTACGCATTGTTATAAGTTTGTCTTTCTGCATGGATCAGGAAAAAAGAGTCCACTTTTTTAGTCCATTTGTTCCTATTGTCTTTTTTTATAAAAAAAACCCGTCATCAAAGGTTACCTTGCCAATCCCTATCGTTTCTCTTTCAGTGGAGTTCGTGTTGTCGCAAAGAGGCAATCGCTTGCTCAGATTCAACGGCTACACTTACAGCAACAGCAGGGGATCCTCGAACAAGTCTAGTAAAGTCCGGTGGATCTGCTCCACTCACCAGAGGAGGGGCTGCCACGCGCACATACAGACGTACAATGATGAGATTATTTCATCGAACACGACGCATATACACAGTTTCACTCACTACGCTGCTGGCGAGAGGAGAGCTGATGTGGCCCAAAACTTAAATTTTTCGTATTTGTCTAGTTAAGGCTTCGTGAACAAATTTATCACCTGATGAAAGTCAAACTATCATTTACCTACCATATCTACCAATTCTTAAAAAAATATATACATTGTTAAATTAGCTATGACACTACCAATTTCGATGTTGGGAATAGAATATAAGAATTGTTACTAAGTACAAATGCAGACTGTACTGGAAAAGTCAATAACCTTTTTTGCATAATAATCTGGCATAGTCTTTACCAAATATGTAATTGAATGAATGAATTGTATGTTTTGTGATAAAAGTGACTTTTATTTTAGCATGACTTTTTAAATTTCATTCAAACCTTTTGAATTTGTATGACCAACTTAGGGGAAGAGGGTATTATCCAGGAATGCTGTACACCATTCTCGCTCGGCGACTTTGGAACCACGTTTAATACAGAGGAAGAGGGGTTATAGTGACCTTTGTAGAACTTTTAACACATACTTGTCTGAACTAGTTTTAACATAGGCCAGGCTACTTAACCTTTGGTTTCAGCCCTGTGCCAGGAGATACCTTATACTTCAAACCTTATGTTTAAAAATTGATCGTTCACATTCATGTTGGAATCAGGCACATTAAACTTAAAAATGAAAATTTTAAATGATTATTTTTCGACAGTTCAGTTCGTGTTGTCCCGGAAAGGAAAACGTCTCATAAAGCTGGACCAGTACACATATAGAGCCAAGGCGACCAGCAAGCAGAACCGGGCGCGATGGGTGTGCTCGACCCACGACAACCGAGGATGTCGCGCCTACATCTCCACTTATGATGATCAGATCATCGACTTGCATATCAACCATGACCATTGATAGTTCCTAGTAAAAGTACAATTATATAACTTATTTCGAGTATTTTTATAACAAGGATATCCTTACGTTCCTGGAAAAACTTGTTACGAGTACGAACCCTGCCTGAGTTAGTTGTTATGATTCCGGCAAGTGAGTACAAAAACCCAAGGATATGCCGTTCTTGTCTACCTATAAGGCATTGAAAGGACCGTTGTAACATTTCCACCTTGGTTAGGAACTAGAAAACCGTACCAGAAAGCACATTAAGTTAGGCACTTCTAATAACTGGTGGTGTTGACAATGTCCAAGGCTATGGTGACTGCTTGCCATCAGGCAGGCCGTATACCTGTTTGCCACTTTCAATAGTATTAAAAAAGTACTGGCTGGCCTCCTGCCTCTTTGATTCTGCCTACCCCTTCGGGGATTATGGGCGTGATGTTGTGTTAAAAAGTACAAACGAATCAACTTCAAACAGTCCAAATTTGCTGTTAAGTTCGAATATTGTTAAGTTTAATATTGAGTATGCTCCGTCAAAGTCGGATCTACTATAAGGGCTTTTTGGGTAGCAGTCCAGGGGCTTGTGGACAAAAAGTCCCACGTTGAAGACAACACACTAACGAACATAACGCGGTTCATTATTAGAACCTAGAAAAAAGCTATTTTAGGCCCCTAAGTGAGGATAGGAGAATGGATGAAAGAAGATTGACGAAAGAGCTTTAAAAGGCAAGTGTAAATGGAGCCGTCGGGAGGGGAACACCTATCCAGACTTTCCATGACCTGATTGGTAAAGTGTTAACAAAAGGTCAGGTAAAGAGCATCCTTAACCGACGAGCGTGTATGAATAGACTTATAAATGTAGAAGAAGCGAAAGGTGAGTGTCAGGATCGTAGCAAATGGAAGTATGTAATCTCTGTCTACCCCCATGGGAAAAAGGCGTGACATTATGTATGTATGTATGTAAGTATGTATGTAAGATTAGCCCAGGGCCCACCACATTCAAAATCCGCCCATGTGCCCCATGAGCATGTTTAATTAATTACAAGGATATAATACCAAGGATACAAATACCACAAATAGTTATTAAGCATATCACGACTTCATGATTTAGCATATATTCGTGATACTATTAAGTAAGTGCATGATATATACAAAATTAATAACAATGTAGTCAATGTTATTGTTATTGTACATATTATATTTTACCAGTTATATTTTGTTTTATTTTTGTTAATTATTCAGTAAACAAATTAACATGTTATTAGATATCCCTAATATTGGGTTATATTTCATAATTAATATCCGATTTTTGACTAGTCTAATAAACATTAAAATAATAATAATCCAATAGGTCACTTATTTAAGAGCTCCAATTGAGTATTTTACTTAAGTGATAAGTGATAACTCTAACTTCTTAAAGTATTGTAAATTATTGACCTGCAAGTAAAAAAATCTAATAATTAACCATATTTATAACCAATTTTTTGTCCGACTATTAAAACATCAGCACAAAATTTCTAATACTATGCTACAAATTTTAATCTATCGGCAACCAGGTACCACATTACCATAATATCACATCTTGCACCGTTTTCTGGCTTTGGTATTAAGCTAATTTTACAAAGGGCTAACTTATACTAGGCCTATAATTGTTGTTGCTCTGACTGTTATACCCCAAGAGCTGACAGCCATTTTTGAGTACATCCTTGAGGCACATTGAAAATATTATTGTTGATTAGTTGCGAATGTGTGGATGATGAAATGGCCGACCTGGCTGGGAGGTTGCGGGGCGTTAATGAGCTATGAATTTTTTAATTCGCAATTTTTCTCATGCAGAAAATGTTCTTGAGGCACTTTGAATCTTACAGCATTTTAAAGTCTGATGTTTAATTAAACGATATATCATAATGCCAGGCGATTTGGTTGGGATTTAAATGGTGACAGGCGATTTAAAGTTAAATTTTTTTTGCGCAAAAAATGTACTTGAGGCAAGCTGGGATCTATACACAATAATTGTTGTGTTGATAAGATGCCATATATCAAATGACAGGCTGCACTTTGAAAAGAGATTGTCCTGACAAAGTAAATAAGAGAAAATCCCAAAGAAAAAGATTTTCATGATCTTCATTTATTTATTCTAGTTAAAGGTACCCCAAACTATTATTATTTTTGTGTATTTTTGTAAAGATAAACAATAAAAATAAATTTTAAATACATCTTTTGGCCCATTTATTGAAGCATTTTATGGAAAATGTTAGAAGCGTTTATCTCAAAAACTGGAGTCAATTTGACCATTCTGGTATTTTTCCCGTTATCAGCACACTCGTCTTATACAAAATCGACTTCAAGTATGCCTTCCGCAAAATGACTGTATAGCAGTGTAATAGTTTTTTTCATTACGTATACATTCCACCAGCTCCAGATGCCACCTTCAGAGGCTGGTCTGCTCCGGTTTAGCTTTAATTGTAATAATGCCTGAACCTTCGACGAACATTACTGTATGACTTGGTATTAATATTAATATTATCTGTAAATGTTCATTTTTATATTCAATCTGGCATTGAAAAGAGTAACGAGTTTTTTCTCGGTAGATGCGACATTCTGAACCGGTGGTAGATTCAAATTGTTATTTTTACTTATTACTTGACGATTTACAAGTGCTTTTTTGAGGCCTACGTAAATATATTTATATATTATAACCTATAACTATGGTCAGTCCAAGGAGCAGCGAACTCCTTAAAGCATCTTTGATCAAAATAAAATTGACAAAAAAAAAACAAAACATAACATCACGCCCATAATCCCCGAAAGGCAGAGTCAATGGGGCAGCTGGCCCCTTTAACCACATTCAGCCAGAAATAAAACTGGGCTGGGTTAGATGGAAAATTGTGAAAATGAAAAAATGCGCAAAAAAAAATATAACTTTAAATCGCCTGTCACCATTTAAATCCCAACCAAATCGCCTGGCATTATGATATATCGTTTAATTAAACATCAGACTTTAAAATGCTGTAAGATTCAAAGTGCCTCAAGAACATTTTCTGCATGAGAAAAATTGCGAATTAAAAAATTCATAGCTCATTAACGCCCCGCAACCTCCCAGCCAGGTCGGCCATTTCATCATCCACACATTCGCAACTAATCAACAATAATATTTTCAATGTGCCTCAAGGATGTACTCAAAAATGGCTGTCAGCTCTCCGGCTATTAAGTCAGATTTGTAAGTAAAGCCTGTCAAATTTGATTCTAAAATTTACGCAAGAAACCATTAAGTTTAATATTTCGACTGGCTCGATGGCGCATTCGGTAGTGACCCTGCCCCATGCGCCAAGAGTTGTGGGTTCGATTCCCACCCAGGACAATCATTCGTATGACGAATACTTGAGTTTGTTCTGTGTCTGGGTGTTAATATCCAATATTTAAGTATATATTTGTTATACCACTGTTGATTCTGATATCCGTAACACAAGTGCTTAAGCTACTTACCTGGGAGTCAGATCAATGTATGTGATGTAGTCGGATATGTATTTATTATTTATTTATTATTTTATATGGCAAAGATCCTTGCTAAAGGTATACAAATTCAAAAGATTGTAGAGATTGTATGTTTATGTATGATACTAGATATAATTTCATAGTAAACTTAACGGAAAGATTGTCGCTTTTTTCCAGGTCTTTTTATAAGGTCGAAGAAAGGCAAGCGACTGCTGAAGTTGGAAGGCTACACCTACTACATGCAGAGCACGAACGGGGTCAAGTGCAGGTGGTGCTGTTCCACCCACAACAGGAAGGGTTGTCGGGCTATAGTGCACACGCATGAGGATGTAGTGATCTCCATCAGGAACGGACATAACCATGACCCTATAATATCATGTGACTGTCAACGATAATGTCCATACTATACATACATTTGTCCCGTGTTGGTCTGGGACTTGGCCCATGTTGATCTGGGACAAAAAAATAAATAATGTGTCTGAGCAGGCGACGAGCTAGCCACTTGTCACTTCTTTTTCACAGCTTTCCATCAACCCAGTCCATAAAGCCGGGCTGGGTTAGATGGAAAATTGTGAAAAAGTAGTGACAAGTGGCTAGCTCGTCACCTACTCAATCTTATATACCCAAAGCCCGATATACCATTAGTCGCCTTTTACGACATGCTAGGCAAGAAACACAGTTGGCATTTTCTTTTTAAGTCCCAGACCAATACGGGACAAATTCATAATATAATGTTTATTGGTTTAGTCTAGGAATAACGGGGTGCAATAGGTAGGATAAATTATATCTAAATAATTCGACATACTTTTTATAAGCTACATAATTGAATGCTTCCGTAGATTTTCTATAGAAAAACAGGAGTGTAGATTAAATTGATGAACATTAATGATGACGTTTAGCGTCACAGTTTAGCATTCTGGATTAATTTATCACATAATGTTATAATAAGAAATCCAAATGCATATAAAGGATTATAATTTATTATCTATTGTTTTAAACAATATGTTTATTGTGTCTTAGAATTAATCATGTGAGGTGCCATTAACCCTATTTTAGTCCACCGGTATTCTTACATAAATAAATATCAGATAACGTCACATACACTGATTTGACTCTGAGCTTAGAAGCTTAAGCACTTGTTTTACGGATATAAGTTTCACAGTGGTACTACTATAAATATATACTTAAATATTACATATTACCCCCAGACACAGAACAAATACAAGTTTTTATCAAACAAATGTTTGTCCTGTATGGGATCGAACCCACAACTCCTGCCGCATAGGGCAGGGTCACTATCGAATGTGACAGCGAGCCAGTCAAATATGTTCGTCTCCTTGTATTACTGAACGTATGAACATTTTGATGATTGCAACATATACCAAAGGTCACTCACAAACATGATTTTACGTGTTCAATAGGCAAGATGACTAAAAAATTCTGTTTAGTCCGTCAGTTAGATTATAAAAAAATATTGAAACGTAATTTTTTATTTATTTGTCAAACAAACATTGACGAAGATACAATCCATTCAAGATGCGCGTGACGTCACGCTTTCGTAAAATTTTTACTAAATAGGGACGTCGCAAGCCCCGCTCCAATACTTTGATGCTCTTTATCTTCGTGATTTTTTGTTCATTTGATTAAGCGAAAAATATGTGTCTAGTGTTTTTTATATAATCTAACTGACGGACTAAATAGAATTAAAGCTTTTTAAAGCAGTCATCATCCCTAGAAGGATATGCTCCTAAATGTAATGCCTTAGCTAATCACCACTAACCAGCTTAGAGATAGATCAGTGTTATATATAACAAGTTAAGCTACTAAATTTTGGAGCTACCTCTTACGTTCATCAGTCTGGTACCAAATTTTTGTACCGACAACTTCCTTAGGTTAAATTTGTTATTTTCAGTGCTTTTTTTTATCAATAAAATTAATGTTACTTTTTTATTACCATATATCATGGTTCCTGAATGTCAGCGACATTATTTAAATCGAAACGATTATATTATTGTAATATAACAGTCCGTTCATCCAAAATTATTTCAACGTTACATATTGTTATTTATATTTATGTATTGTTATTTTTTAGAAATAAAAACACTATTTTTATGATACAACGTATTGATTGTAGTACAAATAAAGTATTTATTAAATTAATAATACACAAATCAAAGCAATGGTCATTGAATATAAAGTACCTTACCTAGATAAGAAAAACATTTTATATATATGTGAATACATATGTATTCACATAAATATAAGAATTTATTTCAGTATACTAATTCTTAGTCGAATAGTACTTATTAATATAGTAGTCTCTAGGGTTAATGTCGTACAAATTAGCAGGTTGCTTAACCAAACGCGCGCCAGCGATTCCATAACGAACGGCTGCGGCTAGTCCCCGACAAATCGGGAACTAGCCGCACCGAGTTCCGCACCATGAGTTCTTAGTAAACAAGTTTGTTGCACGATACGAGCGGTAGCGAAGTTCGTTATGGAATCGCTGGCGCGTATTTGGCTAAGCACCCAGTGGTGGTGGCGGCAATGAAGCTAATTCGATTCAAAAAGCATGCAATATTTCTTTAAGCATATTTATTATTAAAATCGTATATCATATCATATACATAGATATACATTCCACGATAATAATTTAAATTATAGTAATTTATATATACGATGATAATAATTTAATTTCCACGATCATAATTTGTTAAATATATAATAGGACGAGTATATTTTTATTAGTTTTTATTTTATTTCCTTATTTAATTTGTAATAATTTGAAACTTGTTCGTAAACGGTGTTTGTGTTGTCCTCCTTCAAAACGGCTCGACCGATTTTAATTATTAACTAGCTGTGCCCGCGGTTTCACCCGCGTTTATGGTTAATGTTATACAGCTTATAGCCTTCCCCGATAAATGGGCTATCTAACACTGAAATAATTTTGCAAATCGAACCAGTAGTTCCTGAGAAGAGCGAGTTCAACAAACAAACTAACAAACTATTCAGTTTTATAATTTTAATTATTTATTTTATGTCTTGTGATATGGGAATAGGTCGTAACGTATTTTTCACACTTGTACCCTCACCCCCCATTTTTATCACCAGAACGGGGCGGTACGAATCACCGAGACAGCTAGCAATGTTTATAAATAACATTGTATTTTTCAGGTCTTTACAGCAAATCGAAGAAAGGCAAACGTCTCCTCATTCTTCAGGGGTACACTTTTTACGTCCAAAACGCAAAAGGGATGAAAGCCAGGTGGAGTTGTTCCACCCACAACCGAAAGGGGTGTCGGGCCGCCGTGCACACTCTTGAAGATGTCGTGGTCTTTGTCAAGAATGACCATAATCATGACCCTGTGGTGTGGTCATAGACGGTGGTATTTAGGTATTTCGATGCAAAAAAAATGTTTCTCTGGGCCCCTTGTTGGTCTAGAACCTAAAATATGTATCAGCTGTGCTCCTTGCCTAGCATGCCCTAAAAATGGACTAATAGTGTATTAAAATACACCATTAATTCTTGAGTTTGTGAAGTTTAAGGAGATCCTACAACTGCTTGAAAGAGTAGGCCCTTCCAAGAATGCAGGCGAATATATGAGTAATATTTGTAGATCACCAGATATTTTATATTACCTCGTTTTGTGTTCTAAATTATATTTTTCTTTCTTTATTGTTTTTCGTGCCAAGTGGCGTTATAGCTGGAGAAGTGATATATACACACATACTTATGTATGTATTACGCCTATAATTTCCGAAGGAGTAGGTAGAGTCCAAGGAGCGATAAGCTCCTGAAACCGTTTTTGGGTTTATGGAGACCAAACATTTTTGTTTATTTAGTTTTATACATGCCAATGTTAGACATTTATTTTAATATACATGGATGTAATGTTTACGTTGTACTGTCAAGTTTGTACGGTAATCCATTCCAAAATAGCGTCGCCATTATTGCAAAAATAAGTCAAGATTGTGTACATGTAACCTTTAAGTAAAGGTTATATTAACCTAAAGAGGCTAGTCAAGTGAAATTAATTACTTTTTTATAAAATATATAAATGTTATGATTCAATGAAAAATATAAAACCATAAACTTAAAAATTATGAATTGGTTTTATTCTGTCCTCTTTTTATATTTTTTAAATTACAATAAAAATTTAAAGGGATCTCATTTATTGCCTTACGAACGATTTAATATTTCTTTTTAACTTTGTGTTTAGGATTTTCTGTTCTGTTAACAGTTGTAATAATTTGTAAATTCAACGATATTAGCCTTGTCACCAATCTAAATTGTGTAATCCAACGTTCTGGGGAAGAAACATGTTTTTTGACGTGGAAATCGCTTTAACTGTTACCTCGTCCATCGATCTCCCTGGACCACCATCCCCATCTAGGAATGGTGAGTGGGTGGTGAATCAAGTATATCTACTGCCCATAGCATCTTGAACGAGATGCCTCAAGATTTGCGGACCTTAAGGTCAGCCAGCGTTTGATTCGTAAGAAGGTGACGTTGCTTACACACAAAAGCAGGTTTCAGAGCATTGCTGGTCCTTTAAAATTTGTGACGAGATCCTTGCTTTCCAGGGTTGCTTCTGGAAGCGCAGTTCGTGTTATCTCGGAAGGGAAAACGCATGGTCCTCTTCGAAGGTCAGAAGTTCCGGTTTTGCTCCAGGCGAGGCGAAGCCAAAGAGCGTTGGCGGTGTGCTGCGGGCCACCAAACCAGATGCCACGCTTACATACACACTATTGACGATCGGATTGTCCGAGTTTGTAACCAGCACAATCATTAGAGATTTGAAAGAAAAATATAAACTAAAATATCTTTGATGAGCATTTTATTGATAGAACTAGGTTCTGGGTGGTTTAGATTTAGTACACTGAGTAGATCGTATTATCCGAGTTTTCAATGAGTGCCATCATTAGGGATTTCGAAAAAAAAAAAAAGACCACAAACATCTCTAATTAACATATGATCGGTGAAGATACGTTCAACGGCCACGTGACATCGCCCGCGCACATAACGTATCCATTCTATTTCTATTCGTATTCTGACTAGATTGGTTAACTTACTTTGAAACGAATAATTTGGGAAACACTAAAAGACTAATTACTTACTAGTACTTACCCGGCGTCATGGGGGCTGGGTCAAAATTACCCGCACTTTTGTAGTTCGCTTATAATTCTTCAACGACGCGCGCGACGATGCCGCTCTTCGCAGTAGCTGGAGTCATTGAGTCCCTCTACACGTTTATCCCGCGAAATCAGTTTGGCGAGAGCCGCGTTGAGAGTAACAAGTGTTGTCACGGGAAAAAGGTAATTATGACCCATGCCTGTATTCAGTGTAACTGTTTCATGCCATTTTAATAAATTACTGTTTAAATAATTTATTGTTGTTTATGATGCTTTGTATTAGTGTTACTACATTGTTTTGAGGTTTTGATGTTTTTTTTATTTTTTCCGTAGGTAGTACGAGTAATAATGGATGGCGAAGAACTGGAAAGACGTCGTATTATGGCGGTGGCCGCTGACAATATTTTATGCCATATTAAACATGTCGGCAATTAACGGACTTATAATACATCGTATAAATAATGAGTCAAACATAAAAAGACGCCGTTATTTGAAAAATCTAGGCCTTGCTCTTGTTATTGAGCACTTGAAAGTCCGCGGGAATGTTCAAAGTCTGCCACGAGAACTTCGCAAAAAATTTATCCAATTTACAGGGGAATCTACAGAGGAGCCCCCAGCAAAAAAAACAAATGCTCGTAAGAGGTGTCAGGTGTGTCCTGCAAGCAAAGATCGCAAAACTACACACGTATGTGAAGGATGCAACAAGCATATTTGCCCTCAACATATAGTGCCTTTCTGCGCTAATTGTATTGATAAAAATGAGTCTGAGTAACTAATTTTGATTATTTTATATAAGAAGATAATATAAGAGTTCGATTAGAAAACCAAAGACTGGTATATATTTTTTTATGTTAAGTTTTGCTAAGGAAAGCCAAATTTGTTGATATTTAGTGAATAGTTTTCAAAACCTTGTTCCTATTAATAAAAGTTTCTATTTTCATTATGTTTATGGTTTTGTATTATCCTTATAAAGTAAATTATTACATGTTACAAAAAAATATCGTTTTTCTCAAATACATACAGAAATATTCACATTCCATATCTGGGTAATGATGACCCAGCCCCCACGTCCGTGTAACAATTTTCCACCCCCATGACGCCGGGTTAAGAAAAATTGTTGATGTGTCAAAAATAAATGAACAATAAATTTCCAGATGCATGGCCTGTGGCAGAGTTCATTCTGTCGCAGAAAGGGAAGCGTATGCTCATATACGATGGCTACAGGTTCCGGTTCTGCTCCAAGTTTGGTGTGAAGGAACGGTGGCGGTGTTCCGTGGGAGCGAGAAGCAAATGTCACGCGTTCATAAACACCGTTGGGGATGAGATTGTACGAGTATTCAACTCGCACACACACTGAGTCAAGAAGTTTAGGATTCTACATAGTTTTTATACGTCACTCTTGAGGTTCTGATTTTACATCGAACTCAAGAAATATGAACTGATCCCTCAAAGGGATGAATATATGTTGATAAAACATGTATTTTCCTTGGTATGATTCCGATTGCCATAACACAAGTACTTAAGCTACTTACTTTGGAATAGACTGGCTCGTTGGTTCAGTGGTAGCATGCGCCGCCTAAGGATCAAGAGGTCCCGGGTTCAAATCCCGGGTCTGGCCAAAAAATGTCGCTGGTTATTTCAACATTGAAATTACTTAGTAACAATGCGAAGTCTGGAGGTTGGCGGCTTAATCACCCCCGTGCCTTGGAAAGCACGTAAAGCCGTTGGTCCTGTGCCTGACCTCTCCGGTTATGTCGAATAGCCGTCTTACCGGACTATGAGAGTGAAGGAATAGAGAGTACACTTGCGTTTGCGCACACACTTGTGCTTGTCGCCGTGACCGATATCGGTAGGAGGACATTATTACTTTGGAATTATGTCAACGAGACATTGCTGATATATTATGCCGACTAATAAGAAAATGCTAAGTATATTGAAAATAAACTACAGATTACTTATGTAAATTATATTGTTTTATTCTGAAACAAGAGGCCGCACTGAATGGCTGTTCTTTTAGACACGCCTTAGATCATTTTAAATTTTAATGTGATGAATTTATTAAGTGTTTTATGGACAACATTTATTCTTGTATAATATGGTTAAGTAGGATTGTATATTTTGACAAAACATATTTTATACATATACATATACATATAATCCTATTATCTTAAGATGACTACCAAATTGCTTACAAGACCTCCATTGTTTCCATTTCAGCCTCTTACGTACTGTCGAAACGCGGTCGTCGATTGGTTAAGATCAGAGGGTACACCTACTACCAGAGGATAGGGCGAGGACCTACCCTTCGTTGGGTCTGCTCCACCCACGAATCGAAGGGCTGCCACGCGAAACTGATCTCTATCGACGACAGGATCCTGATGGTCAAGTGTCAGCACAATCACCCGCCGTTTGGAGAAGAAGAAATCATCTACGTGCCTCCTATGAGAGATGTTATGATATCTTGAAATGTATAAAAATATGACTATGTTTGCTCTTTTTATTTCAATCAGATGTGTTTATCGAGTAAGCAAGGTTATATAATTAATCGGTGATTATTTTGAGCCACTGTTAATTTGTGCAATAAAAAGGATATGGTTTAATATCCGAAGTTGCTTAATATCAAGATTTTTAAAGTTTTGTTTTTTAATTAAGTATTTCTTAATTATTCTAAAAGCATATTCATGTTATTATAATAAATAAATAAAACCGTTTAAAAATATGGTTTTTGAGCAGTGGTAGTTACTTGTATTATGTCAAACTCAATCAAAATTAATTTACGTTTTGGTAACAAGATTGTTCATTTCTGTTTGTAGCGTAGCAGTAAGCAGTAAGTAATACGATAATCATACTTCATATGTATGTATTTATACTATATACTTAATCCGTATGAGTCCAATATCATACTTAATGAAAATAAGTATTTAAACCATAGTCTTTGCTTGCTCTTTTACAATAATCGTCACATATGCCGTATATATGTTAGTTATTGATTCTTGTGTTTACATGCATTTAGATTAATACAACATTTATGAAATAATTTGCTTTTTAAGTTTTATTCAGGTAATAAATATTTTAATCGGATGTGAAACATAAATTATTACATTATTAATTATTACAAGCAACAATAAAATGTCAACATACAACTTTGGCTCAGTGCTTCATCCATCACTTAAGAAAAGCTCCAAAAATTTGTTATATTACTATTAATAAGGATTATAATTTAAAAAATGCCCTGAATATCTACAAGAATATTCGAAAATAAAAAACACATAGTCAGAAATTCTTAAAAAAAATACATTACAAAATTCAAACTCGAAAACAAAAAAGATATCCGTTAATTTTTTGATAAATTATTAATATTTACTCGCGTAGGTATCTTTATCCGCTAATATGTAAACATAGTCCAAACTATTTATGTAGGTATGTATCAGGAATGCTTGTTACTAGTTGAGTACTTTTCTTAGGATTGGCCGATCAATATCCTAACAGTGACGAATCTAGACTCAGTGCATGAACTAACTAAACATCACGCCACTTCCCTAGCGGGGTAGGCAGAGAGAACCGAACGCCATATGGCACGATCCTTACACACCTCACTCGCCTCTTCAACATTCATAATCCTTTTCATACAAGCTCTACGGTTTTTATGACTCCTAACATCACCTTCTGTTAATACACGACCAATCTGGTCGTGGTAGGTGAGGCTGGGCCTTCCGCGGCTCTTTCAGTGTATGAATTTACCTATTATTGATTATATATTGACTAACTCGTTGAAACAGTTGCTAGCGATCTTGGTTACGGTTCCAAGAGTTGTGGGTTTGATCCCCACCTGGGACAAATACTACTTGTGTGACGTACACTTATGTTTGTTTGTTCCTTGTGTGGATGTGAATATGTATTTAACCATATATTTAGATATATAATTATATATATGTACATCAGCCAGTACGGATATGTTCCATATTAGGTATATGGAACATATTTACACATTTGTTATAGATAGAGAAATCTTTTTTACACCAAAACCATTAGAGTAATGAAATTATTTACTTATCTTATTACTTACATTTTACAGATTCAGACACCATGGAGGAATATGACCCTGAGCTTTCACCGAAATCTGGACCGTCATCAGCCCAGGACCTTCGTCGATCCAGTCGATCAGAAATATCTAGACCTTTACCAGAGGGTAAAATTCATTTACCGGCTTATTTGCCGAAAAGAAGTGGCAGGACAATGCGGAAAAGATGTCGTGTATGCTATAATAAAAAAAATAAAAGAGTTTCGGTGTTATTTGGCTGTCCCAATTGCGCAGGATTCCCAGGACTTTGTCCGGAAAGATGTTTCAGAGAATATCACAAATATTGATATTGTAATTCCTATTGTTTTTGGTTGTGTGAAACTAATTAGTCGACGATTTATAATAAAGAAAGAATAATTTATTATACAAGGACATCACAACAATATAAAATAGCAATTTTAGTTTGGTAGGTGTATGGATGTAGGCTATCAAAACTTTTTAAGTCCCAGACCAACATGGGACAATGGGCTACAATTCGTACAATATAATAACATTTTCAGGACCCTTTCAAGGCTCCCCCGCTACTGCAGCGCATCAGGTATGTTTGCGGACGCACACATAGATGACTATTATGCTATCATACGTACCACTGCGTCCGTGATGCGAGGGGTGCGGGGGAGCTGCAATGGGATCCTGATAATGATAGCTGACAGAATTGGACTCAGCAGTTCTGAGTCGTTTCATTGATTTGCATGTAAAAAAGCATGCAAACTGATAAAATACACTGTTCCAGGTTTGCTAAACAACCAATGTAACATACTAACATAGTTTTAAGTTCATTTGATACTAGCTCCTATGGACTCATGGTCTCGCAATAAATTGTTTTTATTTTTTATTTTATTTTTTTATTTGTAATAAAAAAACGTCATTTACCCAAAATTTTAGAAAAAAGTAACCGAAGATCGGTTAGGAGCATATTGTTATGTTCATATTGAGAGCTTCAACCAAGTCCTTTCTTTTTGTAATAATGCTCATTATCTGATTGAAGGTCTAGTTAACATAAAGTGTTATATTTGTTTTTTTATAAAAAAAATATTTTTGGCAACTTTTTTAATACTACAAATGATTTCAGCCCGGTACGTCTTGTCGCAACGCGGGCGACGAATGGTGAAGATCAAAGGGTACACTTACTACCAAAGGCGTTGTAGTGGGCAGATGTGCAGGTGGTTATGTTCCACCCACGAGCCCAAGGGGTGCCACGCGAAGCTAATCTCCGTCGAAGACAGGATCCTGGCTGTCAAGTGTCAGCATAACCATCCCCCACTTGGAGGGAGCGAGATTGTCTTCATACCTCCTATGAGCGATGTTATTATTCACTGAAATAAATTTTTACATAAATTACTGGTCTAATTTCAATACCCATAGTAGGACATACTGTGTAGCATTATTTATGACTCGTTTTTAGTAGTTGCTAGTTTGGTCGAGTGACGATTATTACACAAACTGAAGCGTTGCATATCAATAGTTATGGGAATATCAAGGTTTCCTTAAGAGGTTTCCCACACAACTAAACAATTAGTATTTAAAATTGAAAATTCAGCGTGCTCGGCTTTGAACCAGCAGCCCTCGTATGAGAGACAAGTTCAAATTCAAATTCAAATTCAATTAGATTTCAAAATATCTTTATTTACATGGGCTTCAAGAAAGCACTTATAAATAGTCAATATACATAAAAAAAGAATAAGAAATAATACTACCACCGGTTCGGAAGGTAGACTCTATCGAGAAGAATCCGGCAAGAAACTCGATAGTTACTCAACGGCTCAATGATAAAAATTCTTGAGTCTTACCATCGCTCTTAGTATCTAATACATACAGGATTCAGTATAAAGTCATCACTTATTCATAGACATGTTAAAAGTTAAGGCTTTCATACAAAAATACTTGATCTATTTTAATCAATAGAAAATGTAAGAACAAAATGATCTGTCGTATCAGTGTTGTGATAAAAAATATATTGAAAGTTCAAAATAGCTAAACAACAAATTAATTTTAAAATTGCATACATAGTTCTTACTCCATCTATACACGTTTTTTTTTAATGCTCGTAACTGCATGGAGTGTTTACTTAGCTTGCCTATCATTTAATGAGACGTAATATTCTAATTACATAATAATTTCAGTATTTGAGGCAGCACCGGAGGCTGAGTACGTAATTTCACAGAGAGGTAACAGATTATTGAAGTTTAATGGATACACGTACTACAAGAGCAAAGGTCGAACCAAGAACAACCCCAAAGGAACATGGCGCTGCTCCACTAATCATAACCGCGGATGCGTAGCTAGAGTATACACTATTGACAATCAAGTTGTAAGTTACAAGAACTGTCACAATCATTAATCCTGAAGAGAATCTGCTATTGGGGACTCGAAGTGAGAAATTAATAGGGGACTCGATGTGAGAACTTTATAGGGGACTCGAAGTGAGAACTTTATAAGGGACTCGAAGTGAGAACATTATAGGGGACTCGAAGTGAGAACTTTATAGGGGACTCGAAATGAGAACTTTATAAGGGATTCGAAGTGGGTCTCTGTAGGGGACTCGAACTAAGATCTCTATAGGGGACTCGGAGTGAGAACTATAAGGGATTCGAAGTGAGAGGTCTATAGGGGACTCGAAGTGAGAACTCTATATGAGACTCGAATAGGGGTATCTATAGGGAGCTCGAAGTGAGAACTTGCAGCCTTATTATAAGAGTTAGTAGTTGGTTAAGACCTATCTAAAGAATAACCCAGCAATTTGAAATGGTGTCAATGTAAATCAATTAGATAATGGTAACTGTATTAAATTTTAAAATTGTCAGCTCTCATTTAATTTGGGTTAACACTTGTCTCACTTGTTTGTACCAAAGCTATATCTGTTGTAGATAATCATTTTTGTTCATAAGGTTAATATTTAATCAGGGGACTCGAAAAAATACTATTCTTAGTGCAAAAACCGTATACGTATGAAAACGTAACTTTTTAGTAATTTAGAAAACGAATGCATAGTTTTTTATACAGACACGTAAAATAAATATTATAATTAGTTTAATTTTGAGTGCTTACAACAAAATATATTAAAAAAAACATAAGTTACGAGTACTTATTTTGACTATATGTGTATATAGGCGAAAACTTTTGAACATGTATATAATATATGAATCCTAATGCGTGTATAATATGTGTGTTTGTTCTTTGATTTTAACGTAAAGGCCTCTAATTCGACTGATACTCAATTTACTAAGTAATGTGTAACATAAATTAGAATAAAAGTTTAAGTATTTTCACCCTAGATATATGCCGTAAAGATCTCAATAAATTAGCTTAGGTTTTATTTTATAGTGTATTGAGTATGTCCTAGTTTGAAACCAGATATTCAGTACGTATAACATTTTTCTATTTGCAGACATTCGTAGTTAGAGGTAAATGAAATGAAATGAAATTATGAAATTACATTATCTTTATTTACGTAGGCTCAAATAAGCACTTATAAATCGTCAGTACATACAAATGAAAATGAAAATTTACCACCGGATTCGGAAAGTAGTTTCTACCGAGCAAGAACCGGCAAGAAACTCGATAGTTACTCTTTTCATCGTCAAATTTACAATAAGTATCAATATCAATTATCATATTCTTAAGCTACTATGCTATACAAATCTAAAAAAAGTAAATACCTATGTATAATAGCAATTACAAATATTTGTCACTTAAAAAATCTTCTATAGTATAATAAGCCTTAGGTAAATAAAAACATGTATGAAGCTACTAGCTTCTGCCCGCGGCTTCGCTCCTATGGTACATCGTTAAAACATAGCCTATATGTTATTTGAGTGTATGAGCTATATTATTCTAAAATTTCTTAAAAATCCATTCAGTAGTTTTTGCGTGAACATCCATCCATAGAAAGTTTCGCTTTTATAATATTAGTTGGATGGTCAGCTCCAAGTGTCCGACTGGACAAATTTGGCACGAAACAGACCGGAATGGTGTTCTTTGGTCGGAGACTCACTTCAGGTCGCTGAGCCAGCGTAGTAAGTAAGTAGGTAGTCAAGTTGACTGACTCGATGGCGCATTCGGTAGTGACACTGCCCCATGCGCCAAGAGTTGTGGGTTCGATCCCCACCCCGGACGAACATTCGTGAGATGAATACTTGTGTTTGTTCTGTGTCTGGGTGTTAATATCCAATATTTATGTATATAATTGTAATACCACTGTTGATTCCGATATCCGTAACACAAGTGCTTAAGCTACTTACCTCGGAGTCAGATCAATGAATGGGATGTAGTCGGATATTTATAAAAAAAAAAGTTATGATGGCAAATCCATCCATAAACAAAAGAGTTTCAGAAGGCGATGTTATTAACAGACATGCAGACGTAATTGTATGTATGTTTGTACTGCGATTAAGTCGACTCTAAAACTAAAACGACTTTTTCCATATCAGTATTATTATTTATAATTTATTGCGATTTAAACTCTATCTAATATTTAATTTATACTTCTGTGATTATAGTAATATAATAATTATACTTACTTACTTTTTGTATATAACCAATCTGGCTAGTGAACTTCATTTGCCTTTCTTACTTTTTCTATTCTTGCTACTATCAACCGTATCTATAGGTATTATGTATAAATAAAATGTAAGTCAAAATCTGTTTTCTGATATCTATATATTTGTACTTCTCCACTGTAAAATCTAAGCTTAAATCTTAGACTTATCAGTTTAAATGTAGTCAAATGTGATCAATAAGTTGTCATTTGTCCTAGATAAGTGAAATAAAATTATTGTGTGATAAAGGATTTTTCTAATTTTCATGTCAAAATATTTAAGTACAAAATATAAACAGCTTTTGGTATTGGATCTCCTTGAGGACATTCTTCCTTTCAATTCTGATAATTATTTGTTATTTTACTAATGAAGTGCGAGTGGATAATGAGATATTGACTTATCAAGAGTTATGTAAGCGAAAAATATACAAGACTAAACCTCATGGCTGCCATTTTTCGGGCGCTGAACGCAAAACTATCGGGGTCATGGGGACCCCGATAGTTTTGTCGGGGTTCGCTCGAAAAGTCTATACAGCGCATGCTGCCGCCTTGCGGCCCATCTCGAGAGAGTGAAATTCTTCACCAGAACACCTAATGTGGTGTGTACGACAACACAGACAGCTGTGTGACCCGTATCCTAACGGACAGAGTATGACACGAGTGATCGTCCTCACTGGGGATGATTGAGTGCTAGAAGGCTCCCCCGCTAGCTCCCACAACCCCAAAGGCCCTTTTAGTCGCCTCCTACGACAGGCAGGGATTCCTTAGGAGTATTTAGAGCCCCCCCCCCCCTCCCTGTAGGGCGCAAGAAAAAAATATATAGCGTCAACCCTAGATAACCTGGAAACTGGACCAGATGAGTAAGATAGTGTGGTGACACTTGGTAAATAAAATCCCTCATTGTTCATTCTGTATTTCCAATAATCCGCAAAGTTATAATTGATAGTACATATCAAATATATTATTGACGACTCCACTATTCTCTGTTTTCAGGCTATTACATTCCCCTGGCATTTACTAAGGCTGAATACGTAACGTCAAAGAAAGGGAAATCATTGTTGCTGTTCAATGGGTACACTTTCTATCGCAACGAAAGTTACGGACCTAAAACTAGATGGCGCTGTACCAACCAGAATCGGCGATGCACTGCCACCATACATACTTTAGAAGACCAAGTCATACGGTTTAAAAATTGCCATAATCACTAGTCACAATAAAAAGTAGTGAAAATATGTCTGTGAAATCATTACTAATATTGAAGGGTTACCTCTTCCTAAGACACTCTTATAAGAGGTCTGAAGAAGAAGAAGAAGAAGAAGAAGAAGAAGAAGAAGAAGAAGAAGAAGAAGAAGAAGAAGAAGAAGACACTCTTCCTCGTTGTCTCGTTCTTCGTCTGGTGTCCGGGCTTTAGTAGTTTGCGTCTACACTACAGTAGTACAAATACTCTATACAACTATGTATATACAGGTCCGCCCAGTGGTGTGGGTTCGATCCCTACCCAGGACAAATATTCGTGTCATGAATACTTGTATTTGTTCTGTATCTGGGTGTTAATAATGTCCTCCTAACCGATATCGGTCACGGCGGCCAATCTCAACGAGGATTAGCCATCTGCGCAGGAGATATTATAGTGCACGAGTGTGTGCGCAAACACAGGTGCACTCTCTATTCCTTCACTCTCATAGTCCAGTGAGACGGCAATTCGACATGGCCGGAGAGAGGTGAGGCGCAGGACCAACGGCTTAACGTGCTTTCCAAGGCACGGGGGTGATTAAACCGCCAACTTCCTGACTCCGGGCTGTTACTGAGTAATTTGGATATTGAAATACCCAGCCACAAATTTTTGGCCCGACCCAGGATTTAAACCCGGGACCTCTTGGTCCTTAGGCGGCGCATGCTACCACTAGACCAACGAGGCAGTCAAAGGGTGTTAATATACTATATTTAAGTATATATTTGTAATACAACTGTTGATTCTGATATCCGTAACACCAGTGCTTAAGATACTTAGCTCAGAGTCAGATTAATGTATGTGATGTATTCTGATATATAATATTTGTATTTCATTCGCATGGTCTATGATGTCTGTCGATGGCTATAGTCTGGCAAGTAGTTAAGGTCCATCTTATCTACTTGCCGGACTGAGAAGATTCAGGTGTCAATTGATTTCTTACTATAGTTCTGGTAACATCGAATAGGTTACTTTTGAATGGACTACGAAGAAATATGAAAACTCAGTGATGATTACTTTAATTATGTTTTCTATTTCAGCCTTATTGAATATATATCCCACGGCACAATATACTCAATCCCAGCGAGGAACAAGATTGCTCATGTACAGAGGAAAAACCTATTACATGGGCCGCAAGTATCAATTCAAAGAAACGTGGCGGTGCTCCAAAAACCATAGACTTGGATGTAAAGCCAGGATATGTGTTATCGATGGACGGATAACAACATGTTATGATTATCACAATCATTAAATATATGTTTATTTAAATAAAAGCGATTATGAATTCCAAATGTACGTAATGGAAGGTCGTATCTTGTTGAACGAAGACCTTTTAATATCATTGTAGTATTTTTTAGTGCTGTCTTTAGATCGTTGATGAAGAGATGCGCCGCGCCATCCATAGTTTTGAAAAATTATATATTTTCTTTTAGTTAGTACCTAAAAGTGCATTTGCCTTTTTAAAACAATTTTAAAGAACGAATTCTAATGGTTTTTACCTTTTAGCCGAATTTCCTATGGTGGAATTCATCAGATCCCGAAGAGGGAACCGCCTTCTGCGATGCAATGGATACACTTATTACAGCACCCGTCGTGGCCTGAAGCAGCTCTGGAGATGTTCCACTCACCACAAGTATGGCTGCGTCGCATCCATCTACACCATCGAAGACGAGATCATCAGCGTGAAGAACAGCCATAACCATAGCCCGTGTCTGCCTTGCGTGTGCAAGCCTCCAGATGAGGGTCTTAGTCTCTCTCACAATCAGCACCAAGTACGGTTTGGTCTTCAAGGGTCAGGTCCGTAATAGTTGGCTACTTGGAGAAATCTGACGACTTGAGTTGACAGATCGTGGTCCATATACATTCAATTTTTACAAGTGAGCTGCTTTAAGTATTCTTAGATCGTATTCATAAATATTAAAAAGCATTATAAAAACCTATGTGCTATGTACCTAATGTTCGACCCTGGCCACGAAACTAAGGGTCGCGGGTTCGAATCCCGCTAGAAGCAAATGTTTCGTGTGATGAACATGGACATTTGTACTCGAGTCATGGATGTTTATAAACGTATTTAAGTATGTATATCCGTTCACCTAGTATCCATAGCACAATCATAAGCTTAGTTTGGAACTAGGGAATTGGTGTGTCAGTCTGGAAAATTTATTTATTATTATTTATTTATTTCATAAGGCGATTATACATTCGCGCAGTGTTACTGAACATTATTTTGTATTATACAGAATCTTACAAAATTAGCTTTCTTTAGTTTTATATTATTGCAAATGGTCTTCAGGTACATCTTATAGATTTCAAGAAAACAATAAAAATGGGTTACTACCATATTTTTACTTTGACAATAACATAATATTTTTCATATTTTCGCAACTAGGTTGATCTCAAGACATTTTATCATTGATAATATAAAAGCAATAATTTATGTACCATTACATTGTATTATTTATTAAATAGTTTTAAGTACCTAACTAATTTTTATATGATGTAAGTTTTATACCGACATGTTTTAAATATTAAATGCAGTGTTTTGTACTTAGGCATATTTAATTAAATAAAAAAATGTATAATTATGTTTAATTGTGATATTTATTCCCTTTTTAAAAAAAAAATATATAAAATTATAGCCTATACCGGTGTAATGGCTTTATTTTACCGTTACTGTCAAACACATTTTTTTTTAAACTGATAGATAAAGTAATTTTTGTATTTTTGATGTTTGTTAATACTTGTTAATGTTGTAACGCGAAATATGTATAAACGTATATTTCTGCTATATTCACTAGAGCAGCTATATTCAATGTGTGTTCCGCGGAACCCTTTCTGGGGGTTCCACTAAAATTGGTACTGATCATAAATATCATAACTCCTGGGGGAAAATCCGCTAAAAGTCGATTATTACATTTTCATTTACTGGGCGATACGAAGTTCGCCGGGACAGCTATATAATTATAAAAAAGCACATAAAATTTTTTGTGTGATGGACCAGATATGGGAGTTAAGGCACCCAGTAATAAATTATGAACGAATTTTCGAACTATTAAACTAACAACATATTTGAATCAAAATATTATGAATTGGAAAACACATCTCAATTTTTTAATTTTTTTTTTTTAGGTTCATCGCATCTTCCGAAAATTGAAGATAAAGAACAATTCTGTATAATGTTAACACTGGGTGGAAAAGTTCTTCTTAGAAACAGCTACACGTACAACGAATTGCATATAAAAAATAATGGGCAAATTGTATGGAAATGCATTAAGGATGACTGTACAAGCTGTTTAACCACAGATAAAACTGTCATTGTACAAGAAGATTCTCATACCTGCAGTGGGTAAAAATTTCACCAGAGATTTAAATCGTTAAAAAAAAAAAAAAAAAAAAATTCAGTCGAATTGAGAACCTCCTCCTTTTTTTTGAAGTCGGTTAAAAAGGACAGTCACCGTACATTGTGTGCACATTTCTTATGTTTTTTTCTTAATATAACTGTTTCTTAATATACATTTTAGTTTCTTTCTTTTTATTTTAAACTAATGTTAATATAAATTTAAGTTTTTTTTTTTGGAATTGGCGGAGTATATTAACTCAACTCCTAGAGTGTAAGTTACTTTTAACTTACATACATTTATACTCATCATCACGCTCGTAATTCCTGAAGCAGTAGTAGGCAGTGTTCATGAAGCAGCAAGCAAAGTTAGTTAAAAATAGAGTCGAGTTGGGTGAGATGGAAAATTGTAAAAAGTAGTGGACAGCGGCTAACTCGTCGCCTACAGAATCACAAACCCGACAGACTATTAGTCGTCTTCTACTAGGCGACGAACACGGTTAATACATTCGAAACCAACATAGACCAAATTTTATGTTGTTTTATAAATTATATTGATATATCCAGGATTCTAGCGAAAGGTGTATGTCAGGATCGTAGCAAATGGAAGTACGTGATCTCTACCTACCCCCATGGGAAAAAGGCGTGACATTATGTATGTATGTATGTATCTAGGATTCCTCTACAAGAAATAACCGCTGTAAAGTACACCAAAACGACTAATTTTTAACACATTACGCCTAAGTTTCAGTTGAAGAAGAGCCATCGACAAAAGATTTCGTTATTGTCCCGGTCAAAAAAGGCGTCGAACATCTCTTCAGAGACGGATTGAAGTACACCAAATTCCGTGGGACCAAAACCGGGACTGTATGGCGATGCTTCGAGAGGATTTGCACAGGATTCCTAGTCATCAAAAACGAGACGGTTGTCCAGGAAACGAGGCATGACTGTCATCTGATCAACAATAAAAAGGCTGTCGTGCGGTCTTCGCGTGTTTAGTTAGGTCATTTAAATTGAATAAATTGGTAAATCTCGGAATGAAATAAATTCTCCGGACCAATTCCCGAGCCCCAAACTAAGCTTAAGCTTGTGCTATGGATACTAGGTGATCTGATAGGCATACATAAATACGTTTATAAACATTCATGACTCGAGTACAAATGTCCATGTTCATCACACGAAACGTTAGCTCCTAGCGGGGTTCGAACCCGCGACAGGCTATTTGGCTTCTACCACAATATGTATTTTTGTCAATGGAGTGCCTTAAATAAACTAACTTCAAATTTAGTCAATGTTTATCATTTCATAGTAAAATGTGGTTTAAGAAGCTTCCTGCTCCTTGAACATTGCACACCCCTTTGGGGATGGCGGTTGTGATGACATGTATTTGTATACGTATGTATGTAGTCAGCAGCAATGCTCGACTTATTTTTTAGAATAAGAAAAAATACTAATGGTCGTACTTAGTCAATAAAGTAATTTTCAAATGGACATGTATATATATGCGATATGAAGGTAATCTACACTCGCGAGCAACCAAATCGACTCAAGCGCTGCCTCCTTTATAGCGTAGTGAGTAATTTGTCCCATACGCCCTAATTGCGCAAATGAACATGTTGGTACTTGTTTTATTTAATAGTGTTGATGTTTTTTTAAAGCTTAGGTTTATATTATTTTTATTTAAATGTTGTATACTTTTATTTATAACAATGTTTGAATGTAGAGGTAGCGCTTGAGTCGATTTGATTGCTCGCGAGTGTATTTGTATAGGTATACAGAAAAGTGTCTACGGGTCGCAGTGCAAAGTTTTTTATGACATTGCTAACAATTGCACGCTATGCACGACAGTTTAATTTTTTTTTATTTCAGTTCTTAGTTCAGGAATATCCAGAATTCACTTTTCTGATGAAGATAAACAAAAGCATAGGAGACATCATAAGTTAAGTGTACGTCATGTAAGAGCAAAAATGGTTGAAGCATCATTACAAGACAAGATATCATCAGGAAGACAAGATAGAGAAAGATATAGACGCAAAAAAGAACGAGGATCATTAAATACAATCAAAGATTTCATTCCGCTAGAATTGAGAGATATGAGAGAAGTGTGCAGAGATAAGGCATCGACTAAGTGTGAAATAGTAAAAACGAAGAAAATTACTTTACAATTCCCTAAAACAATAAATGGTCCACCTTCATGCCGAAAATAATTGTTTGTTGAAATATTATGTTTTTGCAGTTGTTGCCAAATAAAATATATGAAAAATATCGCATGAGACAAAATAGACCTTGAAATAAAAAAAATAGCAAAATAAACTATAAATACCAAGCCAAAGACAAATCTTTTAGAGAATACAATGCAGATTCACATTAAAAAAAGAGATGATAATTTCTGGACTGAAGCAAAATATATAAATCTCGCAAACACCGGCACGAAATAATATATTCATTACTTCAGTTTGATGCCACATTTACTAGCAAATAATGTGTATATGCTATCAGGAAGCTCTAGAATATTCTCTCCATATCTTCCAACAACTTATACAGCTTGATCTATGTTTAATTATTCTGAATGATCTTACAGATTTACCATTATGTATTATAATCGTATCGTGTATGTGTTCAAATCATAACAGTATTATTTTATTTTAACACATGTTACAATAACCTCAATTAATAGGAATAAATTTAACAAAAACCCTCGACTTTTATTATCTACCAATGGTTCACGAGTAAACGTTATCTGTTTCTCTTTCAATTCGGAGTTAATATATATGCCTCTTTCAGCGGAATACGTCATCTCTAAGAAGAGAAAACGCCAAATAAGGTACAAAGGGTATTCATATTACGCTAAAGGTGGGGCTGGCACCAAAATCAGGTGGGTCTGCTCTACACACGAGAAGCATGGATGCAAAGCGAAGATGATCACCATAGCTGAAAACTCAGGCTTCATCAGGTCTCAGCATAACCATCCGCCTGCTGGGTGTGACAAGATTCTTCTGCTGCGTTTGTGCAATATCGAAGTAGTGAATAACATTGATCAAGAAAGCGAAATTCTGATTTAAAGAGAATCATATTTATGGCTTTTCATAACCTGACATAGTATGTAATATGTCGTCTTTCATATAGTTTCATCAGTCAGTAGTAATCCCACCCCGGTTTACAATGTTACCAATTTAGTACCCTCTCCCCTAGATGAGTACGCTCTAAGCATACTTAAAATAAATTAATACATATCAGACTACATCACATACATTGATATGACTCCGAGGTAAGTAGCTTAAGCACTTGTGTTGCGGATATCAGAAACAACAGTGGTATCATATACTTTAATATTAGATATTAACACTCAGACACAGAACAAATACAAGGTTCATCGTGCGAATATTTGTCTTGGGTGAGGAACGAACCCGCAACTCTTGGTGCATGGGGCAGGGTCACTACCGAATGCGCAATCGAGCTAAATAAATTCCAAGGATAAGCGATCTAATCTCCAAGCCATCCCGAGTATGCGCCTGACCCATACATTTTGTCTCGATTTTGAAATGTACAGGATAGACCTAAACATTTAATTGCGCATCGGTGATTTCTAGCGTTAGTTTTTTAGCATTAAAAATTTTGATGTATTTTCCACTCTGTTTTGCTATCGCTTTGCTTCTAGACATTATATTCGCAATAAAATCCTATAATCAGCTGTACGAATTAGTAGTAAGTAAGTCATTAAAATACTAATAATAAAAATGTCAATATACTTTATACATATAACAAATAAATAAATTTATTTACATAATAATAATAATATTTATAAATATGTTTTACATATATCACAATTCATAATGAATATATCTAGTTTAAATTTATTTGAATGATTGATTGTTGACTGGTTAGTTTAAACTTGTTTAATTTGTTGCTAGTGTGGTTTTGAGTCTAAATGTTAAATTATTGTATTTTCTTATCTTTAGAAAGACTATATTTTAAAATATAGAACAAATTACATACTAAGCATGTTTTTAGTGGTATTTCTTAGAATTGAAATGTTAATGCTGAACATATTTATATGAAATACTTTTTGTTTTACTAAATAAACATTATTTATATATTTAAGGTATAATTACTTAATCGATTGTAGCGATAGGGATAGTAGTGACAGTATTATCGAGGTGAAGCTTCACCTAATGCCGACTATGTATACTTATGTACATAACTTTATTTTTTTAGACGTTAGTATGAAACGGATATAATCCTTCCGAATGTCGCTGTCATTATCAGTCGTTACCTGACTGTTGACGACAGTGCCTCTGTATTTGGACTCGTTATTCCTTTTTATACTGACTTCTACGAACTGTATATACTAACTTTCAGAAAATAGGAATCAGTACTAAATACATATGTACTCAGTGCAAGGTCAAGCTACCACTTAATATTCCGGCTACACAGCTATTCATTATCATCTATTCATCGCGTTACATTCCTCAAAGAGTTCAACTTAGTCAAGCTATTGTATTATTATAAGTAAATGCAATTTATTGTATATAATAATATTTTTAAATAACTATAGTAGCTTAATCTGTTATATGAATATAATTATGATTTTATTGGATACTGACTTTTAATTTGCGCAAATGCGAAATGAATTCAAAATGGTGCCTAAGTAAGCTCAATACTAGGATACGGGCAATCATCGATGATATTTACTGGTGGACTTATCATTAATGATATAACATTTTACAGCGGAATTCGTCATATCGAAGAAGGGGAAAAGAATGATCAAGTACAAAGGATACACTTACTACTTCCAAACGCTTATAGGGAGAAAAGGAAGGTGGCTGTGTTCCACTCGGAGCCATTACAGTTGCCGAGCGAAGATCCACACCCTGGACAACATCATCATAGCTGTTAGAGGAGAACATGACCATCCGCCTCCCGAGGATCAAACATTTATGACTGTTGATGCAATGCAACGCATTGGTGTGAAGATCCCATACCCACATCTTCAACACCAAGTAATTAACTTATCCGAGAGATAAAGAATTCTGATGAATCTCAAGATAAGGACGAATGGAAATAAATAATAATATAGGACATACTTGTGTAACAGATATCAGAATCAAAAGATGTATAATTAAAAATATATACCTTAAGTATTGGATATTAGCACCCAGACACAGAACAAACACAAGTATTCATCACACGAATGTTTGTCCTCGGTGGGATCGAACGAACCTACAACTCTAAGCGCATAGGGCAAGGTCACTACAGATGCACCATCGAGCCATACAAATATACCTGTTACAATATGACATAACATTATCACTCTCCTGTATAATAGTTATTTGATCTTCAATCTAATAGTTTTAGGATTATTATTAATAAATATCCATGAGGAGATAGGTATGGGAAAAGGATTTCTTGAAAATTTTTAAATAATTATTATAGTACATACTAGCTGTGCCAGCGGTGTCACCCGCGTTTATGGTTAATATTATAAAGACTATTTCCGTCATACATGATTTCTATGTAACTTTAACCATTAAGGCTGCACACGCGACGGAAGCTTAAAAAATGGAGTAACTTCTCCCGTTTTCCCAACATTTCCCTTCACTACTCTGCTCCTATTGATTGTAGCGTGATGAAAAGTATACTATAACCTGCCTAGGAGTATGAAGAATAATTGTACCAAGTTTCGTTAAAATCCGTCGAGTAGTTTTTGTTTCTATAAGGAACATACAGACAGACAGACAGACAGACAGACAGACAGACAGACAAAAAATTTACTAATTACATTTTGGGCATCAGTATCGGTCACTAATCACCCCCTGATAGTTATTTTGAAAATATATTTCATGTACAGAATTGATCTCTACAGATTTATTATAAGTATAGATAACAAGACAAGAGGCGGTGTGGAAATATATGATACTATTAATATTATGATTTGGAGCTATTTGTATTATATTATTACTTACCTAATATCAGATTTACCAGTAGACATTTCTGTACGTTAGTTTTCAAAGATAGTTCGGCGTCGCTTGTGGATATGAAGTTCCCTTAGAAAATATAATATAAGCATTTATCGATATTCGTTTAGATTATTTCGTCACCCATTGTATAAAGATTCCCTGTTAACATATTAAAAAAATAAAATAATATTGCCAATGTCGATATTTGCAGAATGGAAATCTTATTGTTGTTCTTATCTAAATAATCATCTCTGATAAAGAGAGTGGCACATTACTTAAAGACAACAGGTGCTTTTAACTGCATCATATAAGTCATCATGCAGTCTTAGTGTATGCATCATCAATCATCAGTCCATTCAAATAGTACAAATACGATTGGACACAGAGAAAACGAGAAATTCTCAAACAAAAAAAAGTATTTGGGCCCTGTGACCTTGAATATCGTAAGACGTAGATTTCATGAGACTTTTGAGACAAATTTTAGAATGGCAAAATAAAGGTATATACGAATTTTCACCTTTTTCTGATTACGAGGTTCCACCCCTTATTTGACTTGACTCATTTTCCAGCAACCGTAAGTGAAACATTTTTTACCTATTTTTATATAAATATATTTGCTTTTTTTTTTAGCTGTATACGTCAAGTCGAGGAGAGGAAATCCACTAATCAGAATGGATAAGTACACGTATTACCCAGCGAAGATTAAGAAGTCAGGGATCCGCTGGCGATGCTCCTCACATCCTGGCTGCAGAGCCTTCCTGAGGACGGTAGACGACGTCATCATCATTGAGAGTCCCAATCATAACCATAGCCCGCCGAAAAGGAAACTTGGTTTTTATTGACATTTTCATATATGCCGTTACCTATATTGCTATAGAAATACGTTAAATGTGTTAAAATTTCAATGATTGATTTATGAACGCTCAGGATTTAAAGTTTTAATTGTTAAAAAGCGTTAGTGTTTTTATAACCAAATAAGATTATTTTGAGTCCAACAATTGTCTGGTTCCCCTATCTTAGGGTTACGAAGGTCAGATCGGCAGTCGCTTCAATGTAATTACCAGACTCGCTAAATCCTGGATCATGGTCCAAGCGGACCTCGTCTAAGCACGGGACATAACGCTAGGAAGATGATGAAGATTATTTTGAGTAAGATTGCGTTCACTGTATTAAGTTTATGTAAGTTTTTCCGTGTTTCTTTTTCAAATACCTATTTTTAATTTTTTTTCTTAATTTCATAAGTTGCTTATTTTGTTTGTAATAAATTTGAAGTACAAATTTAAATGTTGTGTGTTTTATTTTATGTATACCTATTAATTTGAGTATTTAAGGATATATATTAAGCTAATATAATATGCTGGTAAGTTCTCGTATATCGGAATAAGTTTGAATTTTTATTTGATTCATACCAACAACAGCAATGCATCTGGCAAGGCTACAAGAAATATTTATTAAAAAGTAAATATTAATATTGGTTCTTATTAGCTGTAAAATACTTCTGATCCGGTATTAACCGACGTTTATGCTTTCAGGTCTAACATCTTCACCTCATAACTTACACCTATTCCGAGATTCTGGTCCAAGCCAGCACCATCTACTCCGACTCCGCGATCACCCTACCACCAATCAGGCTCTGCTGATGCTCCATGATCGAGCTACCATCAGCAACCCGAATGTGCTCATGTATGCTGACCATACTGATCCTGCTTTATGGGCTAGACAGCAGGCTGAGCACAACGAACGCAAGAAACTCTTCATGGAGAAGATTCTAGAAAGTGAAAGCAAAAAGGCTTCCCATTACAATGTGCTGAACCATGTTCAGTATTCTCAACTGATGGCGCAGGTGGAGGCTGGGGAAAAGTCGAACACGAAGTCACAGATAATAAGGTAAGGCGGAAACTTTTTGGAGATATTGTAGAAGTCTGATTTTACTTTGCATAGACTGTAATTGAATTTCTAAAGAGATATATTGAATTTTTATTGTGTGCAATCGGCCTTGAATCTGCCTTTAATACATTAGTCTTTATGAGTCATGAAGTTTGAGAACTACAATTTTTATTTACAGTTGAACACAGATCTTACAGTACTATATACTAGGCGCTTACGCAAAGCACTTACGCGATGCTAAACTAACAATATATTGCACAAAGAAAGGTGAGGTTTGTAATTCATTACAAACGTCACTAATTTAAATACTAGTAGTCTGATTGAAGGTAGACCGATTAGTAGTTAGTAGTTCATTAAGTATTCTTCCTACAATCTAATCAACATTTTAAGTCACCCTTTTTTTTGTAGGCGATGGCGGAGATATGCCATTATCTCTGTCGGGAATCGAAAGAGACTGGTCTGCCGTGGCAGTGGACCTGTCAGATTCTTCCTGCCCGCCGAAGAGTTGTATGACGAGATCCACAACACTCACCTGGAGGTTGGCCACGGCGGGAGAGACAGGATGCTGACAGAGACCTCCTCCAAATATGTCAACGTCACCAAGGAGATGGTCAACATTTACCTGTCCATGTGTGACTTTTGCTTGCAGAAGAAAACTATAAGGAAGAAAATTGAACCAGTGGAGAGGATTTGGGAAGTCCCGGAAAATGTCAGGCCACAGGAAAGCCTAACCGTCCAGGTTATTGTTGCAGGCCAGGATAATGTTAGCAACCAGGGAGATATTCCTAGGTTCTACCAAGATATTGCTTCTGTGCAGAGGAATGACGGAATTGAAGAAAATGTGAATGTTGAAGACAATTCCTTTGTTAAGGTTGAGGACCCTTTTAGTTTGGCTGAAAATATTAGTGAAGTTGATATGAAAGCTGATGAATTTGAACGTAATGAATAATTAACTTGTACTTATACGTACGTATATTGAAATGGATGTATGTTTGAAGATTTTTTCTAGAGTCAGTTTGTAAATGTGTACATATCAAATTAGAAGCCAAATTAAAGATATGTGTGTAAAATTGTACATCGATCGGTAAGCAAAAAAAAAATTAAAAATACAATCCCGGTATAATCTCCTGGTTAATATTTGTTATTTTATATTTATAAATATTATTATTCGGTTATTATTGTATATTAATAAGCTATTATAGTTATAGTTTGCTAATTTATGTTGTATACAGGATACTTTATATAAATTATATTTTACAAATTTACAATGTAAGGAGCAAATTGTTTTCGGTTGTTGGATAAAAAGGTGAAGGACAATTATTTTAGGGCATGGTAATGAAAGACTGAAAGGCTTATAGATAGACTATGGAATAGGGTGGCGAAGTTAAACTAACGTCCAGTAGTTAATACGTTATGGGTAAAAGTGAATTAAAAAACAATGGTGATAATAGAATTTGATTGTTACCTTCTATGTAGAAATTCTTGATAGGTACTTTACACTTTTAGGCGTATATTACTAACCATTCGTATGTGTTTGTATAATTAATCTTAAATATTATAATAATGATACATAAACCTTTGTATGTAATAAATAAGTTACATATTATAAGTTCCACATTACTTGTATGTTCTAGTCAATCGTTGGCAAATTTCAACTTGAAAAAGAAGGCTTTATTTTTTAATTCTGGTTTGACCAAGATATTTTGTTTATTTATTTGAAGGTAAGTAAGAAGTTTTTATATTCTGTTTCATGTTTTATACCTTGTATAATAAAATGTTTTACGATCTTAATATTTTATATCTATAACTAATATAACATAGATAGGTATTTAATGTCCACTGTATGCATGCTAACCGTTCTATACTACTGATTAAAATCTACTGAATTGTCATTTACATATAAAATACTCATCATATGTGTCTAACTACATATTTGTACTAATAACAATAAATAAAGTGTCAAATTATCTAACTAATATATCGTTAATACGAGTATACTCATTTGAGGGTTTGTCACCAGTCGTATGTTATTTTTCTCTCACTCTATGGTAGAGCCAATAACCGTCGTTATCGTTAACTATACAAGCAACCAACGTAACCGTCATTATCGTTAACTATACAAGCAACCAACGTAACCGTCGTTATCGGTAACTATACCAGGCTATATTAAGTATATGCGAAATCTGCTCATTTAACTTATTATTCTGAAGAAACAATTGAAAGGATTTTAGAAAATTAGCTGTGAATGAGATGAGAATCATAGTATAAAAAATGTTTGATCATTTTCTAAGATCCTTTATATAATATAATTCTATGGAATTAAAAAAGTTTTTATTTAAAGAAAGTTAAATAAGTAGGTACCTAAGTGATTTCGCGTAAACTAAAAAAAATCTTGTATAAGTAAAAAATCTTACACGGTAAAAGTGATCAAATTTCCTTGATGGACCATTTATTATATATTATACCTATTTATGGTTGTATAGATGTCCAGTATTTTTTGCTCGTTATTAATAAATAGTCCTATTGTTTTACCAAATAAAGGCCCCATTATCCAAAAGACTCAGCTTTCAAGGCCCCATATAAGTAATACTAACGTGATAGTACGTTGCATGCACGGTAGTGAATAAAGCCAAGTGTTTAACTAACCATGTAGCGAAACATTAAATGCATGCATTGAGTTTAGTCAGCTCAGGTCAAGAATTAACCTTTCTCTTTATTTGCAGTAGAGTACGTCTACTCCAAAAGAGGAAACCCCATGCTTCTAATAGCCGGTTACACGTTTTATCGCCAAACGGTGTATAACAACTCGAAGATCCGATGGTTATGCGCAACCCATCATTGTAAGGGATGCACAGCAACTGTGCATACGTATGACAAGATGCTGTTGTCAGTCAGGAACAACCACAACCATCTTCCGAGGATGAATTGGTGCTCTGGGAAACCGCAGACTGTGAGATCTGGTCACATGTGAAATGACGTCATTAGTTAACTCCTCAGTATTAGTATTTAGTTGGTATATTATGAATGTAGTTATTATGATTGTGCCATTTTTGTATCAGCTGCAGCTGTACACTTGTATTAATGTAAATGTATTGAATTTTGATGATTGCTTATTATGAAACTATGGAATCTCTTAGATTCGTGTAACTTAGCCTGTTCTGTAGAACTTTTTAAATGTAGAAGATTTCAAATTCCATAAAATTTAATATTTTAAAAAGTAGGAAAATTATTGGACTTTAAGACGTAGGGCTGGATGTACCTTTATCTACATCCCTAAGTATTTCTTATTTAACAGTTTTTTTGTAAATGGCTCCTTGGCAAGTTATAATGCTTAGTCGCATTAGGAACAGGATATATTTTGCGAAGGAAGGTATTAACGCTCATAAAATTATATTTTATACATATTAACATTAGCATATAGTTATAAAGTTGCAATACATTCAAAATACTTATACATTAACAGACATTTCATTATCCTTCAAACGGGTAATTATATTTCTTTTATCTTTTCGTGCAATAATAAATTATATTAGTGAATTATTTTAAATGTATATAACTTATTTGGCCTACACTTTACTGGGTTCGCTATCAAAAGACGCAAATAAATTAATGCAAATTATATTCAGTATTTGAAAAATAACTATATAGAGAGTTAGATATAAACAATTTAGGCTGAGTTGAAACGTTGCCATAAAAATACTTATTTTGAATATTTCACAATGTAAGCCGAAGTTGCTAAGTAGAGAGTAAAACTGGTTTTCTATACAAATTCTAGATTCAACAAAATACTTCTAGACTTGAAATGTACCTCCCATTCTCTAGATTATTTCCAAGTGTTTCTCCCAATATCGTATGCTTCAAGTAGTAAGTAAAACATACATTATAGTTTTTTAACTAGATGCTGAATATTATAGCCCTGTCTCATATTTTTCTAGTGACATATTTATTTAGCTAGTAAATAGTTTAGCGTACTTAATTTACTTAAGAGGCTGAATATAAAAATAGTTTATTTTTTTAAAACCATTTATGAAATTTTTTATAGTTCTATGTGATTTGATTTTGTTTTTTTCATTGATACGGCTATTGTATCGAAATCATGATGTTATTTTTTGTATCATTACATATGTACATATATAAATTAAGCAAATTTAATTCACTTTTCAATGCAATAGTTATCTCTTCCATTCGTGATGATGTATATATATTTGCGTATCTACCTGTATTTATATTTCCACATATTATTAACTGCAATAATAATTTAAGACCTAAAATATAATCTTAATTAATAGTTATACTGACTTTTGAGATATATAAAAATTAAACATATTTGTGATATTTAAGAATATTTCCAAAATTCTGCGTGTCATAATATTTAAATATTAACATTCGTCTTTCCTAGTCATAATAATAAGTGCAAATCAATAAGTATTATTGTTTCCAGTGGCATTTAGTTTAAAAACTTAGTTTAGATTGAATAAAAATATTGAAAATATATAATAGTATGTTATTGTAACTGTATATGGGGTTGTATATGTGTTAAAAAACTTCATTATCGACCCTAATATCAAACATTTTATACAATTTGCATTATATTTACAATTTGTATACTTCATCATCATCCTCTTGCCCTTCTCCCAGTTAATCGTTATTATTTTTGTATATAAGTGCAGTCTTTCGAAGCGTTTATGTATAAAATAGGCGTGGTTTTTAGTTATACAAGTGTTACGTAATACATAAAAGGTTAATAACTAATATAATATATAACTAATATAAGATATTATCTTATACATACGTTATTGTAAATAATCACTTTTCATAACATGGAATGATGACTTGGCTGCTAGCACTGATTGAATTAATTCTGATATCCGTAACACAAGTGCTCAAGCTACTTCGGAGTCAGATCAATGTATGTGATGTAGTTTGATATATACGTATATCAGTACAGGCGAACAGCCTATTTTGAGACTAGCCATATATCCTTATCATTTGAATGATATTATATCTTATAGTAGCCCTTTTTAAACTAACATAACTTATGCACAGGTATATCAATGAGACATTGTGGCAGCTTATTAGAAATGTTAATACTTAGACCAATAAAAGAATTACTACTCCTATGGAGTTTATAACTTGGAACGAATTTTTATATAGAAGATATAACGAAGTTTTCATAGGATGAAATTATTATTGAAGGACTAGCAACCGTCGGAAACTTTTTACGCGTGGAGATCTTTCTACCAATACCAATTTCACCCCTTTAGGGGTAGAATTTCCAAAAGCAGTCCAATATTTTGGACTGTGCGTCATTCAACTTTCGTTTATACGTACATATAATACAATGTTTCTTCAATTGCAGATTTTAAGTTCATTAAGTCACTCAGAGGGAATCAGCTGTTACTCATCGCTGGCTACACTTACTACGAAGACGGGAGACGGTCCCACCTAGCGCCTGTCTCCAAGAGAAGGTTTAGATGCTCCACTCATCAGGGAAGGAAGCTGTGCAAGGCCAGGATCCTCATGGTTGATAACCAGATAGTGTTTGCAAATTTAGACCACAATCATCCACCTGTTAGTGCGGGGAATTTTAGACCAGGTTTTTAGTTAGGTATTAAATTAATTAATTACTAATGTAATCATCCTAATTAAATATACGTAAAGCAAAATAGATTTATTTATTAACATCAAAATGTGTCTTTATGATATTGTAATAGATTGTTTAATTTAAGTTTAAGACATCGCAAATACTCTTTTTAATACATTTTATAATATTATTTCCAAGTGGTTTCTTTATTTTCACGATGTGACAAAAATACGTAATTATTAAAAAATATTAAAAAAATTCTTAAAAAAATTTATCAATTTTATTTTTAGCAAACCTGCAAATTTTATTTGTGAATTGGTCTTTAAATGTAGTTGTTCAATTTTGAATATGATAAAAAAATCTCAATCATATTCTTTTTAAAAACACTAGATTCCCATTAGAGTCCCGTGTTGGTCTGGGACGTAAAAAAAATGTGCCAACTGTGGTTCTTGCCTAGCATGTCGTAAAAAGTGACTAATGGTGTGTCGGGTTTTGGGTGTGTGATTGTGTAGGCGACTAGCTAGCCACTTGTCACTACTTTTTCACAATTTTTCATCTAACCTTCGGGGATTATAGGCGTGATATTATGTATGTACAATTCAATGTTTCTCCAATTGCAGGTTTTCAGTTCATCAAGTCACTCCGAGGGACTCAGCTGTTACTCATAGCTGGCTACACGTACTACGAAGACGGGAGAAAGTCCAAGTCGGCGCCTATCTCCAAGAGAAGGTTTAGATGCTCTACTCATCAGGGAAGGAAGCTGTGCAAGGCCAGGGTCCTTATGGTTGAGAACCAGATAGTATTTGCGAACCTAGACCACAATCATCCGCCTGTTTGTGCCGGACATTTCAGACGAGGTTTTTACTGATGTCGTTTCACCGTAAAGATTTTTTATACGGGTGGGATTGACATATTTTACTTTTTTAGGTATCATGATATAAAGATCATATGATCATAAGAATAATGTGAACTAAATTTGAAATTAAAAACTAAATTTTCTTTGCTAAAGCCCTGTTTGGGTCGTGTATTTGGCATGGCTGATGTAATTTTGTAGTGTTGACTTAATATAATGATTTCAGATCAATTAAGAATGTAAGATATCTAATAATACATTTTATAAAAAAATAATGTGTCTTGCATTAATTTGTGTTATGCTCTCAACAGCCCTAATACATTTTGTCTGACATATACTGTATTAACCAGCGCTTGCAATTTGTGTTTCTGAAGAATTTAAGAAAAAAAATTCCTATAACCCTTCTTCCTTTTCCATATAACATAATAAGCGTATATTATTACAAGTAAGTATTTGGTGAAAAATTTGACGTAAAATGACATACAGATGTTTAACTGTGTCAACTTATGTAGAAGAAAAAGTATAACATGTATTGATCTGATTCTGAAGTAATTGCATAACAAAAACAACGAAGTTACCAAAGGACCAAATCCGAGAAATACCAGTGTCATCAACTATTTGTTTCGGGACAAAAATCTAACACTGAACCATTGCATGGACCAGTCAAACGCACATCTCTTCAAACTTCACTTCAAATTCCTTATGCTCATTTCAGATGAGATCCAGTACATATACTCACAGCGTGGTACGTTGTTGCTCTGCTACCAGGGTTACACCTACCACTTGAAACAGTTCAACGAAGTCAAAAAGGTATGGAGGTGCACACAACACTGCTCCCTGCAATGCCGAGCTATCTTGACCACGGTTCAGGACCAGGTCTGCAAGATGAACCACGATCACAACCATCCGACGAATTTGGAGCAACGGCTGGGGAAGTGGGAGGAAACTTAAACTGGATTCTGTGAGGATTATGCTGGTGTTAGTTTTATGTTGATTCGAGACTCGAAAAATGATGTAAAGAATAATTAATGTAACGTAGGTCATTATAAAATTGCTTTAATGAAGAATTAATCCATCTTCATAAATAATATAATCGCTAATATAATTTTCATGGATGTAAGTTAATCGAAACTGTAAGATTATAGGGATGTTGACTTGCCAGTCAATTGAGTTACTTTTTAAAAGCTGTCAAAACGCAATCACTTCATATATTTTGTTTCAGCTTATCGGTTTATGACGTCACTACTTTGTTAGTCAACTGACTAAATTAGGTAGTTTTTGTAAGATTGAAATTATAAACTCAATATAATTCATAAGGTTTTACAACATACCACGATATCTTGTTTTACGAAATTGATATTTTAAATTGAAATATAAATGGTGTCAACATCCCAATTAGGAATAATTTACTTAATTACGAGTTACATATAACTCTCTGCATGTGTATTAATCGTTTTTATTACGTTAGCCTATTGTCTTGTATAGGGATAAAATATAGTTTAAAAATATGAAGATAAGGTTTGACTATCGATTAATGAGGATACTAATAGATTTGATAAAATATATATTACTACTTACATTTTTATAATATAATATTGTGTAAAATAGTATAATGACATTTATATAAACTAACTAAACTTCACGCCACTTCACATTGATATGATTTCACGAATAACATGGGTGTACGCAGCTTTTGGTCCGGGGGGGGACAAAACATTTTTTTTTGTCCAGGGGGGGACAATAATATTATTGATAGGTTCTTATCATCCCCCTTCTTATGATGAATAACCAAGGTGCTCAAAAGCAATATATATGTGAAGTAAAATGCCTGCCTAATTAAATATATCTAAAGCAAAATAGATTTATTAATCAACATCAAAATGTACCTCTTTAATATTGTTATATATTGTTTAATTATATGACATCGCAAATACTCTTTCTAATACATTTTATTAAATTATTTCCAAGTGGTTGCTTTATTTTCTCGGTGTGCTAAAAAACGTTATTATTAAAAATTATGAAACACGATTTTAATCAATTTTATTTTTTTATAAACATGCAATCTTTATTTGTAAATGGGTCTTTAGATGTAGTTTTTCAATTCTGAATAAAAAAAAAATATATTTCTATTATTAATGTTAAAAAATTATTATTATTTCTATAAATATTAGATTCTTAGATTCTTGAGTTGAGAATTAATCATGAAAAATGTTGAAATTGAACTTTATCTGTGTTTCTTATCAAACAAAAAACTAGTTATGTATTGTTTAGGACGTTCTGAACTAACGATTAAATTCAGAACAGCACAATAGTAATGTCATAATTTATTTTAAGCAACTGTAAACGTAATCTTTGAGAGAGAATACATTAAGAGACATTCTATGACCTAATGTGGCAAAGGTACTAATAGGGATGATGAATGCATTAAAAAACTATAATTCTATTTTAGTCCGTCAGGTAAATTATACAAATATACTAGACACATATTTTTCTCTTTTTCAAATTAACAAAAAATCACAAAGATAAAGAGCAACAAAGTTTTGGAGGGCATGCGACGTCACTATTTAGTACAAAAATTACGAAAGCTTGACGTCACGCGCAACTTGAATGTTTATTCGTCAATCTTTTTTTGACAAATGAATAAAAAAATACGTGTTCAATATTGTTTTTATAATTTATCGGACTGACTAAACAACATTTTTGGTCAGATTGCCTATTGTCCTGTTAGTACAGGGCTAATGAATGCAGAAGAAGAAAAAGCTGAGCCTTCAGAATGTGTGTTCCAGTGATTCGTATGGTAATTTGAATTGGAGTTAGGATGTTTAAAAAAGTATTTAAGTATCTCTATATCTTATATAATATGCATAGCACAACTAAGTACTTATATTTAAGTTTGGTGCTAAGGTACTGGTGTGCGAAGAATTTATTATTATCTATTTAAAATTATTGATAATGCCCATAGGACACAAATAATGACCTAGTAAGTTGTATATTGTTTCACATTCCAGATGACCTTGAATTCGTTCGATCGAAGCGCGGGACGATGCTCCTCAGTTACCAAGGGTACACCTACCACGTGAAGATGTTCACCAGCATCAAAAAGATCTGGAGGTGTTCCCAGCACTGCTCCCTCCACTGCCGGGCGACTTTGACCACGATCCAAGAGAAAGTTTGCAAAATGAACCATGGTCATAACCATCCTCCTAACTTTGAGCAGAAGCTCACGAAGTGGGTAGGGTAAAACATAGGACAAAGATATATATTTTAGCATAAATAAGATACGGTACTGGCCTCGAAGAAAAGAAAGGACTGATAAAAAAAACTGAAAAATATTTTCTAGCCGAAATCGTATAGAATCGTAAAATGTTGTGTTTTCATGTTAAAATAATACACGTTCACTTAGTCGACGTTTTGTAATGATAATTTATATGTGTATTGTTATAAAAATATAGTTAATTATAGGTATTTAATTATTTTTATATATATAATATACCTTTTTATTGTATTCAAACTACATTATAATTCAAGTTTGTTTGTTTGTATAATTAAATAAATTAAATTAAAACAGAAATAAATTATGTATGTACTAAAAGTGGTTTCGGTCAATTATACGATTAGGTGTATAATAATATGCTTTTGTGATATTTTATGTGTGTATTCCTTTGTATTTGTTGGCATTTAATATAATATCTTATGCCCTTAATTTGCATTTCAATTCTACCAAAAGAAATAAGATGCACACAATAGTATCAAGCTCTACTTAACTAAATAAATAAATGAGAGTATCTACCTACCTACCAAATCCAGAGGTAAATAGATTGGCCATGCCATTCCAAGTGACCGAAAAAATATGATTGACTTTTGTTGAAGTAAATAAAAAAAAAATGGTAAAACGCAGCCTTACTTTTTAGGGCTTTGGCTAAGCAGAGATGATATTATTTAAAGCCTATATCATCTACATATGTGTCTATATTTCAAAATGATGTAGCATAGAATAATAAAAACTTGAGATCATTATAATTTTGCTTAAATATATTATCATATTCGGTTGTGTGGTGAAAGTTTGTTTTATCTGGCAGAAATAATTCTCACAAACAAATTTTTTATATAACTAAACAACTTCTCTTCTACAAAACAAAACCTACCTTATAGTAATTAACTAACTAAACTTTACGTCACTTCCCTAGCGGGGTAGGCAGAGAACCGAACACCATACCGACCGTGCCTACTTTAAAGTTACCAATTTATGGTCATATTTCAGGTGCAATATACGCGACGACCTGCCGGGGCGCGACCATCATCGTCCTATCTGGCTATGAGTTCGCCAAACACCGGGCTCAGGGTTCCAAGATCCGCTGGTACTGTAGAACGCACTACAACAAGGGCTGCTCAGCCGTCATCTTCACGTTTGACAACGAGATCATCAGAGTCAACAATGAGCATAGCCACCCGCCCAATCAGAAGGCAACGTTTTTTTAGTTCTTTGAAAATGGCTGTTTTTTTAATACGAGTAGGCTAGTTTACAAAAAAAAAAATTATAGGCCATTATTGAGATTACAAAAAAATACTGCTTAGGTTTTTTTTCTTTTATTCAGCAAATCAAAAATGATGAAGATACAGCACGTTAAAGTACCGCGTGACGTCACTTGGTGCGTAAAATTTTACCGTCCAAGTGACGTAAAGCGCCCCATCTCAGATCTTTGAAGCGCTGTGTCTATAATTTGTCAAGTAATTAAAGCAAAAAAAAATACGTTTTCCATATTTTTTGATAATCAAACTTATGGAATATTAAAAAAAAATTAAGGATACTAGCCTATTCCGATCTGATGCTTTTGTCTGTATAGATTTTCAATCAGACACATGCGAAAATTAATTCATAATTATTAGATAGTTCCGTCTTATATATCCCTTTAAATGTTATATGCTTGTTACAGTCGGGAACTCCATGTGATAACATTAATAAGTTAAATTAATTTAGAATATATAGTATTAGGTAATTTGTATGGTTCAAATGTAGCATAGTGTAAATATGTAAATTATACGTATATGTACACGTATATGAAAAATAGAGTTTAGCTTGAAAAATCTTCCTTTTTTGTTTTCCGAATTGTCTCCCTTTATTTTCTTATTTTTAGTTTTATATACTTTTTAGTGACACTATTATTTCTTTCTTATCACATGCAAATCTCTTACCTTCTTAGATTTAAAATTACAATTAGACAATAAGACTGAGAAGACTCATTTGCATTGTTTCTAGTTCTAAGGACATAACAGACGTTTTTACATTACTTAAAATCAGTTAACGCGTGAGTAATGCTTGAATCAAAACATATTTTTCAAAATTTGTAGAACACGTCTAATACATGCTAATTACTTTAGAATTAAAAATATGCCCGTACTTAATCTACATATGTATAAGTGAATATGTTAACAATAATATATATATACCATATATGGATGTTTGTATATTGTATATACAATTTTGTTTTATCAAATGTACAGGTTCCGTTTATGTTTGTAAAACTTTCACTTTCGTTACAATACAGACTTATATACAATAATTTAAATTTATTAAAATATTAAAAGAAACAATTTTAATTTTAATTACATCTAACATTTAAAAATAATCAATTGTTATAATCAAGAAATTAATACATAGCTGGTTTTTTTCAATCTAAAAATTATAAAGATTATGATATGATTGAAATTAATTCCTGTTGATTTTATTTTTAAATAACTTTGGCAACTAAAACCAAAATTTAATTAATTTACAAGGCCATTTGATAAGAGGTTTGATTTTTTTATTTAGAAGTATTATTTTTTTTAGCTTTCCTCGATAATGGGCTATCCAACACAGAAATATTTTTTTCAATCGGGCCAGTAGTTCCTAAGATTAGCGCGTTCAAGTAAACAAACAAACTTTTCAGCTTTATAATATTAGTATAGTATAAAAATCTCTAATAATACTCGAAAGTTTAATGGTTAAAACAGATTTGTCTATTTACATATTTATACTATTATTATCTTCCCTATTTCTTATTCCAGGGTCTCTAAATTCAAGCCTTTATTTCCCCTACATCGAACCTGAGTCCCGAGTCATTCTGATGGACGGTTACAAGTATACTAAGCACAGAGCGAGAGGTCAAACAGTCCGGTGGCACTGCAACAAACAGAAGAACAAATGTAGAGCAACTATATACACCTGTGACGATCGCATCATCAGACACATGCGCGCCCACAACCATCCGCCTGTGGAAGATGTTAGCTTTTCAAACGTTAGGTACAGTTAATACTAGCTAGTATACCAGTGACGTATTTAAAATATATTACAGAAAAAAGTTTGTTTTATTCCGAGGAGGTGATTTTTTTTTAAATCGCGACTTCTTATTCTAAAGTTGTTTTTTTTTCTAAAATGAAATAAAATTTAAATGTTTTTACTCGTAATAAGCCGGTGTTGTACCAGCAAAAGTCCCGTCAATATTGTTAAGCCGTTTCGGAGATAAGTTGGAGTAAAAAATTTAAACGAAAAGACAGATAAAGACTTTAAAATAGTTTTTGTTATAATAAATTTAAACTGTTATTTTGACAATACATACACACTTTATTGTAATAAAAATGTTGTAAATTATTAAAAGAGGCTGTTAATCATTAATAAAATAAATTAATAACTTTTGTTTTTTTGGTGATATTATTCATTATTTTAAAACTGGAATGTATATAATTAAATATAGCCAGAAATATGATATTTTGGTGTGGTTATGTATCTGTCATATCTCTATTCTATGTACCTATACTAATCGTGGTAATACATATATTTAATTTGACTTATCGACACACATTCGATAAAAATGTGGGTAAGTAAATTGTTTTTCTACATTACAAATAGGAAACACTCAAGCCAAGTACACAAAATATGGGAAGTACCTTCAGTGTCATCATATTCTCTTTACACAACTTGGGCACGACTGACACACCTGAATCCATTGTGTGTGTGTGTGTGTAAGATTGGTCGCTTAACCTAATAGCCGGACAAACCAGGTGTTTAACCGAACATTTCGATAAAAAGGCCGGACACCAGATATTACTGACGGACTGCGGGAGCAACCGACAGTCGACGCTCCTGCGCTGGACTACGCTCGGCGGTGGCTCGTTTGCGAAATGTAAAAAGCCTAACAAAATCAGGACAAGCTGGACACCGTTTATTTTGGCCGGACACGCAATCAAAAAGCCTATGTCCGGCTTTATCCGGACGTCTGGTAACGCTGTGTATGTGCTTATGCGATTAACATTAGCAAAAATATTATTCTCTTGAGTAAACGTCTCTGTTTTAATTAAAGCATGGTAGTGTATCTAACTTAAGTAAAACTGACTTATTAAAACCAACTATTGCCTTCACAGGTCTGTACATGAGAAATCCAAAACACCACTTTTACGACCAAAAAGTGGGGCAGTATAGTTTTTCATGCCCGAAGAAGATGATTCTCCTGGACGGCTATAAATTCATCAGACATCGTGTGAACGGACCCAGGGTCAGATGGCAGTGCAGTCGGCAGTCTTACAAGTGCAGGGCGGCTTTGCATACTTACGATGACCAGATTATACGGTACAAGGACGGTCATAACCATCCCCCTACGGAGAGGAATATATCTGGTCTGTCTTGGGTACAATACTGAATTTATTGATGCTCAAGAGTATAATAATATCTTCTTAAAGAATTTCGGTTACGGCAGCCTATGTCAGCGAACATTAGTCTACTACGAGATACTATAGTGCATAAGTGTTTGCGCAAACACAGGTCCACTCTGTATTAGTAAGATGGCAATCTCAGATTACAGAATAAAAGGCCTCTAATCTGAGATGGCAATAAAATGAATGGGAGATGTCAGCCGCAAGGCTGACGGCTCAATGCTAAACTGAACTAGAAAAAACCATGATCTAATTTGTCTGGTTTTTGATGTCTAGGAAAATGAGGCATACATACTTGACATCACGTCCGTAATCTCTGACGGGGTAGGCAGGGCGCAATAAGCTTAAAGGGGCAGTAGGTATGGACTGGCCCGTTGGTCAAGTGGTCAGAGACCCTGGCCACGAAGCCAAGGGTCGCGGGTTCGAATCCCGCTAGGGGCAAATGTTTTGTGTGATAAACATGGACTTTGTACTCGAGTCATGGATGTTTATAAACGTATTTAAGTATGTCTATCCGTTCGCCTAGTATCCATAGCACAAGCACAAGCTTAGTTTGGGACTAGAGAATTGGTGTTAGTCTGGAGAATTAATAAAAAAAAATCCCCTTCAACCGCATTTAGACAAATGAGTAACTATGATCTAATTTGGCTGGTTCCACTTAGGATCTCCGTAGAGACTTAGGTTAGAACTTTGCCTGTCAATACAGGATCATGATTCTAACTTGGAATGGGGTATAATAATAAAAGGAAAGGAGTAGAAGTAGTTAGTAGAAATTATAGATAAACTCTTTTAAAAAATATGCCATTATTTCCTATGTTCCTAATTACGAGTAAGTTAATTAGATAATTATATTAAATTAATCGTGTGTATGTCGTGTTGTATGATTCTGCATCTTTTAAATGTAAACGCTTCTAGTCTTATCCTTATTTATGCATAAAAGTTTTTGACAATCGCCATATATGTACCTACTTTAGTAATAAGAAAGAGCTATATTTTATCCTAAGAAGTATACAATTTTAAACTTTCACGTTACACAAACTGAACGAAACCCGATATGCATAATATTATTATTGGATAGTCCGGTACATCGAGTGGTCAGAGACCCAGACCATGACACTAAACCTCGCGGGTTCGAATTCCGCTAGGGGGAAATGTTTTGTGTGATGAACATGGATATTTGTACTCGAGTCATGGATTTTTATAAACGTATATAAGTTTGTCTGTTACCTAGTATCCACAGCACAAGCTACGAACTTAGTTAAGAACTAAGGAATTGGTGTGTAATTCTATAATCAATAATAAATTCTCCAGACTGACACACCGATTCTCTAGTTCCAAACTAAGCATGTATGACTGGCTTGATGGCGCATTCGGTAGTGACCCTTCCCCATGCGCCAAGAGTTGTGGGTTCGATCCCCACCCAGGACAAACATTCGTATGATGAATACTTGTGTTTGTTCTGTGTCTGGGTGTTAATATCCAATATTTAAGTATATATTTGTAATACCACTGTTGATTCTGATATCCGTAACACAAGTGCTTAAGCTACTTACCTCGGAGTCAGATCAATGTATGTGATGTAGTCTGATATTTATTTATTTATGTATACTTGTCTTTGGATACTAGATGAACGGATATACATACTTATATATGTACGTTAATAATTCAGCGGAATATATTTACCTATTTACCTATTTACATTAAGTTAGTGCTATTTTAAATATGTCTAGTCTTAAAGGTTAGTGTTCTTCAAAAAACATTTATTATGCATTTATACGAGTAGTTATTACAATTTTACTAACGTCTGATTTAATACAAAATAGAAAACCTACTACTGTGTTTGATTTTAATTATAACATTTTACGCTCAATTTTATTAAAGAGTTCTGGAAGCCCGATGACAGTAAATTAATTGATATATGATAGATATTAATTAATCTCATTTATAAGTACACTAGCTGTGTCTGCGATTTCACCCGCGTTTTTGGTTAATTTCATATAGCCTCGATAAATGAACTATACGACAAATAATGTGTTTTTCAATTCGGACCAGTAGGTTCTGAGATTAGCGCTTTCAAGCTAACAAACAAGATTTAAAATTAGTATAAGTTAATAATACGTAAGTAACTAAACCATTACAGGTTGTAGGTCCTATTTGTATAAGTTATTTACCGACTTTTTATATTTAATAAAAATGACTTATTTGAAACTGAATTTATTTACACGTGTTCTGACTCCATAATTAGAGGTGAGCGGACTGACTATCGGGTCCTGAGCGCGACGCCATGTGTCAAACTGATTCTTCTGATCGCGCGTTATCATATTGTTGCATTGCTATTGCGACAGCTTGACCCTACAACCATTATGGCATAAACTTCAAATTGAAGAAGGTATTTCACCATAAATGTCATCAGATGGTCAACAACAGTATATTCATGAACAATTTTTTCTTAGTGGTAACGAAACGGTGACAACAAAGTACCGTTAGTAGGTCCGTTGGTCGAGTGGTTAGAGACCTTGACCACGAAACCAAGGGTCGCGGGTTCGAATTCCGCTAGAGGCAAATGTTTCGTGTGATGAATATGGACATTTGTACTCGAGTCATGGATGTTTATAAACGTATTTAAGTATGTCTATCCGTTCACCTAGTATCCGTAGCACGAGTATAAGTTTGGAACTAGGGAATTGGCGTGTCAGTCTGGAGAATTTATTTATTATTTTTATGAAACATCTTGTTTCAGGTGGCGTTTTTCCGATACTCCCAAACTGCATCGGTGACACAAAGATGATTTGCATCAACGGATATACATACGCGTATCATAGACAGGGCGGTGGAGGCAAAATTCGTTGGCGATGCAGAAGAGAGGGCAGCTTGAAATGTCCCGCTGTTGTTTTCTCGTTTGGGAGTCACATCATAAGGTGTGCAGATAGACACACACATCCGAAAAAATGCGAACATGGTCCCAGTTATAATTGCAAGCGTGTCAAATTACCCGTATACAGTTAAAAATGACAGGTCTTAATTGTTTCTATTAAATAGAAAACATTGTGCCTATTGATGAGTTGTTTAATTTTTCCAATCATTTGTGAAAACAATGACTTCTTTACTCCTTTCTTGTGTAGTTCCAATTTAATCATGATCCAAAATTTTTTGGATTGAAAGCGAGAAAATCGACATAATGGATCTTACTTATACATTTCTAATTTATAGTGGACGGATGTATGGACGCTGTATGGATTACTGTATACTACAGGACAGACCCAGGCAACACACACACAGAAATATGAGGAGATAAACGAATAAATAATAAATAAATAAATTCTCCAGACTGACACACCAATTCCCTAGCTCCAAACAAAGTTTATGCTTGTACTATGGATACTAGGTAAACGGATAAACATACTTAAATACGTTTATAAACATCCATGACTCGACTACAAATGTCCATGTTCATCACACGAAACATTTTCCCCTAGCGGGATTCGAACCCGCGACCCTTGGTTTCGTGGCCAGGGTCTCTAACCAGTCGACCAACGGGCCAGTTAAATGTATTATACTCTACTTGATATCCTTGTTGCAGATTCGAAACCTTTTTTTCCGGCTTTTATCCGTATTGGTAAGGTAATAAGTGTCAACGGGTATACTTTCTCGCGCCATAGAGAGACAGGTGGTAAGATGCGTTGGCGGTGTAGTAAAAACAAGAAGAATAAATGTCCAGCCTGCCTGTACACTGTTGATAACCAGATCGTGTTATCCAAATATGAACATACACATCCTAAATATTATTGCACGTAAACGTCCAAATTTAGAATGTTGACCCGTTATTTTTATTAAAAAAAACGGGTCAACATTCTAAATTTTAACGAAGCGTTTTTTTTATAAACGGTTCCTATGTTGATCAGGGACTTGAAAAGAATGTGCTCTGTGTTCCTTGTCTAGCATGTCGCAAAAGACGACTTATAATATAGCGGGTTTTGAGTTTGCGACTGTGTAGGCGCCGAGGTAGCCACTTGTCACTACTTTTTCTCAATTGTCCATCTAACCCAGCCTTAATTTATTTTTGGATGATTGTGGTTAAGGGGTCTAACTACTCCTTTGACTCTGCCTACCCCTTCGGGGATTACGGGTGTTGTGAAATGTGTGCATGAAATGTACGCATGTTTATAACGGGTTTCTACAACAGTTGTCTGTATGAATAAAACGTTATAAATATAACTGATTTTTCATTTTAAAATGCGTTATAGGATAATTAGATTAGTTTATGGTTACAGGAAATTTAAAAATGGAACGGGTGAATATTTTGACCCTCACATTTTTTTATTAGTATTCGATATTCTTACAAATTATTTTGTGTTACTTGATCAATTGTTAACTTTTAATAGATATGCCGCAAACATAAGATGGATTTTATTGTCCTATAAAATATTTAACATTCCTTTATTGCATTAAGATGAAATTTCAAATTTAAAGAAGAAGGTGAAATCTAAATATTCGGATTATTATTTTTAATGGTACATCTCTATTCCAAAATTAGAAATATAGATAACGTTGTTATTTTATTACTATAAAAGAAAATGAATGTTATTTCTAGCATAAAAAAAAACGGTTAAATGTAGTATGTTAGAAGAAAAAAACTTTGTGTAACTAAACTTCATAGGAATTCGATGCTAAATTGCACTGCTTCTGCGAGCAGTATATGTAATATTCAAAAAGTTGTACGTATTTTTTATACTTTTTCTAATTTAAAAATGTCCATTAAAGCACAAATTATATTGCAATTATTTATCTTTTACAGGAGCAGTGTACAAAGTATCGAACCGCGGTGGAGTGGTGCTATGTCTCGATGGGTTCAGGTTCAGCAGACATAGATCCAACGGGTTCAAGACCCGGTGGTACTGCGCCACCCACCACCACAGAGGATGTACGGCAGTCATCTTCACTATTGACACTAACCAGATTATTAAGTGCAAAAATGTTCACAACCATCCACCCACGGAGTACGATTTTTAGGACGTACTGTAATAATTACATACAAACTAACACGCCTGTAGTCTCCGAAGGGGTGAGGCTAGATCACACTACGTCACATACATCACATACATTGATCTCACTCCGAGGTAAGTAGCTTAAGCACTTGTGTTATGGATATCAGAACCAACAGTGGTACTACAAATACATAGGTACTTAAATATTGGATATTAACACCCAGACACAGAACAAACACACGTATTCATCACAAGTCATGAATGTTTGTCCTGGATGGGGATCGAACCCATAACTCTTGGCGCATGGGGCAGGGTCACTACTGAATGTACCATCGAGCCAGTCGTATTGATCTATATAGGTAGATAGGGAGGTCCACGTAGCAAAAATATTCTTTAACCATCTTTAACCAAAAATGGTAAACTAATCGCCTACAAAAGTCCAATATGAAAAATTTTGTCTTTTTAGAACTGTAGTGAGATTTTCATGAAACATGAAACTTGCTTATACGAACGTAGACACTGAGTTACTAAAGAAAAGGGGAAATGGGGACTACTACTATTCAATTCGATTCTAAATCAAATTCCCGTGCCGTATACCCAGGGCGGGATTAGCCTTTAGGCAGAGTAGGCAACTGCCTAGGGCCCCTGATCCGATATAGGGCCAGCGGCTCGAGAAAAAATGCTTTGTTAGAGGAATAAATACATTCATACGTAATAATAATGTCCTCCTAACCGATTTCGGGCACGGCGGTCAATCTTAACGAGGATTAGCTAACGGTGTAGGATATATAATAGTGCATAAGTGTGTGCGCAAACACAGATGCACTCTCTGTTCCTTCACTCTCATAGTCCGGTGAGACGAATTCGACATGACCGGTGAGAGGTCAGACGCAGGACCAACGGCTTAACGTGTTTTCTTATACATACATATTGTTATGTATGTATGTATAGGAATTATCCATCCCATCGGGGATTATCCCCGCAGGGGTAGGCAGAATCAAAGGGGCAGTAGGCCCCTTTAACCACAATCAGCCATGAAGCGTTTGTCTAGGAGCCCCAATATGGTTAATCTTGCGTATACCGACTTGCTTTCCATCTGCAGGTAGGAGTAGTAGTATCTATCCTGGTTACTATAACTAACTACTGTTCACACGCCTTTGATGCAGTGGGTAAAGACCCCATTATTATACTAAAGAGCTTGATTTATCGTCTTAAGTATTAACGTTGTCGATAGGGTTGCCAACTATACTGTTTTAAACAGTATTATACTGTTTTTCACTAAATTATACTTTTTACTGTTGAACAAAAATAAAGTATACAAAATACTGTTTTCAGCTAAAAGCTAAGTGCTATACTGAGAAGTTTTTAAAAAAGATTGTAAATTAGTAAGTTGTGCGAGAAGCTCTAAAAAATATGCATTTAAAACAATAAATAAATAAAATACTGTTATGCAATTTTTATACAATACTGTTTAATATTCTTCATAGACCTGAATATACTTTATTTCTTGTAAAAAAAAGTTGGCAACCCTAGTCGTAGATCGCACCGCTACAAAAAGTAAAAAAAAAATTGAAAATATGGCACATTTCTGCAAGCGGCCGCTATGAATTACATAAATTGTGATTTAATTAAGTTTGTTATTTTGTCTCGTTGCATTCCAACTGACAAAATAACTGGGTTACTTGAAATTTGTGTTTTGGTACATTTCTGTTTTGAAATATGTACTTGTTAGTTTTGTACATAGTGTACATTCGTTTAACGAAGCAATATTGTGATAATAAATTATGATTAGACATGTTGATTGTTACTGACACATTATAATTACACGCTAGATGTAGAATAAAGATTATTATTTATTTTTAAATTGACTTATATTCATTATACGTTATGGACTTGAACTATTTGAACTTTTATTTTATCCAATATTTTAAGAAATTCAGCGAATCTTTTAAATACATCGTAATTATTAACAACATATAGGTATGTTTTATAATAATTATGTATAAATTTGAGATTTTAGACAGCGGGAAAGCGTTTAACTATATCTGGAAATAACACCATCGAGACTAAACGCGTACTGTAGCTAATTTGCATATCGTGATTTTCCCGGCAGTGTCATTTCCAATAACATCATTGTTCTCGCATATTGACAATTAATTTATATTTTTTTATATATAAATTTTTTATATATAAAAAAATGGGTATGATGCTTAATACTGCAAGATATCGGTTAAACAAATAACATTTTGTTTTTCCCTCTAACATTCGTAAACGTTTCTCTACAAACGTATATTCTGTATTAATGCGGTACTATTAATTGTTAAGTTCAAATTGTTCATAACACTCTTGTCCACAGTGCCCATCTTCAGCCGGTCGAGTCGAGGGAACATCATCATGATGCTGGACGGCTACAAGTTCTCAGTGCACCGGAGTACCTCCTCCAAGACCAGGTGGTACTGCGCCACCCACCACAGCCGAGGGTGCTTAGCCCACGTCTACACGATGCACCATGGCGCTGAAGTCCTTAAACTTCAGAATGTGCATAATCATCCTAAGCCTGGTTTCTGGTACAGTAGGGCACCAGTCATGTGGAAGTTGAATCATTATTGACGCTGACGATCGTTTAAAATGTATTGACTTGAATCAATGATATTTTACAGAGATATGTCATACGCTTATACACATATATATGACTTCATATACGCATACGATTTCAACCAATAAAAATAATTTTCGAATCCATTGATCAACATTGACTAACAGTTTTTGATTTGTTACACAACGAAAGCAAAGCTATCTTTTGAGGTAATAAAGATAGCTAGCGACTATAAATCATGAGTAATTAAGAGAGAATAAAAGATATGTCACAAAATATCCCAATTTCTCATTACAAGACATTATCAAGTCTTCACTTCACGCGCGTTTATGACAGATCTGCCTCTCATTTATATGTAATATCTTTGTCTACTAAACTAACATTATTCAGGCGTATGATACAGGGGGATGTACTTGTAACTTTAAATATAGCCTCCTAAATATGATATGTTACGCTATCTCTCTCTAGAAATGCTTATGGTCACCATAAATGTGTAACACGACTATTGCCACATGACCATTTGGCTCTCGTTCAAGGCCACCACTGGTCTTGGCTATATTGGGAATGTTCCTTTTGCTACATATAAATTGGATTATATAAATTAACGAACACACATAGTACATACATACATAAAAACACGCCCATAATCCCCAAAGGGGTAGGCAGAGTCAAAGGGGCAGCAGGCCCCTTTAACCACATTCAGCCAAAAACAAAACTGGGCTGGGTTAGATGGAAAATTGTGAAAAAGTAGTGACAAGCGGCTAGTTTGTCGCGTACATACACATACCCAAAACCCGATATACCATTAGTCGCCTTTTGCGACATGCTAGGCAAGAAACACAGTTGGCAAATTCTCTTTAAGTCCCAGACCAACACGGGACGAAATCTTAAATTAACACACACTTCTTTAAATCTAAATGTCACTTGTTACCGACTTGGACATTCTATTACCTGCAGTAACATGGATATTTTGTCGGGATAATAACTCAACATTCTGTGTAGGAATTCGCTAAAGCGATGAGACTCTTAATACTATACATTGATATGCCCAAATTACTTACGCATTTTCAAAGACTTGTGCAATGACGAATAGCTATATATGTATCACACTGCCATGCACCATGACATCGGCATTGGATGAAAGGCGGTAGGTATTGAACTAAATAATAAATAATATATTGGATTAAGCTAAGATACCACACATCAGATGTGGACAGAAATAACAGCTATCTTTTAATTAAGTACCTTTGTAAGAATCCTCGTATATGGACAATATGGTTTAGGGTCATCGGAATAACATGTACGGGATGGGATACTCAAGTGCCGTAGTTGAACTAAATATCTAATTACGGGACCATTACTTCAAGATTATAAATGTATTTGTCAAATGTATTCATGCAGACGAAATAATAAATTTGCAAATGGGAACCCAAAGATAAATTATGATATTGGTTTGAATAAAGTATTTGATTAAATGTATTTTTTTTTATTTATATTTATTAATATCGTCTATTTACTTTACCTATTAGTTGTATAACTAATAGTACCCCCCCGCCCCCTAAAGATTGACTAAAATTAAATAAATAAATAAATATCCAACGACATCACATACATTGATCTGACTCCGAAGTAAGTAGATTAAGCACTTGTGTTACGGATATCAGAAACAACAGTGGTATTACAAATATATATTTAAATATTGGATATTAACACCCAGGCACAGAACAAACACAAGTATTTATCGTACGAATGTTTGTCCTGGGTGAGGTTCGAACCTACAACTCTTGGCCCATGGGGCAGGGTCACTACCGAATGAGACATCGAGCTTGTCAAATACATAATTATAGTCAATCTTTAAGGACCTTTTTTCATTACTTTTACATTTTACAATTTGGTTTTATGCAGTAAAATATTATTCCAGATGGCCTTGTAAGACGGAAACCGCAAAGTGAAGAAGAAAGATTGAGAAGAAAGCGGGAAAGTGAACAAAAAAGAAGAGATAAAATAAAACAAGATAAAGCTCGTTATGAAGATATGAAGGCTAAAGCCCGAGCGAGAATGAGGAAGAAGAGAGACGAGAGGATAAGAAAAGAGAGAAGAAGACAAGCTCATGAAATAATAATAGGAAAGTAAATAGGGCTTTATACATAAAAGAGATATATATAACAAATAAATAAAGTCACAAAAAACGACGCCACTTAAACAAAGCAATATTTGTCCACAAAATAATCTTATGATATGCAATACTGTTATATATTATAGTATAGATATTTAAAATCAATATATAATATAGTTTATTGGAGTCCCAGATAAAATCTCAGAAACTATTGTTAATGCTATTATTTATAATTTTACTTATATCCACAGTAAACTAATTTATTTCGCCAAAATTGTTATTTTTATTATTTATATTTCGTATCAGTTGGCCGTATGAACTATGTTTCAATTAAAAAAGGGCGAATCTAAAAGGGTCTTTTATAGACTAAATTCTGCAGTTAAATGTACTCATTTACTTCCACGAACAAAAACTATTTAATTCGATCTTTGATTGAAATTATGCTTCTGAGTGGTGTATTGGTCTTTTTAGATATTTAACACTAGCGACCCGACCCGGCTTCGCACGGTAAGCTCAAAACAACACAAATCTGTACATATAAACATTCCTATTACGGATGAAAACCGCATCAACATCTTTTGCGTACTTTAAAAGATCTAAGCGAACAGACAGAAGCGGCGACTATGTTTTATAATGTATGTTTATTTGTTATAGTATTGACTTGCCCGTTGATCTAGTGGTCAGAGACCCTGGCCACGAAACCAAGGGTCGCGAGTTCGAATCCTAGGGAAAATGATTCGTGTGATGAACATGGACATTTGTACTCGAGTCATGGATGTTTATAAAACGTATTTAAGTATGTCTATCCATTCATATAGTATCCATAGTACAAGCATAAGCTTAGTTTGGAACTAGGGAATTGGTGTGTCAGTCTGGAAAAAAATATTTATGTAATACCAACATCCGAGTCTTGAAATTGAAACAATATGGTAAATTTATTACAGATTTCTACTACAGACCTGCACCGCGTGGTGGGTTAGAACTTTACGTGGGGGGTTACAGGTTCACAAAACATCTTACCAGAGCTGGAAACGTGCGCTGGCGGTGCGCTATGCACAAGAAAGGGTGCAAAGTCGCGGTGTACATAAGCGACAGCAACGGGGGTGAAATTAGAAAGGTCATTAATAATCACACACACCCCTACCCAGTCCGTTTCCCTTTTTAAGCTTAAGGTCAATGTCCTAGCGTTTGATGATCATAGTACAACGCCATCTATCAATAGATGGCCTTATAGCATTATTGGAAATTATTTTAAAATAGACTCGGTTGAAAGAAACATGTTACAATAATTGTATTTTAATAAATATTAAGTTTAATAAAATGTTTAATATTTATTTTTATTTTACGTATAGTTTTTTTACAGAATTGCGCCCTTGAGTATCTATGCGTTTGATTCAAAATGTATTAATAACATAAAGAAATACGTTTTAGTTTGCTTTTGGATGATGATAGTTCGTATAATTTTATTATATTATCTGGTTATTGAGAATTGAAAAGTACTAAGTAAGTTATACTAAAGAAGCAGGAAGCATCGAATAAATTATTAAAAATTAATTACATCTTTATTACGCTGCATAGAAAGTGAGTTGCATCTCATGAAGCTAGTACGACTGGACTAATATAGCTCTGAGGGCATATAAAGTTCTATATTTAATTAATACATAAGAAAAAAAATATTGTTGCCTTCCCATTTTGATTAACCGTATATTGAAAAAAGGCTAGAAAGGTCCCAAGTGAAAAGTTACAAAATATACTGGTAGTTAGGAATTAAAATATATATACTATTATAGATATAGATCATTTATACTCTTTGGTCCAGACAGTAACTTAAATTTTAATTTTAGGTTTACCAGTAAATTTCATAGAAACTCCCAGAGGCGGGGTCCTGCTCATGATCAACAACTACACCTTCTCCAAATGGACGAAGACCAGCAAAGTTTGGACTTGTTCAAAGAAGATTTCGAGTCAATGCGAAGCTAAAGTCAAAGTGGACGGAGATATGGTCCTGCCTATCAGTCTTCTTCATAACCATGAACCTCCTAAGTACCATGTAACTAAAGATGGCAAGCATATTAAGGTTTGATATACATCAAATGATACCTCAGCTGTGAAATTCGGCGTTGCTCAAAAAGTATTTGGAGGTTTCCACTGGCGGACTAATCTCTTCAGAGGACCGGGCGTCAAAACTTAGTAAAACCCCTGGAACAGCCTACCCATATTTTATAGATTTCCTGAAGAGAGAATACTACGGAGGAGTTTGGAGACCATTCAGGACCATCTGGTCCTTTGTAACGGAGACTAGAGGGTCTACCCGGGATAGGCTCTCCATTCCGCCCCATGTTATTCTGCCACTGGAAACTCAACTGGTGGCAATAGATAGGAATTTTGGTGATAGTAAATAAATATGGCGTGGTTAAAATGTATTTGTATAATCTGACATGGGGCTCAATGAATATTTATGTAATACCACAGTGTGGCTTTCATTATTAACTTTTTATTCTATCTACTTTTATTATACTTATAAATAACCTATAAATAACTCATCTATTAAACATATCGATTTTAAATCATGTTTGGTTTTTTATTTAGCTAACCCGAATTTGAGATCATTTATTACATTTTAGGATTTATGACTGGTAACTTGTTAATATAGTTAGAGTATACCTATATAAATTTAAATCATGTGCCATCTATTATGAATGTAGCCTTTTTTAAATAAAATGTGTAATAAGTAAATGGTAAGTTTCTTGTTTATGCTGCGTTTCTTTCGTATTATAATGACAGCAATGGTGTTTATACCAGAAATTTTTAAATATGTATTTCTTTGATCCATACTGTTAAAGGGTGTAATGGGCCAGGTATTTTGACGCGTGATCACACTTCTGAAGCTTTGGAATCGATGGATAGTGTTTTTTTATGGGTTTAGTAGTTCTAAAGCTCCACCAAGACCTAAAAAGTAACAGTATTTCTTCTGAATTCTTGAAATGAAACGGTTTGTTTTATTTATTTAAAGGTATACTTTTATGGAAAACTATTTTCTCGCCCCATTTTTTTTTAAGATATAAAGAAGAAAGAAACGTTTATTGGTTATACTTACAATGACGAAAAGAAAACAAACAATATACAATAGAAAAAGAAAAATTAAAAAGATTGAATTAAAATTAAATGAAAGAAACAGTATGTGGTGCCAACTAGGTCCTAACCTCAGCATTATGCTGCTGCGGCATTGGGTTAGCACCGCAGAAGCGCTGGTATTCTGGCGGGACCTAATGTTGGAGTGGTAAACCAGCGGCCATATTTAATACAAAGCAAAACTATATATAAATTTACGATATACACTTACGGTACATTTACAAAGAAAAACATACATACAGATTAATACATAGTAACTAAATAATAAAAGCTAAAAACATATAATAACATTAAATAAAATAATAAAATAAAAAGACAAATAGATAAAACATATTTTAAATTTCCAGGACCTATCTTCAGAAGGACACATCGCGGAGGCACAGTCATGTTTCTAGGAGGCTACAAGTTCACCAAACAGTACCACAAAGCATTCAAGACGAGGTGGCAATGTGGATCTCACAACAGTGGCTGTAACGCAGCTGTGTATACTATAGATGGAAACGAGATTGTTAAATGTAAAAACGTTCACAATCACCCTAAAGTGTTTGATCCGCAATTATTGACGGATGTTTCTTCTAAAATGATTTCTTAAAGAAAACTGATATACAGATGTGAATCCTTTTAAGTGGGTAGGCTGATTTAGACATTAGAATATCTGATGCCCTAATAAAATGATATTCTGATACGTAAATGTATTGGCGTATGATTAATATTGCTGACAATTTTAAATCTGAGCGTCGTATCCAATGCATGCAGAAATGTATTATGAAATATAATATTTTTTTTAACCTTTTTGTTTATATTTGTAGTTGCATTAAAACCAAATCCATGTACATTGCACTAGGAGACATTAAAGTGATATAAAAATTTCCCTATGTCTCTTTTAAAAATTTTTGAAACTATACGAATTTGAATACATATTTACCATATAAAGGAGTTAATCCATTGTATGTTTGATTCTTTCTTTTCTTATTAATTTACCATACCATACCTGTGAAATTAGTGTAATCATGACTGTAAGTGGCATACAGTTAAATTACCTATTAACTAACTAACTAACTGGCTTCACCCCATTGACTGGCCCGTTGGTCCAGTGGTTAGAGACCCCGGCCACGAAATCAAGGGTCGCGGGTTCGAATCCCGCTAGCATGGACATTTGTACTCGAGTCATTGAGGTTTATAAACGTATTTAAGTATGTCTATCCGTTCACCTAGTATCCATCGCACAAGCATAAGCTTAGTTTGGAACTAGGGAATTGATGTGTCAGTCTGGAGAATTTATTTATTTTTATTTATTTATTTCCCTAACGGGTAGGTAGAGAGAGCCAAACGCCAAACGGCAGTACTTACACACCTCTCTCGCTTCTTTAACATTCACAACCTAATCGTTGAATTTATTTTTTATTTTTAGAGCCAATGTTTCTCACGTCGACGCGTGGCGGTTCCATAATGTTACTAGGAGGTTACAAGTTCTCTAGACATGTACATCGGGCCTACAAAACTAGATGGCGCTGTTCGCTACATTATCTAGGATGCAACGCCTACGTTCACACCAATATCGACAAGAAGATAATAAAGTGTATAAATGTACACAATCATAAGAATCCTATGATCGAGTTTATAGATTAAGAGGTTTAATTTATTAATCAGAGGCAGAATGGGTGACTCTTTGTCATTTCTCGAGCATTTCTTTATTATGTAACAAAGTGTGATACATTGGATCGGCTTGATGTTTGTTACAAATAAATGCTTTACTCCACGGATGGAAAACCTTTTAGATATGACCTGCTAAATAGTATTCTATCTTTGTTCTAGTCTATACTTACCTTATGACACAGATTTTCTGTTTCTTATTTACTGAAATAAATAATATATTACAGAAAACGAATACAGTCTTTGTGTCCATAATATAAATATTTAAAGTTAGTAAACTGTTTGTTTATTATTTTAAAATTATAGTTTCTTCATAACAAAGCTTTTTTTCTGTAACCGCCCTTAAAAAATCTGTACCTATGTAAAAAAAAAACATACATATAATAAAAACAGCCTCTTTTTATTCGGAGTCCTAAATATAATTGTGTCATCTCATCCAACAATTTATTCAATATGACTTTTTTATTTGTCTAAGGAGGAGAAAACGGGGTATCGAGAAGACCTGAGAGCAATCGGGACAATGAAGTAATTTTGCCGTTCAATCTACAGCCACCTGGTAAGTGTCCTCTTTTGTTAATATTAACTAAACTAACTAACTAAACTAAACTAACTAAACTTCACGCCACTTCCCTAGCGGGGTAGGCAGAGAGAACCGATCGCCATTATGGCACGATCCTTACACACCTCATTCGCCTCTTCAACATTCATAATACTTTTTATACAAGCTCTTCGGTTTTTATGACTCCTAACATCACCTTCTGTTAACACACGACCAATCTGGTCGTGGTAGGTAAGCCAGGGCCTTCCGCGGCTCCTACATCCTTCCACTTTCGCATTGTATATCTGTTTAGTCAATCTTTCGTCATCCATTCTTTCCACATGTCCGAACCACCGGAGCATGCCTCTTCTTACCTTGACTCCGACGCTGTTAATATTAAAAATAGCCCTTTCCTGACACCTTATTTGATGCACTGGTTCAGATTTCGCGTAGAAGCCAAGAGGTGCGGTACCCTCAAATACATAAAATTGTTGATAAATCAGGTATTTGTCTCCATTCTGGGTGTTTGTTTTCCATAATAGAAGTTATTATGGAAATCAGAATCAACGAAGTTCTATTTTGTGTTGGGTTTTGTGATTTTCTTTGCTATTAGAAAGCATTCATATTAATTACTGTTCCTATTAATATAACTCTTTTTCCAATTAATATCATTGGATGTCGGTCACCCATCCTAATTTCGTCTTCAAGTGGTGTTTTTAGAATCTAACTTCAATTAGTCATTTTAAAAAATTTCATGTACTAAACAATTCGTCTTATTACAGAACCAGTCTTCTTATCATCAGGCCGCGGTGGAACAGTGATCCTAATTGACGGCTTCAGATTCGTTCAGCATATCCACCAGGGTCACAAGATCAGATGGAGGTGCAACTTGTATGCCCGCGGGTGTAAGGCTGCGCTCTACACCACCGCTAGCAACGAAATACTCAAATTACAACATTTTCACAATCACGCTAGTCTTATGTAATACAATCGGTACTGTAGAGTATAATTTTAATTTAAACTATAAGGTTAAAGATAAATACGAATGGAGTAACTTAAAATTTTCGTCTTTTTTGAGCTCTTGCATTATGCAGACAAGCTAATTCCTAAGCACCAAATCTAGCATTATACTTGTATTAGATATTAGGTAATTTGGTAATAATGTAGTAATTTATTCGACGATTTAGACCTTAGTGATCCCTTAAGCGCCGTACATAAAGGCATTAACGATGCATCCCACATCCCTTGGTGTAGTCGGTATACTCCATCCATTGCCACCTTGGACGGAGCAGGGTCGTTCTATCATCTCAAGGGCCCTAGGAGTCCGCCACGCCCAGCGATCTCCCAGTTTAAGCGCGCCGAAACGTAAGACATTCTCCTGGGATAATACAAAAAAGTATTAATTTAATACAACGAAAGGTACAAATGTACTGAATTTTAATTCTTTGGCTCTTGAATAAGGCGACAAATATCAAGAGCGTATTATACAACTCATTGTATTGCTTATATACTAATGTAATGCGCGTCAGCTGTGAACTACTGAGCTTTACATAAATTTTTCTTTAAGTTGTCATTAAATTTTATATAGGTACTTACAAATTATCTACGAGTACAAGTACTTTCGAACTGATTTGATTTTTTTTAATTTCTTTGATAATTAATAGAAGATACCTAGCTATTGAGGTGGTCTCACGATTAATGTGAATTTAATAAAATTAATAATTTGTGAAATGTAGTTTTTTCCTATTTCCTTTTTTTTTCATTTACATATACATATAACGTTTACTGAGCTCTTTTATTTTGCCCTGTGTGATAATTTTTTTTTCCAATGTAAATATAGTGTATAGGTGATTTACTTAATTAAATAAATACTTCATATTTTGGATTGCCGAATTTAACTTATGAGTATTGTGCGCGTTTTAGAGGTGACTTAAATAAAATCTTGTAATTAAAATTACTTTTCTTGTTTATTTTATTAGCTAATTAAGTAATATTTAGGTAATAATTAACTTGCCATACAACTAATACTCCATGTATTTAATTAAGACAGTTATCTGGCTCAAAGGACCTAATGTAAAATTTAAATAGTTGACTTCGAAAATTTGGATAAGCTGTAGATTACTCGTAGTATAACGAATACGTAAATAATTATATGGTCTGAAATCCTATTCAAAGGAAAATTTACGGCTTAAGAACTCAACGTATACATTTTAGTTCTCGTAAGCGATAAAACATATACAAACACTACATTGACCTGATAGAATATATCAAACGATATATGTTTCAGTGGTAAGTATATGACATATCGATACGATCGATAACTTTAGGGTTTCATTGATTCTCAAAGTTACGATAAATAGTATCTATATTATACGCAGTCAGTATTTAATATTCAATAGTAATTTCTTTTGGGATAAATTAAGGTCTGCGTTGCAATTATTTAGCGAATAATTGTTCGATGTATTTTACAGAGGCAAGGTTCGTTTCATCGCAGCGCGGGGGTGTTGTCATTATGCTAGAAGGTTTCAAGTTCACGAAGCACAACCAGCGAGGCATGAAGGTCCGATGGAGGTGCCACTTCTACCCCCAAGGATGTAAAGCTTACATCTACACTACATTCGATAATGTGATGATTAAGTGCCACAATATACACAATCATTTTAATTAAATTATTATCACCATCATAAATGTCATCATCATCATTATTACCAGCAGCGGCGGTAGCAGCATTCATTCGCTTCTCTAAATACATTAAAAGATTCTCCTAATAAATTATAATAAATATAAGACAACATAACTAATATTGATGTTATTTCAAAGTAAGCTTTAGTACTTGTGTTTTGAAAATTAGGATCGACGAAGGATCACAAGCACCCAGTGTTAAAGTTTTTACCGCCGCGAAATATTTGTGCACTAAGTAGAACCGCGTACTTTTATTTTTATAAGTTGATTTATTACCGAAAGTTAAAATTTCTTACGTTAATTCGCTTTTTAACCGACTTCAAAAAAAAGGAGGAGGTTCTCAATTCGACTGAATTTTTTTTTTTTTTTTACATATATTTTTTTTCTATTCTTATTTATTTTTCTTAAATAAAAAACAACAAATATTCGGCCAGCTTGACCAAAAAGGCTTAATATCATCATGAACACCCAGACCTAAGAGAAGTGAGTGTTTCGTCAACAACTATTTTTCCCAGTGCACATAGTAGGAAAATGAGGGTTTTTTTAAATTAAAACATCCAAAAGATGGCGTAACTGTGACGTGCGGTCTTGTCACCCTTGTCTCATTGGTTAGTTGTCAGAACAAACTGACATTCTATCTACAATGAGCCAATAGTGACAGTGATAAGACCACCAGACTCCCTCGTGCCACATAGCGGATTTTGTATTTTTAAAAACCTTCATTAAAGTTTATTTATATTATTATTGGCATGCTAACATGGGATACAGCATACATTACAAATATTACTTTGAAGAAAGCAAAGATTTTGAAACATCAAAAAATAATTTAACTATAATTTTATAAGTACAAAAATCATCATCTTCCTAGCGTTATGTCCCGTGCTTAGACGGGGTCCGCTTAGACCATGATCCAGGATGTAGCGAGTCTGGTAATTACATTGAAGCGACTGCCGATCTGACCTTCGTAACCCTAAGATAGGGGAACCAGACAATTTTTGGATTATGGTTACAAATCCAAAGTTATTTGAATTTGCAGGTTTCATCACGATGTTTTCCCTCACCGTCGAGCTAGTGGTATAAATACGTACATAGATTTGAAAAATCCAGAGGTACGTGCCCGGGTTTGAACCCGCACTCCTCGGTTAAGAGGCGCGTGTCCTTACCATTGAGCTACCACCGCTCTGTAGTTTATAAGTACAAAAATACTTATTGATTAATTGATTAAATATAATAAGAGCAATTTCTATTGTAATTCTCCTAGCGTTTGACGCGAAATACGGTATGTTGCAAAAGAGGGGCTCAATAAAATACTCAAAGTGCCCACCTCTTGCCTCGATATATAACCAAAAAGAAATATATACATACCGACATATCATCACACCTGCATTCGCTAAGGGGTTAGGCAGAGCAGCAATGAGCTCTTTCAACCCTTTAGATGGAGTCAATAGCAATGTGATAATTTTTTTTTTCAGGACCCACCTTCCACACATCAGCTCGTGGTCTATCCTTTATAGTCGTCAACGGCTTGAAGTTCACCAAGCATTACGATCAGAAGTACAACACTAGGTGGCGCTGTTCGTCACAGCCTCGAGGCTGTAACTCGGTCTTATACACTTCCCCGGAAAATGAGATATTGAAGTGTTATAACGTACACAATCATCCTAAGCCAAGGAGTAAATTACTTATATGAAAGTAACACCATGAAATAGTTGCTATGTATGTGTATTCTTCAAACCACAACACGTTTTATGTTCTACTAGCTGTGCCAGCGGTGTCACCCGCGTTTATGGTTAATATTATAAATACTATTTCCGTCATACATGATTTCTATGTAACTTTAACCATTAAGGCTGCACACGCGACGGAAGCGTAAAAAATGGAGTAACTGCTCCCGTTTTCCCAACATTTCCCTTCACTACTCTGCTCCTATTGATTGTAGCGTGATGAAAAGTATACTATAACCTGCCCAGAAGTATGAAGAATAATTGTACCAAGTTTCGTTAAAATCCGTCGGGTAGTTTTTGTTTCTATAAGGAACATACAGACAGACAGACAAAAATTTTACTGATTGCATTTTTGGCATCAGTATCGATCACTACTCATCCCCTGATAGTTATTTTAAAAATATATTTCATGTACAGAATTGACATCTCTACAGATTTATTATAAGTATAGATATATTAAAGCGTTTTATTGTGATTACAAATTGAAAGGAACGCAACCTTTGCTAAGCAATTTTAATTGTTTGTCCAAAACATAGTTTCGTTTTACTATCAATACAAATATTCAACAAAGCTTACAAGTGTAAGTTAATTATTTGTATATTTTAATACGGCTCATATTGGTAATTTGAATTGAGATTATAACTAATATATACATAAAGACGACGAGCTAGCCATTTGTCACTGGTTTTGTAAAATTTTTCATTTATCCCAAATTAAAATTATTTTTACTTGAATATAGCTTATTGGTCTTTAGACTCAGCTTTTGGGAATTGCGGGCGTCATAATATAATAGGGTATTTTACAAAAAAAAATGGTTATAGTCCGTAAGTTAGATTATCAAAAAATATTAAATGCGTATTTTTTGCTTTATCTAATAGTTGAAAAATTACATAGATACAACGCTTTAAAGATCCGAAATTAAGCGCTTTACGTCACTCGGACGTTAAAATTCAACACACCTTGTGACGGTACTTTAACGCGCTGTATCTTCATCATTTTTAGTTTGCTGAACAGGTTAAAAAATACATAAGAAATATTTTTTTGTAATCTCATTTTTTGTAGTGGACTATAAAATGTTTTTGAGAAAAATGGCCTCTTTATAACATTAAAATGCATCAAAAATGTCGTACGAAACTTGCCACCACCATAATATTACACCATTAAAAATATTTCAAAGTTCTGGCCAGTTCGGTCTTTGATTATTTTAAGTCGTGATATACAATCAGCATTTTTGCCTCAGGCGTGTGTGCTATTCTTTGGAGGACAATTTTTTTTAAGTCTAATGACGTATCTTTTTCGCAGGGCCAAACTTCGTCACCTCTTCCCGGGGTACCACCATCTTGTTCCTAGACGGCTTCAAGTTTAGCCGACATCGCGGAAACCAGTTCAAAACAAGATGGCGGTGCTCGTTACAGTACCGAGGGTGCAACGCGGTCGTCCACACCACAGCGGACAACATCATTACGCATTGTAAAAATGTGCACAACCATCCGAAATAAAAAAGATTTTAAATAAAGTACAACGGAGTTTTATTTAAGTAGTAGTGTGTAGTCACAATATTACAACTTCCTATAAATTTCAACTAATTTTTAATTTTAAAATGTGTCTCAGATTGGGTTTGTGATTATTTACGCACTTATGACAAACTTTTTGTACATTTTTATATACATACATATATAACATCACGTCCATAATCCCGAAGATCCCTTCGGGATTATGGACAGGCAGAGTCAAATAAATTGTAAATTTTTCATCCCGGGTCGGGCCAAAAATTTGTGGCTGGGTATTTCAATATCCAAATTACTCAGTAACAGCCCGGAGTCAGGAAGTTGGCGGTTTAATCCCCCCGTGCCTCGGAAAGCACGTTGAGCCGTTGGTCCTGCGCCTAAACTCTCTCCGGTCATGTCGGATTGCCGTCTCACTGGACTATGAGAGTGAAGGAATAGAGAGTGCACCTGTGTTAGCGCACACACTTGTGCACTATAATATCTCCTGCGTAGATGGCTAATCCTCGTTGAGATTGGCCGCCGTGACCGATATCGGTTAGGAGGACATTATTATTATTATCATTAAATTTTTCATCTGTCTTAACTCAATTTCATTTTTGACAACTTAGTTAACCCCTTCGAGGGTTGCGGGTTTGGGGGGGTATGAATGTATGACTTCATGCACTGTTACAAGACGACGTAAACCTTACATTACGCCTACTTAGCGAGTGCTAACTTAGCGCATACGAGAGAACCTAGAAAGGTCCTATCTTTACCTCCTCCTCTTCTGACAAGCTCGATGGTGCATTCGGTAGTGACACTGCCCCATGCGCCAAGAATTGTGGGTTCGATCCCCACCCAGGACAAACATTCGTGTGATGAATACTTGTGTTTGTTCTGTGTCTGGGTGTTAATATCCAATATTTAAGTATACATTTGTAATACCACTGTTGTTTCTGATATCCATAACACAAGTGCTTAAGCTACTTACCTCGGAGTCAGATCAATGTATGTGATGTAGTCTGATACATATTTATTTATTTTACAAACAAAACTACTTTACCACGAGTAGGTACTACTAACAATAACTAGATATTTATAAAGTCTTGCTGGAATCAACGCTTTAATACAAATAGCCGTTACAACTTTCAGAAACCATTTTCAACACATCGTCTCGTGGAGTGCCGTTCATCATTGTGGATGGCTACAAATTCACCAGGCATGTTAAGAGAGCGTTCAAGACTCGATGGCGGTGTCCTCACAGCAGCACCAACTGCAAGGCGTTTGTCTACACCATAGACAACGAGATCATCAGGGGTGTACGTGACCATAATCATCCGAGGTGTAAGAACTCTTCAGGAAATTGACTATTTACATATGTGTAAGGCGTTATAACACACGGTTCGCATTAAGAATTAGATTAAGTATGTTTAAGTCTTGGGCTTAGAATTTCAATATTATTATTAAAACAAATAAACAATATATATATTTTTTTTATATTTGAAATTATAAGTAGGTATTACATTCATAGATTAATTTTAATTGTGAAAATAAGAAAAAGCATTAATACATTTGGTAAAATAAAATTACAATATTTTATTACCCTTATTCGTTAATATATTTTAATATCTAACTAACTAACTAAACTTGACGCCACTTCCCTAGCAGGGTAGGCCGAGAGAATTGAACACCATATGGCACGATCCTTACACACCTTACTTGCTTCTTAAACATTAATGATCCTTTTCATACAAGCTTTACTTATAACATCAACTTTACTTGATATATATATACTATACTATACACAATACCCCAACCTATCTCAAAACATGCCATTTACTAATGAAATTCCGGTCAAAATCGGTTCGGCCGTTTCAGAGATTAACCAGAACAAGCAGACAGACAAAAATTTAGAAAAATTAAGTATACATTCTACAGTATTTATAAATAAATAAATAAATAAATAATAAATAAATATCCGACGACATCACATTCATTGACCTGACTCCGAAGTAAGTAGCTTAAGCACTTGTATTACGGATATCAGAATCAACAGTGGTATTACAAATATATACTACAATAGTGGATATTAACACCCAGACACAGAACAAACACAAGTTGAATACTAATGTTTGTTCTGGGTGGGGATCGAACCCACAACTCTTAGTGCATGGGGCAGGGGCACTACCGAATGCGCTATCGAGCTTGTCAACAGTGTTTATAATACTTGTCAACATTTTGTCTGTTTGTATGTTCATATCCTCTAATATGCTTATAATATTTGTAATTATGTCATTAAAAACACACATCGTAATCATCGTCATCATCTTGCCAAGTCCCCTCAAGTCATCGTTCTAATCATGACCTTCAATTATCATATCCTTCTGAACGTTCCTATGACATCGCTTACAAATCCCACATTGTCCAAATAATTTCTCTCTACTAGCAACTTCATAGTAGTTTTGCTCAATACTTTCATGTTATAGGAATGCAACCTCATGCATACTGCTACAGCACTACGGAAAGAGGAACAGCAGTGTTGATCTTAGACGGATACAAATACACCAAGCATTTGAAGAAGGGCCTGAAGATCAGGTGGCGGTGCCCCTTCTACCACCGGGGGTGTAAAGCGAATGTTTACACGACAGTTTATAACGAGATACTTAGTTGTCGGAATTTACACGAAAACCATTATTGAAACAAGATGGAGACTTCATGGCTTAAACAATTTAGAAGTATTCTTGTATCAACAAGAAATTCTTCACCATGTATCATCGTCATCATATAGTCAACAGTAGTTGACTGACGTGATGATACATGATGAACAAGAAACTATTACAGTGTGTTTAAAGTGTATGTATTGACAGTAGTCAATGTAAAACACATTGTAATAATCATGTATCATTACGTCATCATGTAGTCAACAGTAGACTACATGATGACGTGATCATTATCAGATGAGGATGGTTAAAGTGTATTAAGAACAAATTCTTTATAAACAATGTGCCAATGCAAAATGTCACTCAACATGTATCTGTAAAATTATGTACAGGCCTGCGTTTGCATTATGTGTTTGCATATGAATATTAGTATTGAAATGTTATAGATCATTATTATGTTAGGTTACCTATTCCTTTTTCGTACACTTATTCAGTAATAAAATATTAATATACTAAAGGCTAAGTACTAAGAGATCTTTAAAATTGTAGTGTATTAAATAAATTACTGACTGAACTCTATTCAATAAAACATGTTTTTCAACATAATAATATTCTAATTCTTACCCATACATATCCTTCTCCTGAACAATTTACATTATTGAACAAATATTTGCAGGAATTTAATAAAAAATTTAAAAAAAAAAATTATTCAATTTACTCCATATAAGCTCACTGTGGCAAACTCTAACCAAAAACTGAACAGAATAAAAACATTTTGTAGTTCATAACGAATACTAAATACCTGTTACTTTCCAGGATCCGGACCAGTATTCTGTAACACTTCTCGAGGCGTAGCCATCATGCTCTTGGACGGCTTCAAGTACACCAGACAAACTATGACGGAGTATAAAACAAGATGGCGGTGCCACTTGTACTATAAAGGTTGCAGAGCTGCAGTCTACACTACAGAGAACAATGAGGTCTTGCAGTGTTTAAATGAACACAACATGGTGCAGTGTAGAATTATGGAATAATCAACAAATATGTTATGTCAATTGTTGATTGGACATTCCTATGAAAATAATATATACTTGTAGCTTATACTTGTAATAAAACTCCCATTGTATCACTTCCAAAACTTTCAAATATCAATTTTAAATATCTAATTTAAAATAAAACTTCCCATTGTATCACTTACAAAGCTTTCATATCTGAATTCTAAATATCAAATTTAAAAAGAATATTCAACATGAAAATAAAATGCATACACTGTGTGTAAAATCACTGAATGTTAACTGAAGTGTAACATTACAAAATAATAAATAAATGTGTAATACCAATGAATTATATTTTTTTGATATTACTTCATATGCTTATTAGTAAAATATCGTTGCAAAATGTATAATGTTGAAGAACAGAGAGATACTTATATTCAACCAGTCCAGCCGCTTGTGTGCTTAATTACAGGAATTATAATCAATTTTGTAGACAAATTGTCCGTTTTAAATCGATTTTCTACTATTAAAATTAATTATAATTATGTATTTAAGAGAAACATTTGTATTCTTGATTCTTAAACACTTCAAGAATTAATTCTTACACTCGAAAAACTAACTTCTGTGGAATTTCTTATGCCTGCCTGCAAGCTAGATGGAGTTGGATCAGTTTTCATCATTTTGTTTTAGTATACGCATATGTTTTGAATGCGTCGTGTACAGAATATATATTTTTTACAGTAATACCGATTTACGGCACATCGTTACGAGGCGCGACAATAATGTTTATAGATGGATTCAAATTCACGAAGCACATTCAGAATTCGGACAGAATCCGGTGGAGGTGCAAATTTTATTACCGGGGATGTCTAGCCATCATACACACGCGCAGCGGGGTTATAGTCAAAGCGAGAAACGAGCACAACCACCCAAAAACGGAACTTTTAATGTAATAAATATATTTAATAAATAATTATTTCAAAAAGTAAACAGTAAAACATAAATAGCCTTGTAATTATAAAAAAATAATTAAACATTTAGAAACAAAATAATATCTTCAATGAAAGTCAGTGTATATTTTTTTGGATATTTTTATAATTTGGAGCTGTCGGCAATGTAAAATTTAACGCCGTATTTGACGGAAAGTTAATATTTTTATTTTTCTATTTTCATTTTTTTTGTTGAAAAATGTGTTTCACGCTTTTATTTTCTAAAAAAATATTCTTTCTTCCTTACTGACCTATGATAATTTTGATAGTCATATATTCTGTATATGTACTTAAAAATGCATAATGTATACAACGCCTGTGAATATAACTATTATTATAAATTACGAATTTTGTAACTGTAAAGATATCAACCCTGTCTATTGTAAATATATTATTGTAACAAAAACATTAATGATCAAGTCATAATAGATTTATGAGCTGCTTTTTTTTTCTGCAACTGTATACTAATTCAATAATTAAAAGATACTCTTAATTAAATAATTCTTGTAACAGAAATTTACAACCGACATAATAATAGTAGCATAAACCTTTAAAACTTTATAGGGCATACATGTAATAAAAATGTACGAGTGATACTTTTAATATATGTAGGTAAAATGTCAATATCTCTTTTTATTGCCCGGTCAGCAACATAATTAATATTATAATTATTCTTCCTACAACCTTAATAGTCAGTCTATCCCGAAAAAAAGGGGTTACACTACCCATGCATTAATTTGTAGAAAGTCAAAAATTGGCAAAAATAGATATAATAGAAATAGATTGTATACATACATAACGTCACGCCCATAATCCCCGAAGGGGTAGGCAGAGTCAAAGGGGCAGCAGGCCCCTTTAACCATATTCAGCCTAAAATAAAACTGGGCTGGGTAGATGGAAAATTGTGAAAAACTAGTAAAGAAAAAGTGGCTAGCTCGTCACCCACACAATCACATACCCAAAACCCCATATACTTGGCATTAGTCGCCTTTTAAGACATGCTATAGGCAAGAAACACAAGTGGCGCAATTTTTTTAAATCCCAGATCAACATGGGGCTATACATATATGGAAAATAGATTGCATCAGTACAAAAATATAATATATTCAGGGTTAAATAGGGCAACAACTGATTTTTATGATAAAAATTATTAATATTTTGTTTTTATGATAAAAATACCATTGATCAAAATAGTAGATCGTGCAATTATCTACCAAAATTTCCCTTACACCTTCCAACATTAGGTTTACCATTTATGGGATAAAGAAACTAGAAGAAATTGAAAATTTTAGAATAGTTAAGAAACTATTCTAAAACTTACTAAAATTGTATTCCTTTTATGCAATGTTTATTGCGAATCTTAAATATAAAAACATTTCTATGTTACCCGAAAAGCTAAAAGTATTTTTTTTATTGGCAGTTCCACCAGAGCCTACTTGGCCGAACCACAACAAACAAAGGAAACGAAAAATCATCAGTTTCGACTGTAATCATCAGCTGGCAATGAAGCAAGGTCCGGCGCGGTCAGCGCGAAGGAACTGCGTCAGCTGTTACAGGTTAAACGTGGAGGCTTTCGGCAGGATGGTGGCCAGGAACAGGACTAAAAAGACCAAAACCTATTGCCCTAGCTGTCCTGGATCGCCTCATTTGTGTTTAAACTGTTTTAACATATTACATAAGTGAATAAGAAGCTGAAATGCTCCGAATGTTCCTTAGACTTTAAAATAGAAAGCTTAGAAGTACATAAAATCGGTGCTAAGGTCGACTTAGAGCAATACGCAGTCTTTATCAACATCAAAGAAATATAAGTTGCATGTTTTTACAATAAAGTTTTAGATTTTTTAAACTTTACTGTAAAAACATGCTCTGAAAATTACTTTATAGTATCTTGAAGTCGGTGAAAATAGAGCCTGTGTTACATGGAATATTAAAAGGAATCTATTGACACTCGATTCATCAGAATCGATTTAGCAGTTTGACACCACTGTGGAATATATGTACGTAAATGGAAACATTTTTGGCTGTGTAAATGTCATTATTATAATGTAGTCGGATGAAATGTTATCCACCTTAATTTAAAACTATCCTACCATTTGAATTGTGCCAACTATTAATAGTATTAATGTAGATTTTATGTAATACTTTTCAGTAAATAGAATAAGTAATTGAATGTGATACTATTTATAAATTATAATTTTCTAACTTTACCTCAATAACTCATTGTAAGTACGTAGCTGTTTATAATTAAATTTGTAAAGAGGAAGACTTCCTTCTTTGACATGGTAACGGCACATTTGAAATAATCTCGATTGAAGGTTGTAAGAACACTTACAAACTTCAATCATGATTCGATAGACGCCAGTGCATTATTTTAATTTGTGAAACTGATCTTAGCATCATAAAACAGCAAGAAAACTTAAATAAACATGCCATTTTTCCCTTCACTCATGTGCAGCAGAGATAAGGTAGAAGATTTTTGCAATAAATTATTATTAATCATTGTTGGTCATTTTACCGAGATAAACTATATTTTTCCATTTTCCTGTTCTTTAAGTCATTTTTCTCTTTCCTAACTTGTGTTAGATATGTATCTTTAAGATTTTCGATGCTTATTACTTTTAGAATTTCTTTTTAAATCTGAAAAATTGCTTCAAATTCTCCTTGCATTGGTTTAGTTTAAAAAAAAAATACTTTTCTTTGTTTCACTGTGTCAATCTTAATGTTTTTGTATCACTGTAAATTCTGTTTCATTGAGACCAACATATGCGAAAGATTTTACCAATTCTTAGTTGATTTTTATTATTTTATTGGTACCTTAAAAAGATAATAATTAAATGATAGAGTTTTGTAAAAGTATTTTATCTTTAATACCTACGTAATTTGAAATAGTACTTTCAAAGTCTAGGGTACAAAGTAATGCTACTACAATTTGTATTTAATTTTGAAATTGGAGTATCTATACAAGATAAAGAGTATATGCGCACTCAACATGAATATAAACAAATATTAACTATGACGTCATTTATATATAGATTTTCTGTAGATACTCACTTCAGTAATGTCTTCCTAACCGATATCGGTCACGGCGGCCAATCTTAACGAGATATTATAGTGCACAAGTGTGTGCGCAAACACAGGTGCACTCTCATAGTTCGGTGAGACGGCAATTCGACATGACCGAAATGAGGTCAGGCGCAGGACCAACGGCTTAACGTGCTTTCCGAGGCACGCGGTTGATAATACCGCCAACAACCCGACTCTAGACTGTAACTGAGTAGATTTAATATTGAAATAACCAGCCACAAATTTTTGGCCCGATCCGGGATTTGAACCCGAGACCTAAGGCGGCGCATGCTACCACTAGTGACTAGACCAACGAGGTAATCACTTCAGCAGTCCAGTAAATATACATATATACATACATAATATCACGTCCATAATCCCCGAAGTGGTAGGCAGAGTCACAGGGGTAGCAGGTCCATTTAACCTCATTGAACCAAAAACCTCACTCATCAAATTCAAGATTATGCAGTATGCATTATGCAGTCCCAGTGGCCCCTGCCTGCGACCGGAAAATAATACTAGGAGAAGTAAGAAGAGGTATCGGCTTGACAGTTGACAGAAACCGGCCGTGAATCATAATGTTTAGCAGGTTTTGCTGACATAAATCCTTTGCTTACAGAATTGACGTTTAAGAAGACAAACAAGAAGGGCGTGACCATGTTATTTCACGGATACAAGTACTGCATCAAGACGACTTTGTCTGGCAGCCGGTTCCTCTGGCACTGCCTCAAGAGGACGAAGTGTCAATGTGAGGCGGTGGTCATCTCCAACGGCCTGAAGAACGTTTTGGAGAGCAAGAACTATCACAGCCACCCGCCTTTCAATCGTTAAACGAAGTTCTGCAGCTATTTGGAGTCGCACATAATTATTGGGGTTATTGCTCAACTAGAAATATATTCAATATATAATCTATCTCTGTGCCATATTTCATCGAGATGCGTTCAGTTATTTTAGCATGATTGAGTAACAATAACTGATCCAACCAAAGGTTTGCATTTTATAATAATTAATTTATTTATTATTATCAAATTATTCAATTAAATCAAAGAACGCATACCACAAAAAATTTACATAAATATTAAAATATTTTTATTTTAAGGACCTAACAGGTTTGCCACTGATAGTAAAAAAAACGTAAAATCAATATTTAAGATAAATTCAATATAGTATAAATAAATAAGGTTCTTCCATCCTGATTATATTTTATCTGCAAAATTTTAATTCAATAAAGCTTGCTGTATCTGTAATCTTTAAATGTAATGTATAGAAAATACACATTTTTATTCTGTACTCATTTAAAAAGAAATTGTTAAAAATCAAAAAAGGCTTTGCTGTACATCGCGTGGACCATTATTTTGAAGCAATCCTTATAGAAGATGAAGTAGCTATTGCATTTCTTGTTATGTGCTGTTTTATCTTCTTTTATTTTATGTTGTTATTCTTGATAAATTCACTTATTGAGATTGGGCTGGCCGTGTGTATAAACTGAGTTCTGTTAAGTCCCTTATACCTTGTCAAAACGTCAATTAGAACCATATGAAAATAGCCCTTAGATTATTAATATTTATTTACCGCTTTAGTATGTTAACCGTTTTTCAATTCCAGGTCACGTGATGTTCTCTACCTCAAAGGGCAGAAGGAACGTGATCACAGTGTCGGGGTACAAGTACTCCCTGCACCAGCAGTTCGGGTGCCGCATCAGGTGGCGTTGCGTCAAGTACTGGAAGGGCTGCAAGGCGTCTGTCAATACCGTTGATAATGTCATCGGGAAATGCAACTTTAATCATAGTCATTGAGTGGTTGGACAATTACGTGTTGGGTACATAATTATGTACATATTACGCCTGTAATCTCCGAAACCAACTAGCCCATTTAACCACGTTCAACCAAAAATAAAACGGCTGGGTTAGATGGAAAGTTGTGGAAAAGTAGTGGCCATCTCGTCGCCTACTTACAATCACAAACCGAAAACGCGATATACCATTAGGCGTATTGTGTGTAATTTTGGGTAGTTGGCACAAACTGTTTTTTTTTTTATATAAACAGTATCAAAGATTGTGATGTCACGATATACGATGCTCTACTGTATGTAATCATGTGATGAATATATGCCCCTATGTGTGTGATTGTCAAAATATAATAAAATAGTAGTATTTGCGTAGTTGCGCACAAACATACAGATATTAATGAATTTGTTACTATAAGTAGAAAAAATATGTTAAAACCATTAAATAAAATGTATTTAGGTTATATTGTTTGATGTTTTAAAACTAGGTTATATTATTGCTTCCTTATTATCCTTTTGCAAAGTTTTCAAATTTTTTTATGCTAAAATAACAGCATACGATTACATTTTACTGAACTGAATGAAAAGAATTATATTTTTATTTGATATTACATAACACCTCTATGTCTATATTATATGTATGTAACATATAATATAGACATAGAGGTAGACAGAGTCAAAGGGGCCGTTGACCCCTTTAACCACATTCAGCCAAAAACAAAACTGGGCTGGGTTAGATGGAAAATTGTTATTGAAAAACAATTTCCTAGTCCCAAACTAAGCTTATGCTTGTACTATGAATACTAGGTGAACGGATAGACATACTTAAATACATTTATAAACATCCATGACTCGAGTACAAATGTCCATGTTCATCACACGAAACATTTGCCCCTAGCGGGATTTAAACACGCAACCCTTGGTTTCGTGGCCAGGGTCTCTGACCACTCGACCAAAGGACCAGTCAAAGCCGAAAAAGTAGTGACAAGTGGCTAGCTCCCCGCCTACAAAGCCGCAACCCCATATACCATTATTAGTCGCCTTTTACGACATGCCAGGTAAGAAACACAGTTGGCACATTCTTTTTTAAGTCCCAGACCAACATTGGACTTTCACATAGCAGTATCGTGGTTTTCATGTCCTGATAAGTATGCATGAACTAATAATATAACAAATCAACTTGATTTTTTAACAATCTATCTTTATTTGACTTCAAAAAAACAAGGCTACTTTTTTGTTTTTTTACTTAACTAAAGTTCTCATCTCCAGGTCCAATATACCGGAGGACATCGCGAGGAGCAACAGTCCTCTTCCTGCAAGGGTTCAAATTCCTCCGGCACGTTAAGATCGGCCTGAAGACGAGGTGGTACTGCGCATCCCATCACCACAAGGGGTGCCGAGCCGTGATCCACACGGTTGACGATGGAACTGTGATCAAGAGCAACAATTACCATAACCATATAGACCAGTGTCGATAGGTTTAAAAATGGTAAAAAGTGAAAAAAATATATAGTAGGATGAAACCCATTGGAAAAGGTAGGGAAAATGAAGGGAAAAATAAATTACGGGCGATCTGAGGCTGGGAAGGGTAAGGGGGTAAGGTTTTAAGGGTAAAAAACGGTTTATCTCGATTTCCAGCAAAACTACAACTTCTATGAAAAAAAGTTAAATGACAAAGTTGTAGGTAATAAAAAGATCTACAACTTTTGTTGTTACATTTTTTTCACATAACCTCGAAATTTTTGTGAAAAGTTCAAATAACCAATTTTTTGATTTTTTGTTTTTATCTTCTGCAAAATTTTTTTTTAATAATAAATTTTATAAAATAAAATTTCACGAAATTTGGTGAAAACTTACATTTTTATGTCCCAAACCCACAGTATTTTTTTTTGATTTAAAAGATTCATTTTTTAAGTTTTTTTTCGATTCTCTACCTTTTCTAATAGGTTTCATCCCACAAAATTTTTTTGCTTTCAAAAATTATCAACACTGGTCTAATAACGATAATATGATTTACAATACTTTCAACTTTATTTAACAGATTCACTGTCTAAGCCAGACAATCAGATAAAACAATAATTCATAACATAATATCACACCGGTAATCCCCGAAGGGATAGGCAGAGTCAACGGGGCAGTAAGCCCCTTTAACCATATTCAGCCAACAATCCGTCGCCTACGCAATCACACACCCAAACCCGACCGAATACCATTAATCGCTTTAACGACATGCCAAGCACAGTTGGCACATTATTTTTAGGTCCCAGACCAACATGGGACATAAAACAATTATTATGAATCATATATGGGACAGTGAAAGAGTTAAATTAATTTATCGTTTTTGCTTATTACGTTCATCTGACTTTTGACTGATTTTCTGGGTACTAGATTAGGTATTCCACCATTTGAGCTCTAAAGTAAGCATAACTAATGGATAGACTGCCTACTTAAGACTTAAGTATTCGAGTATGACTGAGGACAAATCTCGTGAGTACTGAAACCAATGGAGACGACATATTATTCTATAAGAACAATCTGCTTTACAAATATGATTAATATCGATATTGTATTCATAAACCTCTATCTATCTCTTATTAACAAGCCTACAATACTGCACGTAAAAAGAGACAACAATATATTTGACTTAACTATTTTCGGTAACATCATCAAGTCACTTCATAGAAATACCATAGGGAAGCCGGCTTATCATTTTGGTTTCTCGCTTTAATTTGTCAATGTCAGTGGAATTTGCAGTGTATTGTGCCAATATTGATAAAGTTTGTGATTATAACTTAATCTTACTTGTAACATTCAGAAACATCGTAATACATTCATAAGCTCTCATAGTGAAGGGAACGTAGGGTTTCTGGCCACTAGACTAAGGCCTCGAATACTGATGAATAATATAGGGTTGACTACTTAAATTTTAATGTTATATTCTCATTATTGTGACTTTTTTTTATTTTTATGTGTTGTTGCATTTTAGCAACGTCAATAATGTATTATAATAATAAGTAGTATGCGAGAAAAAGTATATGTCACATATTATCTCGTAATCTGAGACCGCGCTTTTAGATATTTCGTGCTGCGGTAGCGAAAAGATTCGACAGACATACCTATATTTTTTTTTGTAAGAACCGAATTGTTTCGCAAATTTTATTCCTGCCAATATCGAATTATATTTTTATTTTATCATCCATATTTTTGACAAATATAACGTAGGTAAAACTTCTTATGATATACTTACATTTAACAGTCCCGTAATTTAAGACGCCATTAATTCTAAAACAAACTTACGATCACGTATTTACGCCAAAATTATCTGACCAACTGACATGAAATTTGGCTCGCTTGAAGTGTTTCCCCTAGGTAACGACATAGGTACTTTATCAGAAAAAAATATAGTTCTCAGAGAACACAACAAGAATATTCTGACCAAATTTCATAGCACAATTTTGTCCCACATGATCGATCTATTTTGTGTTTGTAGGTATTTATAATTAAAATATTTCGGTTTTAAAACGAGTATCGAATATCAAGACAATTTGCTTTGGACTCGATAGCGTCTTGAACTTGCTACTATGGGAAGACCAGTCATTCCATCCAAGACCAGTAAAGTATAAAACAGGGGTTTTATTATTAAAACTGGGATTATACTACTCGATGTTAGCAGAAATAAAGCTAGCGAAGGTTAACACCGGAAAGAAAAAAAACGACTAATAATTTACGTCTATCGGCTATAACTTTCTTACTAATTAGTCATCATCATCATCCTCTTGCCCTTCTCCCAGTTCATCTGGGGACGGCGCAGCATGTCTTCCTTTTCCATACGTACCGGTCAGTCGTTCTTACTAGTTAGTCGCCCCATTCAAAATTACAAACTGCCAATTAACCTAATTAATTACTCGTAGTTAGGTAAATATTAAGATTACCTGTACAGTACATGCCTCAAACAATCAGTATTTTACTTATTAAGTATACTAATTAATTTAACCGCATTTTTTTTTTTAGTTTTGTTTTAAGTTTTGGTTGCCGTGTTTTTTTTTTATCAAAATGTAACAAGTAAACATTTTTTTATAATAAAAGTCTTCAATTATTTAAAACATCTTTCACCTAATTTGAACTATTTGACTAACATAAGTCATTTCCATAGAGAACTTGTAATAATTCATTTTATAGTTTTTTATTGAAAACTTTAAACCTACTTTTCCTAATATTGTTTTATTATTCATGTCATTCCCTCGACGGCTTGGGTGACGAAGTTGAGATGACAATCACTTCTGTTTTAACCAGACTCGCTAAATCCATAGTCAAGGTCCAACCCCGATTCGATCGACTCCGGAACGGGTCATAACGTAGAGATGTGATAATCATACAGAAAAACATTGTTTATTAATTTCAGTTGTATACATCCTACCAGAAAATTACTCAGCAGATGAAGAAAAAGAAGAAAGAGACCGTATTCGGCGGCGGATTTATGCGATGAGAAGACGAGCCCAGCGCACCCCCCAACAGATAGCCGAAGACCAAAGGAAAGAGAGAGAAAAATATAAGAAAAAGAAAGAGAAAGGCCAAAGAAAAACGATAAAACAATGTTCTAAGAGAGAACAGAGGAAACAGAGGGAAATGTGGAGAGAAAGCTCGAAACGCAGAAGAGATAAATTAAAGATGAACAAAAACACCATGAAAGTTGTTTTGGGGGACAATAATTCTGCTTAATAAAGAACTGATATAGTTTAAAATGAACTGTACTATGTCATTAATAAATATAAGACAACCTTATACGTATGTACATTCATGGCAATACAAAGCTTATTATGAATTATGGCAATCAGAATCAACAATAAATTACTACAAAATCTCAAACCCGACCAATAACTGTTATTTAATAATAAATTAATATTGCGAGGCAAGAATCGAAATTAATTTCTAAGGATTGCACTAGTACAAAGATTCGAAAGACTTTCAATAATCTATATATAAAAGAAAGTTAGATATAAGAATGCTAATATAGGGTTCTTTTATCTTCCTTTTTTTCTATTTTTTTTTTAGTTTTTGACTTTTTATTCGTTCTTGTTGCTACTGTGATTGATGGGAATAACACAATACATTTTAATGTTTTTGTACTAATATAATTGTCACTGGTTTAAATAAAAAAAATCATAAAAATAATATGGTATTCACTTATTTGATGCCTGTAACGATAAAACCATTCTTGATGATAGATAATGATAATGAATTGACAGGCTCGATGGCGCATTCGGTAGTGACCCTGCCCCATGAGCCAAGAGTTGTAGGTTCGATCCCCACCCAGGACAAACATTCCTATGATGAATACTTGTATTTTTTCTGTGTCTGGGTGTTCATATCCAATATTTAAGTATATATTTGTAATACCACTGTTGTTTGTGATATCCGTTACACAAGTGCTTAAGCTACTTACCTCGGAGTCGGATCAATGTATGTGATGTCGTCGGATATTTATTTATATTTATATTTAATGTCTTCAACTAACGTTTGAAGTCTAACATCAAACGTTTGAAGCATGTAGAAATGTATCTGGTGTAGTATTATATAGATTTATTTTATTTATTGCTTTTTATTCGAAGTATGTTGTACCTTACAAATAGCATTAGTTTTCAAACCTGCCATTAATACATATTATACAACCTAAAATAGTAGTTAAATGGACTCCTAATAAAACTCTAATTCCTTTGCAGCTGTATTCAGCACCAGTTCTCGTGGCGCCCGCATGATCCTTATCTCCGGCTTCAAGTTCCTCAAGCATATCAACGTGGGCCTCAAGACGAGGTGGAGGTGCTGCCTCCACCGCTCAGGATGTCGAGCAGTCCTCTTCACCTTCGATGAGTCTATCATCAAGATTAACAATACGCACAACCATCCGTCGTATAATGAATCCTGCTAGTCAATTAAAATATCGAGGAGAGTTTGAAAGAGTGTCAGGCCCGGAATATAAGGGCAGGGTATCTTTGCATGAAGCCAATTGATCACCGATATACATTTTCTGATTAATGATCCTGGTTATATCTTTAACAAGTTATTAGTAGTTTCATTATCAAGGCAATAGCTGATATAAATTTTGCATTTTCCCAACTACGTATTCTATAGATAATTTTTTATAAATTTATTAACTCTTTTTGTGATATGAAGCGAAAATAAATAAATAGATAATAATAAGTACAATAGGTTTTTAATTATTAACTTGTGTAGAAATTTTGAAAATTGTATTCTTGTGTCTTTTACAAATAAAATAGTAACAATTAACAATACTTGGTTCCTTCCTGTAAAATTCTTCCTTATTTAGAAACCGTAGACAATACAGGACTCCAATCAATACAATACAAGGTATATCTAACCTTACCCCCTATTTTCAGGGTTCAATTTCCAGTACATCAACTCGCCGAAGAATAAGAAACCTCTGCTTCTTCTCAACCAGTATACCTTCGCCCAGACTACATGTGACGGCCGATATTGGAACTGCAGCAAGAAATTCTCGTCAAAATGCCCTGCTAAACTGCGGTTCAACAAGGAAGGCCGGCTAGTGTCCTACAATTTGAGTCATACTCACGAACCTCCTAACTACATCAAGACTCAAGATGGCCGCTACATCAGAGTCTAAACGAAGAACAATTTTCTTTTTTTTTCTTTTTGTAACCCAAGGTTAACCTTCATGGTCGTTTAATAAAATGTTTGTCCTTTTTAACATCGGATAATATGTTAGAAACAAAACAAATTTTAATATAAAATGCGAGGCTATTTAATAATAAGAAATTATTTATGAAATACGTAATTGACATTATATATGTAATTGACATTACATATTTGCAGAAGTGACTCAAAATACAACGATACAGTGAGCACGGATGTTACGTGTCTCGTAACGTATGGCATACGTTCTTTTTTTTTTCTTCTCTCGAAAAATAACACATTCATGTCGTAAACCTTGCTTAGATTGAAATTAAATTAAAATTTCTGCTTTAACTCCTTAATAAAAAAATATCAAATATTTGCTAATTGCATGTGAATTGTGTGTTTTTGAATGTTATATGGTAGCACTGAGGAAACCAATCCACGCAGATTTTTGTCGCCAAATAAAAATTTCTTTGGGCGTATATAAGCAAAGTAATAAGTATGGGAGTTACTCTATTTCTTTAAGTGACATCACCCATGCTAATTAATTTAATCAAGAAAGATGAGTATAGATTTCAAATAAAACATTTGATAGTTAAAAAAAAAATGAGATTGACTTTAAACCTCAAACTTGACTTTAAAATAAAAGGTACAAGATAAAAAAGGGGATGGTTTTTAAGTTATTAAAAAAAAAAGCGATAAACTATATAGTTACTCCGCATAATTATTTACAATTAGAAATAAATTTAAAAAAATCCGATGTATGTATGTACGGTCTGCGACACAAGTGGCGCAAAAAGTTTAAAAGGTTCAACAAATTTTTTTGCCGACTGTACTTATTTTATTGGTCTGTTAATTCTGTTCGCACTGTCGACAAATCAACCCTAAATACTTATTTACTTAATGTTATTATTTGTACAGAAATTGACTTTTTCACTAATGTTGTCTAGTATTTTTAACTTTTAGGTAAATTCGTCTGTGACTAACGTTTTCAAATATGTACTGTAGGTAGATAATTTAGATAATAATTAGCTGTCAAAAATAATGTGAGTATGAGATTGTCACATAAGGTGTCATCATTCTAATGAACTGTGTTTTGAAAACGCACGATAAATATTTAGGTACTGGGAAGACCGTTCAGTTAAATAAAAAGAGGTTTTATTTAACAGTAAATGGTTTTACCATTAAATAAAAACTCTATTATTAATTTACCATTTATCGTTTTATAAAAACAACGTTAAATGAAAACACAGCCTTATAGAATTCATAAAAAGTATCTGAAATGAGTTTTTAAATCAACTAATTGATCAGAATACATTTTATCAAAATGAGAACACCTCACGTGTAATTTTGACATTCACACAAAATGGCTTCGTTTAGATTGTTATTTAAAAAAAAATTACTATTAAATTAACTCGGATTCGCTTGTTATAGGCTAAAAGAATGCATTTATTTTCCGTAGCTTTTCTTTGTAACTTTTTGTGCAATATAGTTTTATTATTTTATTCTGTATGTTGTTTTATTTATCTCACGTCCCTTTTCTGTTGTTAAGGATTTCTTACAAGTTTCCATTTAAGATCGTAGATTTTAGCCAGTTTTAACAACGGTCCTGTCGGTGTAGTGATTTATACATGTCGAAGTCAAGGGATACAGGTTCGATCCTTCCAGCATGCAAATAGTTGATGCAACAGTGATTCGAAGAGCTAGCCACTTATCGCTTCACAATTTTCCATCTGACCCAACTTAATTATATTTTTTTAGCTTAACGTCATTGAAGAAACTTCCTGCTTATTGGACTCTGCCCACAGGGGCAGTAAGCATGGTAGTTTGTATTTCTACCTTACTATTCAACTTCACGCCAATTCCACAGCGAGGTAAGCAAAGAGAAACAAGCACATAGGGATTGAAATGCCGGATTCAGCAATCTAGCTAGGCCCAGCACAATTTTAGCTGTTATTAAAGTTGTGGTTCGGTTAATGTTAAAGTATACGCCACTTTTATGGTTGTAACAAAAATTTATTGTTCTTAAACACTTGCCTAATTCAATACACACAGGACAAGGGACAAACGTGTTTTAAACTTAAGTGTTGTATACCCCGGCCACTCACCTTTGGCCAGAAAAGGGGCCTTCGAGCTCAAGTCAAGGCCCCTGGGAGCCCCACACGCCACTCTGTCCCCCTGGGCAAGGTGAAGGTGCGTCACGCATTCCCCGTGTAAAAAAAAAGGATAACGCGGTGTCGCTCCGAGCGCGGTTGCGCGCAGACTGAGTTAACGTCGGTTTAGAGAATTAGCGAAGGCGCCGGAGTGACATCGCGCAACCCTCAAAATATAAAACAAAAATAATAAAAAAATTTAACTATTGAGTGGCATCGCTAACAGCTGTGCTGGATACAATGACATGTACCGCTTAAATTTCATTCTCTACTAGAGATAGGAATGCTGAATCAAGCAATCCATCTGCTCTGGTCTGGTGAATTCATGCTTAAATTTAGTTAACATCGTTATTTTATATTTTGGTGTCTGACAAACCGAATTCATGACATGGTTCAGATGCAAATATGATCTATACACCCTTGTAAAATATGTTGTTGAAAAGAGTAACCCTCGAGTTTCTTGCCGGTTTCTTCTCGGTAGAAGCAACATTCCGAACCGGTGGTAGATTCATATTATTAGTTGATTTTCCTGTTGAATTGACGATTTATAAGTGTTTGTTTCAAACCTATATAAATAAAGAGTATTTTCACTTTGACTTGACTTTGACCAGGTTGGTCCAACACAATTTTAGCTGTGCTCGATCCAGCGTCATGCGCTTGAATCCAGCAGAGCTAAAACTGTCCTTACACATATAACTGGCTTCCTTAGGCATTTATATTTATTTTCATACACGCTCGTCAATTATTATGGCTTCTAAGGGTTGCTACATACATAAACTGGCCGGTTCAGCGGTATTTACCCGGCTTGTGCCAAATTATTCCGGCTCACTGAGTATAACAACTGCCAAGCCGAGTGATTCTGGGCGGCAGCCGAGCGGTTTGTGATTTCCGAACATTCATAGGACTAGCTCGATGGCGCATTTGGTAGTGACCCTGCCCCATGCGCCAAGAATTGTGGGATCAATCCCAACCCAGAACAAACATTCGTCTGATGAATACTTGTGTTTGTTCTGTGTCTGGGTTTGTAATACTACTGTTAATTCTGATATCCGTAACACAAGTGCTTAAGCTACTTACCTCAGAGTCAGATCAATGAACCTATGTGATATCGTCTGATATTTATTTATTCATCTGCGTATATTCGACTAGGTGTGCCCGCGGTTTCAACCGCGTTTATGGTTAAAGTATCAAAGCGTGATGTTATATATAAAGTCTTCATCTATAAATGTACTCCACACAATTATTATTTTTTTCAATTCGGACTAGTGGCTCATGAGATTAGCACGTTCAACCAAACTCTTCAGTTTTATATAATTAGTATAGTAGAGATAGATTTACCGCCCGGCTTTGTCGATTGTCCACTGTACCCAGCCCACTGTCTCGTGTTGGTCTGGGACTTAAAAAGAATATGCCAACTGTGGTTCTTGCCTAGCATGTCGTAAAAGGCGACTAATGGTTTATCGGGTTTTGGGTGCGTGATTGTGTAGTGTCAGTCCGGCTTTATTTTTGGCTGAATGTGGTTGAAGGGGCTTGCTGCCCTTTCGACTCTAGCTACCCCTTCGGGGATTATGGGCCTAATATTATGTTATGTATGCTTTGTCGATTAATGCCGACGAATGTGAGTAGCAATTCTAACATTACCTATTTCCTACGTTAACATACTTTTTAAATTTCCAGCTTATTTCGTGATGTCAGGACGGGGCGCCCGGGTGCTCTGCTTGGGCGGGTACAAGTTCCGTCGCCAGCGGATGCAGGGGTCCAAGGACCGATGGTGGTGTGGCAGCAGCCAGAGGGGGTGCCGAGCTGTCGTGTACACTGTCGAGGATGAAATCGTCAAGTACATCAATGAGCACAATCATCCGCCGCCGGATAAGATTTAATATTTAAGTCATCACACAGCATCTTAATTAGCAAAATGGGCTACTTGACTCAAATATTTATTTAGTCCGTAAGTTAGATTAAAAAAAATTGATTAATAATTAATTGCTTTATCTAACAACTAATAATAATAAATAAATAAATAAATTCTTCAGACTGGCACACCAATTCTCTAGTTCCAAACTAAGCTTATAAGCTTGTGCTATGGATATTAGGTGAACGGACGTGTAAGCATGTCTAATGCTTAAATACGTTTATAAACATCCATGACTCGAGTACAAATGTCCATATTCATCACACGAAATAATTGCCCCTAGCGGGATTCGAACACACGTCCCTTGGTTTCGTGGCCAGGGTCTCTGACCACTCGACCAACGGGCCAGTCGAACAACTAACTCTAAAAATGACAAAGATGTAGCGCTTTAAATATTAAGGGGGCGTATTTACGTCACTTGTTTCTATTATGTTACGGAACAAGTGACGTAATCGTAATCGTAACGCGGAACTATAACGCGCTGTATCGTCGTCATTTTTGATTTGCTAAATAGAGAACAGAAAAAAAAATGTAAGCAATATTTTTTTGTAATCTCACGAATGGACAATAAAATTATTTTGAGTAGGTACCAAGTAGGTTTTACGAGTATCCAATCAGCGCCATATTATAAATGTCAAGGGTTCTACGATGTTAGGGGTAAAAGTAGTTGATTGACGGTAAACATCTAGAGGTGTTATTTATTATGTACTTTAATTAATAGCACATGTTAATAGCTATTTATAATGAGTGATTATTTGTGTCATAGAGTTAATTCTTACGGTCAAAAACTTTTCTACTCAGGCGTAGATATCTCAAACATGCAAAGATATTTTTAAAGAAAATTTAATTTTGATATCGTTTTCAACTCTAGGAGCGACAAGAATCTATATAAATAAAACAAAGTCGTGTTTGTTACACCACTTATAAGTCGAGAACGGCTGAACCGATTTAAGTTGTTTTTGATTTGTTGGATTTGTATTCGTCCAGAATAACAGAATAACTAATAAAAACATTGAAAAATTGACGATAAAACAAAATAAAAGCAAAAGTATTTTCTCATATAAAACGGTGGATTCGTATCTGTCAATGTTAAATGTCAATCGACAAATCAATGTCGATTTTCATTTACTGGGCGATACGAAGTTCGCCGGGACAGCTAGTTTCATATAAAAATAAGAGATATTAAGATTGCATTTACATCACACGTCAAGTTTATATATGGCGCAGGTAATTTGTATGATTCCAGTCTTCCGTTTACAAACGCTTGCTGTTTTGTAATATGCCGAAGGCAAATTGGCGACTCATTCAATCAGTTGTTATAATTTCGACATTGGTTGTTCTTCTTCGGTTCTGGCCGTAGGGTCGCAGTTGTACCTGACATTCCTCCTCGCTTCACTCGTCGTTGTACCTATTATTTTAACTACTACCTAACCTGACCTAAACTAAATACCTGCGGCATACTTTATAATGTCCGCAATATACATTTTGCCTTCGGCATATTACAAAACAGCGAGCGTTTTTAAACGGACGACGACGTTTGTAAAATGCCGAATCATACAAATTGCCTGCGACATATATACTCCAAACAATTAACGAAATAATCTGTGTGCGAGAACAAAGTTTTCGTTTGTCAAGGAAATACTTCCAGCCACTGACAGAAAACTGATCTCATCACCTCAATCACCATTGATCATCACATATCTGTAAATATGTTGGCAGCATTAGCATAAGCACAGAATACTTAATAATTATACAGAAGACTTGCATTATAAGTTAGTAACTTTAGTGCGTGGAATGGGACGTAAGTGATGAGAAAAAAGGATGGACACTTGAAGATGAATGATAAGACTTAATGTTAGTGAGTGGGTTGTGTGAATGATGATATGAGTGAAATAGGAATAAATAGCTTGATGACGCGTGGCCGGGAGAAATAGAAAAGAAATACTGTGCTACCTCAGATGATCTGAGAAAGAAGATGATAGACTGGTCTTAAGGACATTTGTATAAATCTTCTTAAATAAATTATGTGAAATGTATAATGCATTTATAAATATTGATAGATTTAACGCGACATGTACGTGTAAGTATAATAGGGATGATGACTGCATTAAAAAACTATAATTCTATTTAGTCCGTCAGTTAGATTATACAAAAATACTAGACACATATTTTTCGCTTTATCAAATGAACAAAAAATCACAAAGATAAAGAGCATCAAAGTTTTAGAGTGGGGGCTTGCGACGTCACTATTTAGTAAACATTTTACGAAATTGTGTGACAGCACGCGCAACTAGAATGCATTGTACCTTCGTCAATGTTTGTTTGACGGTGGAAAACGACCCTAGACCTCACTAATATTATTAATTCGAAAATAGCTTTGTATGTGTCTGTTACGATTTTATAATATATGATGACTATGATATGTAATGTAATTTCTTAACCATAAAAATGAAGGTGAAGATAGGATACTTTTTATCCCGAAAAATTTATAAATCCCGCAGGACATGACAATAACTTTTGTATAACGGCGAAGGCACCTAGTTGATTATAAATTAATGAACAGAACAAAGATAATGTAAGCAATGTAACTCACGGCAGCTAAGGATATTAAAAATATGTATTGAGGAAGTAATTCAATCATCTGAACTTGATTCTTTGTCTTTTGAAATGAATATAATAAACTCACCCATTCAGTAAAGGAATGATGAAATTTCTCTTATGAGACTACAACAAAAATAATTAACAAACTGTAATTAAATTAAATGTATATAATCCTTTAAAAAGATGTGACTTTGTTTTATTTTATGCGATTCCAATCTTATATAACTCAAATGGTAAGTTTTACGTAGATTATTCGTGTCAAAAAGTAGAGGTTAGTTCTCTCCGAGCTATGTGTTGTAATTTTTTTACTGTTGTGCTCTCCTAAACCAACAAAATATCAAGATACAATATTTTTATATTACTAACGTTAAATCAAGTGTTCGTTCCGTCTAACAAGATCAGAGGTAGACATTACAAGCTTTGCCAACCTTGATAATGCCTTAGTAAAACCTTTTTGAAGAACCTAACACTGTTTTTTTAGAAAAATCCTCGGCAGACAGATTCATAGTTCTGGTTATTAGCTCTCCAGCGAATGCCTGACATGGCAAAGTCTAACAGACCAGATTTGATGTGGCCAGACCTTTGTTGCAGTAAATCTTTCTTTCTTCCTCCATGCGCTTATCTCAAGTTAGCCAACTTGGCGCAGCATGTCTTCCTCTTCCCCCCCGCTGGGGTCTTCGGTTTGGCGTACCGGGGGGGCTTAGTAGGCCTTGGTGCAGGACAGGGCCGAAGCTAAGAGAGACCCCGAGGTGAGCTGCGACTGCTCGGCATTTCCCACCGAGCAGTTGCGGCACCGGCCGCAGCCCCCTGCGGCCGGACTAGGATTGCCGAGGAAGAGGAGGAGCTGAGTGTGTCGTTGCTCGCCTCCCTATCCTCGGCAACCCGACAGGGGCGCGCTGGGTCGCGCTGTGGTGGGTCGCAGAGGGATTGAGCGTCTCGATGCTCTCCCTCTGCGACGACAGGGCTAAGCCCTCAATCTGGGTCGCCGGGCGGAAGGCGACCCCTTCGACGAGGCGCTCTCCGCGTGCCCCTCTGGCTTAGCAGAGGGCACAGCGCGAGAGTGGGCCCACGACGCCGGTCACGGGGATGATCGGCGTCTGAATACTGGGCGGAGTGGTTGAGACATGCTGGGTGGCCTGGCATGTCTCGACGCGCGCGCGTGCTCGGTGCTGTGCATCCGACGACTGTTGTCGTGGGCTGCACAGCATCGACCACCGCCGCGCGAGGTGGGCCGCGTAGCGCGGCACGCGCATCACCGGAGGAGCAGTCGTATAGTCCCGACAGTGGGGATACAGGCTCTCCTCCGGAACTGCGCCGCTGGAGGCCACGTTGGGGTTTTAGTCGGTTCGAGTCCGACACACCGCCCTCTGCTTCCCCGAGCAGAGGGTGACGGCTCGTGGGAGTTTCCCCAACAAAAAAAAAAAAAAAAAAAAAAAGCATGTCTTCCTCTTCCACATCTCCTGGCCAGTCGTTATCGCGCTATCCACTCCCATTACCTGTATTTTTTACCTTTACATTCATACCTTCCTAAATTTTTCAATATTGGATATCGTGGTACATTACTTTTATACCTTAATTTTTAACATCTACTTAATTGTTTCTACACGTGAATGCAACAAAAAACTAAACGAGGAAAAAATCTCGCAAAATTATTAAAAAATAATATAACTATGTAAAGTTAGGAGTCATAAAAACCGTAGAGCTTGTATGAAAAGGATCATGAATATTGAAGAGGCGAGTGAGGTGTGTAAGGCTCGTGCCATATGGCGTTCGGTTATCTCTGCCTACCCCGCTAGGGAAGTGGCGTAAAGTTAAGTTATTAAAGTTCCATAAATAATACATATTTTCTTTTCAGTTGCAACGTTCAAGACATCGCACAGGGGAGCCCGTATTCTCATACACAACGAGTATATTTTCCGTAAGCAACGAACGCAAGGATCCAAGACTCGCTGGCTATGCGCGTCCCACTATCACAAACTGTGCAGAGCAGCAGTGTACACCGTAGACGACCAAGTCGTCAAGACGATGAATGAACATAACCACTTACCAAAGAAATTATATATTTAATTTCTTAAATATATTTTTCGTTGATGGCATTTTAAACTCTCCTACCTATGTAAGTCGATATTCCAACTATACTTATACGACTTTTATATGCTCGTACATACAGTTATTATACAAACGTAATTTATTTTTAAGTTCAGAAATATTAAGATCTTTTTTTTTTAATGTATATGGCACCATGGTTTAATTTAAGTAGTAATTAAGTTTATACTAGCTGTAAGTTCTTATTTTCTAGTTTCAATAATAAGGAATATGCATGAAAAATATTTTGGTCATTTAACGTATTTATCGGAAAATATGTAAAAATAAAATAATAATGTACTCCTAACCGATATCGGTCACGGCGGCTAATCTCAACGAGGATTAGCCATCTGCGCAAGAGATATTATAGTGCACAAATGTGTGCGCAAACACAGGTGCACTCTCTGTTCCTTCACTCTCATAGTCCGGTGAGACAGCATTTCGACATGACCGGAGAGAAGTCAGGCGCAGGATTAACGGCTTAACGTGCTTTTCGAGGCACGGTGGTGATTAAACCGCCACCTTCCTGACTCCGGACTGTTACTGAGTAATTTCAATATTGAAATACCCAGCCACAAATTTTGGTCCAACCCGGGAATTGAACCCGTGACCTCTTGGTCCTCAGGCGGCACATGCTGCCACTAGACCAACGAGGCAGACAAAAAAAATACTAAGAGTGAAAATAGAACCAAGATTTATCAAAAGACCTGCGAGATATAACGGTTTTAAACAAATGTATCCGTCTCTCTCTCGAAAACGATCTTTCTATGTACGTTGTATGCGCCCGTGGCGTTTGACGTCACATGCCACATCGGATCTCTCTGTCTAAGCTACCACTTTGAACCTTTATGACTTGGTCATATTTGATTACCTGTTGTATAGTAGACTTCCACAAATAATTAAAAAGACTCATGCATATTCCCTATTATAACAAAAAATAAATATCTGACTACGACCGATTGATCTGACTCCGAGGTAAGTAGCTTAAGCACTTGTGTAGACCTTCTGTTTTACATTAAATGTTTTTTTTTCTAATTCAAACCATATATTTATTAAATTCGGAATGCGTCATAATTTCCTAAAACACGTATTTAAATGAAAAATAAGCATTGGTTATTTTTTGGGGGCGAATACTACTAAAAGGAATTTTAATGATTCTTTAAAAAAGTACGTATTTAATTATTTTGTATACATACATAAAATATGGCTGCTTATATGTATGTTAACAGTGTGATATCTAGAGATAAATGTCACATATAAAAATAAATATTTATTTTTCATATAAATAAATATTAATGTTAAATATGGTACCGTGTAGATTAATGACATGTTTTATTTTGTTAAAGGTACAAAGTCGATAGAAAAATTGGTGAAATAGAACAAGGTAAGTACTGTTCATAGGCCTTATGCACGTTTTAACCTCTGGAGGCGAAATACATAAGTTAAAAATTCGAATAATTCCTACTAACATGATACTGCAATGCAAACTGAAATGATACTTGAAATGCAATAAACATTTAACTAAATACTGCAATTCCAAAAAATATATTATATAGGTTATTATATTCATAACGTATATAAAATTAGTGAGGGTACGAAACTTTGGTCAATCGGGAAAGACACGTTAAATAATGTTAGTGATGATGCCTGGCTATTGTTATGCTCTATTTATTGTCATTTCAGGGTCATCGTAATATCGACACGTCACCACGTCAGCGTATTTTGTAAAAACAATTACAACAAATATCTAAACAAAATGGCTGTTACAGACTAAATAGCATGCTAATTGGTAAACTGACCTAACTTAAAATATGCTACTGATAGAAAATGAACCCCTAATGTTTTAATAGTTTAAAATTTTTGTTTATCAATGGTACGTCATTAAAATGACCAAAATTTATTGTTATTTAACAGACAGTATACTCTACAGTGAAAGACAACCATAAAACTATATAAACAAAGAACAATTTCCGTATATTCTACTTAAGTCGATTTAATTTTCCGTGCTTTATTTATTGGACAACATAAATGTTATAACTACAAAAAAGACCACAGTTATCCACCTAGCTCCAGCACCGACTTCAATCAGATACCTCCTTTTTTGTCATCCTGGTTATTTTGTTTTTTTTTTTCAATTTTCGTTGTTCTCAATGGACAGGGGAAAAGTGCGATGCTGACCATGTCGGATGACCACATATTTTTATTTTAGATATGCTATGCACAGAGCGAATGAAGTTAACTGCTCATAACGTTGAAATCTGTAATTATTTTTAACTTTAGATGTGCTTATCACAGGTCAAAACGTTGGATGCTGACCACCATGGCATATCGGCCGGGGGCAACCCGGAATGGGGGCATAACGGCCGGACCCACCATATCAGATGCTCAATTTTTATTTTAGATGTGCTATTCAGGGGTCAGGACGTTGGATGCTGACCATATCAGATGCCCAATTTTTTTTACTTTAGTTGTGCTATTCATAGGTCAAGACGTTAGATGCTCATATCAGATGCTCAATTTTTTTTTTACTTTAGATGTGCTATTCACAGGTCAAGACGTTGGATGCTGACCATATCAGATGCTCAATTTTTTTTAGACGTGCTATTCACGGGTGAGGACGTTGGGTACTGAACATATCAGATGCTCATTTTTTTTAATAATTTTAGATGTGCTATTTACAGGTCAGCACGTTAAATGCTGAACATTTCAGGTGCTCATTTTTTATATTTTAGATGTTCTATTAAGGGTCAAGACGTTGGATGCTGAACATATCAGATGCTAAATTTTTTTTAATTAGATGTGCTATTCGAGGTTAACAGGGGTAGATGTTAACAGAGTTTTCCCTGTTATATAATCACATTTTTTTTATTTTTCTATTTTAGAAGTGCTATTCACGGAACAAGGCAGAGGTCGGATGCTGACCATCTCAGGGTATGACTACATGAAGCACGTGACGATAGGCGCGAAGACGAGATGGCGGTGCCGCCGACGAGCCTGCCGCGCCGTGGCGTACACGGTAGACGACACCGTGGTCGCCCTCAAGCATGACCACGACCACTACGCGAGTCAGCATACAACGCATTTCTATTGAACACTTGTTGGTGCCTGCGTCTTCGCCCGCAAGCAAAACAAAACTGAAATGTGTTCCTTTTATGCTAGAAACTAATATTTTAACCTTTATACGGTCTTCGGGTCAATTTTGACCCATTTTGATATAAATGTCAAACTTTTTCAGTAAATAAACGGTTTAAGAGTTTGATATTGTATGACTTTTAATTAATTACTGTTATACACGTATTTCTGAAATAAAATTAATAGAAATGTTTTTATTATTCGAGTTATAACTTTATTTACACTAATGGTCTTCGGGTCAGAATTGACCTCGAGTAAAAGCATCAAGTGTTTCTGTTATCGTTTCAATTGTTAATGTATCCTGTGACTACTTGAGACTTTTTTTTGTTCTACCCGAACTATTCTCAGTCATAAATAGTAAACCCCAGTTGAACAACGTCGGGTACGCGTAATTTATCAATTTATAATTGTGTGACAAACTTACATAATAATCATGTTAGACAGTGAAATAGAAGCGGAGTATGACGCCCTATCTGATAGTAATGAATCTTGTTCTGAAACAGAAGATTTCATCGAAGAAGCTGAACCATCTGATAGTTCGGACAGTGAAAGTCAAAGTGAAGTGCTTGTTCCTACAATGACGTCAAAAAATGGGCAAATAAAATACTCTAAAGAACCTGTCACACAGGCTTGTGGAAGAGCTTCGAGAGAAAACATCATCAACTTGATCCCGGGTTTGACACGCTATTCTTGCTCAAGCATTACCTCCGAAGAAAAATCAAGCTTTTGCTTATTTTTTCCTCCTACATTGACACACACTATTTTGAAATACACTAATTTGGAGGGGAAACGCGTATTTGCTGATGATTGGAATGATATTTGTGAAACTGTTCTGTTTGCATACATTGGGCTACTACTGCTAGCTGGTGTGTTTCGATCAAATAATGAGAGTACTGAAAGTCTGTGGAACAGTGAGAAAGGAAGACCTATTTTTGCAGCAGTTATTTAGATTACAACAAATGTAAAGGTGGCGTGGATACACTCGATAAAGCCGCCTCCTGTTACACTTGCAAAAGAAAGACAAAACGATGGCCCCAAGTAGTATGTAGCAACATGGTGGATATATCAGCATACAATGCTTTTGTATTATTCACCGCTGCCAACAGTAGCTGGAAGGACGGATGCCTAGCGAAACGGCGATATTATTTGGAAAGTCTGGGAATGCAATTAGTTACACCTTTTATAAAAAACAGGAAAACATTACCAAGGGCACCTTTTTCAATCGAGATCGCAAAAAAGATTCGAGAATCTAGTAATACGGTGCCGACTCCATCTACTTCTACCCAACAAGAGGAAAGTAATACTAGTTCGGCTAAAAAAGGTATGAAAAGTAGTCGGTGCCAACTATGTGCTAAAACTGACAATAAAACACCCTTGATCTGCGTGAATTGTAAGAAATTCGTTTGTAAAAACCATTCTAATACAATTGTATTATGTACCCAATGTAATAAGGACTAGTTTCATGTATTTTACTTTTATATCATTGTTTCAAAATATAACAAAAATATTAACTATAAATACTCTAATATCGTTTTGTTGTTATGTAATATGTAATGAATACTCAGTTAATTTACTTAAAAATAAATAAATATAATGTATAATATAAAATTATGTTCATTAAAAGCTTTTGGTTATTTAACGACTTGTTTTTATTTTGTTTCTAATAGTAGGTCAAATCTGACCCAAAGGACGGCAACGTCAGTAATATTGAAGACCGTATGAAGGTTAAATAAGTTGGTTACTTGTAAATATTGGTATACGATGGTAATAGTATTCCTTTAATAGTTATAATCATGGTGTTTTCAATAGCTGTCTCTTCTTAGTCGTGTGGAATATGTAAAGCATTGCAGAAGTATATCCTATTTAGTATTTAACTATAAAAGAGTACTTAAAGTACAAAATTTACTTATGCGTGGTATCGCTCGTTGTAAGTTTTTTATCTTTCATAAGTCAAGAATTAAAGCTAGAATCGAAAGAAAAAAAATATTTTAAACACCTGAGACACATCATAATTAGAATTTAACGGTCGAATTAAATACTTTTTTTTTGATAGCCCATGTCTTATTGCTTTTATTTCTACAATATATTTTCAATTTCCTGGCCTATCTTGAAATATTTTTTTAAATAATTTGTTAAAATGTTAACCAACTACGGAGCTAAAGGTCTAGCCAAATGACGTAGCACTATCATACATGCTATTTTTATAGCTGACAGTACCAAAAGCCCTCTGTCCCATGTTGGTCTGGGACTTAAAAAGAATGTGCCAACTGTGTTTCTTGCCCAGCATGTTGTAAACGGCGACTAAAGGTATATTGGGTTTTGGGAATGTAATTGTGTAGGCGACGGACAAGCCACTTGTCACTACTTTTTCACAATTTTCCATCTAACCCAGCTCAGTTTAATTTTTGCTAAATGTGGTTAAAGGGGCCTGCTGCTCCTTTGACTCTGCCTACCCATTCGGAGATTATGGGCGTGATACGGTATAACTAAGCTCTACGTTACTAAAATTCTAAGACAATCTCGTTATATCTTCATTCTTTAACAGACAGCAATAAAGACTTACCGTTCAGAATCCTCAAGTCCCTATATCCTGCAATCTCCTCTGAATTTTTAATAAACATGTGCTCATTCAAAATGACGTCCTAAATGTTGACCTTTGAATACTGTATTAAAATGACCAATTCTTTCCAGGTCCAATCTTCAGGAAGTCACCACGAGGCGCCAAGATGATATACCTGCAAGGCTACAAATTCCTCAAGCATTCCATCTCCAAGGACGGCTCCAAGACCCGCTGGTGGTGCGGCACCCACAACAACAGGGGGTGCCGAGCCGTCATCTACACTATTGATGACCAGTTCGTCAAGTGCAGGAACGATCACAACCACCCCCCACCCCCTGAAATACCAGCAGTGCATTGGGCTAGACCTATGCAATACAAAATACCTTACAGCAACGAGTACAATGACTAAACTGCAATCATTTATGAGCAGTGGTAGCTCAATGGTAAGGACACGCGCCTCTTAACCAAGGAGTGCGGGTTCAAACCCGGGCATGTACCTCTAGATTTTACAAATCTATGTACATATTTATACCACTAGCTCGACGGTGAGGGAAAACATCGTGATGAAACCTGCAAATTCAAACGACTTTGAATTTGTAACCATGATCCAAAAATTGTCTGGTTCCCCTATCTTAGGGTTACGAAGGTCAGATCGGCAGTCGCTTCAATGTAATTACCAGACTCGCACGGGAAATAACGCTAGGAAGATGATGACATGTTTTTCCTAATAAATAAATATCAAAAAATATCATCAACGAAGGTATCAAAGCACCCACCCAGACCCGGGATAAATACTTGTTTCATCAACAATATTTGTCCTGGTGTGGGAATCGAACCGCTTGCATCAATGCGTATTGAACGGTATCCTAAAATCTAACATACTAAGCATGTAAGGACTTGTTTCTTCGTAAATTAACGAAGGAAAACAGATTTATCCCTACTTCCCTACTAATATTATAAATGCGAAAGTAACTCTGTCTGTCTGTCTGTTACGCTTTCCCGCTTAAACCTCTAAACCGATTTTGATGAAATTCGGCACAGATAATCTTTAGACCCTGAGAAAGAACATAGGCTACTTTTTATTGCGAAAAAAAAAGAGCGATATAACCGATTTTCACGCGGGCGAAGCCGCGGGCGGAAGCTAGTTAGTTATAAAAAAAAACCACTATAGTTCTTAGCGAGTTGGTGGTGTATTTGATGCGATAAAAAAAAAGTTATATTTTGAATGATACTGAAAATGATGAAGCTGACTCTTAGGAAAACAAAGTATCACGTTATTATACAAAACTAGCTTCTTGTGAAAAACAAAACTAAAAAGAGACAAAACTAGCGCGGAAGCTAGCTTTGTTTTTTTTTTTTTTAATTTTCGCTCGCGTGGTACATCGATTAAACATAGCCTCTATGTTACTCGGGTGTCTGAGCTATAGTATTCTAAAGTTTCATTAAAATCTATTTAGTAGTTTTTGCGTGAAAGAGTAACAAACAGCCAAACAAACTTTCGCATTTTTAATAGTCGGATGAAACGAAGTTAAAACCAAGTATGAATAACCAACATGTTTTTAGAGTCACGTTATTTTTTATATTTACAATGTAAAATTGTGTATTTAAAGGTTTTCCGGTTTACTTTATTTAGACTCGGCTTCCAAATACATATTTGGTACATACTAACTAGTGTATGTAAGTATTTTTACTTAGCGCAGCTTAATACATATGTGTGGTGATATTTATCACGCTTCTGTAAACTTTCTTGGAATAGAGCGCCTTGTGTATATTATAATGACGTCACGAGTTTTTAATTCTCAAGTAATAAATAATATTATTTTAGAAATACCAGATGTTATTAAATAAAATAAGATATTTAACGCCGCTTCTTAGTCTTATAAAAAAGCTACTATTTTTAACAAAACATATTGAATAAATTGATAGTCTAACATTAATTTAGGTATACAATTATTTTAATTAAATGAATTTGTTTATTTGGCATATTACTTATTTTCCCTTCTTCTATAATACCGTATGGATTCCAACATCCTATCAAACATGAATATTAGTTTATTATCTGTACCAGATATCATGACAAAACCACAACAGTGTGGTAACTGATAATATTTGTAACTACCATACAAAAAAATTAGTGGCATATCACTGGTGACATCACCCATCTGTTCTCTTTCTAAACAGGATGCTTAGCCAAATGCGCGCCAGCGATACCATAACGAACTTCGCTACCGCTCGTATCGCGCCACAAACTTGTTTACTAAGAACTCATAGTGCGGAAGAGTTACGATACGAGCGATAGAGAAGTTCGTTATGGATTCGCTGGCGTGCATTTGGCTAAGCACCCTTATACTTTTGTGCCAAGGAGATGACAATATATATATTTGTCTTACGTTAAGTTAATTTTATTTTTTCTTGTGTAACAACTGTAAATGTAACTAGAAGTTGAAACCGCTATAGTTAGGTAGTCTTTACACGAAGATGATAATAATATAATCATTTACATGTACCAAATGCTTCAAATGTATCAAACTGTTTGCTCGCTAGTTCCGTATATTAAATATAGGTACTGCAGATGAGCGAAAGAGATAATGCGATTGCGAATTATTACCTTAAAACTACGGACGTAATCACTATGGTCACAGAAGATACGATCCACCAAATAGTGACTCAAGTCTTATGTTATTTTCTGTAGCACAGACAGTAGGTATGACAAAAAAGGGTTTCTTTGCATACAATGTAAAGCGCAATACACATCAAAGCCGTCGACCTGTCGATACAACCCGGCGGCCTATACGAAAATAATCCCGCCCATCAAATAAACATGACCGCACGACATATTAGCGACATGGTCGGTGGCTTGCGTACACAAGCGCTCAGTTGGGTGAGCTGCAATGAGTGAAGCCGCCAACTAGCCCGCCGGCATAGGTTGGCGAGTCGGCGGCTTTAGTATGTCATCATCATCTTCATCATCTCAGCCGAAACACGTCCACTGCTGGACATAGGCCACCCCCAAAGATATAATAAACTAGCAGCGTCCCGCGGCTTCACCTGTGTAGTTCCCGTTCCCGTAGGAATATGGGGATAAAATATAGCCTATGTTACTTCCGGATAATGTAGCTTTTCAATGGTGAAATTATTTTTGAAATCGGCACAGTAGTTTTTGAGTTTATTCATTACAAACATACACACACACAAAAATACAAAAATACAAATCTTTTCTCTTTATAATATTAATATGTGTAGATAATATTTATCTAGTGTGTTTAATTATATATATTTATTTGGAGTTAATCACCCATCGATCCACTGACTTCTTCCCAGGTCCAACATTCCAGACAACCCGTCGGGGGGCCCGTATCATCATGATGCACGGTTACACTTTCCACAAACAGATGACTTACAAAGATGGGAAATCCAGATGGTGGTGTGGCACTCACAGGATGCTGGGCTGCAGAGCGGTCATCTTCACCATTGAAGAGGAGATCGTTAAGTGGAAGAACGAACATAACCATCCACCGCCCAATCATGGACACTTTGATAATTTGGGACTCATATATTGAGGCTGATGTACTGGTTTTGGCGTTCACTGTACTATAACATTATAAAAATGTAAGGATGTCTAATATGCTTGCACATGTATTGTAAGGTGCCTGGACACTTTTCATAACATATGCAAGCATATAGGGTAAATGGATTCATAAGGCTGGTGTTATGAATCCATTTACATTAAGGAACCCTGCCTTAGGGGTCCAAAAAGTCAAGGTTATGAAACCCTGTAATTATAAGGTCTTTAAATAGTCTTAAATATGTATATATGTTCAGCTTTAGTCACAAATAATATTCTTTTGTATTGTGTCTTTGATCTGCCTACAAATACGGACCTACGTTCTACAATTTATATTACGAATGTATAGGTTTGTTAGCAATTCGGTGTTCGTTGTGGTTGTATAAACAATCCAGAGATTTATTAATAAAAGGTTATATAATCCTTGAATTTATTTAAATGTCATAAAGTAAATTATAAAAATACAGATATAATGGCACCATTGATTATCATAATATTAGTTTTAGATTAATAGTTGTGTATTTTTTACAAAACGCATTTTTCGAATAAATTGGATTTTCTTATCCGCGTACAAATGTCATATATTTTTTTATACACACATTTGGTGCCTCGTTGCGTTTTTGAAAAAAAACATCATCTATTTAGCCTAGAAAGACGTATTTTATACTAACTCATTTAATTCTCGTATTTAAAGTCCCCATTTAACAATTCATACTTACATATTCCAAAGACATAAGTTAAGATTCGTCTTATATTCCTACATTCCGTGACCACAGATCTGACCTGACCCTCCTCCGCAGATCGTCCGACCTTCTTCACGACCAACATCGGGGCTCGCATCATGCAGGTCCGAGGCTACCACTACACCAGGCGTTCGGTCTGCTCCTCCAAGGTCCGTTGGCTGTGCACAGAGAGCCGTGATAGAAACTGCCACGCTGTCGTGGTCACCATCGGGCACACCATCATCGACCGCCATAACAAGCACAACCACCCCCCCAAATAACATTAGGCTGCCTAAGGGCATGGACTGACCCTCTTATGATCTCTATGGACAGTATGAGTGAGGTTTAAGATAATGATACATGCTCTTGTGTAGTATGCTCAAAACTAGCATGTTCCGCAGTTATACATTTTCTGATGTGTATCAAATATGTAGTAACATAATATTATAATTAAATACCTATTACATATTATAATAATAGGCAAGATGACTAAAAAAATCTGTTTAGTCCGTCAGTTAGATTATAAAAAAACATTGAACACGTATTTTTTTATTTATTTGTCAAACAAACATTAACGAAGATTCAATGCATTCAAGTTGCGCGTGATGTCACGCTTTCGTACAATTTATACTAAATAGTGACGTCGCAAGCCCCAACTCTGATGCCCCACTCCAACTCTTAGTGATTTTTCGTTAATTTGATAAAGCGAAAAATATGTGTCTAGTGTTTTTGTATAATCTAACTGACGGACTAAATAGAATTTTAGGTTTTTAATGAAGTCATCATCCATATTGTGAATGTTTTGACGTTTGTTACTCAATGACAATTTAACGGCGAAGAGAATTATGTGAAATTTGATACATACTTAACTTGAAATATAGGATAACTTCTATCCCATTTTGTGTTCTCTTGAAATAATATTTCATTTTGGCAGTAGAATTTAAACAGTACATTATGATTTTATCTATTATGCATTTATTTTAAGCTTTAAGGTAATACATTATGTATTACTCCATGTGTCTTTGTATGCGTTTAGTACGGTTCCAAACCAAGTCTCTTTTCGTCCCAAATTAGGATAGTTTACTATATAATCACATAACGGTAGCTTCTAACGAAATACTCGGGGAAAATAGCACGCATGTTTTTATAATAGAGATGTTGACTGGCTAGTCAATTGAAATACTTTTTTAGAGCTGTCAAAACGAAATCAGTTCATAGATTTTTTATGGGCTTGTCAACGTGTGACGTCACTAGTTTGTATAGTCAACTGACTTAATATTAAGCAGTTTTTGTAACATTTAAAATCTTAGACTCAATATGATACAAAATCAAAAAGGCTTCACAGCACACTACGATACTTTCTTTTTCAGAATTGATATTTCAAAATTAAATATAAATGGTGTCAACATCCCAATTCTTGGCGGTATTGAAACATTGGCATTTTTAGCAAATATTACGACATAGCCGAAATAAATATGAAATTCGCGTTACGATGTGCATAATGATTTAAAAAAAAGTGCTAATCCCCAATTCCGATCCGAGCCAGTTAAGTTAATGTTCATATACTAGTATAGTTTTAATTATTTGGAAATATTATATAACATTTCCTGTTTATCACACGACCTTGATGTTTCTATATACATACTATCTTAGATTAGTTATTTTTAAGATTAAACCATAAAAGTCCTCTAAAATATAAAAATTACTAATGATTATGAATGTAAAAACTCTATATTACGATTTTAAGATTCTGTTAAATGATTCCTATAGAATTTGTGATTATTACGCAAACAAAATATTGTGATATTAATTGTAGACTTTCAAGTTGAATTCTCTGCGTAGGTAGTGTAAAACTCCAATGTTTATGTAATGTAAGTGTTTTGTAAATATTCATCTTGTATCAATGAGTGTAAACGAAACGTATAGTCAGTCCTAACACTCTGTTAATTCTAAAATATGATTCTCAGTTATTTACTTATATATTTTTTTATTTTACATAGCTATTATACAACAATATTACATTACACGGAGCGGTGGTAGCTCAATGGTAAGGACACGCGCCTCTTAACCTAGGAGTGCGGGTTCAAACCCGGACACGTACCTCTGGATTTTTCAAATCTATGTACGTATTTATACCACTAGCTCGATGGTGAGGGAAAACATCGTGATGAAACCTGCAAATTTAAATAACTTTGGATTTGTAACCATGATCCAAAAATTGTCTGGTTCCCCTAACTTAGGGTTACGAAGGTCAGATCGGCAGTCGCTTCAATGTAATTACCAGACTCGCTACATCCTGGATCATGGTCTAAGCGGATCCCGTCTAAGCACGGGACATAACGCTAGGAAGATGATTATTACATTAGGTAACCATCAGATATGAAGTTATGCCGGCTGATCTGGTTGAAACATTAGCCACAAAAAAAAATTGTGAGATTAATTTCGTAATTTGTGAAATGGTCATGTCTGGTCAAAATTATTACAAGGAACTTCGTAAGTAGCTAGGTAGTTTTTTATGGCAGTCCAAGTCAAATATGTGCCAAATTGATGTAAATAGCTTAAAGGGACAATTCAAATTACCCGGGAAGTTTTCTTTGCCTGCTACGTGTTTGTAATATTAAACATAACTAACTAACTAAACTTCACGCCACTTCCCTAGCGGGGTAGGCAGAGAGAACCGAACGCCATATGGCACGATCCTTACACACCTCACTCGCCTCTTCAACATTCATTCATTAATTCGTTTGTATTAAACATGATATAACATTGATTTAAAATGGACTATATGATATAATCTCATGTATTCTACTTGTTTAACTAATTATAAGTATTCATCAGTGTGCCTTCCATGTATTTATTGACGCAAATACGAATTGTTTAGCATTTTTGTTTGATCCATTACAATAGAAAAAAATTACGCTAAAAATTGTGAATAATTATCAGATCTTTTCGCGTCAACATTTTAAATATCTTGTGCATGATCATTGGTTGTAAATCCAAACGGTACTACGTAATGTTCCATGTTTTGTTTTTCTTATTAGGCTTTGATATTCATAATTATTTACAATTTGTAACTTTGATAAAGGAATGTTTCATGTTTGCCATCTCTTTTTAATAAATATCGATGGTTCCATTTATTTTCATCTATCATTCTATTTTTAAAGATTTTTCTTTATTTCAATTTAGTCATATTTATAATTAGAACGTTATAATACCAGTATATTAAAATAGAAGAAAACTTTAAAATTCGGTTCAGATGTATATGTAGATATAATTTTTTTAGCTATATTCCGCAAGCAAAAATACATTTAAGCTTTTAGTTATTTGAACTATAATAATAGCCTCTTCTCTTGTTATATTATACAAGCAATACCTACTGTTATTTTTGTGGAATATTTTATGAAAAGCTTCCAAGCTATACCTATAATTTACTGGGATAAAATATTTTTGAAAAAAAAAACAAACCGATTTTTGGGAACAACAAGGAAATTCTGTCAGTGCTGAACATTAATAAATGATATAAATAGATTATTCTAGAGTAGGATAGTTATTTCTGGACTAGAAAAAATATTATTATTTGGAGAGGCGATCTACAACTTTTATTTATTCAAAAGTATTATGTGAATTACCAAATTGTGCTATTGAATACCGTGTATCTTCAACAGAGCTACCAGAAATAAGCACCAGGATGCGAAGAGGCCTCCACGAGGTACTGCGCTGGCAGGGCAATACCTTCGGGGTGCACAGCAAGGCGAAGACTGGTCAGGTCCGCTGGAGGTGCTGCAAGCACGCCAGGGGTTGTCGCGCGTACGTGGTCACCTACCAGGGCCACGTGGTCAGGATGATGCTGCATCATGATCATAGCTGGCAGCCGCCTAGGATGGAGTAGGCGTTGGGCAACTTAAGGATGGATGATAGCGTGGAAAGTTGCGATGTTGGTGGTTGCTTCATATGAAAGTAAAAAAAACGAACTGATGTAGTAACAGACACGTTCTTAATAAAAAAATGTAAAGGAGTTACGAAAAATATTGTAAGCGTTCTGGGTTCCATACCCATACATTTATAGGGACAGGTTTGAATATGCCTTATCAAAATATGGGTGCTAGTTTAAAAAAGAGCTTTATGTTTATAGTCAATAGGAGTGAATTTTATTTTTATACTAACGCTTTTATTAAACTTAATCTATGTCTTTGTCACATTTTTTTCTTTGTTCGTTTCAATTCTTCTGAGTTTATTTCCCTTATTTTTTCATTCCTTTTCCATACTGACAACTATTTTATAGAAATGTCATAAATAAATTAAATTATCTTCTAAGTATGTTGAAAAATGTTTGAACAAAGAGTAATCGAAGTCAAAAGGTGCCATTTGTATACTGTAGTATATTATACGCTTGACGTTATATGTACGTAATTTATGAGATTTAAATATAAGTTACATAGCACGTACATACATACTAGACTCGATAAATGAAAATAACTCAATATTTGTGCTCGGCACGGGAATAGAACTCGTGCTCCTTGCGTGCAACGCAGAGTGCAAAACTCTGTGTTAACTAGATCATCAAATGAGGATAGATTAACTAACGTTAGCTATTTAAGTTCGTTCATATCACATAGTGATACGTGATATATATTTTACTAAAGATTTTTTAACCTACTAAAGATCAAAATACAAAAAATAATTATAGTTTTTATCATTTAAGATTGATAGGTGTACTCAAATTAATTTATGTACCATTTTTAAATTTTTTATATTGCTAGTCTAAATACTTAAATAAAATATTAAAATGTTTATAAAAAAGTCTTATAAGATTTATATTAGATAATAATTAATAAATATATCACCCAAAATTGCCTTATTATATTCTAGTGTGTATACTAAAGTGTTATTTTTAATATTTTAAATATAGTACAATTTTAAGTGTATCTTTGTTACTTAGTATTTTTTATTTTAAATAAACCTCTTACAATGAAACGATTTTTAAAAAACATTTTTATAAGTTACTTAGCGCTGTAAAGTATCTTGTCATGGATAAGAAGTTGTTACGCAAAATAAAATTATCAAAGCAAAATGAAAAATTAAAGAAACTACAAAATACGTCCTTCTTTTATAATTATAATGTAAAATAATTATACTTGTACGAATATTGCTTGTTATTTTTTCCTCTAACATCGGTTCTTACTTTGATTAATTTCAGGTTACAAAATGATTCTAACCGACCGTGGAACACAGATGCTCATCCACGGAGGTTATCGGTACGGCTTCCGAAGACAGACTGGTCAGAAGATCTGGTGGCGCTGCGTGAAGCACAGCAGTCAATGCAAGTCTATGCTGGTCATGATTGAAGGGCAGGTGGTCAGCGTGAAGGACCACAACCACGCCAGCTATCAGTACAAAGTTTGGGCCAACGAAAGAGAGTTTCTGACGGTGATGCCAGACGAGATTGCGCCGAATAAGAAGAAGAAATAGAAGTTACCTAATAAATAACATGATTGCCTTACTTAAGATTTATGTTACTGAACTGGGATTTTCAGGCGTCTTGGTTTAGACGGATTTTTAACGGTCGTATCCGCATAAACTTTTTCGGGTCATGTATTTTTCAAGTAAAATACGCGAGATTGTTATATTGTGTGTCCTCAATTAAGAAAACACATGTCCTGTTTCTTCTTATTCTGTCCCCAGTCCCCACAATACGAGAGATTTCAATACAAAAAGCTTGTCCCTATCATAACGAGGCAAGCTCCTTGGCTGCAATTAGGGTTTTCAAAAATACAAAAACCGCCAGATGGCACAAGGGAGTCTCGTGGTCTTATCACTGTCACTATAAGCTCCTTGTTGACAGCATGTCAGTTTGGTCTGACAACTAACCAATGAGGAGGGTGACAAGACCGCAAGTAACAGTTACGCCGACTTTTGGATGTTTTAATTCAAAAACCCTCATTCGCGACCTCTTTCACCATTTACATAACAACAGGACATTTTAATGTCTCAGTATTACAAAATCATTTGAAGATAATTCATATTTAAAAATGTTTTGACAAATATTCTATTGAGATTGGAATAACGACACTGAGTCAATGTTTTATTGATCAGACTTTGGTACTTCTGCCATATCAACTTATCAACACATTTACAGTTTTAATTAACATCTAGTAAATGGGAATGGGACCAAATTTATAGATAACCCTAGTTAATAGATGGACCCTTATGAACGAGGTGCATTATTTGAATAAATATAGGTAATTAAGCATGAATATTAACAAATTTATATTTAGCTAAATACATTTTTTAAAAAATTTAAGTTATCATCTTCCTAGCGTTATATCCCGTGCGAAGACGGGGTCCGTTAGACCATGTCCATTAGACCATGATCCAGGATTTAGCGAGTCTGGTAATTACATTGAAGCGACTGCCGATCTGATCTTCGTAACCCTAAGATAGGGGAACCAGACAATTTTTGGATCAAGGTTACAAATGCAAAGTTGTTTGAATTTGCAGGTTTCATCACGATGTTTACCCTCACCGTCGAGCTAGTGGTATGAATACGTACATAGATTTGAAAAATCCAGAGGTACGTGCCCGGGTTTGAAACCGCACTCCTCGGTTAAAAGGCGCGTGTCCGTACCATTGAGCTACCACCGCTCTATTTTTTTTTAAGTTACATATATAAAATAACGTAGTTATATGGCCAAAGTTGTTTTTAGTTAATTTAACACGAAATTTACTTAATACTTACGAATTAATACATTAAGTTAGTTAAATATAACATTTTTCAAGTGTTGGGTATGTAAGTAGGTATAATTTTTATAACTTCATTGTTTTTTTGGTTAACGTTTCAATAATAGTTAAGTTTGTACTAACAACATTTGCAATGATTGAATAAAATCTTTTTATTTTTAACCCGTTTTTTCAATTTCGACGAATCATTAAAATAAAAAAATTGCTATAATGTTTTTACTTCATAATTCCATTTTTAGAAATATTTGTTCTAAAAATATGTTTTCGATATTTTTTATCAAGATTTATTTTATTACATGCATTAAAGAGTTCAATTAAGAGATTTACATCCTTCGGATGTTACTTACAAGAAAAATGCTTAGTTAAGCTGATAGATCTATTGTTTAACTATATATATTTGTATTAAGGGAATTTTCACTGACCGTCAACCTTCGATTTTAACTGCCAGCAATCGTCGTAGAGATGTGGTTTACAACTTTCCCTGAAAAAAGGCATGGGCAAATGATCATCAAGACATAACATTAGTTTATGATTAATATTTGCCATATCAACAAGTTGATATATCATAAAATATGAATTTATCCTACGACTAATTCTGCTATTCGGCTAGTCGTTGTACCTATAGCGTTGAGAGCAAAACGGAGTTTTAAAACAACCTGTTTGTTATTAGAATTCACGTCAGAATCGAATATGTAAAGTCCTGCGAAACTCCGTTTACAATTTACAACAAAGTTCATTGAAAAAGTTAATAAGCGTGTTAATTCGGTTATTTTTTCACAGACGATTCGGATGAGGAGCCGATTTTCGAGATATCCAGCAGAGGTTACCAGAACGTGATATACGCTGGGCACAAGTTCACACTGCTCTATACAGGCAAGACCCGCAAACGATGGCAGTGCACACAGCACAGCAAGCGCAACTGCGCGGTCACCATTATCACTTCGGACAACCAGATCGTCAGCATCAGGAATGAACATACGCATCCGCCTACACAGACGTTCAAGACGTAGAATTTTAGTCTCCAACCGTTGTATTATAGAAAAGATAATAGTTTAACGTCTAAGGCTCGCCAAACGTTACTTATTTTCTCACTAATAAAATGTATGGTACTGTACTTTAAAGCGTGTTATGGAAGTTACTGCTGCCGGAACATGTCCAGTAATGTTTAATATTTTATTGTTAATACCTAGTATTCTAAATGAGATACATAAAAACGGCAAGCAGAATAGGCTAGATGACAAAAAAATTCTGTTTAGTCCGTCAGTTAGATGATAAAAAAAAAATTGAACACGCATTTTTTTAATTATTTGTCAGACAAACATTGTAGAAACGGTGCATTGTTGCGCGTGACGTCACGCTTTCGTACCATTTTTACAAAATAATGACGTCGCAAGGCCCCACTCCAAAACTTTGATGCTCTTTATCTTGGGATTTTTTGACAATTTGATAAAGCGAAAAATATGTGTCTAGTATTTTTGTATAATCTAACTGACGGACTAAATAGAAATATAGTTTTTTAATGCAGTTCATCATCTTCCTAGCGTTATGTCCCGTGTTTAGAAGGGGTCCGCTTAGACCATAATCCAGGATTTAGCGAGTCTGGTAATTACATTGAAGCGACTGCCGATCTGACCTTCGTAACCCTAAGGTAGGGGAACCAGAAAATTTTTGGATCATGGTTACAAATCCAAAGTTGTTTGAATTTGCAGGTTTCATTACGATGTTTTCCTTCACCGTCGAGCTAGTGGTAAAAATACGTACATAGATTTGAAAAATCCAGAGGTACGTGCCCGGGTTGGAACCCGCACTCCTTGGTCAAGAGGCGCGTGTCCTTACCATTGAGTTACCACCACCGCTAGAACTAGGGAATTGGTGTGTCAGTCTGGAGAATTTATTTACAGTTATATATGATATAGCTCTTTTTATTCGCTGCTAGAGAAGGTTTCATACTAATAGCATTGGGAGCACTGGGCCTATTCAACCTGGCTTAGCACAGTTTTAAAGTATATGTAAACTGGTCTAACATGTTAGAGTAGGTATTAATACTAACCTATACCACACATTTTATTTGTGAGAAAGTTAATAACGTTTGGAGGCCCTGGGATCTCTATAAACTTGGTTTGAGCCATGTTTGAAGATAACCGAGCAATTTGAAATGTTGTTACTGTAAATACAAATAATTCTAACATTTCTTAATTGTTACTTATCTTTCATGAGAAGAGTTTTATCTCTAATCGCTACAGAAGACATTCCGTCGACATGTTTGGCCGACTGACATGACTGGCCCGTTAGTCGAGTGGTCAGAGACCCTGGCCACGAAACCAAGGGTCGCGGGTTCGAATCCCGCTAGGGGCAAATGTTTCGTGTGATGAACATGGACATTTGTACTCGAGTCATGGATGTTTATAAACGTATTTAAGTATGTCTATCCGTTCACCTAATATCCATAGCACAAGCATAAGCTTAGTTTGGAGCTAGGGAATTGGTGTGTTAGTCTGAAGAATTTATGTTTGTATAATGTGAAGAGCAAAACATTATTATTTTTAAACAACATTTGTGTCTGTTCTTCAGTTATCAGTTTTGTATTGATTTAATAAATAAATAAAAACATTTATTTTCATTTAATTTCACCATTTAGAAAAATTATAAACAATAACAGATAAAGTTTCAAATGTTATATACAAGGTACATATTACGTAATTCGTATTATGTAATTTCGACTGGCTCGATGGCGCATTCGGTAGTGACCCTGCCCCATGCACCAAGAGTTGTGGGTCCGATTCCCACCGAGGACAAACATTCGTATGATGAATACTTGTGTTTGCTCTGTGTCTGGGTGTTAATATCCAATATTTCAGTATGTATATATTTGTAATACCACTGTTGATTCTGATATCCGTAACACAAGTACATAAGCTACTTACCACGGAGTCAGATCAATGTATATGATGTAGTTTGATATTTATTTAATGTTTATATTTAAGTAATTAAAAGTGTTATACAAAAGGATAATAACTATAAATAACCTAATATAAAAAATCCATGTCATGCACTGCACGATTTTAGTAAAACTGAAACGATTAGTGAATTATAAATCGATGTTTTCATCTTATGATTACATCCAATGCTTAGTGTTATGCCTGTTTAAATATTTAAATTCCGAATGGTTTTTATATCATATATGTTTTTATTTTTTCTACACAGAATGCACTATCTTCGAAACGAGCAATGGCCGACTGAACCTACTCCACAACGGACACAAATTCACTCTAGTATACACGGGGAAGGCTAGAAAGAGATGGATATGCACTAAGACTGCCATACGGAACTGTAGGGTGTCCGTCATCACCGAGGGTGGCCACGTCGTCAGCTCCAAGAACGAACACACACATCCTCCTTCATCACATGATATATAAACTTTATGCTTGAACGTTTAAATGACGGCATTAATAACTAAATTGGATCATAGTAATACAGATTTGTTAATTCAAGATATATTTCAGGTGTAAAAAAAATTACTCATTCCGACTGTTCTTTTAACATTTATGACGTAATTCCATTTTAAATTGAACCCAGGCTTATTGACCTTTGCGAACGGATAAAATAGCGTCATTATTAAATATAATTATTAAATATACATATAAAAATACATGACTTCACCGAAAGGGTAGGCAGAGTCAAAGGAAAAGCAGGCCCATGTAACCACATTCAGCCAAAAATAAAACTGGGCTAGTGGCTAGCCCGTCGCCTACACAATCACATACCCGTAAAATATGAATTTCAAATACGACAAGAAAATATATATCAAAGGAAACATAGTATGCCTGCCCTTAACAAGGTTTTCACAGACGCAGAATCACCAAAAGAAGGAGGTGTTAAGAAGATTCAAATGCCTAAAATAATATGTAAAAAAAACTGAAAAATTTTTTATTATTATAATTAAAGTGTATATTTTACCATCGTTGTCCATTATTTGCATTTACCTATTTCAAATGTAATTTAATATCCTATTAATTTAATAACAACACATTTCAATTGTCCGATTTTAATTAAAGAATTTCTAGGGTATTAAGTAAGTTATTGTAAAATTCTAGTTACACGTACGCATTGTATTTTATTTCAAGATTTTTAATCTGACCATTGAAAATGATTTCAAATTAAGTTATGATATTATAAATAATATCAGTAAGTATTGTATAAGTTATGAATGTTCTTCCAATCGTTTGAAATCGCAAACTTATTGTATGAGTTTCTTTTTAACCGACTTCAAAAAAAAGGAGGAGGTTCTCAATTCGACTGAATTTTTTTATAGAAGGTTATTTGAACAAGGTTGTTTGTTCACAGGACAACCAACTATTAGGCATGACTACGGAACACCTACCACCCTTGAAGAGTGCATCAAAGAAATAGAGAATCTACGCAGAGAACGCGAATACAATAACTATTGGGACTACAAAACCAGGGAGCTGATAAAGATAAAGGCTGTCCTGGAGTTCTTGTTACCTACAGAACATTATAAGGCCATAGAGAGCTACATCAATCTGATTTACATCCAACTTTATGGTGTACCTTATGTTGGGCAGCCTGTGACGGATTCTACTCAAGGAGGATACGCGTCCACCGGGCAGCCGGTCTACGCTTACGAGAGGCCGCCTCCCCTACCCCCGCCGCCCCCTCCGCTCCCTCCGCTACCTCCGCTACCTCCGCTCCCTCCGCAGACACCTCAGCCACCATGGCCACGCCTTGCCGGCCTCTCGTCTATCCCTATGCTGTCATCTCGGGCACCTTCTGTAGCCAGATCGCTGACGCCAGGAGTTACTATTAGACGAGTACCTAAAACACCCGCACCGCCCGCGTCGCCCCTTAATAGTATCAGGTCCGCGTCTCGAGGCCCGTTTATGCCATTGACTACGATGGCTTCCACACAGACATCACAGAATTCGGAGTACCCGGGCCAATCTTCGCGGCACGCTCCTTCCACCGCTTCGTCGACTAGTCAATTGGCCTCTCTATCATTGGCTCCGCTGTCACTAGGAAGTTCATCTCAGGTACATGAGTCTACACCGTCCCAGAGCTGTCCAGCCATATCCAGGATGCTTCCGCAGCACGCGACCATCACACAACCGACGACGTCGTCTTCGATGGGACCTCCACTGACAGTCCAGACTTCACCCCATTCTGTGATCTCCCGCGTTCTCAAATCACCAACGCCCCCGATTGCGCAATCGCATGCCAAGTCTCCGTCGCGGCTCTTACTTACGACATCCCCCCAATATGTGATGTCGACAGAGCCTGCGGTAACAACTTCACACCAGACGCAGTCGCGCAGTATGCAAATATTTCCATCCACGGTAACCGATGCTACTCCACAGGAGTATACTTCAATAGCGAGTACGTATCCAACCACATATTGCTGCAGTTCGACAGGACAAATAATTACCATTTACCCTGTATGCTGTGACAAACAACAGCAGAGCTCACAGCAGCCTCAGCAAACACAGCTGACACAGCAAATCCCAGTGACGCACACGACGACCTCAATGTCAGAACAGGTGTCGTTGTTTTCCAGACCGTCGAGGACGCTCTCGCGTTCCTCTCAATGCTCACCAAAGAGAGCGCAATCAGACTCTGTAGCGGTATCCACCGAAGACCTGGTTGATCAGACGCTAACGGTTTCTCATTTGCCCGAAATGGCGCGCGCTCCCACCTCCGAGACCATGCTGATCTCGGGCTCCCAAACGATGTCGCAGCCGATGCCCCGGCCGTCGGCCGTCTTGGCCCAGCCCCGTTTTTCGTATAAAGGGAGAACATTTACAACTAGCCCGCAGACCGTTGGAACACTTCCAATCTCAACCGCATTGAATCTGTCTGCCCAATCACCGAATACCTCGTCTACATTAGCATCTGAGGCTACGACGTACGTGTATCGTTCGGGCTCAAGCCTGGCTTCGTACGCGCATCCTTCGTCGACTCAGGTTCAGATTCAGGCAGGCACAGTGACGCCTACTCCCGGTGACCCTGAGTCTATCGCTCAGGCTCATCATGCCGAGATGCATTATGCGTCGCCAGTACAACCTGAGCAGGGCCCGGTGCAACCGCCTCGGAAGCCAAACCATGCACAGCTCAGACGCTCTAGAAGACGCTAGATCGGTTAACCCATGCCAAGCGAGTTTTAGTACTTTTAGGGCTGATTTTTCAACAGTCAGATAAAAGATATCAATCGAATAAAACACAATCCGGATAATTGTAAAATATCATCACCTGTTACCTAAGTAAAATTCCGTAAGACATCCGCAAATTGGTGACTTTATACTTTATTAGTCGGTTATTTTCTTATCTGGCCATTAAACAATCGGCCCTTAAACGCATAATTAAACGACGAAAAACAAACACAATATTCACAAGGCTTAAATGTCAAATGAGATACAAGAATATCTGTATTTCCTCTTTAACAAATATTGTACTTAATTAACAAGTTATATCACATCGTATCATATATCTACATTTTAACTTTTAAACTTATAAATTTCATTATTAAGGGTTTTGAAACAACTTATTTTTTAAATAACTTTTTCGAATCTCTTATTTTATAGGGCTAAATTAGTATTGATACCTATGTGATATTAGGTTAGAATATTTTGATCCACAAAGACGTGGTGAAATTGTGAGCTTATTTTTAATGTTATATTTAATTGACTCTTAGTCCTATTTATGTATACTGTCTAAAAATCTAGTCCTATTTTTTTATGATATACATATAAATCATATGTAATAATATGTATCGTAGTTTTAAGAAAACGCATTGCGAAATATTTAAAGTTTAAAGATTGTACTAGTTTCTGAAACTGTTCGGAGAAGAATACTACTATATGACTGTAATGGTTACTAGTAAGTTACTGTTAATGTCCGATTAATGCGTGTTGAGTGCTGGGTACATATACAATTATTTCGACAAGCTCGATGGCGCATTCGGTAGTGACCCTGCCTCATGCGCCAAGAGTTGTGGTTCGATCCCCACCCAGGACAAATATTTGTATGATGAATACTTGTGTTTGTTCTGTGTCTGGGTGTTATTATAAATTATTTAAGTTTAATATCTGTAATACCACTGTTGTTTCTGATATCCGTAACACAAGTGCTTAAGCTACGAGGAGTCAGATCAATGTATGTGATGTGGTCTGAGATTTATTTTATTTATTTTTTATTAACATGTATGTATATGTTGTCTAAGGTATGGGATTTTACTGAGAGGTGCTAAGAGTGTCTTGCGCGATGGATAACGCTATTGTTTTGCAATTTACGCAGTATAGGCTACGGTTATTGCTCAAAGAACATACGGTTTGCCTAGCTTGATAATTTGCTTTATTTCTTTATATATATATATATATATATATATATATATATATATATATATATATATATATATATATATATATATATATTCGCCAATTTTGATTATTGGTTTTATTGTGATAAGAACTGTTTGGATACAATGGCGAATATTAAACAATAAAAATATTTAAGGAAACTTGAATAAATAATTTATGATAAATAATCTTTGTGAAAAAAATTACATAACGTTGTAATTCTTATTTAAACATATTAATATATGTAGTTGAATAATTATATTCAACTTCGAAATTAATAAACAAGTCACATGTGAGAAGCATCTGACTTGTGAGATGTCGTTTCGGTGCTCAAAATACAGGAGGATGCCCTATTTGAGACCATAATAATGTGCCTAAATGTTAGGCACATTTTTTTACTTATTTATTATAAGGTTTCGTGATAATAAATGACAATTGGATTCCAATAACGTCAATGCTAAGTTATACAGCACTGCGGACATTCATGGTAATATTTATGATAAGAGTTTAATATATTGACTGTGTCTATAACCAATATCTAGAAAGTAATATATAATTAAAATCAGTATTGCTAACAATGGATTGGTTGGACTCTTAGCAACTAAATAAGTTTTGGAATAGTTTAGTTACCTTGTACGTGTCCCCTTTCTACCTCAGACTATGCTTCGACCGTGATATCAGTATTGACTAGTCTATACATAAAATAGATAAATATATATTATGGAAATTCTCCAGAGTCCAGACTTACGTGTTCAATTTTTTTTGAATCTGTTCTAATATCGCCGAACCTATGTTATATAGGCCTATATAGATTTTTGACAATTTAATTAAAGGCTTGGATTCAACATTATATATTTAAGATGAATATATTTTACTACCCCATATATCAATGTCTATTAATATTACTAACGTAGAAATATATATTATATAAACTAACTAACTAATAGAGATATTATATATATTCTTTATAATACTGAGTTAGCAATACTGATTGTGTGTTCATATTCTCTGCGTTTTACATCTATATAATGATAATTAGGGTCTAACAATCTAAAATAAAAAAATAATAACATATAAATGTTTTGTGTCGGCTTAATGACAAGGAAATTGTAATAACTGGAAGCGCAATTAGTTGATAGATAAATGAATATGAGATGTCATGAACACGATAAAATGATAACATCAAACAAAATTTTGGAATTAGCCTCCGTCGGTTACAATTTTCATAATAATTTAGGTCACGCTTAGATTCTATCAAAATAACATATTGGGGTAACTAAAATATTTAAGTAGTAGCAGACTCTGCTTTATAATATACTAAATAATACACTAATAATTACTTGTATAATTATAATTATGCTTATTGACTAACTAATATAATATGTAATAAAAATTCATAATATTGCTTGGAATGTACTCATACCAAATACATCGCTTTGCCTGTTAATAAATTTTTAATTACAATTCACCAAATGTCACTAACTAACTTTATTAGTTAGTCACTATATTAGTTAATCACTAATATAATATGTAATAAAAATTCATAATATTGCTTGGAATGTACTCATACCAAATACATCGCTTTGCCTGTTAATAAATTTTTAATTACAATTCACCAAATGTCACTAAATAACTTTGCCTACTTAACTGCTCCGCTCGAATGAAATTTGTGCCAAATTTCATCATGATCGATTATGATGAAATTTGGTACAAATTTCATGTGGTTTAGGCATGCGAACAAGAGACAGATATACTTTCAAATGTGTAATATCAGAAAAGGTTTAGAAACAAAGTCTCTGCATCAAATTATAGCTGATTACATTTTCAAAAAATAAATCTTTTATATGAGAATAATTTACAAAATAATCCGATACAAATTATCTCAATAGCTAATTATATTAAAACATAAATCGTATCTATTATCAACTTTTTAAATTTCTGAGCTTTTCATATTTTTGTCGAATTTTAAATAATAACAAGGAATTGTTTTCTTATGAGCTTCAGCTTATGACGTAATTTTTTTTAACACCTGTATTATTTATTTATTAGAATCTCCAACATAGGATACACACATTTAACAGAATTAGTATAGTTTTTGATTGCTGCGCGTAATTTACCACTTCATTGATACAGATGGCTAATTTAACGAAAAGTAGGCTTGCTACGCCATCTTTAAAATCATCTTTCTTCTTGACTGGCTCGATGGCGCATTCGGTAGTGACCCTGTCCCATGCGCCAAGAGTTGTGGGTTCGATTACCACCCAAGACAAACATTCGTGTTACGAATATTGTGTTTGTTCTGTGTCTGGGTTTTGATATACAATATTTAAATATATATTTGTAATACCACTGTCGCTTCTGATATCTGTAACACAAGTGCTTAGCTACTTACTTTGGAATCAGATCAATGTATGTGATCTAGTCAGATATTTATTTTTTATTTCTTTAATTTTCTTAATTTTTCGGCTTGCGTCACATGTATCTCGATTTTCGTGGTTAATTTGTGCATTTTTTTCTCTTTACAGTATCTCTATATCCCGTGGTAACCAATGGCTCCTACTTCGTAATCAAAAACAGCAGAACCAGTTTCTTCCGTTTATAATTAAATATACATATTTTAATACAATTTAGTGTTTATATTTATTTAATTCAGGATCCAATTACAGAAATCGTAAACATTGAAATGGCGTCGCTATCTATGTATCTATTAATCTCGCACTCATACATAAATATAGTGAGTGTGAGTTTGAATCCCTTTTTTTGGTCTCTACCCTATAAACTACTTACCTAAATGCATAGAAAAAATATTATGATTAAAATGTTTCCTTAAAAACTTCCCGATCCCGTTGAACCCGTACAAACCTGAACAATAGGGATGATGACTGCATTAAATAACTATAATTCTATTTAGTCCGTCAGTTAGATTATACAAAAATACAAGACACATATTTTGTCGCTTTATCAAATTAACAAAAAATCACAAAGATAAAGAGTACAAAGTTTTGGAGTGGGGGTGTGCGACGTCACTATTTAGTAAAAATTGTACAAAGGTATGATGTCACGCGCAACTTGATCGTCAATGTTTGTTTGACAAATAAATAAAAAAATACGTGTTCAATGTTATTTTATAATCTAACTGACGGACTTAATAGATTTTTTTTTTCATCTAGTATATTACAAACGCAATATGAAATTATTATCCAATTTGAGACGGTACTCTTCTCAGGGTGCAAAATAGGCGGGAAGATATTACAGACAGACAGACAGAAATACTTTTGCATTTATAATATTAATAAATATTAGTTATGATTTCATACAGATTAAAATTGTGTTTATACAGGAGGTGCAATATTCGAAGTGTCAAGCAAAGGGCACACTAATCTTATATATGAAGGGTACAAGTTTACCCTTCACTATGCCGGCAAGAATGGAGGCAAGAAGAGGTGGCAGTGTAGCAAACATGCGCTGTGGAACTGCAGGGCGACGGTGTACACCGCGGGGGACCAGGTCATCCACATCAAGAATGAACACACGCATCCACCTACTAATTTGAGATAGACTATTGACATTATCCGATGGGACTTTTGAACACCACAATTGGTTTAATAGATATTGGGGTTGTGTAAGAGATATTTTTATCTTTAAATTAAATAGATAAATTATTTTTTTGTCAAAATGTTGCATCTAACTCAACTCAATTTGATTTTGGCTAAAAGTGATTTTTATTTTTTATATTAATATTAAAAAATTTAAACTGAAATCTGTCATTTTTATCATTGTTAGTAAAAAAAGAATAAAATATATCAATTTTCATATACGTTCTAATTTAATTTATAAAAAAAAAACTATTTTAAAAATATGTCTTGTCCAGCTAGCTATTCTTTTATATACTATGACTATAAAATATGTAGTTCAAATCTTAGCCGTTTTTCAATGCTCCTGCTTTTTATTGAGAGTAAACAAACAATCATCGTCTTCTTAGCGTTATGCCCCTTTCGTAGTCAGGCCAGCCCGCTCATACAACGATACTGAATATAATATTTTTTTACTTAGACTACATGTTCGTGGTGGATAAAAACAACCTCCCTACATATTTATTACACGACGGGAACAAATTCCGCCTGAGTTATTCGCTCAAAACTAAAAAGAGATGGTGTTGCAGCAAAAAGCGCTGCAAGGCCGTCATCGTGACCGATGATAATGGCATCATCAGCATCAAGAACGAACATATCCATATGGAGAAGAAGAGAAGGAAAAAGAGAGAAGTGCCACTGGCATAAAAAAAAATTCCGAACATCTTGGTGTGAATCCACCTAAAATATTGATGCCAGTGGACATTAGTTGCACACAGTATATTTTTGAAGTGGATCTTAGATAAACTTGCACCTTGATTTTCAGCGTACTTGTACGTAACATATTTTACTTCAGATTGTATTAGATGTACCGAAAATATTTTCAAGTAAACTTTAGGTGTACACTTTCACCTAACATTTTCTCGGCTTACCTAATCCTTCCGTAAAACATTCCCCAAATTGATTATCAGTAAACCAAATCATGGTACCTATTACTTTTTATTGTATTTTAGTAAATTTTATTTGTGTCAATGATTATTGAGGTTTTTTTTTTTTGTAAATAAAACTTTTAGTTTTTTCTTCTTCTTTCCTTTAATCTTTGAAATGAATCTTCATTCAATATACATTTGATTCTTTCTGGAAAAGTACAAGGGGCAGATGGTAATATAGACTAAGTTCGGAACCACTGAGCTAGTTAAATGTATTATTAACAATTTAAATCTCCACAGATACCCCACTATTCGTGCAGTCCAGCCGTGGTCACCCAAACATGATTTTCGGAGGACACAAGTTCGGGCGCGTGAACGGCGGCCGGCCTGCGCGCACGCTGTGGCAGTGCACAAAGCACTACACGTGCAACTGCCGCGTCACCATTGTCACTGAGTACAATTGCATCGTTAAAGTCAACAACGAGCACACGCATTGAAGAAATGGATTTTGACTCCATGACTTACGGTTCAAATTCAAATTTGAATTCAAAATGTCTTTGTATACAAATGATTTAAAGATTATTATACATAAGAGAACAATTTGAATTTACTACTGGTTCTGAGTGTCGCTTCTACCGAGAAGAAAACAAACTGTCCTTCATTTGTAAGATTCTCTAGGATGTTCTTACGCAGTAATGAATATTGACCAATTCATCAAGCAGCAATATTGTTAAATTTTGATGTGACAAAATATCAACCAATCCATGACAACGACATTTAATGTTAACAACTAATTTAGAGAAAAATTGCAACAAAAATGTTAGGCTACGTGGACTTCAATAAACTAGGCTAGCTAGATACATCCATACACGTGCAGTTTAGTTGAAAAACTATCGGTATGGATGACACTTTTCTTGCAGGCGCTCTCCCCTTTTCAACAAAGACAACCGTCTTTGTCTCGTTTCTGAGGGTTATAAGCGCAGAATGTATAATTCAAGCAAAATATCATGAGATGTCGCTCACGTTCATTCTATTTTGACCCATCATTAACTTCAAAAATCGACGCATACGGTGGACGTCTTTTAATAGTCAGGGAAAAATTAAAAGATCGACAAAAGATTGAAAGTATATATACCAACTGACATTTTCAAAGAATTGAAAATGTCAGTTGGTATTATGCTGACGTAACAAGTGAAGACCTTTAAAACCTGCTCTTATGGCATTTTGTGGCTGTTACTTATAGTCGATGTAAAAAAATAGAAAGAGATTAATACAATTTGAGACGGTCTTTATTTTATTTAATACTTAGTATATTTAAATATTATTTATTAAAACTATAAAGAAAAAGGATTTTTTATTTCCTTCTCGTTAAGAAATATGTTACCATGTTCTTAAGAGTTATGTTCATGAGAAGAGATATGTTCATAATCTTGACTGCCTCGTTGGTCTAGTGGTAGCATGCGCCGCCTAAGGACCAAGAGGTTCAAATCCTGCGAATCATTGAGATTACTCAGTAACATCCGAAGTCGGTATAATCACCCCCGTGCCTCGGAAAGCACGTTAAGCTGTTGGTCCTGCGCCTGACCTATCTCCGGACATGTCGAATTGCCGTCTACGTCGTCACTGGACTATGAGAGTGAAGGAATAGAGAGTACACTTGTGTTTACGCACACACTTGTGCACTATAATATCTCCTACGCAGATGGCTAATCCTAGTTAAGATTGGCCGCCGTGACTAACATCGGTTAGCAGGACATTATTATTATTAACATATCTCTTATTCACTAACTAGCATAAACATTTATTGGCGTAGCAGTAATTTATCAGATTTTACATTGTTTTTTTTTTTATGTTACAGATAAGAAAAATCCTGATAACCAATGGTGCAGTGCATGGCCCACAGAAGTCGTGAAAGGTAAACCATTGATTGACGAAGATAATGAAGACGATGAAGATGAAAATGAGAACGATAGTGAAAGTGGGGCGGAGTTGAAATATGGCGAAGATGAAGAACAATCTGGTATAGAACAAGACTGGGAAGCTGATGAAAGTGACAACGAACCATTAACAACCAATATTAGGGCACTTAACGAATGTGATGATTTAATCATAGAACAGGAATGTCTTCAGTCAACAGATGACTCGAGTATAATTCCATTTACTTCACCAGTTATCTACGGAAAAAACAATTATGAATGGTGCACTAAGAAATCGTCTACGAATGAAACTGATGCCAAAGATGCTCAAATTATATTAAAAGGTCCTAAATCGCATGCCAAAAATATAACTAACCCATTGCAATGTTTTGAAATGTTTATCACGAACGAAATGTTGGACGAAATAATAAAATTTACAAATAATAAAATCGCGTTAAAACAAAAAAATTATAAAAATATCCAAAACACTTACAAAACAATAGATAAAACTGAAATGAAAGCCGTAATTAGTATCCTTGTTTTAACTGCTGCACTTAGACAGAATTATTTGTCTACCAATGAATTATTCGACGAATCTTATTATGGTTCTAGATATGTTGCGACGATGAGCAAGGAACGGTTTAAATTTATATTACTTTGCCTTAGATTCGATGACAAAACCGAAAGACCAGAAAGTCAAGAACCAGACAATTTCTCACCTATTCGTAAAATGTGGGATACATTTATACATAACTGCAAAAACAACTACAATCCCGGGAATTATTTGACAGTTGACGAACAAGTCCTACTATTCAGGGGCAAATGTCCTTTTGTAATACGCATTCAAAATAACAAATATTGCATCAGAATTGTGACAATGTGTGACAGTGCCACTAAATACATGATAAACGCAATTCCCCATTTGGGAAAAAACATAGATACTGCTGGATTACCTATAAGCGAATATTTTGTAAAAGAAATCACAAAACCCATTCATGGTTCGAACAGAATTGTTACTGCAAGCGAAAAGTTTACATCAATAGAACTAGAAAAAGCCCTTCTTTGCAAACCTTACAATCTGCTCATGGTTGGTAGTCTGCGGTCTAATAAAAGAGAAATACCAAAAGAAATGACTAAGTCTAGTAACAGACCAATAGGGACGGCTATGTTTTGTTACGATAATGATTTAACATTAATGTCCTACAAACTTAAGTCAAACAATATGACATATGCCTTATCTTCCCGTCCTGATCAAGGTACGGTTAATGCTATCACAAAAAAGCCAACTATGCTTGAATTCCTAAATGCGACTAAAGGCGCCGTGGACAGATTCAGCCAAATGTGTTCAAACATGTCATGTAGCCGAAAAACTAGTAAATGGGCAACGTGTATATTCTACGGAATGTTGAACATGGCTTTCGTTAATAGCTACGTGATTCATTGCTTCAACAAACGAGAGGCAAATGAAAAACCGATGACCAGAAAAACGTTTATGCTAGAACTGCATAGTCAACTAGTCGCTCCGTTCATGGAAAAGCGTTTGGCTGTACCGACCTTAAGCGCAAAGTTGAAGAAACAAATAAGAAATGTTGTGCAAGAAGGAAGTTCGAGTTATACTCCAGATGAAGCGTCTGACCAAGATGTAAAGACGAGAAAGCATTGCCGGTTGTGTTCGTATAAAAAGCGTCGTATGACTAAATGCTGTTGTGAGAAATGTCACAGGCATATCTGTGGAGAACACAAGGTCGGTCTGTGTGTGGAATGTGCCTCTGCGTATTTGTAATCTCATCATAATTTTCTCTCAGATATCATTTAATACATTTTATTAATGTTTATTTATCTTCCTAGTGTTATGTCCCGTGCTTAGACGGGGTCATCTAAGACCATGATTCAGGATATAGCGAGTCTGGTAATTACATTGAAGCGACTGCCGATCTGACCTTCGTAACCCTAAGATAGGGGAATCAGAGATTTTTTTTGGATCATGGTTACAAATCCAAAGTTGTTCGAATTTGCAGGTTTCATCACGATGTTTTCCCTCACCGTCGAGCTAGTGGTATAAATATGTACATAGATTTGAAAAATCTAGAGGTACATGCCCGGGTTTGAACCCGCACTCCTCGGTTAAGAGGCGCGTGTCCTTACCATTGAGCTACCACCGCTCTATCGTTTTATTAATGTTTATTATTAGATAATTAAATATAAATAAAAAACATTCATTAACTGGAATTTTAGCATCCGCTAATAACATATTTGTATCCAGTATTTATCTATTCAGCTCTATAATCACTAAAGAAACAAAACAAAAACATTGGCATTTGTATTAATAAAACATATTATGATAACCAAAGTATTTGATGCCCATATACAGGTAAATCTTCATAAATAATCCAATAACCATTCATAATAGATTTGTAGTTCCATTACAATAGCCATGTTATTACAGTTAATTAATAAACCAATCTAAATATTCATACTCAATGTATTAACCACTTATGTATCCATATGAACAACAATATTGTACTTTTACATTTATTATGTACCTCTATTTACAAAATAAAGAACATACCCCAAATTTACTTGGACTACAACATTAATAACACCCTTTTTAATAAAATAAATAACAAATTCGTAATAAATTTTTGCAATTATTTTCCCTATTTATTGTTTACAGACTATTTCCTACCTTTCGCATGATTAAGAAAAGGAAAAAATCGTGAATTGTGAAGTGATAATCACTGGTTCATCACTGTAGACCGCTTTATCACCGTATATTTAAGATGATCGTGATTATATGAGGCATTTCTTTCAACAAACATAAGTTTTTTTTCTTGAGCACATTGTTCATTTCGGTTTCTTTTTTTCAGAGGACGACTACTACTATATATTCAGCACAAAAGAGTTCAAGAGCCACACGATGTGGTACCACGGTAAGCGGCGGACCTGTGCTGGATGCTACCGCAAGCTCCGGCGGGGTATGTCCAGCAGGCAGGCCATGGGGAAGGTGAACAAAGTCAGGACGGCCTGTCTGCAGTGCGGGAAGACGTACTGTCGGAACTGTTTTAATGAATACCACTTTTTGTGTTGATTTCGAAAGCGGATCCACCATTGTGGGCATGAGCATGCAAAGTCCTACTCCAAGATACATGAGACTAGCTTGAACCGCGATTTCTTAGTTAGAGTCGAGTTACTTCATATACTTTTGTAGATATGCAAAATTTATTGAACCAGTCCGAATCGCACTTATAAGATTTATGGATATTCCCACGACCTTAATTGAGGACTGGATCTGCGCCTAGAAATCAATCTTAAATGTTTCACACTTTCATCTTTCTGTTTTAAAATATTTTGGGACTTTCATTATTTTTAATAAATTGTGTTTTGTTTTTCTTAGTTCTGTAATTTGTCGGTTTTGTAATAATATTAGTTGGTTCGTTTAGTCATTATATACGGGTGAATATAACGGTACTTACAAAGCGTAGGTTTCCATCAAATTTAAAACAATATGAGATGAATTCGTCGTTGATGCAGTTTCCAATCCAAACAATTTAAATGCCGGTTTATCTTGTATTATTAAATACAAATACATATTTTTAAGATCACAAGAAAATGTATGTTATCTGCTTGCCCTAAAATCGATATGTGTTTTACTATTCGAGAGGTTTATCTAGAAACTAGCAGTGCCCCGCGGATTCACCCGCGCAGTTCCCGTTCCCGTGGGAACACGGGGGTAAAATGTAGCCTATGTTACACGCTGATAAAGTAGCTTTCCATTGATGAGAGAATTATTCAAATCGGTCCAGCAGTTTCGGAGCCTATTCAGTGGAAACAGTTAAATCTTTCCTATTGATAATATTAGTATAAGCACAGAGTAAAAATATACTACGTACAACAGAGGGTCACTGCCCATACTTGAAAAGTTACTGCTATAACTCGCGCAAGAACAGCGACAGTGGTGAGTAATTGGAACTACAGCAAAGTTTAGTCTGTTTGTCAGGAATAATACAAGATGCCGCTACAAGCACAGGTTAGTTATATCTTAGTTATAATATATATAATTAAAATTCATGGTTTTAAAACAAATATTATTTTGGTTTATTTCTGAAGAAAATATTTTATATTCATGTTTTTCACCTAAATTTAATAAATTATCTTAGAAATGACGTAAATAACTTATTTTATGAAAAAAGCATTTTTAAAAAGTGAAATAATAACGTTTTTATTCGGTTTTATCTCTCAATCAGTCTAAATGATGCCTGTAGCGACATCTGTCTGTGTCAAGTCTATACGAAATCTAAAATGTATGTGACTGACCAGACATGGTATAAGTATAAATTAAAATATTTAAACGGGTCATGTACATTCGTTAAGTAATGAATATGTGCCAAGATTTATTTATATTAAAGGTTTCCATTATTTTATCGCAATATGGACATAAAGATTGAAGGATAGTCATGCCACCCATCAAAATGTTGACTTAGTGTGCCTTATTACATACTTATTAGTGGAATTATTTGGGTTCGATACTGGATTAAATAAATGTAAAAAGAATGGCTTTTATTTGTCACATAATTATATAGCCAACAAAGGTGACCACATAATGTAGTTAGAAAGTGAATTCAAAAATGCAGGAATTCAAAAATGTTGAAATGTAAATGTAAATGTTGAATAACCAATGTTAACTGATTGTGTTTCAATATTATATTGTAGATAATTATGGTTTGCGAGCGTTTTTGGCGTTTTTGGTTAGTGCTTAAATTGGAAATAAAAAAAAATTTTAAATACCTATCGTAGACTTTTATTTATTCTATATTTATGTTGAAATAATGTTTTTTTTTTATACAGTTTTATAATAATGACAAGTGTTGATAAAGCGATTTTCCGGAGGAAAAATTTAATATAATACCATTAAAGGATCGTGCCATATGGCGTTCGGTTCTCTCTGCCTACCCCGCTAGGGAAGTGGCGTGAAGTTTAGTTAGTTAGTTAGTTATTGTCATCTCTGTCGATAAATCTAAATCAACAGCTCGTGAGATTAATCGTACGGACGAAAGTCTCCCAACCATAGAAAAGAGATCCGTTGAGAATGCAAGCCACGCCTACCGTTCTGTTGTTTATCTATAAACTTACATTTTTAGATAAGTGGGCTTTTTTGTGGCAATTAATTATTAAGTCTTTAAATACTAGTCAGACTTGCTACCCAGCATCATAGTCTAAGGCTCTGTCCCGAATGCTCAAAGTTTGTTAAATGTAATTTTTAACATTTAACGAACTTTTAGCATAACCTTAAAAGCAATTTTTTTTTTTCTTAAAATACCAATCAGACTCGCTATATCCAAAATCATAGTCCAAGACGGCGACATATCTAACACTATGGAAATATTTTATAATAAACTTTTTTCAGGCAACGTTTACAAAGTAGAAATGAAGAAAACTGCAAGGTACCTACTGATTAATGGTTACAAGTATAGTCGCCAGCGAGTGAACAAGGGTAGAGCTAGATGGCGCTGCGTTCGGCAATGGAACAAATGCCGGGCGATGTTCATCACGTTAGACGACACGATATTCAAGATGATGGATGAGCACAACCATCTGCCTGACACGGAGAATATGGAGGACGGAATGAGCGTCATTGAAGCACCGGATTTTTTTTAAGAACGGTTGCTTTACCTGGAATTAATAAACAATTTCAAAATGACCCTGCATTTTTATTATAGATATAGTTTAATTAACACAACATTCTATGACAAATAAATATTTTCTGTGTAAACATTGAAGTATAAAAGATAACGCGAGCTAGCCCACTTGTCAAAAAATTTCCACACTTTCATATAACCCAGCCCAGTTTTATTTTTACTAAATGTGGTTGAAGGGGCTTGCTGCCCCTTTGACTCTGCCTAGGCCGTCGGTGATTAAGGGCGTGATGTTATGTACGTATGTATAAAAATAAATAAATAAAATATTTCGTAAATCGTTGATATTATTTACAGAACATTAATGAATCTGTTCATTAATAAATTAAACAACTTTTTGCGTCAATTTTCGATACTGATTTTACCATAAATTTTTTTGGTAATATGTTATAGTTTAGATTGTTTGTGCAACTATTTTCTTTGCCACGGGTGGGTTGGGATTCTTTTTATTTTGTCTCAATGACAAGGCGTAGAAATAAATCAGTTATTTTACTATATTACTTCAGTTGCTTACAAAGAGTACCTCATGGAAAGCTATCATCATAGCCTAATGCCATTTGCAACACCATAGATATCACAAATACGATGGACGTGCCTCCGTAAACTCTTTTTGAAGAACTACGTGCTAAAGCATATCTGCCTAAGTTTTCTCTAAGAGAGTGTAGTCTGATTGCAGAAAACACCTGAGCAGGTATCTCATCATACGTTAAGCGTACGTGAGCAGGAATGTACCTCAAAATGTTGACTTCGGTCTTCGCGCTCGTATGACCGGGAAGACCGAAGGTGCATGTTGCATGAGCATGTTATACAACATGCTCATGGAACATGCAACATGAGGATGCATTACAAAATAAATACAAGTAACAACTTTTCAATGATTTGGGTCTGTGTGTACGTGCGCAATAAAAACCTATGGACTTAAAATGGATGAAAACTCTTTAGGGAAAACCTCGCATATCATTCCACAGAGTAAGCATACGTGCGAGGCAATGCTTCTCGAAAGATTGACTACACGCAACTGTTCTCGTGGCAGGTTCGATGTTAAACCAAAGATCGAAGGGGGCAATAAAAGACAGTAAGTGGAGGAGCATCATTTATTAGCGAATGATGGGCAGGTGATTGTGCTCTTCCTTGATCTTGCAGATGAAGTCGTCGAGCGTGACCACCACGGCTGTGCACCTGTCGCGCTGCTTGACGCAGCGCCAGCGACCCTTGTGACCGTTCAGCCCCTGTAGACTGTATTTGAAACCGTTCACCAGGATGTACTTGGCGGACTTGTGGTGGATGATGGGGTAGAGGTTGCCTGAAATATATCTAAGGTATGTATCCCGGAGATTCATTCGCTTCACTTTCGGCGTAAAGGTAGATCTCTAGAATAAATCTATAATCTATAACCAACTCAATGGTATAAGGAAGATATGAAATTAAATGAAATTATCTTTATTTGATGGCTCGATGGCTCTCGGTATGTAGTATACTTGTGTTTTTTCTGTGTCTGGATGTTAATATCCAATATTTAAGTATATATTTGTAATACCACTGTTGATTCTGATATCCGTAACACAAGTGCTCAAGCTACTTATCTCGGAGTCAGATCAATATACGTGATGTAGGATCGATGCCCAGAGGCGTACGCAAGGGGCAGACCCCCCCCCCCCCATGCCCTTTTTTTCATATGACTCATATGTATGTCCATAGTAAGACATTAATTATTAGATTTTTAGCAAATAACGTCTCAAATAAATTAAATGTTACTATGTTTAAACATTAAATCTACACGAACGAGGTCATACAAAATAGGTAGAATCATTTTCTCTGTGTCTGCAAGGTAAAGTTTTAAGCCGAGATAAAGTCCGATGAATGATGAGGTCATAATAATAACCTCCTACGTTTAAATACTCAGTTGACTGATCGATTCAATTCAATTTCAAATCGATATGAATTGTTCATAAAATATTATTCCGGAGTAGGTATTGGTACTTCGTCGTCGATTGCTGTATAATTTTATATTTTCCGATCAGGCTATATAAAAATCTCATTTCCTGTCCTCTAGTAAATTTAGATTTGACTATAAGTACCCTTAAAAGTCGTTTTAAATGTCATCGTTACAGTTTTTTTTTTAGAATCATCATCTATCTAGCGTTATGTCCCGTGTTTAGACGGGGTCCGCTTAGACCATGATCCAGGGTTTAGCGAGTCATTGAAGCGAATTACATTGAAGCGATTGCCGATCTGACCTTCGTAACCCTAAGATAGGGGAACCAGACAATTTTTGGATCATGGTTACAAATCCAAAGTTGATTAAATTTGCTGGTTTCATCACGAAGTTTTCCCTTACCGTCGAGCTAGTGGTATAAATACGTACATAGATTTGAAAAAACCAGATATACGTGCCCCGGTTTGAACCCGCACTCCTCGGTTAAGAGGCGCGTGTCCTTACCATTGACCACCGCTCTCCTTTTTTAGAATGAAGAACTGTATGGTATTATTTTCTGAATTTAAGATGACTGATGTGTTAACTTGCTTATTCTTGAATTAATGTATAATAAAACCAATATTCCATAAAATACAAACGCTTTTTATTAATAAATTAAATTCCCAATTTACATATTAATTCTCATTTACATTCATAACATGATTAATATCAAAATGGTTGAAAAAATATGGTTTTTTCAACCATTTTGATACCTTTACATACCCATTTAGATTTTTTTTTTATTGTCAGTTCTCCCTTAAATTGTTAAGTAGAAAACTAACATAAAACATTATAGTATACATTTTTTTTAGAAGAAAAGGCACGTTTTTTTTTCGTATCGTTACATTTTGAAACATTTTTCTTTTTTTCATTAACATTAGTCAAACAAGCAAATGACGATACAATAACGATACATAAAGTATTTGTGCTTGATTCATGCTTGATAATTGACTTAATAATAACGTCCAACTCAAATTATTCATATTACGTAACATGTTAACATTGAACTAATGTCATACTTTGGTTAATTAAAATTTCAACTAAAAATACAGGAGAAAATAAGTCGAGCCACATTTATTTTCGAAATTGCTTATTGCATATTATATCATCACGCCTGCAATCCCCGAAGGGGTATGCAGAGTCAAAGGAGCAATAAAGCTCCTAAAAACTAACTAATTACATTATCAGCATTGTCCTAAAATCTTCAGACCTTAATAATGTACTTTACCAGTTAGTGGATCGATTTATTTGCTCCCAATAAACAAGGTTATTTTTAGGTTATGCGGAACCACTAACCTACTTATTTAATTTATTATTCTAAGGAACTAATTTAAGGGATTTACAAAAATGAGCAAAAAAAATTTTTTACTTTTCATACTAAATAGCCAGTCAGCTGATCAGCCTTTGTATGGAAAGTTAAAAAAATATATAAAGCAAAGGGTATCGCATACACTTAAAATAACCTTGTATAATATATACTTTACAAATAAATAACAATGGAATGTAACTACCACCGTCTTATATTAATAAGCAATTTTTTTATTTAAGGTCTTATTGATTTAATCTAAGTTTAAGGTGCACTTATCGCATATATGGTATAAATATGGACAGTCACTAGAAAATCGTATATTTTCAATTAAGACAAACTTAAAATTAATTAGAATCCACGAGGATTGAATATTAGCTAAGAGCGGCACGCTTCTTTATTGTAATAAACAATTGAAAACATGCCATATTTAAAATTTTTGAACTATTCAAAGGTTATATAATGTTTGCATATTTTTTTTTTGCGAATTGTAGCTGGCGTTATAATAAACATTGTTTGTATTAAAGGCTTTACATGAGCCTTTTTATATTCGCCTATAGTCATTACTTGTGTATTTTGTAACATAACAACAGTTTTATTTGATATCCCAGAAAAAGGTTATTTATTATTGAGAACTCAAACTGTGATTATGTCAAGTATTTTTCATGTAAATTTAGTAAGTTGTAATTGTAATTTAATTAGTTTGAGGCATTCTCAACGGAAGTTTCTCAATTGAGAATCCGTTGGACAAATAGTTGCGGAATAAGGTTAATTTAAGGCTTAATACAGTGACATACAATCTACCTGTACTTTTAGCTCTGACAATATTATGTAAATATATTACAATAATTTGTAATCCAAACAAAAAAATTCCTAATTAATAAACAATGTTGATATAAAAAACTTGGTTTTATTTCTTGGTAGGAAAGCTTAAAATTACAATTAAAATAATTGAGTCTAAAATAAAATGAGGTTCAATACTATTTAAACTAAATTCACATAATAAAAAGTAACTTATAATAATATTTCAAATCTAAAAAACATTTGCTAAAATATAGATATCTAGAACATGATTTACCATTTTCATGAGCAATTATTCAAAACGAACGGTTTCATTAATAGGTATAAATTATAATTATTTAAACGTATTAGTCAATAATTAGCCTTACATTAAAAACCTTTTTAATTTTTTATATAATATTTTTTTTCCATTTTGTAATTTAATATTACGTTTGTAAGTTTAGGTGTTTGCAAGAAATAAAACTTTAAACAGATCAGAATTATTTAGTCCTAGTCCGATGTTGGTCTGGGACTTAAAAAAATATATGTAGCAACAGTGTTTCTTGCCTAGCATGTCGTAAAAGGCGACTAATGGTATATGGGGTTGTGGGTGATTGTGTAGGCGACGAGCTAACCACTTGTCACTACTTTTTCACTTTTCCATCTAACCCAGCCCACTTTTGTTTTTTGGCTGAATGTGGTTAAATGGGCCTGCTGCCCCTTTGACTCTGCCTACCCCTTCAGGGATTATGGGCGTGTTGTTATGTATGTATGTATAATTATTTAAGGAAGCAAAATGTATCTACAACATGAAATAGTGCGTGGTAAGTTTCATCAAATCCCAATGAAAACACACTTTTAAACAAACCGAATTGATTAATAACATTGTTAATATAGTTTTATTTAATATTAGGCACACACTCGTAATTTTTAATAAAAATATATGGAAAATAAATTCGCAACTATTTTTCATACATAGGTAAGCATATATTTGCATACAACAATATATTGTTACATATTTAAACCATAGCAAAAGTTATTCCGCTGGATAGACTGGAATCTGGTTTCAAAAGGCACTGGTTGGTACTAAATATTGAAACATTTATTTGGTAACTTAAGTGCAATAAATAAATATTAACAATAGCATGTGACAATTAAGCTAGATTAAGTGACGACTTCAAAGTTACAGCATATAACAATTTCCAAATGTGCTCAAAGTTGCTCATGTAAGCACATGAGCAACTTTTACGATTACTATAAATAGCATTACAATAATTTACTAGGAGTCATACATGTGTTTATTATACAACCATCAATGGTTGCAGAATGCTTTGATTTTCCAAGAAATCATGGCGCATAAGAAAGGATCAGCCTGAGCTCAAAATCGATAATGAATTTTTTGGATGAATTATCAAGAACTTTTGTGCATGCAAACCTTAATTCAAGGTCTACCTCAAGGGTCCAACCTCAGCCCACACAAATCACTTTACCTTCTTATACGCGTCATGGTCATGAACATTGTGTATCTTGATGATAGCGTCATTCAGGGTGGTCAGCTTGGCTTTACACCCCTTATCGCACTTGTTGCACACCCAATGCGTCTCTTGCTTCAGGTTGCTGTGTCGCGACCGCTTCTTGAAACGATACTCTCCTAGCATGATGATGGCGTTCCCTTGCCGAGACCAGCAGTACCGGGGGATCATTGGGCCTGGAAAGAAGAAAACGAATTAATTTACCAAGAAACATATAACATTCAATACATTTGTAGGGGTTACAGTAATTGTATTTCTGTTAACTGATGCTCGGTTCGTAATTTGACCAAGCTATTTTTCTTATATACAAAAGTTTGTTGTACCTGTTTTTTTATACCATACAAATCTTTGTTGTAAAAATATATTTTTTCTCAATGAGGTACAAAGAACTTTAGGATAATAAGCGATCACCAGTGACAACGGTTGACGATTGTTGTCAACTTGCCCTCGAAAATTATTCGTCTCAGTCATCAATTTATTACATAGGTACATAAAATTTCTATGTAGATATTTCAGTAAGTAAAAAGAGTGTAAATTATATAAATCACGATAGTAATTTGCCTTCATGACCCGTCGTTTCAGGCTAATCGAGGCAAAAATCGAGGTAATATCTGAAAACGATGGACCGCTATTAGAGTGAGATCCCAGGGCCACCAGACGTCACTTATTTTCTGATGAATAAAATGTATGGTAAATTATACTTACAATAAATGTATTTATACTTACAATAAATGTACGGGTACTAGCTAGTTTGGGTAGTGGGCCAATTTGCAGGAATCCGCAACATACAGGAAAATCAGCAATCAGAATTTAAGTTAAGTAAGAAATATCTTATCCTAACTTTCGCACCTGATACCTGATAAATGGCCCACTACCCAAACTAGCTAGTACCCGTACGTTTATAGTAAATAGTGATACTATTCTATACCACACATTTCATTTATGAGAAAATAAGTAGTTTAACGTCTGGCGGTTCTGGGATCTTGAACTTTATATTTTCTTTAATGTTGAATGAAGTGTAAAGAAGTAGCATTCAGAAAGTCTCAGGAATTGAATGTGAATTCGACCATGTACAAGGAAAATGTTAACAGAAACCATCAATGAAATGTTAAAACAACATTTATTACAAAGTGTAAACAAGTACTTTAATTTCTATTATAATAATATGTAATTAAGAATATATATATTTTCTCGTAAAACGCTCAATATAATTTTATTCAATATTAAAATTGCACTTTCTGACCTTTTTGGACCAGGCTATTGCGTTGATTTAAGTACACTTTTTGTTACATATATTTGAACATACACTTCTATGCTACGATTCATTTAATTAAGGACGTGTATATAGATTTGAATAAATATCTATATGATTTTTTTATTAGAACAAAATAATAGGTATATGTAATAGTATTTATCTAACATTATTCACTTAAAGATATCAATAAACAAAACTAAATTAAGGTATTATTATTAAGAAATGTTTGCACACAACATACCATTTACTATTAAGAAACAATGTTGACATTACTCAGTTATAGTAACACAAATCTAATGTAAATTAATGTATACTTTAATCTGTACATGTTTTTTTCCATTATGTGAATTGTTTAGAACAATCCATTGCCATAAATTCCATAAAAAAACATGAATACAACATTATTTTGGATTTTCTATGTTTTACTTAGCTAATTTTCTTTCGAAACTTACTTTTACAACTGTACTTTTCAGATAAGCACATGTTTATCTTAAAAAATATATGTGAATCAATATTATATATTCAAAAACTGCAGGTAGATCTAAAATTTTCTTTGACACGGGGTATACTTAACGTACCGTCTCGCCATTCTGGCTAGACAAGTATGTCACGGCGCTCACGCATTTAACTAGGCTAGTTGTGTCAACTAGCACCTTCAAAATGTTAAATCTAAAGGCGCAGGAAAAGCCACACGTCACTCAACGCGTTCCATTTTACTGCGTTGTGACGAAACTTTGAGTTAAAACAAAAGAGCTGATTGTTATACCTGTTATCAAACAGACGCTATGATTTTTATCGAGTTAGCCAAGCTTAATTCACGAGAAGCTTAGTGGTGTATTGGACTCTTAATTTTTATTCTCTCCATTGGCTGAGTATACTCACTAAACCCGGTGTTATCGTGGCACCATGGAATTCTCCGCTCAGTCTTAACCACCACAATCCCCTCTTACGCATAAGAAAGATCAGGGACCACTCTCTTTTTCACCATATCAGGATTCATGCCTGCACCCAAACACTTATTCAGCCTGCACCTCTTGCACCAAGACCTGGACAGCAAGGTGACCCTGCAGCGCTCTTTGGACGACTTGCAAACGTAAATAATATGTTTATCCAGTTGGAAGGACCGCTTGAAGAATAGTTTGCACGACTCGCAGGTCCGAATCCCGTAATGTACTCCGGAGATCACGTCACTGCAGATCGGGCACACTTCTGAAAATTTAATTAGGTAGGTATTAATTTAAAGAAAATACTTTTTAGGTGTTAATATGTATAGATAAAAATGGTGTGTTCCTATATACGTACTGTCACGCATCCCCGAATGGTTGGCAGATACTTTTAGAAAAAAAAAAACAAAATGAGTTGAACGTTGTAAAAAAATAATGACATGGCTATCTCATCGTTTAAATTTAATGTGTTTTTAAGTTTAATATAATATGCAGTGTAGTCTGATTAAAATGTGAAGCTGATGTTTAGATTTGCACAGGACAGCATATGAAGTTTCACCTAGTACGAATAAGCTACCGCCAATCTTATCTACTTATAGTAAGTACTATGCTAAGATTTTTGGTGCTACTAGTAGGTGACAACAGAGCTTTAATACAGATTCCTCTAACTGGTTATTTGAAAGCAGATTTTTTACAGACCAATATATCTAAAGGAGACAGGTTTCGTAGTTAATTGTACTTTGGATAGAATATATTAGGCTAAGTCTAGTTTTATTGAAATCAAAGGTAATATTCGTATAAAGAAAAACAATTATTATAAGTAACTTTTATTGTTAACACACGCACTTAAACTAGTAAAAATATAGTATTTCAACAGCAAAAACCAATTGCACAATGCATTCATTTGGCAAACAAGTATATAGCATTTATTTATTTAAAAATATATATATGTGATCTGATTAGGCATCGTCATTTGCAGTGTAATAACCTCTATTGTATTTAACAAAATAACGGTAACGATAGTCCATTTCACGTAAGATAATTCCCGCGATAAATGTCAATACTCCTTTTCATGCATCGTACTTTCTACGAATCAAAATTATTTAGTTTCAAACGTATTTAACTTTATACGTTTACATTATTGTAAAAAATTATTACCTGAAAATCTCCATTTATTAATGGAATCACGAAGTTTACTCATAGAGATTGACACTACTATTCACATTACATCATTTATATATATGGCGGGCATCTTATCATCGAGTTATGATATTTTACTAAGGATATTTCTTAAATGTATATTTCAACCGAAAAAATGTTCCGAACCCAGTGACAACAAAGAAGTGTCCCCTAAGACAAAAACAACAACAAAACATCCTTATTTGGATGATTCCGAGTCTTCCAATCACGTGCGCTTAGGACATAACTAACTAACTAACTAAACTTCACGCCACTTCCCTAGCGGGGTAGGCAGAGAGAACCGAAACCGCTTAGGACATATCTGCATATTATTTACGTGAGAATACCAGTATAAATATAAAAGGAGCGGAGGTAGTTCAATGGTAGGGACACGCGCCTCTTAACCGAGGAGTGCGGGTTCAAACCCGGGCACGTACCTCTGGATTTTTCAGGGTCTATGTAGGTACGTATTTATACCACTAGCTCGACGGTGAAGAAAAACATCGTGATGAAACCTGCAAATTCATACAACTTTGGATTTGTAACCATGATCTAAAAATTGTCTGGTTCCCCTATCTTATGGTTGCGAAGGTCAGATCGGCAGTCGCTGCAATGTAATTACCAGAGTCGCTAAATCCTGGGTCATGGTCTAAGCGGACCCCGTCTAAACACGAGACATAACGCTAGGAAGATGACCAGTATATATATAAACATAAATCATAGTTTGAAATAATTTTCATTCCAGGATTCAAAATAGAATAATAAAAAAATCGATTTAACTGCCCCAGAACTATCGGATTGAAAAAAATATCGAATGACTGTCATACGGATGCATAACTATTAACGTCAAATTTAAAGTGTCACAGAACTCATCTTTGGTGAAATGGAATTTAGTAAAACGTTTGAAGTATAAATCAACATCTTATTCTGTACCATTAGGTATTGTCATATAAAAACAATAGCACAGCAAACTTTAAGGCGACGAGAGAAGAAATGGAGACCCCGCGTACACACTTTTTTTTTTTTGTCTTTTTTTTTAAAGGACGTCGTCAGTTGGCCGAAGGCGGCCAGTACTAGCGGGGGAGCGGGAAACTCTCACCCCTAAACCGCGTACACCCATATAATGTATATCAATAAGATAAAAATACTAAACGCTACAAAAAAAGGAAGCTATGAATGCAAAGACAGAAATTTCTCCATGTCAAACATTCCTAAAGTACGTTCGTACCGAAAAGCATCACATGGTTCTGGTAACTACGTGGATCTGTACCCAATTAACACAAATCAAGTAGGTATATATCTTTACATAGTATATAACAAAGTTTTCGCTTCTGTCTGTTCGTTTAAATCTTTTAAAATACGCAAAGGATGTTGATGCGGTTATCACCAATAGATAGAGTGATTCAAGAGGAAGGTTTATTTGTATAGTTTCATACTTATTTGTGTTCAACGTGCGAAGCCGGGGCGGGTCGCTAGTCTAAATATAAATAAATTACACGTCACGTTGTTTGTCCGCGATGAACTCCGAAACTACTTAAAATCGATTTTAATCAAATTTGCACACCATGTGCAGTTTGATTCAACTTGAAAGATAGGATAGCTTACATCTCAATTTATTTAACCCGATTATGTGTCATTGACTGTTAAGCGGAAGTATAATATAAAAACCTTTTCACCTTTTGTGTTGACAAACATAATATAACTTAATCATTAAATTAAAAATCAAAACTTAAGTAAGAATTAGCACCACTCAACCGATAACAATATCGGCGTGAGTCGGACTGGTGATGTACTGACACATCGATATATGGTTCGGTAAAGACCTGACCATATCTGGGTTCATGCCAGCTGCAAGACACTTCTGGAGCCTGCACATCTTGCACGAAGACCTGGTCCTTACAGTGATGATGCAGCGCTGTCTAGAGTCTTTGCACTCGTAGTTAGCGTGCTTATCCATTTGAAAGGACCTTCTGAAGAATGACCTGCAGGACTCACAGGTCCTGATCCCGTAATGGACGTGACCGGTGACATCGTCATCGCACACTGGGCAGGTTTGTGGAACATCTGGAAATAAAGTTTAGTATTAACTCAATGATATATAAAAGGTAAATATATAGATTAACAGGATTGAAATAGGATTTAGGGATGATTTTTAAAGGTGCAACCAACGGAAAATTTATTTGAAAAAAAAAATAATTTACATCTTTGGGAATAGGTTGTCATTTTAAAATCCAAAAAAATATATCATGAAATAACTGTTACATTGAATTAGTTTAAATTTAATTTCAAATACTTCTTGTACCCGTACAATACAAATAACTTACAATAAATTGTTATTCATACATTTGAGCACATATATCGAAACACAACAGATTTTCATTCAATCTACTAATAAAAAATTTAGAGAGATATTGTATTGTGCGTATTTCTAACAAATTTTATTTATCAAAAAACTGCATTAACATGTACAATCATTTAAGTAGGTATTATTGCTTTGAACACATTAAACTAGAATCTTATTTAAACGTTTTTAATCTTAATATATATGTATATTTTACAGAATACATTACTTTTATATTAATGTAATGAAACATATTATAAGTTAAATTATTGCGTACTATTTAAAAAATGCAGTTTTATTTAGAACTAATATACCATTACTGTATGTGTCTTTCAAACAAGCAATAAAGTTATTATGATCTGAGTATGTGTATTATGTCGTATATAAATCTATATACATGAAAAACCTTTACTATTCATAAACTAGAGCCGTTTGAAAAAACAAGACTAAAAAATTATACATTATAAGTTGTAACTACTATATTTCATTAAATGTTAAAATTGGAATGATAACAATTTCTAAACAGTCTGTATTTAAAACCTCCTATCTATTTCTCATAAGAATATCTACCAATATTAAAACACGATTTCATGCAGTTCTGAAGACTCTAATTATATACTTACATATATATAATATATAGTGAACAACAGATGTAAGGCATATATTAAACATGAATAAAGCGTCAAGTCTTTCCTAAAGTACATCAAAATTCGTATCATACCTTTATACCTATAGGCAGAAAAGATCCTAAGAAGAGATCATAACTTATTTAATAGTTGAATTAAAGTTATATATTTATCACAGGGGTATACACCCTTAAAAAAAGGTTGTTTTTAATATCAATCCGCTCTTCAGTCCCTCGCCATATGCCTTAGGCTCTCATAATGCAAATATACCTCTGACACATTTTTTATCCTAAAGTTCATTCAATGTTTAACGCTAAATTCACAAAATCTTTTAACATTTTGACTAGAATAACTTTTAAGCGTAGTAATTGTATTAATATGTTTTAAAATATCGCCTCCGTCGTTAAAACGACGAATGGGCTACAAATTCATTTCATTCCAACTAAGTGACTCCACCCAAAAATCGGGAAATAGACAAAAAAGCTTTTAAAAATGGGTTCACTACCCACTAATATATTACCAATATGTTATTTATATTGATGTCTTGTAGGCATATACGTTTGTTATTGTGTGTACATGTTATTTATAGTGTACATTATTATAGATCAGTGGCGGATTCACAGTCCTGGCCGCCCTAGGCCCGAGGCCATAATTCTCAGTACTAACGCGTCATCACTTAATTTTCTTACACGATTGGCCGCCTCTAATTTCTGGCCGCCCTAGGCCTGGGCCTACTGGGCCTTAGGGTAAATCCGCCACTGTTATAGATTTATAAACTATTAGATAACATTAGTTATAAAATAACTCCTCAAAATTATACTAGTAAAAGATAACGATACAGCCGTAATAAGCTTCGTCTCATTAAAATTTAAATAACAACATTTAATTAAGGTCTTATTATATAAATTGTAGGTATATGGCCCCTTAAAGTGACTTATTGATTGGTTTTAAGTGGCATTTTTGAACCATGAAGTTCATTTGAATTTTGTATTCTCTGAGCCAAGACCAAGAGCCATACAAGGCAAGGTAACTAAATAATTCTGTTAAGTCCGCCAGTTAGATTATATAAAAATATTGAACACGTATTTTATTATTTATTTGTCAAACTAACATTGACGAAGATACTAAATAGAAATTTTTACTAAATAGTGACGTCACAAGCCTCCACTCCAAAACTTTGATGCTCTTTATCGTTGTGATTTTTTGTTAATTTGATAAAGTGAAAAATATGTGAATAGTATTTTTGTATAATTTAACTGACGGACTAAAAATAATTATTGTTTTTTAATGCAGTCCTCCCATTCCCATTGCTTTTTTCAACCCCCTAATTAGTATTTAATAAATTAAAATCTTCTTTTCCACAATCATGTAAACAATAACTTAGCGAACAACGCCACCTAGCCGTACGTCGTAGAAACGATACGTCAAGTTCAACCTGCTTACAAATATACCTTCAGTCTAACAATTAGTTCATGTCACCAGGTATTCATTCTACAAATTCAACAAACTCAACAACAATAACATAGCAGATTGATCAAACAATTTCAATAGAAAAAGTTAATTATAGGCCTCTTTTTAATTCAAAGAAACGCATATATTTAACGTGCAATACGAAGAATTATTTAAGTAACTACATACATGATCAATATTGAACACTTGCACAATCTTATATATTTCTTTTTCAATAAATAATATATAGTAAATGGTTACGCAATAACCAGAAGTTATACGACGAATGATTGCTAAAGGATAGATGACACCCTGTCACTGGACATCTTTGCTTACCCACAAATCACCAATCTTACTGATCTTATAATGTTATAAATGCAAAAGTGTGTATGGATGGATGGATGTGTTGATGTTTGTTACTCTTACACGCAGAGTACTGCATGGATTTTAAAGGAATTTTTACAACAGTATAGCTTATACATTAGAATAACACAAGCTATGTTCCATCAATGTACCAAACGAGCAAAGCCGCGGGCTGAAGCTAGTATAATATTTAGTGCGAAAGTTAAGTAAATTAACTTCGGTTCTCTCTGCCTACCCCGCTAGGGAAGTGGCGTGAAGTTTAGTTAGTTAGTTAGTTTAGTTAAGTAAAGTAAATCGATTGTCATGAACGTTTTTACTTCCTGAGTTTTAGTCTAGAACTAAGCTACTTTTTCGCAGAAAAATTAGTCCAACGAGACGCATGAGCATTTTGTTTGATGTACAACAGCTCTAACGGATTTTGTTCGGCATTCGTCGTCGTGACGTCACGTCTGAGACATACACGTAACTCAATATTGTCAAAATAGACACACGTGTGTCCAGTCTATTGTGTCGAGTTGGTGAAAAACCCATTATTTCTTGTTAAACACGGACTAGTAAAAAAAAGGACTTCGCGCCACTAACTTATTATGTCATTCTCCAACTTGTGTGTCAAGTTGGAGAATGACAAATAAGTGCTCCAAATGACAGACATCCGATATTTTTATTTATTTATTATTTGGTACTAGCTGTGCCAGCGGTGTCACCCGCGTTTATGGTTAATATTATAAAGACTATTTCCGTCATACATGATTTCTATGTAACTTTAACCATTAAGGCTGCACACGCGACGGAAGCTTAAAAAATTGAGTAACTTCTCCCGTTTTCCCAACATTTCCCTTCACTACTCTGCTCCTATTGATTGTAGCGTGATAAAAAGTATACTATAACCTGCCCAGGAGTATGAAGAATAATTGTACCAAGTTTCGTTAAAATCCGTCGAGTAGTTTTTGTTTCTATGAGGAACATACAGACAGACAGACCAAAATTGTACTGATTGCATTTTTGGCATCAATATCGATCACTAAATCACCCCCTGATAGTTATTTTGAAAATATATTTCATGTACAGAATTGATCTCTCTACAGATTTATTATAAGTATAGATAAGGATACCAAATAATAAATAAATGAAATAAAGAGATACGTAAGGACGTATCTCACTCACACATGCATAAACGTGGCTTCACGCTATAGTATGACAGCGAGGAGTCTTTCTTTTTTTACTAGTCCGTGTTGTTAAATAATGTCTTGGAATTATTTGCGAATGGCATCATCGTCCCTAATAAAACTATTTAAAGCCCAAACGGCGAAATCGTCTTTCTAATATACGTGTAAACCGCTGACCTGCCCCCCCTCTTCTTCGTCTTCCTCACCAAGTCCGGCAGCATGCCCGCCCCAATGCACTTCTGGTACCTACAGGACTTGCACTTGGCTCGGGACTCGACGTTGATGACGCAGCACCCTGACACCCTCGGCTGCAAGTTGGTGCACCTGAAGTTCTGCTGCAGTTTGAGGATGATTGCTCGCCGGAAGAACAGTTTGCACGACTCGCAGGTGTACACGCCGTAATGGATGCCGTTAGTGACGTCACTACATACAGGGCAACATGAGTTGACTGTTACTAGAAAACAAAAGAAGATCACTTTAGACTATCACTTTTTAATATTAACAATTGTAATTAATATCATTTGACGAGCTCGATGGCGCATGCGGCAGTGACCCTGCCCCATACGCCAAGAGTTGTGGGTTCGATCCCCACCCAGGACAATTATTCGTATGATGAATACTTGTGTTTGTTCTGTGTCTGGGTGTTAATATTCAATATTTAAGTATATATTTGTAATACCACTGTTGTTTCTGATATCCGTAACACAAGTGCTTAAGTTACTTACTTCGGAGTCAGATCAATGTATGTGATGTCGTTGTATATTTATATTTATTTATTTATATTATTTATTTATTAGAAATATATGTCTTTGTATTAGAGGTGGCAAACTAGCGCGAAACCACGGACTAGTACAAAAAGAAGGACTCCACGCTGTCATACTATAGCGTGAAGTAGCGTGAAGCCACGTTTATGCATGTGTGAATGAGATAAAAGGATACCCGATATCGGATATCTGTCATTTGGAGCGCTTATTATGTCAATGTGTGACGTAAGTTGCATGTCAAGTTGGAGCACCTGAGGAGCTTCAATGTCTGGTTGGCGCGGAGTTTTTCTTTTTTTACTACTCCGTGCGCAAAACATGCTAAATGCATGAATAATTAATAATATACCCTCGGTAAGTATCTAATATAGTCCTTTCTACAATTTTCTTGCTAAAACATTCGAATTTTATTGATAAGCATTGTGAGATGTTAGGATAGAAGCAAATCTGTTGGATAATGTTTTTCATTCAGATAAAAGTAAAGGTGGAGTGTTTTTTTGTTCTTTTTGATTATGTATGAAATGAAACTTTCATAAAAACTTAAGATATTTACTTTTAAATACATAGGGAGCTTAGCTCCTATATGCATTGAGTTATTGCACTATATGACTTTAAAACAACACCTATAAGCACATTTCGAGCACCAAGAAAAAAAAATTACAGTTTTTATATTAAAATTACGTATCAAATTGACAGAATATTCTATATATCTAAGCACCTTAAACGCATTGATTAGGGTCGTAGTCACAAAAATTACACAAGTTTTAGAGGAGAGGAGTTCATAAACGCTGCATTTTTTCAGTAGTATACATATTTTTTGGCTTCAATTTTACCTTTCTTTTGTTATATATATGCTTTGTTTGTTAATTTGTACCTATTCTATGTATAAGAAATGAAATTTAATTTAAAAACACCCTTGTTCACATAAAGCGATTATGTCTCAATATATGCGGAATAAAAAGAATATAATTTATTCAATGCACATTCATATATATTATTTCGAGCGCTCTATGTAGGTACATCTAAGTTGTCCTAAATGCCACTATTTGGATACAACTTCAAACGACGGATTTGCTCAGGCATTATTTTACTTCAACAATCTTTCGTCTCCATTAAAGACAAAAACGTGAGAATTATAATAAATAAATAAATAAATATCAGACTACATCACATACATTGATCTGACTCCGAGGTAAGTAGCTTAAGCACTTGTGTTACGGATATCAGAATCAATAGTGGTATTACAAATATATACTTAAATATTGCATATTAACACCCAGACACAGAACAAACACAAGTATTCATCACACGAATGTTAGTCCTGGGTGGGGATCGAACCCACAACTCTTGGCGCATGGGGGAGGGTCACTGCCGAATGAGCCATCGAGCTTGTCAAAGAGAGTTAATTCCAAACTGAGACTCTATATGTATACGCGTCGCAAATAAGGTAGCAGTACCTTTTCAGTAGATCGGCAGTTTCAGTATAAATAGGAATAGGTATACAGTAAGTACTACTAATACTACTAATAAAAAAAATAAGGACTCCGCGCTGGCATAGCGTCAGCGTGAAGCCACCCTTATCTATGGTTGAATGCCACTTCGGGATACCAGATATCAGAAATTTGGAGCGCTTTTATCAATATGTAATAAATTGAATCAAGTCGGACCTCCGCAGATGCCTCAACGATTAGTAAGTGGCGCGGAGTGCTTATTTTTTTACTAGTCCGTGATCCATGTATCATGTATCCAATCCATTTATTTATTTTTAATGCCTGCGGGCCAGGCCACACATAGTATTACTATAGTAGTGCCGGTGGTATAGGGGAGTGCTGATGTTTTTCGGTTGGTGTACATTACGTGCATAAAATTAAAATCAACGATCTTTTCCACCCTAACAATAGAGGTCAAACATATTGTTGAATATTCAAATGAAACATTCAATATTATATGTATTCCCATTTATTCACGTACTTCTAGCTACAAATTATTATATAATACAAATGATAGTCTATATTCAGAGAATTGCACAAGTCTACAAAAGTAGTTTTATCACTTTAATGCTAACATAATTTTCAAACTTCCTTTAAATCTTTATCTCTTATAGATGTTATCCACATATCGTTTATACTAGTAGCTATGCTACAACAATACATAATTACAAATAGTGCTGTTGATAAATAAGTAAAATAAAATATGGTGTAAAGTTGATACGAAAAACTGAAAAAAATTTAATAGAAAGTATCTACATACTTTCTATTATTTTTTTTTATAAATAAACGTTTATACGTACCTATAAACGTTTATTTATAATTTCTTAAGTATTTATAAAAATATCAAACCTTTTATTGTGATATTGTCTCATGTTGTTCTGAGACCTAAAAATAATGCGCCAACTGTGTTCCTTGTCTAGGATGTCGTAATAGACTAACGGTATATCGGGTTGGGTATGTGATTGTGTAGGCGACGAGCTAGCCACTTGGCACTACTTTTTCACGACTTTCCATCTAACCCAATCCAGTTTTATTTTTGACTGAATGTGGTTAAAGGGGCTTACTGGCCCTACCCCTTTGGGGATTGTGGGCGTGATGCTATGTATGTATACCTACTGTAGTCCAAAATCCAGTTATCAATGGTGAAAGATTCTGTTTTCAATATTTTAGCTCTCTCCCACCATGTAGCATTATGAGGCGGTTTGTTTAAAAGTCTACAATTTATAGATATATAATACCTAGATACAATTTCGCAATACTATAAAGTGCCATCTTTTTTCAAAGTCTCGTGAATTTCTTACTTTAAAATATATCTAGTTTTACCTAGCGTACAGGAAACTTATGGCAAGTATATTTTACAGTATAGACTTCATAATATTTGATATGGTGATTAGAAATGTCCATCCTTACTATATAAATGCATAAGTAATTCTGTATGTCTGTTGCATCTTCATAACTTAACGGAATTCGAGGAATATTGGTAGGTTTCCTAAAAAAATAGGATTATTTTACACTGAAAATACAAATGAAATAGTTCGATGACCGAAATTCGTAACACAAATAGTATAAGATCAATTACCAAAACTATAGGAACTATATATAAAAATAAAAGATTAAACAAAAACCAAATAATTTTGCAAGTAAAAATATTATAGTAAATTATAATGATTTTCCTATCGCAATAAATAATTACAAACAATTATATATTTTTTTAATATATATAAATCTAAGTATGTTTTAAACATATTAACCTTATATCACGTTATGTTGATGTGATCGATAATGAAATAACTGAGATCTGTATTTTAATCACACAAGTATCGAACTTTGTTTAAAAATGCTTAAATATCCAATACTTCTATAGCGAGTCTTCAAAAAGTCTTCCTTAAATCTAATTTACTTAAATATACATAAAATTAACCTTAAGTCCAAAATCGCTTTTAGCAATACATAAGTACTTACACAATAGTCATGAAATAGAAAATAGGGATAAATCAAATCTAACAAAACTATAAGTAACAATTGCCATAGTATAAACAAATGATATGATCATTTAAACAGTCTTTAAATTATTAAAATCTCAACCAAAGATTTTTCTAGTAAATATAAACTGCTGGAGCATAGAGTTTACTCATAGATTAAATATTTTTTAATTATCTTAACACCCCAAAAGAGTTAAATGATATAGGACCTACTCTACGTATAAAAACAGATACAAAACCAGCATGTCAAGAATTCTTGACTTGACTAAATAATAAAAACAACTGGCAAGTAATTGTTATACAATTCACTGTGTATACACAAACACACGTAAACTAATCATCAATATTGTGAGAGCTTGAAAACCTTTTCGATTTGAAAATCATATTATTAGTAGTTATGAGTAGATACATTGACTAAATAATATACTCCTTTGCTGCAATAGCAAAGGAGTATATTATTTAGTTCTTAAAATATATAACTCCTGTGTTGTCCTTCTAGAGAGATCTTTTTAAATTTGGTTGGCTTAGTCCCAAAAACACACTAGTCTTTCAGTGGTATCGATAAATTTGTTTTTTCTAGTAGAAAATAACGCTGCACAAATTTTTCGATACCACTGAAAGACTATGATTTCTCTCGATTGTAAGTATATACTAAGTAGTTTTATAATTGTATTCCTGTGTAGTATATATTTAAAAGTTATTTTTCCCAAATTGTATCTACTACAGGTACCATCCATTTTTCAAGGTCTTACATCATCAGTGACTGTTTTAAAAATGCACTTTTATTATTTTCTCTCATCACAGACATCAATCCTTAACAACTTCTATATCTATAAAGATGAAAACAGAATTAAGTACGATAAGCACACAATAACATTAATCACAGCGCAAGTAAATTTATCGATACACTATTAATTAAAATGATTTTGAAAATGGCGCAAACAAATTTTAGGCGTCATGTGCCAAAGGCGTGCACGTCGCGACTCCTGCCAATCAGATTTTTCGGATTGCAACTTTGAACCGAATAAGTTCCGCAGTGCGGGGTAGGGCGTTCCTCCAATGGCGAGATGGCGAGTGCGGCGAAGGGGGCCGCCACCCTTCACGCCACGCCGAGTACAGCGGATCGAGGAGAGCAGAGTGCCTTATAGGCATATAAGAGGTATATAAGAGGTGGAATATAAGAGGTGGAATATAAGAGGTGGAATGAAAGATAAGATGTATAAAATGATTGACGTAATAATGAGAGAAGCCTGGATGTTCTGTGTTTGACTGAGACTAAGCGGAAGGGTAGCGATGCCGATGAGCTTTCCGGTGGTATGATGTGGAGGCTCTGTGGTCTGGTGTGGAGCAGAGATGTCATGCCACCGGAAAACAAACACTTGAACCTGTTGATAAACATTTTGCAATACTGACGCATTTACCAAAAATGCTATTGAGATCACATTTCCGAATAAATTTACAAATACTAAATAAAGAGATATAATATACTTACATATAAATACGAGAAGAAATATTAAAAAAGAACTAAAACTCTTCTCGAATTTCTTAATTTGTACCATCATACGGCAGTTACATTAGCGAATTTGACAGATTACACCCCGTACTCGAACGTTTAACAACTATTCACAGTAAATATTTCAAATCATATTCTTCATTCATAACAGAATAGGTTATAAGAACCTTAACAAAGTCTTCAAATTCGTACCTACTTATTGTAAGTAGCTAGCTAGATACACCTAATTCCTCCCTCCTACATTTATACCAAAACCTATAACAGATATACAATCAAAATATAAGATGTTATTAAAATACTTGGCTACATAAAAAAAAAAAATTAACATGTTTATAATGAGGAGGTTAGTTATTGGTTAGTACAGATTTAACCCAACGCTAACGGTATTCATTCTCCAGGACAACAAGTTAAGTCGCCCATCCCCAGAATGAGACAGAACACGAATTTAAAAGACGTTTAGATGGAAAAGTCGACATTCCTCTATATGAGAACCATGCGCCCCTTGTGAGCTGATGGTTTGGAAACCACACAACGCTGTTACTTCTCGGTGGCTATCTGATAATGAAGACACATGATTAAACGATATATTCTTCGTGACATGTCTTCACCAGTATCTGTTCGGACAGAGACAGGCCGTACATCGACTTCCCTCTGTTAATCAGCAGCTCCGACGCGTCATGGTTATGGGAACCCTTGACTTCGATGATGTGCTTCCCAGAAGTCTTCACCACGGCCTTACAGCACTTGTAAGAATGGGTTGAACAAGTCCACCTGACGACGCCATTCCGTACTGAGTGCCTGCAGTACGTGTATTCGTTGTAGACAATTAATGGCTTCCCCCTCAACGATTGGATGAAGAAAGCTTCCTCGAGACCTGTGAAGAATATTACTGTCAGTTGGAAAAAAAACGGGGCGAATGATACTACGCGTCTTTAGGAGTTCTTTGTCCTATGAAACCTACCTTTTAATGGATTTGGAGTGCTTTTATAATGAGAGTCTTAATTTATATAAGTATTTTATTGTTTTCAATAATGTATAGTAAAGATTTATATGGATCCTGTCGGGATCAAATGAATTAAAAGCCATCACTTGATCATTACCGCTACCGTAATTTAAAAAAAAATTAAGACGATGGCTTAGTGTTAAACTCTTTTATAATGTTAATGAACTGTTTGATAAGTAGTAAATTGTTACATATATGTCATAATAATTTATATGTAGTGTGATTGTTAGTAATGTTTAATTTGAACTACTTAGATTCTATTTGTTCGTTATAGTTTTGCATGCCAAAAACTGGTGAAAAGTGTGATCTAAATTATAATTTTCCATCTTTGTACCACTTTTCGAGCAAAATAAACTGATTTGAAATGCACATATGGCCAAATTGCACATATGAATGCGAATTTGGCAGGATTCTAAGGAATTTCAATAGGCAGATTAAACATTATATTGTTTCATGATATATACCTATGGTTTGAAATGGTGCTGTATAATACCTATGTACCTACTAAGTTTATTTATTAAATATCTCATGGATATTACTTTTCAACCGACTTCAATGGTATTTTGAGTGCGTGTCAGCTTCACAATCATAGTGTAAAACTTTGTTAAGTGTGTATATGTATACCACGGACTAGTAAAAAAAGAAGGACTCCACGCTATCATACTATAGCGTGAATCCACATTTATGCATGTGTGAGTGAGATACTTATAGATACCAGATATCGGATATCCGTCATATGGAGCACTTATTATGTCAATGTGTGACGTAAGTTGCGTGTCAAGTGGAGCACCTGAGAAGCTTCAATGTCTAATTAGTGGTGCGGAGTCCTTCTTTTTTTACTAGTCCGTGATGTATACGTAGTTATGTAACAACATAGTGTAAAAACAAATATAATACATATGTATAATGAAACTTGCTTTCGATCAGAAGATTAGTCTGTTTAAATTTTTCCTGAGTTGTAAATCTCGAAATATGAATACTTTATTTCATAATTTATTTGTGTCTCTAATAGGTGATAAATAAAATAGACATTGATCATTAAATTCCTATATTATACACGTTAGAGAGCAATCGAACAAAGAACACGTTTAATACTGAGGAAAAACATTAAAATGTTTGTACCTACATTACTTCTATAAGGCAAGAATTCTCAAACATAGAGATCACAATAATTAACTATATCACAAAAATAGCACCTGCAATACAACATTTAGATCTTTAAAAGCTAGTATAGTAATAATGATACATAAAGAAAAATATGAAAAAGAAAATTGACCATAAGAAAAAAATCAAAAAAAAAGAACTAGGTAGGAACATTTAATTAAGAACAAAATAATATTTTATTAATTATACATATTAAGTTATCAAACGGGTTATACCATTTGATTATTATTTATCTTCCACAAGATTTTGTTAATACAGTAAGTAAGTAAGTATAATATGATATGCGGTACATTGTTCTAAAAATCTATCTCTAAGTATTGACTATGCTTGTTATGGCCTCTGTATGCAAATCTATCCAGGCGTAGGAACAAAAAAAATAGGAATAAATGTAAACTAAGAAATCAGTATTTTAGTTGAATTGAAGACCAAAAAACTCATAACTCATAAAAACCAAATGGCAGCACAGAATTAGGTGCTTTTGAAGAAAAATTTTATGTTTTGCAATAGAACTTTAAAAAGTTATCGAAATTTTCAATTCAAACCAAAAACTTCGTCAACTACAAATTCAATGTCTTATCGAAAAAAAAGTTGTCAAAAACTCATAAGACCCTCAGTTATCACTTACTTACAAATTACCTAAATACAAAAAAAGCAGTATAGACAAAACATTTACTACTGTCGCTATTAATCGATACATAATGAAATAAGTCCGAAGAATTCATCGAGATTTATGTAGTACGTAGTACATATATCTCGATGGAAGAATTTAAGCCTTTTTATAGTCAGATAAAAGATGACAGCAGACGAATTACAATATGGATGATTATAAAGTGTCATCGCTTGTCTCATATGTAAAACACTGAATGACATCCACAATTTGGTGTCTTTAGACTTAATCGCTCGGTTAATTTTATTTGACTATTAAAAAACCAGACTTTAATAAATAAAGAAAAAAAGCAGATGTCATACAAAGAACTCCGTAGGCGGGTGGTTGTGCAGATTCTTAGCGTAGATAAGCTGATTCTTCTCAGTGTACACCTTAGCTGGGCATCCATGGTTGTTGTGGGTGTAACAAGACCAGTAGGTCCTGAAGCCAGCAGACTGCTCACTTGTGAAGGTGAAATCACCGAGCTTCAACAGTCTCTCGCCGTTCCGGGAGATCATGAACTTCACTGAAAGATGATGCATTGTAAGGACATCTTGTAGGTTTGCGAAACATTGCCCGATTAGAGAAAATGTTGCAATAGAAGTTGCACATTCAGATAAATATGTAGCTTTGAATCAATTGGTCTAGTTGCCTGTTAGAGAAAAATACCTGTCAATCTTAATTGTGGATCTAGGATCAGTGTCCAAGTGGATCCTGACTATGAGATAGACAAAATGACAAAATCCTATGATTATTAATTTATATTGGTGGCGTTATACACTGGAAGAAGAAGGAAATTGGACAAGAAATATTATTACGAAAAATAATAGTTCGACATCACATTTAAATGTTTTACCAGTATGTTGTATAAGTTGAGTTCCTCTTTCATTAATGGGCAAGTTACATATAATCCATTACAAGATATAATTTATTAATCGATATCCTACAAAAAATTAAAAAAATATTTATACAAAATATAAAACCAAGATCCGTATTTCATTGTTATATCTTCACTATCATAAAGAAGATAGATTTGATTATTTGTTTGCTTGTTTGCATCGAATTATTTCGAAACTAGTGGACAGATTTGAAAAAATATTTTATCAATGGAAAGCCACATTAGCAGCAAGTAACATAGGCTATATTTTATCCCCATATACACACGGGAACGGGTGACACCGCGGGGCGCTGCTAGTTCAATAAAAATATACCTACCTTCCTTCCTCTCTCTACATAAAACCAAATCGAGATTAGTAAGTAAATAAAACAACACAAATAACATATTAAAATTTATTTCAAAGCAAACAAAAGACTTAATTACTACAGTTCAGAAATCCATTTAATTTATCAAGTATCTTAATATTTTTTTATGAACTTAAAGTTTCATTATTTGAAGTAAGTGAATAACTTAAAAACTAAATTGTACATAATTAAAATATTGTTTCCTGATTTTTTAAGACAAAGTGAAGAATAAAACACTAGCAATTTTCACCTAATATATAAATAAACATTAAATTATTTAGAAGTAAGATAAAAGGAAGATAATTATATTTAACAATATTTTGTACATTAGTCCAATTACAAAGTAAGTATAAACTTGTATTATGGAACAAAGAATCAACGAAAGTATCTTTAATTATAAATAAAGATGTAATGGAAATATAATTAATAAAATAAAATAATAATAATGAATATGAAACAATATTAACTAGCTCCTTTACAAACTGTACAACAGCCTAAATAGATTTTTATTACTTCCTTTGAGACATTACAATATTTGGTTTTAATTTCATTTTCCATTACATCTTTATCAGCATGCTTAAAGAGTAAATGTATTGTGTGCAAGACACCAAACAAGTCCTCCGTAGACACATAGAACTTGACACTGGGATTCGATTCATCACTTGGTTTGATCAGTTTCTGTTTTCCATTGAGTTCCAGAATATCGTAACTAGCCAACATCTTGAAGTCTTCGAAGTCTTTGAAGCGTTTACTCTTTATTTCCCCGATATCTCTAATAAAGTCTTCATAACGAGTTCTGTTAATGAAATAGGCACTATTGCTCTTTTTGCGGGTCAGCAGTCTATCCAATTTGTCATTGAATTCCTTCTTCAGAGGAGCTACGACATTTTTATCGAATAACCTAATTCCTGTGGACAGATGTAATAATATAGTTTCATACAAATAAACAGTGAAAATTCTAAATAATAAAAAGGAGTACCTACTTAAGTTTAAAAAAATAAAAGTCATAAAAGTTTTAAATAATTTAATTTGAATATTAAAACAATTGTACCATAATCTCTTTACACAAAGGTGCAGGTGTACTTAAAAGACACTTCATGAATAACCATAATACATACGGACAGATTTATCGCAATTTTGATACAGTTCAAGTAAATAATTGTATCTGATGTTTAGTCTTTATTAAAACATACACAATACCTAGTCTTTTAATCAGTAAACTGGTTACTTTTACAGAATAAGGAATACAATATGTATATATTATATTATGTATTTTACAATTACAATAAAAGGTATCATTAAACTTTATTTCACAAAATCTTGTCACAAGGTACGAAATGAAATCTGAGAATGAAATATAAATTAGATGTAAAAATATTTTAGTCATGGCTATTTTTATTTACCTAATCTATACCTTTATTTTATGTAATTTATTAAAAAAAAATACTTAAGTATAAGAATTATTAATATAAACCTTCCTGTATAATATTAAGAGATGGATCTAAATGTATGAAGTAGCATAATTTGAATTTAGTGTATTTAGTGGTAACAAGTTAATATTAAATTACTATTACTTAATTTCTTACATTATGAACAAAAAAGCTATAAAAACTAATAATTATCTAAAACTTCATACTTTTTACATTAGTATTATCATAAATCTACTAACCTTCTGATAATATGTCTAGCCATTAGACAATTTAACACATACAAAATATAAACAAATCTTAATATATATGTGAACTACATATTTTGAGGTTATTTTAAAATAAAATTAATATCACAGTTGCACTAAGTTAAAAAGAATAACATTTCTAGAAATTTTACATACCAATAGATTACTAACGATTTACCAAGTAAATAACATCAACAAAATAAAATTTAAGTTTGTTTTTTTAAAGACACTTTCACACGCAAACGTCACTGTCAGAATACGTTTCGTTCTGACACTGCCCAAGTTCTGTCATTCGTAACTATCGTTTAATTATTTTGTTCACTTATTGCGTTTTATTTTGTAAACATAGTTTTAAAGGCTATTTTCTACCTGATATAGGCATCTTACAAGTTATAGTTTTTTTAAAGTAATTTTAGTCTATAAAAATATAAAGAACTTCGCTTACGTGGAATAAAAGTAGGGTTATCTCTAAAATTTGGCAACCAGGACAAGCGCGTGAAAACCCCGGATTTTAGAGCCCAGAATCCGGATATGTCCACAGGTTTTTTTTAAACATAAGTAGTCGGTGTAATAAGAAACAGTTGAAAAATAAAGTGTATATAGCGAGTCGGTACTTCGGTTGTACGCGGCGTTCGGGCACTCTAGTCGTGTAGTCATATCTAACATTTAATATATTGACCACAGCTAGTAACATGATACTTGGGCGGGGCGTGATTGTGGTCTAGGCTGTACGGGGAGACGTGGCAGTTCTCAAACTTGATCTTGGCGGTGCATTTGCTCTTAGAGTACTTTCCGGAGCATACCCATACTTTGCTCGTCCGGCACATTCTTGAGAAAGTATACCCATTGACCATGACGAGGCAGCCTCCTCTTGGGGTGTCTATCAGATTATATGGAATATCTGTAAAATTAAAGTACGCCCCTGTATCAATATCTGTGAGGTAGTTAAATCTCATCTGGATTTTGATGGATGAAGGAGAAATAAATTGATTATATCAACAGCGGTATGTTTATTTAAAATTGTACTAGGGTAGGGTAATTTTTGTTCTGCTTCAATCTGGTTCCAATATTTTAAATTGTAACATAAGTAATTTGTATACTATAATTTACATAAAGTTATTTTTAATAATAAATATGTATATTATTGATTAATTACATGCTATCTTTATGTAAACGTTTTTTAATTGTACTATAATATAATTAATTGATTTAACCATTATACATTATTAAACAGTAAACATAATGGAATAAATAAATTACTGCAATTTATTATACTTTATTATTTGGTAAAATATAAGTTAGGTACACCATAGTGTCCTATTTTTAATAAATCTTATAAACTTACTTAAATAAAAAATATATGTTTGATATTAGGTTAAATTACTTTATGCATTTGTTCGGAAATAATATTAATTGATAATTGAGTAATAAACTTTACTATTAAGATATACTTTAAAGAAAGATGATATCGTATCCTCTCTATCTCTTATGTTGAAATTGATATACTTACAGTTTTGCTAAATATGTATTCTCCAAACCTAATAATATAGATTTTTATTATCAAGGAATATTAAAAGCATCCGTAAGTATATTCCATAATTTATTTTGCAATTTCTAGATTTACCTATACCTAAAAATCAGTAATGCAAAAAAGCCTCTGAGAAGTTATTTATTCTTTTATACATATACCTATATACTACACTATATACATATACACAGCAGATAATTTGGCTATAATGAAATAACTGATAAAATATCGATTTAATACATTGATGTTAACATTAATCCTCTAGTCCAAGTTAACGAAACCTAGCATCTAGGTAATAGGTATAACCTAAACTTTATTTTGTAACATGCGTTACCTATTTAAATGTCCAAACACTAAAAAGTATAAAACAAATTATTCCGACTGCTTCGATGAAAGTATTAATCTTTAACACGTATTTAAATATTTACAATAATCAGTTAGTTTTGGAGTCGGTGCCAGCCAAACTAAAAAAAAAGTAGACACTTTATAACAAATTACCTTATCTACTAATAACAATTTGATACAAATTTACCGTCCCGCCGATACTGAGGTAATCAGCAGGGTATATGGAACTCCTAGGTCTTTCATTATAGCATTGGCTTTCTCCCTCTCAAAGAAAGAAATTAAGGCCCGGGGTGGGTCTAAATTTTTCCGCCCCCAAGTGAGGGGCGAAAAATAGGTCTATGACGATTGTTAAGACGCGCATGTGACGGTCACTGTAGATGCATAGAATCTTACTTATCAATCTATCTTGAATATTATCTTTTAAACTTAACCTATCCCCACCTAAAAAGAACTCCACACACCTTCCCGAAACCTTTTTACTTCAAATCCTAACCAACTCACTCCGACTAAGGGCTGATTTTTCAACAGTCAGATAAAACATAACAATCGAATAAATCACAATCCGGATGATCACGTAAGATGTCAAGTAAAATACCGTATGACATCCGCAAATTGGCGACTTTATACTTTATGAGTCGGTTAATTCTTATCGACCCTTAAGTGAATTTCACATACTCTCCGCGCACAGTGACGAAGTATTTAGGGGGGTCATGGTTATGGACAATGTTGTAAGGGATCACGTGTTTATAGTCGAAGCCGATTTTAGCTCTGCAATGCCCTGAACACTTGCTGGAGCAGACCCAGATCCTGCTGGTCTTGCAGTTCTTGTAGAACGTGTAGTCGTTGATCATGACCAGGCGGCGGCCTCGCGACGTGGTAATCAGCTTGAAGGGCACCTCTGAAAATATATATAAGTGAGTGTTGCCCTAGAAGTAGTATATTGAATGATTATGCAAAACTTCGCTAAAATTTAAGTTTACATTTCGGGTCTTAGTACACGGCCCTTATTTGAGGCAGCATAGAGCAATGCCATTTTAAAAACTTACCATTAACCGGAGCGTTAACTTCCGTGGGAGAGCCCTTCACTTAAATAAGCCACGTCGAAGGCTTGAATAGCTGAGGCTTAAGTATAATAGACGGAAAAATCGGTCGTACCTACCTATAACAATTAAGACCCTTAAAATACCTATATCCTTTATTTTAAAATAAGCTTTACCTTTGGAGAGCATAAAATTTCATCTGTAGGTTATACAATTTTATTTGAAAGATTATATCAAATACGAGTATAATGGTTACATAAAAATTATCCTAGTTTTTATATAATTTAAAAATACAGTTCACGTCATCCAAAAAGAGATCACGTAGATAAGTTCATAAATGAATAATACTTAAAAACCGTTTCATTCCTAATTCATAAATCACAATTGGGGTGTTGACACCATTTATATCTAATTTTTAAATATCAATTCTGAAAAAGAAAGTATCGTAGTATGCTGTTAAGCCTTATTGATTTTCAATCATATTGAGTCTAAGATATTTAATTTTACAAAAACTGCTTAATATTAAGTCAGTTGACTATACAAACTAGTGACATCACACGTTGAGAAGCTCATACAAAATCTATGAAGTGATTTTGTTTTGACAGCTCTTAAAAAGTATCTGAATTGACTAGCCAGTCAACATCCCAATTGCCCTTTATTAAAAAATAACAAATGAGATCTTTTTTTTTTACCAAATGTTGGCCTAATATCCGCACTAACATAATAGCGATACTTAAGTAATAGCATATAATTATGATAATAGAAGACAATTGAAGACATTTGATGCTTCTAAAACTACACGTATTATAACAATAAGTACGCTTATTGGAAAACCCTCGGTTTTACTCAAAATTATTAGTAGGCGGATAGATCAAAATGAATACATATTTTTATACCTACCACTAACATCAGTCGTTGGGTTTGTTAAAGTTAGAATCTTAAAATTATCGTTTCAAAATTACAATATTTAATCAATAATAAATCACTTAATTAACAAGAGTTTATATCACAAGAGTGATTACGTATAAAATAATAACATAAAGATAAAAATTCCATAAAAATCCAAGCTCATGTCTTTTTAAGACTAAATTTTTCCAAAACTCGTTAAATCTTAAAAGCAATATCACATTTTTGATTTGACTTTGACTCTCATAATAACAAAATGCCACAAAATTTTTATCAATCTAAAATAAAAACTTAACTAAGTACAACTGATAATGTCTTTAAGATGAGATGAACTTTATATAATATATACGTCATACATGAGCGTACGCAGCTTTTCGTCCAGTAAATAGTATTGAATCGGGCGGCGTACACGCATGTAAACATACTTCAATAATAATGTCTTCTAGACTAGTTCATATGCAATTTATAAGTAACAGTCAATATTAACACCAAAGCTGGTCGCTCGGCAACCATTCGGGTTAAGAGAAAATGTTAATTTAATTTTTTACATAACATAAAATAACTTATCTACATAGATATACATTTGATTAGGCGGGTAGTTATCCTTAATCGTTGATAGTAAATTTTACAAACATCACGTACAGTTCAAAAGTTTTAGAAATAAATAAATCATTTAACATTATTAAAACTTCACAAAATGACTAGATTTCGTTACGTCCGACTTTCTTTATTACTTACGATACAAATTAAAAATTAAATTAAATTAATCATCCTTGCTACGAATGTTTCCTCACTATTAGTCCATCAAATCTAAGAAGTACCGTTTGACAGATATGACAAATTGACGATTAGGGATGGGATCTAAGAAATCGATTACTACAATATCCGAATTTTAATAGATTATTTCTTAGTACATATTGTTTACTAATCGATTACAGTTTTTAGATTTATATAAACTATGTTAGGTATTGTGAAAGGCCGTATATTGTTATAATTATCTCAGGTTTTACTAGTAATCTTATGATAATTGCATTGGGTTACAGTCTATTACTACTGCATATACTAAATAACGCGTGGGTTGAAAACGGCTCGTCATTGTTAGGTTCGATTATTCTGGCATTATAACGATTATTCGTATAACAAATGAATTTCAGGAATCGCAACACTACGATAAAGGACCTAACTACGTGAATCTGAAATGAGGTGTAAAAAAAACTTATTTGTTGTGTATATTGGTGATTTGACTTTGTTTGAAGGATTCAAATTTATTTGTAGTGATTAAGAATTGTACATTTTGTGATAAAATAAAAATAACTGCATAAATCCATGGTTTAAACGAAAAGGTTATTAAAATTGAGTGAGTTACGCTTGTACAAAGTTGTTTCGGTTTGAAAAATGTGAAATGTCAAACGGTACTTCTTAGATTTGATGGACTATGTGACTTAAACATAAATGAATATTCTTACGTTTCATTTCAATTAATAATGTATATTTTAGTCCATATTATAAAGTCAGAAAAAAATTACTAGAAGTACGCCAATATGGCTTTCACACAAATATATAGTATGTACAAAGGATATAATTATTATATTAAAAGTATAAGGATACATTATTAGAAGTAAACCCTGCTTCCAATACTGACACCTCTTAATGACATTATCTACTGAAGATAATTGTTTTTTTTTTATGTCAATTTACATCCAAAATTGGTCAAATCGTAGCATAAATGGATGGGTGTCTTCAGCGAAGCTATTAGGCCCTTACAGACTTGAGTCTCATTAACTAAACTTGAGATATCATAATAATATATAAGATAATAAGATCTCAATATAAATATATAAAATGAATTATTTCTATACAATATAGACTAAAAATCAGTAAATTTTTTTTCAATTTTTGGCATAAAGGGTTAATACAAAAGCATGTACTTACCACCATCTAACTTATGATTTACTTTACTTTAGTTTAGTACGAATAATAGGATATAAATTGTTAATTGTTAAATAAATATATAAGGCCATAATATTCATATTTCGGCATATTCCCTCTCCTTTCATATATAATATGAAATGTAATTTTCTGGGGAAACGAACGAATACATTTACCTAATATCATGTCTTAAACTGGAGCTATGTTCTGTCATACAAGTACCATATTATTTCTAGGATCTTCTTATTTATTACTAATCTGCGAATTGCTAGGAGATCATAGCAATACGCAGATTACAGAAAAACGAAGTAGTCCTAGCTTTAGGGCTAATTCTTAAACTAAATATATACTGTGCCAAAAGACGACTGCAAAAAATTCAGTCGAATTAAGAACCTCCTCCTTTTTTTGTAGTCGGTTAAAAAGGGTAGTTAACACCATTAATCACTTGATAAAATATTACTGCGCTGTCAAAAAGCAATACCTATTTTTTTTCTCTATCTGTAAAATATACAAATGGAATTATTCTAAAGTTAGTAACGTTTTGGTATTTCTTAAGAACGGTGTCAACGTCCCCAGTAATTGTTAGATGACCTGGCCTCCCAACTTGACCAAGGCGCCGTCTTTAGTGATGTAGTACTGGGGAGCAGGGTGGTTGTGCTTCAAGTTGATAGGAGTCACCTTCTCATCTTCAATCTTAATGTAAGCTCCGCACAGCCTGGACCGCTTGCTGGAACAGGCCCACAGCTTCTCGGAGGGACAAGAGCATACCCCCTTGCACATTTTGTAGAAGGTGAACCCATTAAGGAAGATGAGATTATCGCCTCCTGAGCAATTGATTATTTGGAACCCAATGACGGCATGAAGGTTTGTCTCTGGCTTTATCTCTGCAACAAACCTCACACATGTTAATATTCATATTCAGATCAAACGAATAGGCCTCATAAAGTGATACCATGCATCTATACTAACATGCACTAAGAAAGACAATACTAAGACACCGTCCATACAAGGACTCCTCCTGTTTTCGTAAATGACAAGGTAATTCAGTCCCTTCATTTTAAAAAAAAACATACTTATCTAAGGTCTCACCTGTAGTCTAAACTAAAATTAAAAAGAGAAAAGATTTATTATTCGTTTGTTTGTACACAATAGGCTCCGAGACTACTAGATCGATTTGAATAATTCTTTCACTAATGGAAAGCTACATTATCAGCAAGTAACATAGGCTACATTTTATCCTCGTTTTCCCCATGGGAACGGAAACTACGCGGGTGAAACCGCGAGACCCTGCTAGTGATACATAAAAGGAGGTAGTAACACTACCTCATACGTTTAGTTAATGCTAAATTATTGCTACGTACATACAAACATATATACATACATAACATCACGCCCATAATCCCCGAAGGGATAGGCAGAGTCAAAGGGCACTTGCCCCTTCAACCACATTGAACGTGTAATCAAATAAACGTGAAAATGTTCTTTCCATAAAAATATTCTCGCTATCGATGATGGTGATAATTAAGTTTAACATGACGAATTGGATAGGTTTTGGTCCACTTAAAAGAAAAGTGGTTAAGTTACAAACAAAAAACTGACAAATACCCACAATTGGACATCATCATAAGCATTCTAATGTAAATATAGCTGGGAAAAGTCAACAATATTACAAATTTACAAAAAAACAGCCGTAGGTATTGATTTCAGAACTTTATTAGAAGTGTAGTCAATCAAGTCGTTCTTATGTCTTTTCAATCGTCTCCTATGAAATTTACATAATCTAGTAAATTGTGACGATTTTGTGATTGAGTGATGAATACATTAAAGAAAGGTGATATCACATGTTTATTTGTAAAGATTGTATATTTAGTAAGTACTTTTATCTGTCTAATCTAATATACGTCCCATCACTAGCCACGTGATATTTCGGCGGCGCGTGATTGTGGCGCAAATTGAACGGCGTAACTTTGTCGTTCTCAAACCGGACCTTAGCTGGACATTTCTCCATGTACTTGCTGCTACATACATACATCTTGCCGCTGCCCGGCTTGTGGTAAGTATAGCCGTACACCATTAGCAACTGGCTATTTTTTCTTGAAGAATTAATAAATCTATATTCTATTTCTGTAACATAAGTATCTAAATGTTATTGAACAATCAACATCGTTATAATTCGTTAAGATATATATCACAGTTTTTGACTGGCGGTACGGTACATCCCTTAGACTGCTATCAAAATGTTTTTTTTTTTATACCAATTAAGGTGGCAATCAAGCATACGGCCCGCCTGATGATAAGCAGTTACCGTAGCCTATGGACGCTTGCAACACCAGAGGTATCACTTGCGCATTGCCGACCCTACATGACCCTATATAATCCTATATAACCCTATATGACCCTATATGACCCTATATATACGATTATGGAAGGATATTTGGTCTGAAAGACAGTTTTGGTGCATTAAGAGCCGTAAAATCGTAGAACATGCATGAAAATCAGTTGTGAATGCGTGTGAGACGTGTAAGAATCGGGTTATATCATTCTGACTGCGTAAACCACCAGGGAATGTGTTTGTTGTTGCCATATACCGTTTCATAATGAAAAACTGCCCGCGCTGATTACAACACAAACACAGCCTAAGCGTGACTCTGAAACCAGCCAAAGATCGCTTGGCATCATTTTCGACGGTGATAATGATACGAAAAACGCACAGATCAAATTTAGAAAAAACATATTTTTATTTATGTTAACACAAAGTAATATAATAAAAATACAAAAAACATCGACAAGAAAGATCACTGACGTTGACACTGGTTTTCAGCGAGCTCCCATCTGACAGTTATATCTTAATATACGTCCCATTGTTTGTCACATGATACTTAGGCGGAGCGTGGTTGTGGTCCAAACTGTACGGCGTCACTTTATCCTTGTCAAACCGGATCTTGGCCGTGCATTTACCCATGTACTTGCTTGTACATACATACACTTTACCGCTCCACGGTTTGTGGAAAGTGTAACCATTCACCATCAGTAGTTGGCAGTTTTTTCTTGTAGAATTAATAAATTTATATTCTATTTCTGGAACGGAAAATATTGTTGAGCCATCTTATTGTATTAGAATACATGAATAAATTTCACAGATAATTTCCCTGTCTTAACTAAGGACGTAACAAGTAGATTAGTAAAAGTTTACACTGCCGACAAAAACGATCGGCGATACCAAAGACAGCGTTGTCTTGCATTTGATAGTCGACTCGATGCAACTCTGTGACGCTTGGCGACTCGCGGCAACTATTGGCAATAGGTTCTTTTTTTATATCAGTCTACATCACATACATTGATCTGACTCCGAGGTAAGTAGCTTAAGCACTTGTGTTACGGATATCAGAATCAACAGTGGTGTTACAAATATATACTTAAACACAGAACAAACACAAGTATTCATCATACCAATATTTGTCCTGGGTGGGGATTGAACCCACAACTCTTGGCGCATGGGGCAGGGTGACTACCGAATGCGCCATCGAGCTTGTCAATTAGTTATGGGTTCATATTAGTTATCCTGTGGTCTGCAGTCTACTCACTCAGTTAAGCTAAGTTTTAACTCACTTAGATGCGTCGCTTATTAGAAAAAGCAGTGGTAAATGGCTAGTAAGTCGCCTTCATAATTACCTTAGACACCACAGAAATAATTTCGTTTATAGGTACATAACTTGCGAGTCCCAGACCAACATGGCACAAACGATCAAACGTTTGTAAAAAAACAAAAAATAATTTGTTATTTATTTTATTCTATTTATCATGCTATACCTATAATGGTTCAGGATAAAAGTGATCCCGTTTCCTTATACAGAATGCATATTTATTAGTTAATCACTAACATTTAATATAGAACCCTTCTCTCGTGACGTGATATCTCGGAGGCGGGTGGTTATGGTCGAGGAGGTACGGCGTGACCACGTCGTGGTCGAACCTGATCTTGGCCGGGCACTGGCTGGACATGTTACAGCATCTCCACTTCTTCGTGGTCTTGCTGACTTTGCAGAAGGTATACTTGTCGATCATGATGAGATGGCCGCCTCTTGATGAGTTTATTATTTTATATTCAATGCCTGCAACAGATAAGTATACCAATGTATACTTTTTAAATGAATTCTTTAAGTCATGGTTCCGTTGGTTATAAACAATAATATGTGTTCTACGATTTTCCTAAATGGACCAAAAAATCGAATTTTCATGCAAACTACATCAGCTATTTCGTAGTTTAGTATGGAAAGCCGTTTTTTCGTCGATTTAGAGAAAGTCGTAGAACAAACATTGTTGTTTATAATGTCAGTAATCTACTCCTGCTACTGTTGCCTAAATTTTAGGGGTGAGAGTTTCCCGCTCCCCCGCCAGCCCGGTAGGTAGTAAAGGCCGCCTTCGGCCAACTACCGAAGTCCTCTCACAAAAAAATAAAAAAAACTCCTGCTACTATTAATGTTTTACAAATGACCCTGTATAAGAGTAAAACTTGATTCACTCTTGACAGACACTAAAATAAATAAAGGAGTAAAATAATAAAAGAATAATATAACAATAATTTCTCTTCTTCAATGTACAATGTTTTGTATTGCATTTTATAGATTATAATTTTTTAATACATTGATATTACTTTATCTAGATTAAAACGAAAGTCAATTTCATCCATCCTTTGATCTTTATTTAATTCTAAATTTATGTATGGTCAAAAGCACAAATAAGTATATAGTCCCATTCATAAATAAACCGTATTGCAATGTAGTAAAAGCTCAATGTAATACAATATATCATGTGTACGTACAATAACTCCTACATGATAAATGTTGTGTTAAATTAAAAAAAAAAAAATGTGTTCCTTTTAAATACATTTAAAGACAAGTTAAAGTAGGTACTGTTGAAATATTCATTAATGGCAAATATTGATAATAAACAATACCGACAAAATCACCTACGGTGTATTTAAATCACATTTTAACATAGTTCATATTTTAACATAACGGCCTTCCTTACAAATGTAATACCTCGGCGGGGGGTGGTTGTGGTCTAGCGTGTACGGAACCACTTTATTGTTCTCGAATCTTATCCTCGCTGGACATTTGTGCTTAGAGTGTCTGCTGCTGGAACAGATCCATATGTAACCCTGACTGCACACTTTGGAGAATGTATAGTCATTTAACATGATGAGCCGCCCGCCACGAGAAGAGGTGATCAGCTTATATTCTGAAAAAATAGCAGCTAAATGTATTATTCAAACAAAACCTAGCTTACTAAGTGTTGATATAATAGATAATAACAAGGGTAACATTGTAAATTCAATAATGTAATTTATTGACCCGTGTTGGTCTGGGACTTAAAAAGAATGTGCCAACTGTGTTTCTCGCCTAGTATGTCGTAAAAGGCGACTAATGGTATATGGGGTTTTGGGTATGTGATTGTGTAGGTGACAAGCTAGCCACTTGTCAAAAATTTTTCACAATTTTTCATCTAACCTAGCCCAATTTTATTTTTGGCTGAATGTATTAAATTGGACTGCTGTACTTGACTCTGCCTACCCCTTCGGGGATTATGGGCGTATGTTATGTAATTTAATGACTGTTTTTTGTAACACTGTTACGCTTCAATCACTATACTGATCATTGTGAAATATTGCGATAATTTTCTCGGAAATACAATAAAGGATGTAGAGTACCTTTCATATAAAATATTGTTCCAAAAGGGAAGCCGCGGGAAAAACATAGTATATTTACAATACACAAGGGATGAAATCGCAAGTTAAATTTGATTTAATTTGCGAACTGTCTCGCAGTAACTACTTAACTTTGTGTGATACATGCATCGCCTCAAAAAAGAATAAAGCCCAAGAAATACGGTCACATGTTTATTGATCAAGTCATATACATCAGTTAAAAATCAATAAAATATAACAAGGAAATTACATATCTATATGAGAAACTCAATTATGATATTATGTGTGTACGAGTCATACATGACATCACACCCGTAATCCCCAAAGGGATTGTCAACCCGAGTCAACTTACAACAAACATATATTTTATTTATAAAAAATCTATTAAGAACCGTAATAGCTCAATAGTTAGGACACACGCGTCATATACAGGGGTTATTGGTTCAAAATGAAATGAACACGTTTAGCACGTCATATATTTTTCAACCAACCAGCACCTCGACGTGAGTGGCCTGCTAAGAAGAAGTGCCGCAAGAAACTCAGCAGATAGCCTTTTTCAAATAATTTTAATTTTACTTAACTCTAATTTAGCATAAACATTGTATATAAAAAAAGCCCGTCATGTGTCTCTGATTTTTTTATTCTACGTAGTGCAATAAATACAACCTTCCTTCAAGACTAAATCGCTAAATCGTCCCATCATGGTCCCATCGAATATTGGTTTTGAGCAACATTTGATCAAAATGCTCGGCAAATTCTGAATTATAATATGATCAGTAGATGTTACTCGCCGTACTGAAATGCGTAAGCTCACTTTTGGTTTACCTCCATGGTATAGCTAAATTAGATTTTAACATACTGTCCTTCCTTAGTGACCAGATAATTTGGCGGCTGGTGGTTATGTTCAAGATTGTAGACGATGACGACATCTTGGTCCAGCCTAATCTTAGCGGGGCACTGGTTAGAGCCAGTACTGGAACATATCCACATTTTTCCGGTGCTCCCCATCTTGCGGAAGGTGTAATCGTTCACCATGACGAGGCGCCCACCCCTTGATGATCTGATGATTTTGTACTTTATACCTATAAAAATAAGATACAGTTTATATGCCAATGTTGTCATATTAATGGGGACGATCGCTTATTAAATATTATGTAAAAAAAAAATAAAAGGATATGTTAAGTGGTAAATTCATAAGGAATATATGAATTTATCCAACTTAATATATATTTATTCTTCTAACGGGCGTCTTTTCGTATTTTTATACTTTGTTACAATTTCTTTTAATTTTAGTCTCGCATACTATATATTTTTTACTGTTTAATAAAAACTCGCCGCGCATTGCACTAACTTTTAACAAATGAGGTATAACTTTTTTTGATTTAGGTATTTTTTATTTCAAGGGTGTATACGAGTATAACAACACGCCTGTAATCTAATCCCCAAAGGCAGACAGAGTCGAACAGGCAGCACGCCCATTCACATTGAGCCAATGGAAGGTATTTAAGAGGAGAAGGTGGTGTACTTCCATCGACTCCCCCAATAATATACCGGTTCGCACTCGAATTCGAAGTAGTGAGTCACAACACATGCACGCATTGCAATCACTCAACTCAACTCACTGTTACAAATGTCTCCTAGTTGACTCATTAGCACATCGTGTCACATCACAAGACGCAGCCGATCTGCAAGATGGAATCACTCAATGGGTTAGAAAAATAAAACAATTATTGCCTTTCATCAGTTGAAATCTCTCTTTATTACATACCTATGTAAATTAAAGCATAGACGATGTTGTCTTAATTGAGATGTTTGTACAGTTCTACAGATACATTTGTCACGAACATACATTTATTTTCTTAAACGATATATACATTTGTGTTTATGTTGGTGGCATACAGCCTTATTACTAAATAAAAAAGAAGTTTAATCTACCTTTGGTGAAATATGTTTACAAAACTACAAAAATAACAAAACAATAAAAATATCGTTGTCGACTAGATTATGTAAAGATTAAGAAATAGGAAACCTATTGCTTTATTGTTTTCATCAAAATATAATTTGGTACCTAATAGTCAAACTGACTACACAAACATATTTTTGAAAATTTGTTATACTTATTTTAATATGTATACACGACAGCACTTCAGGCTAAACATTGTGGAGTCTTATGTCATTGAGATAAGGGCTGTTTCGTAACAAAAATGTTTAGCCTAATGTGCTGTCGTCTGTACAATTTATTTCAAACACGAAACATTATCTACCAAATGTTATCTTTCACCTTTCGAAAATAGTCATAACTTGTTAAATTCAAGCAAGTGTGATGTTTCATCTTGATGACTCGGTGGTCCTGAAAAAAAAAACTCTTTATTTTACTTTCAACCAAATTTTTAACCAGTAAGATAGAAAAAAAATTTTGGCCGAATGTGGTTGAGGGGACTGGCTGCCCCTTTGACACCGCCTACCCTTTCGGTGATTACAGGCGTAATAATTTATGTAAGTTAGGAAACAAAGATCAATGGTTCATGGACCATGTACCACAGGTGCTTGGTCTAGTCTTAAACGACCCAAGCCATAAAAACAAAGGCCTGATCCGAATCTCGTTAGGTATATCTGTGTGATTAGCCTGATCATAAGTACTCGAGTCGTATATGATTTATTAACGACCTTTGGTACGAGAATCCATTGTCTTTAAGACAGACTAGTCTTAAAAAAGGCTTAAACATTTACCTATTCGGAGCAAGAAGTTGGATCTACCGCATTCTTGTCGTATAGTCGTATCTATATAAATAGAACAAAGTCGGGTTAGCAATATTTTTAACTCAAGAACGGTTAGAAAGATTTTGCTGAAATTTACATACAGGCTTTTTAGCCGACTACACAAAAAAGTAGTTTTTTTTTTCATCTCGAGAACGGGGTGATTCGAAGTTCGCAGGGACAGCTAGTGAGGGCAGAAATTAAATAAATAAATATCGGACAACATCACACACTGATCTGATTCCGAGCTGAGTAGATTGAGCACTTGTGTTATTATTAGAAGCAACAGCGGTATTTTGCAAATATATACTTAAATATTAGATATTAACACCCAGACACAGAACAAAAACCTATTCAGTACACGAATGTTTGTCCTGGGTGCAGTGGCGGATTTACAATCTTAGCCGCCCTAGGCCCCAGGCCATAATTATCAGAACTAAAGAGTCATCACTTAATATTTATCACGATTGGCCGCCCCTAATATCTAGCCGCCCTAGGCCTGGGCCTACTAGGCCTTAGGGTAAATCCGCCATTGCCTGGGTGGGGATCGAACCCACAACTTTTGGCGTATAGGACAGGGTCGCTACCAAATCAGCTAATGAATCTTACCATAATTGTGACGCTGCCAGTACACTTCTGCCTCTTGTACTTGGAGCATCTCCAGATGGCAGAGAGGTTCTTGAACTGCTTCAGCTTGTGGTAGTAATGCTGGGCACACATCAGCACTGTTCCTCCCTTCTTTTTGAAGTACTTCACTTGAGACCCTACCACCGAATTTCCATTCATCGACCACGCTGCAAAATATTGAATGAAGTGTCAATACAATCTCTGCCAGAACTCTTTTTAGTTTAAAATAGGTATTAACAGCTAAAATATGCCTGAGAAAGAAGCATGTGTTTAAAAAAAAGCAATAATAATAACTGTAACAACTTACAGGTAGTAAGAAATTTTGTAAATGGCTCTTAAATGAAACAGTAAATTTTTAAAAGAATTTATTAAAGACAAATAGACCTATATTGTAATTAATGAAATGCAATAATCAAAAGCCACATTCGTAGCTTTTGAGTTTGAAATCAGTAAGGGATCATCGATATTATAGTTCAATTCAGAATTAGTCAAAAGAAATTCTTTGGGAGTAATAGCATAAACACATACTTGGTGTATATACTTCCAGTTTTATTATCAATAAAAATAACAAAAAACAGTCTCATAATACTTTGCAGTCACTTGTGGCATCGCCATCCAACTTTGGTAATCGAAACATCATTTACGTCGGTTATAAAGCCCACGCAAGAATGATTTTTCATTTTGATGAGACGGTTATCCTGAAACAAGATAATTGCTTTTAAATTTTAACCATTTATTTCCAGTTGAACCTTTATTTATTGCTCTTCTGATTTCTGTTTAAAGCACGGGACATAACGCTAGGAAGATGATGATGATACAAAATATTTCTCGTTACCATGTCTGCTAGATTATTCCTATATACTGTATTAGGCTATATTTTATATTACTATATTACTAAAAAGGCTAGTTACAGCAGCTTTATATGAATAGCTTTAGCTTTACATATTATAGATAAATACAACTTTAATAATGGCAGGAGGACGTGCTACAAAAGTTGTAAAAATATTTTGACTAACAAATTTCGTAGCTTTTGAAACTTCTTAGTCAATCAAAGGGAAATTTACCATTGACTAGCCTGCTGGGTCTCCGTGGGATTCGATTCGTCACAGATACTATGTTACGTCTTGAGATCTAATAAATTCTCCATAGACGAATTATGAAGAATTTATATCTTTAAATTCTCCATAAACTTATGGAGAATTCATCTATTATTTTTTGAAAATAAAAAGTAAAATGTATATATTTAAACTTCAAGCGTGCTAAATTTCATAGTAATCCGTTTAATAAATTAAGCGTTAAGTCATAATAGACAGAATTCCTTAGGCTTTAATACATATTACTAAGGTTTTGATAATAAAAGTTAATTCTACCTTAACCGTGACGTTTCCAGTACAACCCTGAGATTTGTACTCTGCACATCTCCAAACAGATGAAGTGTCTCTGAGTACTCTGTTCTTGTAGTAGTGATGTTGACCCACCGCTAGGACTATACTCCGGGTTCCCTTGAAGAAGTACTTCAGCTGTGACCCGTCCTTCCCGTCGACATTCCAATCCTTGGCATATACTAAAACCAACGAAACATGTAAAGTCATAAATAAATATGAAAAAAGATACATATTTCATCCTTAGATATGAATAGACAAGAATAATTAAATTAACATGAATCTTGTTTAAGCAAAAATTAATTAAAGAGCTCCTTTTTGTACCAAAGTTCCAATGACATCCTGATTTACTTTTATATAAAGCCTGTTATTGTATTCTAATATATAAAACAAATTTAGATAACGTAGTGCAGAGGTTATATTTTGGATGTAGCAACTATTAGGCACTTTAAATAAAAACACTGAGCTAATATATTTCCCGCGTCAAAAGCAAGCAATACTCTTAATTTGATTGCTGTCACCGTAATTCGTGTTCTATCAACGTTACAATGATATAAGCTAAATATTATTAAGCGACACTTTTAGTTTTCAGATATAGTAAAGACTTATCAATCAAGGTGCTGACCTGAGGTTGTTATATTATATCATTATTACAATACAATACTCAATTTCTTAAATGTATGTTTATAAAAAATACAAAAATGTGAACCAATTTACAGTCAAAGTAGTTAAAAGAATTGCATTTTCATCTTCATAAGATAAGATTGACAAGTCCTTGCCCCCCGACTTAAATTAAATGAAACAACTATGTAGCTTGCATTTAACATTAATTTGCTTTATTAAGGTAAGCATAAACAAAATATATATAATTTCTTTGTAATTAACTTAATATCTTAAATAATTCATATTATAAATAAAGTATATATCTACTATTTCTCCCGTGTTGGTCTGGGATTTAAAAAAGAATGTGCCAACTGTGTTTCTTGCCTAGAATGTCGTAAAGGGCGACTCGTGGTATATCGAGTTTTGGGTATGTGATTGTATAGGCGACAAGCTAGCCACTTGTCACTACTTTTTCACAATTTTCCATCTAACCAAGCCCAGTTTTATTTTCGGCTGAATGTGGTTAAGGGGCCTGCTGTCCCTTTGACTCTGCCCACCCCTTAGGGGATTATGGGCGTGATGCTATGTATGTATGTATATATCTACTAAAATCGCCAGCGATAGGGATATTGACGGACATGTTAATTAGGACACTTTTTAAAAAGGGTGAGAATGAATTCTCTGTCGACAGAAAAGCTTTTAGAAAAAAACCCAATAAAGTTGACAAGGACCAATCAAGCCACTTTAATATACATCCCATCAGGAGTGACGTGGTATTTCGGCGGAGGGTGATTGTGAGTCAACTGGTAGAAGACCAGTCTATTGCTGCCCTTGTCTATCTTGATCTTCGCTTCACATCTACTCGAGTTCCTGCTGGAACAAGTCCACACGCTACAGGATCTATTGGACTTGGAGAACGTGTAATCCTGTACCATGGCTAGGAGACCTCTTGACGAATCTATCAACTTATATTTGACTCCTCCTAGAAAATCTGAAACACAACAAATACATCATCATCTTCCTAGCGTTATGTCCCGTGCTTAGATGGGGTTCGCTTAGACCATGATCCAGGATTTAGCGAGTCTGGTAATCGACTGCCGGAACATTAAAGCGACTGCCGGTCTGACCTAAGATAGGGGAACCAGACAATTTTTGGATCATGGTTACAAATGCAAAGTTGTTTAAATTTGCAGGTTTCATCACGATGTTTTCCCTCACCGCCGAGCTATTGGTATGAATACGTACATAGATTTGAAAAATCCAGAGGTACGTGCCCGGGTTTGAACCCGCAGTCCTCGGTTAATAGGCGCGTGTCCTTACCATTGAGCTACCACCGCTCTTCACAACAAATACATATAGTTTTCTATAATCTAAGTCTATTGCATACTTCGTTTCAACAATGATAGAAGATACACACTTTACGATTTGATGATTTTATTTATTTCAAAAGTTAAGTACACGAGATCATTAACGAAATATAACTTTATAAACTTATCTATTGCAGACGTTGCTATATATACAATTTAAATTATATTAATAGTATGTTTTATACAAATTTATTCAAAATAATAATTTGAAAGAGGACTATATGTCCTTTTAATTCGATACAGCAACTTCAACTTAATTGTCACTTTAGTGTTTCTTTAAAGTGGTACACTTATAATGTTGATACATATTATGTATAAGACTGAATGATATAATATTCAATGACTGAATTCTTAAAAAGAATAAGCTTAAAATAAGCGATTCTTGTAGAAACCGATGGACAGTATAGCTTAGCTTAAACGCTATAAACCTTCTATATTTCTGTTAAGTATTCAGTGGTATTTAGTGTGCACCGGCTAATGCACGTATGGCTAGTGTGTTATAATTAATGTTTTAAATAATAAATAAATAATAATAAATAATAAATTTTCCAAACTGACACACCAATTCCCTAGTTCCAAACTAAGCATAAGCTTGTGCTATGGATACTAGGCGAACGGATAGACATACCTACTTAAATACGTTTATAAACATCCATGACTCGAGTACAAATGTCCATGTTCATCACACGAAACATTTGCCCCTAGCGGGATTCGAACCCGCGACCCACTCGACCAACGGGCCTGTCATAAATAATTAAATATGCGACGACATCACACACATGGATCTGACTGTGCTAAGTAGCTTAAGCACTTGTGTTACGGATATCAGAATCAACAGTGGTATTACAAATATATACTTAAATATACAATATTAACATCCAGACACAGAACAAACGCAAGTATTCATCATACGAATGTTTGTCCTGAGTGGAGATCGAACTCACAACTCTTGGCGCATGAGGCATTACTACCGAATGCGCCATCAAGCCAGTCAAAGTATTAGAATTACTGTATGAGGTATTAGAACACCAAAATACCTGAGATGTCTAACAATCTATCTATCTTGATTTAGCTCTACGACGCTCTACTCACCAGACAGGTCTGCAGTTGCGTATTGGGGTATTATAGGAGAGGCATGGGACAAGTTATCAGCTTGCCTCAAATACCTACCCAAAAATTGGTGCCAGTTCTCGGACCAATTATTAACATTTACTAATATGATAATTCTACTAATATTATAAATGCGAAAGTTTGTATGTATGAATGGATGTTTGTTACTCTTTCGCAAAAAAAAACTACTGAATGAATTTTAATGAAACTTTAGAATAATATAGCTCATACACCCGAATAACGTATACGCTATGTTTCATCGATGTACTACGCGAGCGAAACCGCGGGCAGAAGCTAGTTGTGAATAATCTTCATTCTTGTTTACATATATTGCCTCATTCACAACGCACAACCGCAATACTGAAGAAACATAGTAAGCTTTAAAGCAGCGGTTCTTAAACTTTTTACCTGCCGACCATAAGTATAATAATAATTTAAGTCCGCAACTGTAATGTTCTATTGTTTAATTTCCAGTGATAATAAAAATATGATGAACTGAATGCTCGTCGTTTGTAAAATTCATATCATTACAAAGTCTGCGGCGTGCGTGTTGATTGGTGTAATAAAATATCTGTGTTCAGTTGAATATCTATCTTCTATATGGTCACTGGTAGGAATTCTTACCAGCGGTGCAGATGCTCTTGACAGATACCGGTAGGAAATCCTATTAAAGCATGCGTCTACTTAGTTAATATTTTACAATAAATATTTAAACTAACGAAGTTACATGTTTAGACTAATACATTGCTCCTCTTACTATGTATTATAAAGCTTAACATAAGTTACTAGATACATACTTAAGTACAAATTACATCCACATCATACGATTCTATTAATATTATTACTAAATTACAAACGCAAAATTTTGTATGGATGGATGTGAGGATGTTTGTTACAATTTCACGCAAAAAGTACTGCATGGATTTTAACAATTTAATGAAACTATACAATAGTATTTAGCTTAGACATTAGAATAACACATACGCTATGTTTCATCGATGTACCACGGGAGCAACGCCGCAATCAAAAGCTAGTAATTTATAAAACATCCATAAATCGAGTATAAATGAGGTTGTTAATCACACGAATTTTAACAAGATACAACATTTAACGGTATACAAGCCCATAACTTTTACCTTCATAACAATGGGATCTCAAACAAAAAAATACAATACCATGCGGGTATTCTGATTGTAATTAAAAGCAAATTTCTGCTATAGAATAAATATTCACAAACACGACATCTTAGCCCTTGCGTAGCCCCAGATTTAAGAAGCTATGCGCAGGAAGGCAAGTATTCAATTACTTCATTGTATTCTTAATAAATCACATTTTTGTCCGGCTAATGCTAATAGTTATTATGACAGTAATGACCTATTTACAAGGGCGTCTAGAGATCACAAATGGAAAAGTAATTCACAAAATAAGCACCCCTGGTATAGGTTGGGTTTAAAGGAATACCAAAGACGATTCTAAAGATAAATGTAAATTTATTTAAACAGTAATTGCTACATGGAGTATGACAAGAGAGTAATAAATAATAATATTAAATTCTTCTGACTGGCACACCAATTCCCTAGTCCCAAATTAAGCTTATAAGCTTGTGCTATGGATACTAGGTGAACGGATAAACATACTTAAATACGTTTATAAACATCCATGACTCGAGTACAAATATCCATATTCATCACATGAAATATTTGCCCCTAGCGGGATTCGAACCCGCGACCCTAGGTTTCGTTGCCAGGGTCTCTGACTACTCGACCAACGGGCCAGTCGTAAAGTGACAGTAAAGAAGACTATCAAATTGTAAAGAATAAAGTTCACACACAACAGAGGTTTAGTTTACACTACTCTAACAACCAGGGGTGCTTATTTTGTGAATTACTCTTCCATTTGTGATCTCTTGACGCCCTTATTGTGAATTACTTTAAGTATAGACTTAACGTGATTCAATCAGATAACAATTAGCAGAGCGATAATTAAAAATTGCCTATTTAAGAAAGTTTTCATATTTTATTTCATATTTTCCCAGCGAAACTGGCGACGACAGTTGAAAATCGCTCACTTCTGACTTTATTGCCCTTCTATTTTTGACCCGATATGGAATAGCATTTTTTCTGAAATCCCTCATATAAAGACCGTCCTTGGTGATTTGATATTTCGACGGCGGATGGGTGTGAAACAGATTGTAGTCCACAATCGTGGTATTAGTGCGGTCCAATTTCACTCTGGCCGCACACTGGTTGGTCATCCGATTGGAACAGATCCAGATAGAGGAAGTCCTGTAGGACTTGCTGAACGTGTAGTTTTGGATCATGAGGAGCACCCCGCGGGTGCTCGTTATGAATTTGCATTCTATACCTGAAAGCAAAAAAATATATACACCTGTTAACATTCTATTCGGAAGTTTACTTAAGTCGTGGGGAAATGGTAGTAAAAGTATAGAGAGTGAACACTTGAAAGTTATAAAGTCTTATATCTAATATTTAAGTACATATATATTTGTAATACCACCGTTGATTCTGATATCCGTAACAGAAGTGCTTAAGCTACTTACCTCGGAGTCAGATCAATGTATGTGATGTCGTCAAATATATATACATATACACATTTTAAGTATTCTGATGATAGTATTGGGGAGTACCAACTGTGATAACAAAGTACTTACTCGTACAGACAACATACGACTATCTTACTTGTTATTTCCTTGCACCTTCGTATCAGCATCAACGTTTTTGTGATAATTTTATATTCCAGTTTATAGTTACTTTTTCAATCCGGTTTATTGTAGAAGAAACCGAAACTCCTAATCACTAACACAACTTTATTGTATCTTTTTTAAAGCGCGTCCCGAAAATTGTTACATAATTGAAATGAGGTAAAAAATACATTTCTAGATCCCCAAACAATTTATTATTTAAATCATAAATTAATTAATGTAATGAGTAATGACTAATAATAAATACATATTCTAAAGCCTTTGAATATTAGGAGCATAGTGACAATATTAAGTACAATTAGCTAGCGACTAGAAAAATCCTTATACTTAAATACCTATTAGTTAATACATATTATACATTCTGCACTAATTTGATTCGTCTGAAGTAAAACTACAATTTAATTAAGTATTACCTATATAAATAATATTTTGACCAAAATTATTGTTTTTTTTTGAAAATGAAAATAAAAATCATGCAAATTACGATAAGCTTTAACAGTAGTATCGTCTTCTATTTGATTGGCTCGAGAGTGCATTCGGTAGTGACCCTGCCCTATGCGCTAAGAGTTGTGGGTTCAATCCCCACTCAGGACAAACATTCGTGTGATGAATACTTGTGTTTGTTCTGTGTCTGGGTGTAATATATTAAGTATATATTTGTAATACCACTGATGATTCTGATATCCGTAACACAAGTGCTACTCAGCTCGAGTCAGTTCAATGTATGTGATGTCGTCGGATATTGATTAAGTTTTTTCACCTACCTATCGTTGGGAACAAAATCAGACCCAATTGTTCACAATTGTTATTAACACATTACCTTCTTCTATACGTCCTACATCATGCGAGGTTTAGAAAATAAAATAAATAAATCCTTACGTATTTGTGTTACGAATATCAGAATCAAAAGTGGTCACAAATACTTAGATAGACACAGAACTAACACAAGTATTCACTATACGAATTGTATGTATTGATTGTAAATCAAACCCACAACTCTTTGGCTCATAGGACAAGGTAAGGAATGAATGCCTCATCAAGCCAGTAAAAAAAAAAATCTAAACCTCACGAAATATAAATCCCAAAATTTCATATTTATTACAACATTCTACTCCACTTTCCACCTCAAAGTCGAATGTACAATCCTTCCTTGGTGATATGGAACTTCGGCGGGGGATGACTGTGGTTAAGAGTCCAGCCAATGAGCCGTTCCGACTTGTCGATGCGGGCCCTCGCGTCACACCGGTGCCGAGAGCGCCCGGAGCACACCCACACGTTAGATACCTTGTTCAGTCTCGAGAATGTGTAGTTTTGAATCATGGCTAACTGGCCTCGGGGGGAGTCGATGAGTTTGTACTGGAGGGCTGTGAAAGAGATTAGTATAAGACAGTAGTACATTTAAAGAAGTAAACGAGGTGTGTGGATCGTACCATATGACGTTCGGTTCTCTCTGCCTACCCCGCTAGGGAAGTGGCGTGAAATTAGTTAGTTTGTAGTACGTGATATTGGTGGAAGATGCGAGTATAAATAAATAAGTACGTTATTTTTTTTCGAAAGGAAATTTCATGGTAGCAAAGAGCATTTATCATAATCCGGTAGGAAGAAGCATCTTTCATCCGAGTATTTTTCTTAGGCGTTGTCATATCCCTAGACTTTGATTATGATCTATCATTTATTGAGACGGGTAGTTATGTAAGGTATGGTCTTACTTGTGTTAGCTTTCAAAACTACATAATTAACTTCTACTACTTACTAAAGACTGAATAGCTACTGATTATATATTCCGACTATTTATATTAAATTATTTAAATTCATGTTATTTTAAACAAACCATGTATCTATGGAAAGTTCGGTATATCGTATTATTTACTATCTGTAATAGATAAAAGATAAAATTAAGTAGTAGTAATAACTAAGTAGATTTGAGCGACAGGCTGTACACGCGAAAACAAAACAAATGATGTTTCATTATAGATTTAATTTAATAAAATTATAAGAAAAAACATATTTTTATTAAATTTAAATATGAATAATATTATTAAACTATTTGATCTATAAAAATAACTAGAAGCGCAAATAACAAGAACTATTAAAACTCAATATAACAGCATGATGAATAAGTAAGTATACATAATATTTTCTAGAACAATTATAGGCCTATTATCAAAATTCCTTAATTAGTAAAATTATTTTATTTGCAAAAAAATATTATAGAGACTGAAACTAAAAAAAAAGTGTTTTAGTTACCTATACTATTTTGTTTCACGCATGAAATGGGACATATTTACCACAATTTTTTTTGTAAATAGCTATGATTTGTCTATAAAAAGAATCCACAGGATAACCTTCACCAATAGGATATTTACCTAGGCTACCTATCCTAGATATATTACATATTCTACCCATTGTTATCGTTGGGCGGAACTTAATAACGACTTCGAAATAATAAAAAATATAATATACCAATACATAGAATCACAACTTCCAATTTCGGCCTGGAACTCATAATGAATGTAAAAACAACCCTATATATTCGATTTCCAATCAAAAGGGATGATGACTGCATTAAAAAACTATAATTCTATTTAGTCCGTCACGCGTCAGGAAGATTAAACAAAAATACTAGACACGTATTTTTCGCTTCATCGAATTAACATAATATCACAAAGATAAAGACCATCAAAGTTTAGGGGCTTGCGACGTCACTATTTGTACGAAAGTGTGACGTCACGCGCAACTTAAATGCCTTGTATCTTCGTCAATGTTTGTTTGATAAATAAATAAAAAAATACGTGTTCAATATTTTTTTTATAATCTTACTGGCAGAATAGAATTTTTTAGTCATCCTGCCTATTAAATCTGCTCTAAAAAACATTCACTACTGACAAAGGCCCAAATAACAACTAATTGCACAATTAATACAAAATATAAACCGATCAATGATTATGATCGAGATTGTATCTGCTGATGTTGTGGTATTTATCCAGAATGATCCTCGCAGGACACTTGAGGGACCTCCTCTTGGAACAGTACCAGCATCTGGACTTCCAGCTGTTGGAGAAGGTGTGTCCTTCGTAGATCATCACGGTCCTGCCATTGTCACTCTTCAGGATCTCCATGACTGGAAGATAAATAAATAAATAATATTATAGTGCACAAGTGTGTGCACAAACACAGGTGCACCCTCTATTCCTTCACTCTCATAGTCCGGTAAGACGGCAATTCGACATGACTGGAGAGGTCAGGCGCAGGACCAACGGCTAACGTGCTTTCTCAGACATGGGGGTGATTAAACCGCCAACTTTCTGACTCCGGACTGCTATTGGGTAATTTCAATATTGAAAAACCCAGTCACAAATTTTGGCACGACCCGTGATTTGAATCCGGGACCTCATGGTCCTTAGGCGTCGCATGTTACGAACCTGTATTACTACGAACATAGGAACAAATATGTCCAGATTTTTGTTGTTATACAATATACATACATATAAAGTATATGACAATATAAGACTGCAGGCAGGCGTATTTTATGGTAAGATATATTTACTCGCAAGTAAGTCATCATCATCATCATCACCTTCCTAGCGTTATGTCCCGTGCTTAGACGGGGTCCGCTTAGACCATGATCCATTTACTCGCAAGTAAGTGTTTTGTTTTAAGTGATAAAAGATTTTATTTAAGAGTTTAATGGTTAAAAGTGGCCTGCCATTTTCGGGAATTTCAAATATCATGATTGATATCTATTAATGTGCTTTCTGAGCTTTATGAGGGACTATGGGAAAATCTCTAACTAAGCTAATGAAACAAATTTCAGTAGGACTACTTAGATCCTTAATTTTTATTTATAATTTTCTGTTTTTAATGTGAAACGTATTTTATAAAAGAAATATCTGAAACATCTTTAAGTAACATATGACATTAATTTATTGTTCATAAAACAACATTTTTAACGTAATCAAACATTTTACTTATATTAAATTACACAGTACATAAGAACTCAGTTCTTCAAAGAATTCCATTAAAAATTACTTACGTATTCAACGTATCGCTTTAAAGCGCGTGATCATCAGAAATCGATATTACAGAATCAATTAAAACAGTGTGGGTCGCGACCCCTAGGGGGGTCGTGAAGTCTTACTCGGGGGGTCGCCGGCAAAAGGAAAAAGGCAAAGTACTACAAGACATTTTAAATTAATATTTTTTTCTGTCTATAGTCCATGGGGGTCGCGATTTTTTTTTGCTGTAAAAGGTTCGCGTATACAAAAAGATTGTAAAACACTGTACTAAAACAAATCCAGTCTAAACTACAAATGCTTCTTTTCCATTACTGTAAAATTTCACTTAGAACGTATATTCGCATAAACATTGCGTCAAGTTAAAGTAGAAGACCCATAAAATATTTTTTAACCAAGAACACTAAATTTACGTAAATTTATTTATATCCATAATAAAACAGACATTTATTTTCAATAGACATGAGATATCTATATATTCTCATAATACTAGTTCTAACTATTGCACGACACCTATCTGGCAAATTGTAGCTGGACAATCTAAACTTAAGACCCATCTCTGTATGTTTACTTACATTTGCATTTTTTTTTTGTGATTTGATTAATAAAAAATCAAAAGTGTCGCAGATATGCTACAAACATAACCTAGTTATCCTCAAATTCTGTACTGTTCATGAGTTCACGAGTTGTACTATTTCGTAGTTAAATCGATTATTATGAATCGATACAAAAAAAAAAATCGACTGTCAATCAACGTATCTTGATATAAGTCCCGTCTCTCCCCTTGTGGTAGACTGGCGGTTCATGCGTATGGTTCAGCTGGTAGGCCACTGGGTTGCCGCTCTCGTCCAGCCGGACCTTCGCCGGGCACCCTATGGATTGCTTCTTGCTGCAGTGCCAATACCGGTTGTCGCTCGTGGTCTGCGTGAAGGTGTGCTTTAGGACCATGAGAAGCGGCTTCTTGCGGTTCGGGGTGTTGATCAGCTCGAACTTTAAACCTGGTAAAGGAAGTAAAGTTTAATACAATCGGTGATACAAGACTATAGATACTTACAATACAGTATTCTGAGAAGCATATTTGGTATTCCTAGTCTGGTTCCACTTGGACCATGATTCTCGACTTTTTTCCCGTGATCATAATCCTAGCCTCAGCAAGTTTTATTATTAAGGTATGGTGTTTTATATTCCATAAAATGTGACAAAAAGCATACGCCCTGCTTTTGACTGGCTCGATGGCGCATTCGGCAGTGATCCTACCCCATGCGCCAAGAGTTGTGGGTTCGATCCCCACCCAGGACAAACATTCGTGTGAGGAATACTTGTGTTTTTTTTGTGTCTGGGTGTTAATATCCAATATTTAAGTATATATGTATAATACCACTGATACTGATATCCGTAACACAAGTGCTTAAGCTACTTACCTCGGAGTCAGATCAATGTATGTGATGTCGTGGTATATTTATTTATTTGGTAGTAGATAAGCAACCACCGTAGCTTATGGACATTGTAACATCAAAGGTATTACAAGAAATAAGAAAGCCTTATATATTGTTAAATTGGCAACAGCACTTATACAAATTAAAAAAACACTATACCTTATATACTTTAAAGGCTCAGATTCTGATTTAAGCTAACCATCTGCAAAAGTGAAGGCGCCAAGTTGAAATTTCTCCGGAAACAGAGGCTAAGTTAGTTATATAGTACCATCGTTGACCCAATGCACTGTCGCCTAGAATTTTTATCAAGCTTCAAACAACTGTGTGATTTATTAAGCGTTTGACCTCAACATCATCGTTATATTAATACCAAAGACATAATATAAAAAGACTAATTTGTTTTGATTATATATTTGCTAAAATTAGTTCGGAACATGATTGTGATGACTGAATGTATTTATGTATACAATAGGGATGATGACTGCATTAAAAACCTATAAATATATACATATTTAGTCCGTTAATTAGATTATACAAAAAAACTAGACACATAATTTTCGTTTTATCAAGTTAACAAAAAACACAAAGATAAAGAGGACCGAAGATTTGGAGTGGGGGCTTGCGACGTCATTATTCAGTAAAAAATTTACGTCACGCGCAACTTGAATGCCTTGTATCTTCGTCAATGTTTCTTTAACTAAATAAAAAAATACGTGTTCAATCTTTTTTTATAATCTAACTCATGGACTTATCAGAATTTTTTAGTTACTTTGCCTATTGGCCGAGTAATTATCAGCACAGATAAGTGTGACCTGTTCTTACTCGGTAACTTTATAAAAGGTGTAATAAAACTAGTATTTAACCCTAATATTTGTTTAATCACATACATTTCACGATACAGCTAAGCTGCGGAGTATATTTAGATATTTTTGGCACTAGATCATAGACTTGATATTGGTCTACAATCCAGATCTTTTTCCTAACATCTTAAGATATAAATTAGATCTAGTATACACAATCATTTACTTGTAAATTATCAAGACATTTGCTGTTCTATTACAACTTGATGTTAAGTGTATCATGGAAATGCTTGAAAGAATAACTAGTCTATAGTCAACTTTACTCAACTTACAAATGCGATAAAACATATTCAAAAACTTAAATAAAACAATTAGAACCATATTTTAAAATAATGAATAAATTTAAATACCAACACTTCGAACAACAAAAGATCTTGGTCCAAACTTGGCTAAGTTCCGAATAAAAGGCTTAGTAAAATTCATAAACCCGTTTTACATAAACACTAATGCATACATAAGTGTACTTATATTTCAAAAACAATAGCTAAAATCTAAACTTAACAAAGCATGATACAACCTTATTAATGTCGTCTCACCATCTTCTATCTACCGTTATGCCACCTTAAAATAGATAAAATAGATTCCGGACCATGATCCAAGATTGTTATTATCCGTCTCCCTCAATTTAGACTCATGGTATACAAAAGGGGATCATCATCTGAATCGACTCTATTTATCATCTGAATAGAAAAGTAAATTTAAACAAACAAACAAACATAACATCACGCCCATAATCCCCGAAGGGGTAGGCAGAGTCAAAGGGGCAGCAGGCCTCTTTAACCACATTCAGCCAAAAATAAAATTGGGCTGACTGGGCAAATTGTAAAAAAGGAGTAACAAGTGGCTAGCTCGTCGTCTACACAATCACAAAATTTAAAACTAGTATACATCAAGAAAATCTAAATATTCAAACTGTGAATGAATGCATGAATAAAAGTAAATTTGGAAATAAAATACAATAAAACACAAAGAGCAAAATTCAACAATAAAGTAACAAATTGGGGGGACCCATGCATGCTCATCATGTGCCGTGACACAGGGTGCCACGACGCCGGTAACGTTAAAAAGTTTGTAAAATCGTATACTTATTTGAAGTATTAATATAAGTTTCTCAAAATAAATTATTTTGAATAAAAAAATGTAGTAAGTGTATAAAGTTCAGAGTATTGTGATGTATGTCTTGATACAGCCTATTATTTAATATAAAAATCTAGGTTTCCATAGCTGCAATGATAAGTGATAGGCCAGTCAGAAAATGTCTCCATAATAAAATAAGCAGGTATCTTTAATTTACAAAAAATATAAAAAACTTTTTCATAGTTATTAAATTATATGCACAATTATAAATGTATTACATTCAGTGTGTATTTTACTGGACAAAACCTTGGAATATACCTACGGAGAATAATTAGAGAAAAATAAAATGCATTATTTTTCGTCAAATACCATATTTGTTAAATAATGCTATGATAGCATGAATGCAATTAAAATTAGTCCATTACATTACAACATTGCTATTTGTCTGTACATTCCACTGTACAGCTTACCATATTCTTTTTAATATAAATTCTAATTTACAAAATCTCGACTTATTATTCAACCACAAAAAAAACCACATAAAACAATTAGTTAATAATGGCAACATAAAAAAGACGTACGAAATGTCTTCCATGACTATTGTTAAATGTTATACCGTCGAAGATACAAATAAGTCATAGAAGAATCTTCCTCGTTAAAATAGCTCACTAATAGCAACAAACAATGAATTAGTTAGTAACATATTCAATGAAAATATTAACCGTTTTTATCCTTTCTTAATGATAAAAGTGAAAGTCAAGCAAAAACCGTTTATCCAAGAAAATTTACGAGGATATCGCGTAAAAGTATTATTTTTCATGTAACAACTACACCCGTCAATGCACTTAAGTTATTGCTATGTAACTATTTGTTGAATGTTGCACCATTCTATCAAGTGTCAAAATTACTTTATATAACATGTATAAAACACAAATAACATTTGTTAGTCAATGTCTACCACTAACACTCTGGAATTTTGCTTGCCAACAAGCCACTATATATGGATCCACCATAAAAATATCTATGGTAATGCTCAACGGCTTCATCATTAGCTCTGGCGAGAAGTTTGCATTTTCTATCGATAAAATAATATGGGCATTAAAATTCTGCAACACATCAGTAGTGCCAATGACAGAACGTCAACTGAACTTAACAGACACATCAAATTTAGAACGAGACTCTTTTAAGAAAACCAGAAAGTAAGGCAATCAGAATCGTGCTGTACACTTGTCAAATATAGTGAGTCAATCAGAGCGCAGAGACTGCAGCGTCATTTAGACGAAGTTAATCTGCCATTTTCATGCTATCGGGTGGGTTTAAGCTTATTTTTTTACATTTCCATACTTATATGATCATCTCCTCTTTAATTTCCACTTCCGACTTAATAAGAGGTGTAGGATCATGGTTATGAGACAACGCAGTATAGACCAAATTGAACTGATCATCGAAGCGCAGTCTAGCATTGCAGTTAGTCGTTCCCTTCCTGCTGCAATGCCAATACCGCCGCCCGCCTGTAGTCTGACTGAAAATGTACCCTTGAAGTATGATCTGAGGTCTTTTCCTATTCGGCGTCTCGATAACCTGGTATTGAACGTCAGTCCGGTTCTGATAGACCACTTCTGGCTTTAAATTGTATTTTCCGTCGCATGTCTTGGTGAAGTTTGGGGGCAAGTGGTTGTGATGCAGTTGATAGAAGGTCATGTGAAACTTCTCGTCGAAGCGAAGTCTGGCTTTGCATTTGAACTTGGACTTCTTCACGCAGTGCCAGTACCGCTGGGTAGTACCGGTCTGCGCATATATTTGATTTCTGAGCAGCAAGTGTGGTCTTTTAGCTGTTGTTACTTCGATAAACTCGAGTTTAAGATCTGAAAAAAAAAACATTATAAACCGTTACTTAAGGAATTTTCATAACTAATTTATCTATTTCTAAATGTATTGCAGCATGGCACTTAGTATAAGGTAGTTGTGGAAATAATAAGTTAGTAAATATTGTTTATAACAAACAATATGGACAATGGACATCGGTAATTCAGTCAGGTAGACATATAGACACAGGGGTTACAAAATAAAAACACAATACCATTTGTAAGATTGTAATTTAATAAATTATTAAAAAAAAACAATCTTCAGACTTGCATAAAAAATTCCCTAGCTTCAAACTAAGCATACATTATTGTGCTATGGATACTAGGTACGACGTACTTATACTTTCTCAAAAGATATATACATTTCAATACATCCGCAATCCCCGAGTCGGTGTTAAGGTGATTTTCCACCAGAGGGGCGAGACGAGACGAGGCGTGAAGAGATTTGAAATATGTATGGCAAATTCCATCCACCGAAAATGCGCTAGGAGAGGATTGAAAATCTGCCATACATATTTCAATTCTCTTCAAGCCTTGTCTCGTCTCGTCCCTCTGGTCGAAAATCACCTTTAAAGGCGCTACAAGCCTCTATAACTTTAGGCCAAATTTGTGAAAAAGTAGTGACGAGCGGATATCTCGTCTTGTACACCAATCACAAACCCAATTTACTATTAATCCCTTTTTAAGACATGCTAGACAAGAAACACTGTTGGTATATTTTTAGGTCCCTGATCAACATGTAAAAATAATATAGAAAGAAGAAAGAAATAACATTTATTGGACGCACGTTTGTTAATACATACACAGGACAAAATAGTACAAAAAAGGAAAATCAGTAGAAAAAAAGAAAAAAAAGAAAATAGATTGGCGCCAATTGGGTCCCTGCCTCAGCATTATGCTACTGCGGCGTCAAACTAAGCGGCGTTAGTTAGACCGAATATATTTTTTCTTTCTTCAAATTTTCACATATTTCCCGTCATTAGTCTTATAGTACCGCGGCGGCGCGTGGTTGTGCACCAACGACTGGACCACTAGCTTCCCACTCTTGTCGAACTGGATCTTGGCTGCGCAGTGCGTGCTGGGCTTCGTGTTGCAGTGCCAATACCTGGTGTCGCTCGAGGTCTGGGTAAACGTGTACCCAGCCACCATCATAAGCGGGGTCTTGCGGTTCGAAGTTTGGATGATCTCGTATTTGAAGCCTGCAATTGAAAAATCATTCCTGAATAACCAGACAACAAAAATATCGAGGATTATACTTGCGCGCAAGAGGTTATTGAAACAATTATCTCTACATGACATTCTGAAAAATTCACTCTGTCTTTAGATGCTTTCTAAAGTATTCTAAAATGACCACAGCCTCTCAAAAGTATTTATTAGGAAAACATTAGGAACTTATCCCTTTAATAAAACTGCCTAGATTTTTTCCAGCTGGCCCTTACTTCCTAGTAAGATATGCGGTTCTTTTTCATATACAAGATAATTGGTTCATGTCATCGAGACAACGAAAATTATGAAAACAGGTTTTAATGCATTTCTGACAGGTCAGAACTCCATCACAGTTCGATCAGACAGAGACAAAGAGACTCTAAGTCCTTATATTATTTTACTATATTTACTATCGCCGTAAATAATTAAATGTAAACGCGTTGGTTTCTGAATTTTCAGGGAAGAAATAAAAGCTGTTAAGGCTACTTCTCCACTGGAACGGAGAAAGGTAGTGGAACGGTGAGCGAGTAAAAATCAACCAATAGAATTGCATAAGATATCCGCTCTCGTTCACTGGACATTTTCTATTGGTGGATTTCCAACTCGCTTATCGCTGCGCTACCTCACTCCGCCCCGGTGGACAAGCAGCCTATCCCAATGGTTGTGAATGGGACATCATTCGGGATAGTAAAAAGGTATTTAAGAAAAATGCCAGCAATTTAATAACCAGTTTTTTTTATATTAAAGTAACCTAATATGGGACCCGTTTTTCGTAACATAATATTGTGGGGGAGAGTGGTTATGTTCCAGATTATAAAACAAGATCTTGTCAAACTTATCCAGGGCAACTTTGGCATTACACTTAATGGACGCTTTTCTGGAGCAGTACCAATTCCTGGAAAACTTATTGGTTCTGGAGAAGGTGTAACCTTGGACCATGAGGAGGTGGCCCCCGCGACGCGAGTTGACAAACTTTACAGATAGATCTGCAAAAAAGAGAACATCACAAACACTTCTTAAATGTTTCTTAGTTAACGGCAGTGCAATGAAAATAATATTTGTTAACAAATATACATACTATAACTATTTTTTGTTGATAGCACATGCTCCTACAACGATGTTGATCTGATTATGGTGTAGGTGCCACAGGAAAACTTTGTGAATGTGTAACAACATAGAAGGATTATTTTTTTAGTAATTTAAATGTTGCTGTAACCCCTTACATGTAGACACCTGCATGTTGCAGTTGCACACGGACTAGTGAAAAAAGAAAGACTCCGCTTTGTCATACTATAGCGTGGAGACACCTATGCATGTGTGAGTGAAATTTTTGAGCGCATTTGGAGCGCTTATTTCAATGTGTGATGTAAGTTGCGTGTCAAAATGGAGCTCCGCAGATACCTCAACATCTAGTAAGTAGCACGTAATCCATGTGTTTTTTTTACTAGTCCCTGGTTGGAAAATACATATTCTTGTATAAATAAAATGTAAAATGCATTTAAACAAAATATTACCTCTTTTCATAAGGCAGATTCGCAAACATATTTTAATTACATAAATAAAAAGAAATAAAACTCTTAATTGAAAACACAACTTTATAACATCACAGAATAAGGAAGATTATACAACGCCTTTAAACATCCATATACTTACATACATATGTATATGAAACATAGATTATTATATTATATTATTACATCAAACGGTAAAATATATTGCATTCATTCATTGCTATGTATTTTTATTGCTTGGTGTATTTACAACTTTACACACAATTCTATATAATAACATACATGTCAGTTTCATAACATATTTATCTATTAATTATACATTAAATTACAATACACTTATTATATTTCTAATCCTAGATATAATTACAATATAATACAGTTATAAATAGCTTTAATAATAGTGAATGTTTGATAACCTTAAAATTATTTTATGGGGTGGTATAGTTTCAGACTAGTCAACAATAGGACAACTATGTATTGTATGTATCATACTGATTCTAAAGGAAGTGGCTTTCGAGTTTGACAACTTGAATGGATATTAATATTTTAATCAGTGCAGTGATCAAATCGCGACCTTTGCACAGAATAGGTCTCAACAACAGCGCCATACGGGCTGTCTGAATATGGCATACCTATTAATTACTTCTATTGTTTGATGCTTTCAAAGTACTCATATATTTCTCAGTGTCTGTCAAAAGTCCGACTGATATATGTAGGGTTGCCAATATTCCTTCGACGAATCATAATATTTTTTTAACCAAGCTACAAAAAATATACTTAGTACACTCTACAAAAACATATATATAGTATTTTATGCAAAAATCAAAACATAAATAAAGATATATTTGCTGATTATTGCCGTTTTTAATATTTTATATGTAAAAAACCAGAGAAATGCTTAGATTTCAGTATTCTAAAAAAATATAGTATTTTTGCGTACTATATATTTCTTTAACCGTATAACTGTTAGTACGCAGACCCGTAATATAGTGCAATACTATATTTTACACTAAGGTTGGCAACCCTAAATATATGTTCATTTGCCTATTCTGTATTAATCCTCGTACGTCACCCATCTTATGTATTCAAAAATAATTGCTATTATACCGCAAATACTGCTTAAACTGATAAGGTGGTTCCCGCCTCACCAGAACCGGTCTAGGAATGTACTTGGTGATAGCTGGGTCTACCTTTAAGTCCCCCATCAGCACCCGTGGAGGTGGGTGTGTGTGGTCAAGACTACAAATGCTGACCTGGTTCATGTCGTCCATCCTGACTTTAGCCATGCACCTCTTGGCTAAGCGGCTGGAACAACACCAGTTTTGGGAGGACCTATTTGCTCTTGCAAAGGTGTATCCTTCGATTTCAAGTAACAACCCCCCTCGGGATGACTTGATGAATCTGCAACGAAGTCCGTCTGCGAATGGTCCTGTAAATATTTTTTTTATAACAATATATATAATATATATTAATTTTGCAAACGTTACAAGCGTTATTAGTTATAGGATAATGTATTTCAGGTAAATAAGGAATCATGGGCTGGTTATTTTTTAGCAAATTTGATTGCTTGAATAGCGAAGCGCCACTTACACCAAAGGCTTTGTGATTATTACAAAATTAAAACATTTTGAAAATATGATGACTTTATGAAATTGTATAATGACTTTATTTATTATTACAGCTAGTAAGTGTTTACCTTGTAAAGAGGAATATAAGTAATACAAACCGCATAAGTTATTCTTATTTAAATCGTTAGCTAACGAAGGTACATTGTAGTGTTACTTGTACTTTATAAATTTAAATAATTAAGTAAAGATAACAGGACTTATTTTAAATAATACTTTCATAGCTAAGACTATGTTAGGTACTCAGTTTTGTCACATCATATTAAAAAACTGAATTCTGCATACATTTACTTTGCATGTGTATGACTTAGCTCAAACCAAAAAATAATCTTTTAAAGCATCACTTACGACGTGGTATGATAGGAACTAGTAAGTGATATTACCATTAATTTGACATATCTACATTTAATGACTTTGCAGGTGCTTTCTTTTAGTCTCAGGGAAAATCTCGGTGAAATAAAAAAGCACTTGTTAATCGTCAAATAATAGGTACAAAATAGAACAATTTAAATCTACCACCGGTTTGGAATGTCGCATCTACCGAGAAGAAACCGGCAAGAAACTCGGTAGTTACTCTTTTCAATGCCAGATTGAATCTTAAAATTAAAAGTTACTGATTATATTAATATTTATATCAAGTCATACAGTTAATTTTCGTCGAAGATTCAGGCGAGTATTATTACAATTATTACAACGTGCCCAAATATGTCATTGCATTGCAATAATTAAAGGATTTTTGTTTAATTTAAATTTACGCGGAAGTCTTGGGCAGACTTCATGTAAATAAATAAGGCTCTTTCTGACTTTTCTTCTTTTAAAAATAATATGATAATTTATTTTGATGTAAATTCAAATACCTAACCTTTGTCTCCCGACTACCGTCTATTCAAATATTTATTAGGGCTGATTTTAACAATATTCCCTTCAAGGTTCCTATGCAGCGCCGGCGGGGGGTGGTTGTGGGTCAGGGCCACATTGACGATGACCTGCTGATGGTTCAGGCAGACCCTCGCCTTGCAGCCCCTGTACTTCCTGGAGCAGTAGAAGGTGGAAGGGTTGGCGCCCTGGATGGAGAACGTGTGCCCTTCGACGAGGATGAGATGCTTCTTGCCTTTTATAGAAGGCAGTACTTCGTATGGTATCATACCGTATACTGTAATACAAAGGAACTATTAGTCAAGTGTATATATATACATATTTATCATCACGCCCGTAATCCCCAAAGGGGAAGGCAGCACGTTTACCCACTTTCAGCCAAAATCAAAATTGATTTAGGTTATATGTGAAATTGTGATAAAGTAGTGACAAGTGGCTAGCTCGTCGTCTACACAAGCACAAAGCAATACATATATAATACACCATTAGGTACATACCTTATATATTAAGTACCGCATTTTACGACACGGCAGGCAAGGGAAATATTTGGTTCATTATTTTTGAATCCCCGACCCTATTTTATTTTCATCATAACTCATATGGGCATGAAGATTAACCCATAAGGTTTATTAAATATAAATAAGATAAATTGTTTTATAGTAATTTATGGTGTAAAATTCCTTTACTGGTGAGCTACATTAATAAATAATAATAATAAATAAATATCAGACTACATCACATACATTGATTTGACTCCGAGGTAAGTAGCTTAAGCACTTGTGTTACGGATATCAGAATCAACGGTGGTATTACAAATATATACTTAAATATTGGATATTAACACCCAGGCACAGAACAAACACAAGTATTAATCATACCAATATTTGTACTGGGTGAGGATTAAACCCACAACTCTTGGCGCATGGGGCAGGGTGACTACCGAATGCGCCATCGAGCCAGTCAAAAAATTATTAATATACAGGGGTTCTTGAATATTTACTAAAGTTTTAGCTATTTTATAAGGGATTGACAACACTGGTAGTCAGTCATTGTACACATTTTTATTTTATAATACCCTTATCACTAAATTGTTAGTATTAAAAACTAATCTATCATTCAAATAAAAAAATGTTATGTAAGTCCTATCGAATCTAATATACAAACACCTTAATTACTTATTCGAATTTAGAATACTTAAAAATAAACTTTTAAAAGGGATTCTTCTTTATTAAAACTATTAAAAGTAATAATAGCCAATGCTACCCGAATGTTAGTAAAAATCGCATCGAATAACATCTTATCCATCGAAATCGAATTAATATTTTTGGCACTAAATATACAATAGGGAATCATCCCTATGCAGTCATCAGACTGCATTAAAAAACGATAATACTATTTAGTCCGTTAGTTAGATTATACAAAAATACTAGACACATATTTTTCGCTTTATCAAATTAACAAAAAATCACAAGGTTAAAGAGCATCAAAGTTTTGGAGTGGGGGCTTGCGACGTCACTATTTGGTAAAAATTGTACGAAAATGTGACGTCACGCGCAACTTGAATGCATTGTATATTCGTCAATGTTTGTGTGACAAATAAATAAAAAAATACGTGTTCAATATTTTTTTATAATCTAACTGACGGACTAATCGGAATTTTTTAGTCATCTAGCCTATTATAATTATATTGTTAGATTTTATACTTTATTACAAGCAAAGAAATAATTTCAACTGTCTATATAAATAGGTAGACTGTTAAAGCCATAACCGTTTGCTAAGTAGCCTACTTAAAATATTACCATATGTTACTGAGACTCCTTAAACCATAAACTTAAAGCGTAACCGATTAAGAAAAACATTGTATCATCATCCTCCTAGCGTTATGTCCCGAGCTTGATCGGAGTCCGCTTAGACCATGATCCAGGATTTAGCGAGTCTGGTAACTACATTGAAAGCACTACCGATCTGATCTTCGTAACCCTTAGATAGGGGGACCAGACAGTTTTGGATCATGGTTACACATCGTTGAAATGTGCAGATTTCGTGACGATGTTTTTCCTCACCGCTGAGCTAGTGGTATAAAAAAACTTACATAGATTTGAATAATCCTGATACATGCCTGGATTTGAACCCGCACCCCTAGGTTAAGAGAGCATTGAGCTACCATCGCTAACCGCTTACAAGAAAAAAAAATGTTTATATTCTAATAATAGTTCCATCAACAGTCCGATGAAAATTGGGAGGTACATGGTTATGATTCAAGTCTGCATTGATGATGATGAGACCCGAGTTCATGCAAACTCTGGCCCTACAGCCCTTATTCGACTTCCTGGAGCAGTAAAAGGTCAAGGGGTTCCCTCCCTGAACTGAGAAGGTGTGGCCATCTACAATGATCATGTTGTTCTTACCCTTGGTGGAAGGGCAAATCTCGTAAGGTATGAAACCGGACACTGCAAAGGAAAGACGTAATTAGTTTTACAAATTTGTACATTTTTCATATTCGTTCACAATAATAGGATTGAAATATTTGTACTGAATACAGGAGTGATTTATATTTTGAGATTCAATTAACTTTACTAACAGTCAAAGTTATTTTTATTTACTCATTTATTTTGCGTATGAAAAAAAACATGTTGTATGTATTTATTACAACTATTATATTTATTTTTATTTTTATATTAATTATACTTTGAAAAAATATGCATTTTGTTTTATTTAGCTTGCCTTGTTTGGGCCAAATTTAGTAATTAAATTTTTTTCACATTTGTTTACAAATTGTACGTATAATAATAGTATGTTAATTTTTAATAAAACTAAAAAATACTTTATACTTATTTTATGGCCTCCACACTATAAAATGCTATATTTTAACTTTAAGCTATATTAGACTGTTTTTTTTTACATTCTTACATTTAAAAACACAACATAATGAATACTGAATTAAAGAATATGATTAAAAAAAAGTAGTACTTACCTACATTAGAGCGGTGGTAGCTCAATGGTAAGGACACGCGCCTCTTAACCGAGGAGTGCGGGTTCAAACCCGGGCACGTACCTCTAGATTTTTCAAATCTATGTACGTATTTATACCACTAGCTCGACGGTGAAGGAAAACATCGTGATGAAACCTGCAAATTCAAACAACTTTGGATTTGTAACCATGATCCAAAAATTGTCTGGTTCCCCTATCTTAGGGTTAAGAAGGTCAGATCGGCAGTCGCTTCAATGTAATTACCAGACCCGCTAAATCCTGGATCATGGTCTAAGCGGACCCCGTCTAAACACGGGACATAACGCTAGGAAGATGATGAGTACTTACCTACATTATGTAATACTTACAGTATTTTTATGGGTTACAATATAAACACATATTGTTTACTGTATATAGATACTTATTCTGACAAACTTGAAACAAGATTGCTATTTGAACATTACTGGGAGAATTTTTAGTCATCTTGTCTACATTGACACACCAATTTCCTAGTTCCAAATTAAGTAATGCTTGTACTATGGATACTAGGTGAACGGATAGACATACTTAGATACGTTTATAAACATCTATGACTTCACGTGCTTTGCGAGGCACAGGGGTAGATACACCGCCAACTTCGACTCCAGACTGTTACTGAGTAATTTCAACATTAAAATAACCAGTCACACATTTTTGGTCCGACCTGGGATTTGAACCCGGGACCTCTTGGTCCTTAGGCGGCGCATGCTACCACTAAACCAACGAGGCAGTCAAATAAAACATAATGTCAGTGGAAAGGTCTAAATAGGTAGTGTAGTGCTGTGAACTTAACTTTTTATATGCAAATAAGCAACATTTTAGGAGTTAGACATTATATATAATAAGAAATCATATACAAACCGTTGTTAACATATGGAAATGCCATCTTAAAATAATACTTATTATATTAGACGCGATAAATTGATTCAGTCCGCTTGTCACCACGGTCGTTGCAACACGGCTGAAATGTCAAGCTGTAAGTGCTCATGTACTACATAATGCTTAATGCAATGATGATGCAACGCGAAATTTTAAAATTATATCATCATCATCATCATCTTCCTAGCGTTATGTCCCGTGTTTAGACGGGGTCCGCCATGTTCCAGGATTTAGCGAATCTGGTAATTACATTGAAGCGACTGCCGATCTGACCTTCGTAACCCTAAGATAGTTGAACCAGACAATTTTTGGATCGTGGTTACAAATCCAAAGTTGTTTGAATTTGCAGGTTTCATCACGATGTTTTCCTTCACCGCTGAGCTAGTGGTATAAATACGTACACGTACATAGACTTGAAAAATCCAGAGGTACGTGTCCGGGTTTGAACCCGCACTCTTCGGTTAAGAGGCGCGTGTCCTTACCATTGAGCTACCACCGCTCCAAATTTTAAAATTATATAAGCCATCTTAAATTTTGAAGTATCTTCCATCAGCACACTTGTAGAATTTCGGCGGCGGGTGGTTATGCTCAGTGACAGCGGATATTATCTCCCTGTCCTGGTTCAACTTCAACTTAGCTCCGCACTGAAGCGTAGTCTTCTTGGAGCAGTACTGGTGTCTAAACGTGGGTCCCTGCTGGGAATACGTATAATCCTGGAAGAGGATTACCTTCTTGCCATTTAGGGATATTTGTTCGTAGCTGTAATCTGAAAGAAATATGGTGAACATTAAGTGTGCATCTTCCATTTGACATAAAAACCTATATAAAATGCGCAATAATAAATAAAAAATGGTTTATTGCTCTCATATTACATAGGTTAATAGTAACAGTGGCATAATCAGTACATATATAATGTTAGCAATTGTAAGTAGCTCAGCTTATACTGGCTCAGGCGGCTTGCACTAGAAGAAGAATAGTATAGAATACTATTCTTCTTCTAGTGCAAGCCGCCGACACGACTAAAATATAATTTTTGTCGTGTCGCGTCGTGTCGTTATACAAATGTTTTAAAAAATTGGCTGTGTGGTCACGTACACAATCAGTTGAACTTATTTTGTTCTTATGACCTAAAGGACAAACGTGAAAAGAGGTCAAATTATAATAAAAACTAGAATATATTGAAGTCAAGCAGTATTAATTTGGGTCAGCAGACATTCGTGTCTTGGATATTTTTATAAACCAAATAGTATTCGCTAATATTTAGAGAACATAATACTAGGGGAATATAATACTTATTGTGTTTGGTTATTATGGGAGACTGTTGGCTTGCTACTCTGCAATAAAAAAAAAATATTAAAGATGGCTATTCTTAATGAGAATGTTTCGTTTGGAGACAAATTTTTGACCCTCCCTGACAATCATACGAACTGCAATAAAAATAACACAATTTAATCAATTTAATTATATACACATATTATGACGGTAAGACATAGGTACATTTCATTTTCACTGTACCAATAATCTAAAAATTACATAAGTAGAAACGGTTTACATGACCCTATAATAACCAACCAGTTAATATGACGACGTTGCACAATGGGAAGTTTACATAGTTTTAATGGCACTGCCATTATAATCTGATTCTACTTGTCACCAACTGGCCGCAAGGCCAGTTTCAACCTTTTTTGATACCATTATATTTTATACTTCCTTTTATATTGTCAAATTCCTTCCTGTCCTTATTGCTGAATTGGCTTGTACCACGTATTTCTTTATTCCTTGTTATTCCTTAGATTATATTATTTAAATTCTTTTCTGAGCCCTTTATTACCTTCCACCCTTTCACTCCGTAACACTACTATTAATAAAACCTATTACGCAGCCGACGGCGGTCAATCTCAACGAGTGTTAACCGGTACGCAGGAGATATTATAGTGTACTAGCTGACACAGCGCACTTCGTAACGCCCCGTCCTCGGATTTTCAATACTTATTTTTTTCTTTCATAAGAACCTTCAATTGACAATAACAAACACAACTAAAAAAGAATTAGCGGAATCGGTGAAGCCGTTCTCAAGTTATAGATTTGGGGTGGACCACCCTTAATATTTAGGGGTAAGAAAAATAGATGTTGGCCGATTCTCAGACCTACCCGATAAGCACACAAAATTTTATTAAAATCGGTAAAGCCGTTTCGGAGGAGTACGGTTACTAACATTGTGACATGGAAATTTTATATATTAGACGAGCACAGTGTACAAGTGTCTGCGCAAACACAGGTGCACCACTTTCTGTTTCCTCACTCTCATAGACCGGTGAGACGGCAACCCGACATGACCGGAGAGAGGTCAGGCGCAGGACCATCGCTTAACGTGCTTTCCGATACACGGAGGTGATAAACCGCCACTTCCTGACTCCGGGCTATTACTGAGTTATTTCAATATTGGAATACCCAGCCACAAAATGTTAGCCAAACCAGGTATATGAACCCGGGACTTCTTGGCGGCGACTTCTTGCCACTACTAGAGAAACGATACAGCTAACGCAACAATAATATTACAGTTGTAAATCAGCTTTTCAACTCTTTTCGCTCTTATATCTCCAACTTTAAATTACTAAATAAAATTTCAACACCAAATAACAAAGTTACTTTTAAACCAACTTTAACATATATACATCGATAACTTCTCGTCACATTTGTGTTTTTGAAATAATATATGAAACATGCATCCCGCTATGCATTCTTCAAGTATAAACTATAAGTATAAACATTATTGATCAGTCGCTTAAAAAAATCAAGTGGTAATAATAAAATGGCATTATTGAAACTATTAAGCCAGTCACTTGACACTACTTTTCCAAAATTTTCTATATAACACAGCCCAGTTTTATTTTTGGCTAATTGTGGTTAAAGGGGCCTGCTGCCCCTTTGCCTCTGCCTTCCCCTTCGGGGATTATTAGCGTGATGTAATAATGATATTATAATAATTGATAGCATTAAATGCTACTACATATGAATATACATATATTTTTTTTTTAAAAATGTTTTTATCGAATTTCGTGAAGCTCCGATCAGTCTGAGACACCAAATAATATAAAACTAAACTTCTCTGTTAACTAAAACTAAACTAGATTTACAGCATTTCTGTTAACATTATATTGCGGCGACCATTTTAAGCATGTTAACGCAGACATAATCCAAACATTATGGACAATCTTCACATTACCTCTAACACACCATTACAAAATATTATGGCTTGTTACGATAATACAATATCACAATAATACACATACAAAATAAATACAATATTCATTTACCTACGATTGTAGTTTCTTTTAAAAATGACTTTATCTTAACATACTTATATTTACATATGTATACATGTGTTAAGATATAAAACTCGAATGAGGTTGAGTGCATTTCAGGCAATTTTGTGTAAAAATCATAACTAAGTAAGTAACTATAAAAACTTCACGCCACGTCCCTAATTTAAATATATGATATTGGCAGCGCCCCGCGGTTTCACTCGCATAGTTCCCGTTACTGTAGGAATATGAGGATAAAATATAGCCTATGTTACTTTCGGATAATGTAGCTTTCCAATGGTAAAATAATTTTTGAAATCGGCACAGTAGTTTTTGAGTTTATTCATTACAAACATACACACACACAAAAGTCTTCATCTTCCTAGCGTTATGTCCAGTGCTTAGACGGGGTCCGCTTAGACCATGATCCAGGATTTAGCGAGTCGGGTAATTACATTGAAGCGACTGCCAATCTGACCTTCGTAACCCTAAGTTAGGGGAACCAGACAATTTTTGGATCATGGTTACAAATCCAAAGCTGTTTGAATTTGCAGGTTTCATTACGATGTTTTCCCTCACCGTCGAGCTAGTGGTATAAATACTTACATAGATTTGAAAAATCCAGAGGTACGTGCCCGGGTTTGAACCCGCATTCCTCGGTTAAGAGGCGCGTGTCCTTACCATTGAGCTACCACGGCTACTCACACACACACAAAAGTACAAAATTACGAATGTTTCCTCTTTATAATATTAGTATAGAAAGTAACTCTTTAAGTCTCATCTAAGTCACACACGTGCTAATAGACCCAACGTGGAACTAATTATGATTCCTTTCTAAGTATTCAGTCTGGTTCATCTTTATACCTCGTAATATTTATTTATTATTTATTCCACCGTGGTCTGGGACTTGGAATAACAATAAAATCTCCAAACTAACACACCAATTCCCTAGTTCCAAACTAAGCTTATGCTTGTACTATGGATACTAGGTGAACGGATAGATATACTTAAATACGTTTATAACAAATGTCCATGTTTATCACACGAAACATTTTCCGCTAGCGGGATTCGAAGCCGCGACCCTTGGTTTCGTGGCCAAGGTCTCTGACCACTCGACCATTGTGCCTAGCATGTCGTGAAAAGCTACTAATGGTATATCGGGTTTTTGGTTGTGTGATTGTGTAAGTGACTAGCTAGCCACTTGTCACAACTTTTACACAATTTTTTTATCTTATCTAACCCAGTTTCTTTTTTCTGGCTGAATGTGGTTAAGGGAGGTAGTCGTCTCTTTGACACTGCGTCTTTGACGGGCGTAATAATATATAAGTATAATTTAGCTAATGTCCAAAATACGCTGAACCTCACAAGCAATTTTGGGCTTTATATCTATTTATAGTGCATCTCTATGAAACAGGGCAGACAATACACTTTATTGCAGACGTCGCATAGAGTAGAGACCTTCTTGACCCTCTTGTCAGCCTCGCGACTGCTCATCGCCTTCCTAAGTCGCTGGTAGCACCGCCCGCAGTTCCTCCTTCTTAAAGTCTTGAGGAGTCTGTGATCCGTCTCTATTGGTACTTCGCGCCATCCTGCAACGGAATCAATGCCTTCGTTCTAGAATTATGGCTGCCAACTATTCAGTGACTAACTTTGAGCCGTCCCATGGTGTTCTTGGACTCGAAAAGAACGTACCAACTGGTTTGCTTGCCTAGAATGTTGGAAAAGTCGTCCTATGTTGTATTGGGTTTTTGATTATCTAGGCGACAAACTAGCCACTTGTCACAACTTTTTAACAATACCTATTCCATCTAATCCTAGTTGACTATATTTTTGGTTAATTGTGGTTGGCTCGCTGCTCCTTGGTCTCTTCTCGGACCCTTCGGTGAATGCAGGCTTGATGGTATGTATGCATTTGATCCTATTTTTAGTTGGTCGAACTCGCAACTAGTATGCAATCGTCTCTATACAAACCAATTTTTTATACAAACTGCTTACAAACTGCTTTTATACAAACTGCCGTCAGCAGTTTGTATAAAAGCAAAAAATTGGTTTTGATTACCTACTCATACTGTTTACCGAGGACTGCAGAACAAGGTTAAAATGATTAACTGATAGTTTATGGTAATACCAACAAGAAACGAAAATAACAAATGAAATTAAACAGTTCTCATGAATATTTGTTTTATAATTACTTTAAAAATGTATATTAAAAGGAAATTATACTACCAAGGCATTTTAAATTTCATTTATTTCATAAAATATTCTGAAAACGTTATTTTAAATAAATGTTATACTCAATACATTTAACTAACTTTAGTTATGACAAAATATGTTTCAAATATTTTTTGTTGAATAACTAAACTAAACTTTGACCTTAAAATTCATAATTTTCTACTGAAACAAACTGAAATCCATTGTAGTTTCTTGACAAAGTGAATTTAAAAAATATTTAAAATTAATGATATTAACTCCCATAATCATTTAATTGACTTAGTCTTCGAAATCGGTATATTGAATTTATTTATTATTGTATAATTTTATATATTTAATTTACAGTGCTGTGAAATGACGTATATTCCTGTATCCATTAGTAGAATTTCTAACTTTCAGCACCATAGACTCTTTCCTTTGCACCTCCATTAGACCGGATGGACAAACATTTTAGCTATTTACAAAAACAAACCAAATTTTCCCTGATGCTTTGTCCCACATGGGAAGTGGGCCACCGCCTAAATCTTTATATAATCTCCATCATAAGACTTATACAACTTCGGCGGTGGATGACTATGTTCATCATGCGACACCACCCGCCCTTCCTTGTCCAACTTCAGCTTGGCCGCACAGCCCTTGCTGTGCTTGTTCGAGCAGTACAGGGTCCTGGTCGAGGTCCCTTGCTTCGAATAAGTGTACTCTTTATACAACATCACCGATCTCTTGTTCACCGTTATAGTTGTATATGTAGCTTCATCTGTAATGATGATATTGTTTAAAACGTGAGCATGGAGAACCTTATTTAGACTCGATATTAAGAAAACAGGTTTTTTAAATAGGAAACCATTCGTCGAATATAACTTAAGTTTAAGAAATTATCAAATATCCAATTTACACAGCTTCCAGATATCATCATAAGATTAGTCTGATGTTAACATATTGTTTTTAACCAACATAAAAAAGGAGGTTTTAAATTCGTCGGAATCTTTTACTAAAGATTTTTTTCGTGATGCGCAGTACCTGATTCGGCTAAAACGATTTATAAAAAAAACTATGTTTAAGCAAAGACTTGATTAACTTAAAATTGTTTAATTAATAAAAACATACATAAAATAGGTAAACATTTGGTTTAAATAAATATAAATTAAACCTATAAATAGATGCTGGACTTACCCAGCAATGGAATGACACAAAAATATATCATCGTGCCAGTAATCCCCGAAGGGAGAGGCAGAGTTCACTTATAATAGGGGAGGTAACTTTGCATTTTAAGCTTTGCTATTTATTGCCTTATCACAGAAAATAGTAGGTACCTACTTGATTCGGAACCTAGCTTGAAGGAGCTTTAATCGATTTCACGTTGATCCCAATAAAAGTGACTTTTACTATACTGTGTAGTGATCACAACAATGAGCTCAATCTAAGAGCTCATTTTTGTAATAATTTTCATGGTGTTCGTGGAACCTGATTAAACTGCTACATTTTTATTTTATACTGACTTTTTGACTGGCTTCATGGCCCATTCGGTAGTGACCTTGTCCCATACGCCAAGAGTTGTGGGTTCGATCCCCACCCAGGACAAACATTCGTATGATGAATACTTGTATTTGTTCTGTGTCTGCGTGGTAATATATAATATTTAAGTATATATTTGTAATACTACTGTTGATTCTCATATCCGTAACACAAGTGCTTAAGCTACTTACCTCTGAGTCAGATCAATGTTTGTGATGTAGTCAGATATTTATATATATTTATACATTTTCTCTATAAAAATGGAAAGCTATCTCCCGAAGTATCACGATTGTACAAATCATAGCATTTATATAACAATATAAATAACGTTAGATATATTTCTATAACAAAATTAACATATCAGGCCTTCGCTATTGCAATAGCAATAAAAGTTTGATATTTGATGAAGATAAATATATATATAGAAGATAAATATATATAGAATGATGAGATAATTGATGAATTTGGCTGTTTTTATATTAAGGGTGGAATGTAACTATCAAAGAATTCGATGAAAGGTAGTTTATCGGAATACATCTTTAATTTCATTTTCAAATAATACATTTCCTTGCTAGTGTACAAAATTAGTACAGCCTTGTTTTCATTAAGTATTTGATTTGAGTATGTCACAGCCGAATCGTCACAGCTGTGATTGCCATAAAAATCTATGGAAGCACTTCGTTGTTGACAGTAGGTACATGGAAATATAACAATGCAAGTTTACTGAAGATCCACCAGATAGGGTGAGACTTATTACGAGTAGATCTCGTCAACATAATCATTCTTTCATTTTCGGAAGGCCCGTTTTTGTTACGAAGTCACGCCAAAATTAGACTTTGTACCAAGAGCTGGTGTCTTTTAATCATTAAAGTTATTCAGTTATCCACATAGTATAGTAGTAGGTATCCAGCATTGTTTAGTTACATTAACATCCATTGTATTATATTAGTATCTGATCCAGCATTTAATCTAACATTTTCTTCTGGACTGTAAAACAGCAGACTTCGGAAATCTAATCTCTTCGACATCCATTTATCGTCACTGGTCTACTCTACTGATTGGCCAGGGTTAGCTGAGCCATTTGTACTCTTCTCTACAGCCTTCATCTAATGTCTAGTTTCTATTCTCCTATAATCCCCAGTCTGCAGCCTCTGTAACCTTGGGGGCGGGTGGTTATGGTACCCATCGCAGTAGTCCACCTGCCCATAGGCTCCCAGCCTCAGCCTGGCACAGCAACTCTTGATGCGTTTGTTAGAACAGTAGAACGTCTTGTTGGACATGCCTTGCTTGGAGTAGGTATAATGTTGGTATAGCAGCACTGTCCTCTTGTTCACTGTGATCACGTATACCGCATCTGCGAATGGAGTCGATTTATTGAGCATTAATCTACTATTTAAGACTAGACCCAGGCTTTTAACTTTAGCGGTGGCTACGGTTTTTCTATTGTAAGTTTCGTAACCTTTGCCTTATGATTCCCTAAAGGCGTAGTACATCTAAGGGACTTAGAGTCCCTTTGGCTTTCATTTGAACAGGGGATATATTGGTACAGAGATATTTTTCTTAAATTTCTTTAAACTTGACCAGAAATAAGACCTACTGATAAGGCATATAGAAGCATTTTGTATTTCCTGGAATTCAATTTTTTTTTACAAATCAATAGTTGCAAGGAATAAAAAATTACCAAGGAATAACATAATAAATATACTAAACATATTTTTTGTGGTCATGTAGCTTTATTTTCGCATATATGTGTTGTTAGTAATTTAACAAACCCAGATACACTAATAGTATAGTTCGGACAATTACAATGTCTTTCTAAGACATCATAGAATGAAAATGAAAGTCCATTTCTCGACTCCGTGACAACAGTGATCCAGTGTGATTCTCTACCTTGTTGACTATCACTTCACTAACATCGCCTTTTCCACTTTTTTTATCTCAAACCCGCAAGTAATTTCCATCTTGCAGTCTATGAAGCTTGGGCGGTGGATGGTTATGGTGTTCATAAGACATCACCTCCCCCCCTTTGGTCAGCCTCAGCTTCGCCCCACAACTCTTAATTCTCTTGTTCGAACAGTACAGGGTCCTTGGAGTCATTCCTCGCTTCGAGTAAGTGTATTGCTTGTATAGGACTAGTGTCCGAGTGTTAACTCTGATTGTTGCTAACTGATCTGTAATGATTAATAACATTTTATTGCTCTAAAACTGTCTTATCTTTCATGTACAGACAACAGCACATCTGACTATCCACTTCGGACTTTGTACCGCCCTTTTGTCGGGGGCATGAGCACTAATATTGAACTGCGAGTGGATAACTTGATCTGCTGTTGATCGTACATTCTCTTCAGAGCGTTTATTGTTTGCATGCTTGCTTGCATTACCAATATTAATATATAGCTAAATAAATGAAGCCAACATTTATCCAACATATTTATAACAGACACTCTAGCCACCTTATTTAAGCAAAAATGATCATGAAAATAAGTTAAAAATTGAAAATATGACTAAAGCGGTGTTTTTCGAAGAACAAAACATAGCATAATAACAATTCCATTATTTTCCTTTACAAAAATTACATATAAACCTTTTAAAAGTCGTCATGTAAATAATGAGTATATTTCCATGTTTTATTTATTGCAACCCGTTAAAATATTTATTAGAGTAGTTGGTACAGAATGTCGGAAAGGTGTAACATAGTAAAATTAAAAAGCATCTAAATAACCTTTAAATATTTCCCATCGCGGGTCCTACGGTACACGGGTGGGTTGTGGTTGTGGTCCTCATTGGCGAAGGCGACGTAGCCCTCACCATTGACCACAATACGTGCTCTACACTTCAGACTCCTTCTCCTTGAACACGACAGATACTTCTTGTTATTCTTGTTTATGGTCGTCAATGAATACGAGTAATTTCTGTACATGTGAACTGTTTTGCTATTCTCTAGCGTTATCACAAACACCTGGTCTATACCTGAAAACAAACAGTTAGGATACTTGTGAAAGTCAACATAACCATATATACTGTTATGCCTGTAATCCTTAAGGGATAGACAGACTCCAAGGAGCAGTAAGGTTCTTTATTCTTTAGCAAAAAAAAATATAGGTAAGTTTTTTTTTTTACAAGGGACAAATCCGTCGCATTAATTGTATTATTAATTGATCGGTATGGAATACATGAATTGGGTGAAATACCCATACCGATCCTATAAATATATATATAAAGAACCTTGAAGATATTGACTATTGGATACACTTGTTAATGGTTCAGACTTGGCGTACAACCCGAGAAGAGCGCGATCATTCCTCTCACTGGAACAAATGGTTGCCTATCAATTAGAACTAGGTTACCGCCATATCCCTGGCGGTGAAAGCAGGGTGAACTGAAAGCCATGGTTTTCGATGATACGGATATTCATCTCGGCTCTAGGTGAAACTATTGTTGCATGTGATTTTCGTAACAATCTCCCCCTAACCGATATCGGTCACGGCGGCCAATTTCAACGAGGAAAAAAATTAAATAAGCAAACACAAACTTTTGACCCGACCTGGGATTACAGCCCAGGACCTCTTGGTCCTTAGGAGTGAAGTACATGACGCCGGAACTGCACCGGCGCCGGACCGCATTTTTGTGTGTACGAATGAATATCGCGCCCGCGCCGCACCGGCGCTGCGCAGTAATCGTTGCTCTCTCAGCATCAAATAAAACACGCGAGTTTCATTCGTATACACAAACATGCGGTCCGGCGCCGGTGCGGTACCGGCGCTCATGTTTCATGTTTGAAACCTTAGGCGGCGCACGCCAACGAGGCAGTCAAATTCCATAATCACGTTTTAAGCATTGATGTGAGTATTGCTAACTAATATTTAAATTTACTTTGTTTATAAAGGTATAATGTATTTATTTATGAAAAATTCTATCTTTAGAAGAAATACGAATGGATTAAGAAATTCAGATTTATTTTACGCCGAAAAATCATCATCAAAAATTTACTTACAAAAATCGTTTATTATATAATAATAAATCAGAAACAAGATCATTTAAAGTGTGGAACTGTGAACAGTCAAATGTGCGTGTAAGCAACAATATTCAAATTCTCTTCTACATAATAAAAAATCACATAACAAATAAAAGTAAAACTAACATATTTAAAGGCTAGAGCGGTGTTAGCTCAATGGTAAGGACACGCGCATCATAACCGATGGGTGCGGGTTCAAACCCAAGCACGTACCTATGATTTTTTCAGATCTATGTACGTATTTATACCACTAGCTCGGCGGTGACGGAAAACATCGGGATGAAATCTGCAAATTTAAACAACTTTGGATTGGGAACCATGATTAAAAAATGGTCTGGTGACCCCGGAATGAAATATTAAAAGCTAAAAGCTATAGTATATACCTTTATTTAGCCATTCTAAAATGGTTGTCTCAAAAGTCCTATAAAATCTCGTGACCGCGTCTTAAGTAATTTAAGGTCCCAAAAATATTTAACTTTGAAATTAATACTAATATGATCATGTAAAATCAATAACATAATTATATTAGAAAATATTACATTAGTAACTTTTCTGTAAATGGTACGCCGTTCGATTGTCAGAAACAACTACAAATTAGAGTAGGTATCTAGTGTTTCTACAAACAATCAAGTTAACAGTCAAGGTACCTACTATGTCTCAAAACCTCTAGCCGCCGAAGCCTTAGATAATTGCTTTCTATTCCACTCATAAATAACCATCAAAATTCATCAGAAGATTAGGCTCGAGCTGTTTATTCGCCAACTTGATATATTTCCCGTTGGAAGTCCTCACGTACTTAGGGGGCTCGTGATTGTGGTTTAGTTCGGCTGACATGACCAGCCCATGGTCGTTCACCGTGATGCGCGCCTTGCACTTCTTGCTCAGCCTCTTTGGACACGTGAGATACCTCTTGTTGCCTCTTGTGAACGAGTAGGTGTAGGAATAATTCCGGTACATGGTTGCCGTTTTGTTGTTAGATAGTATTATTATTGAAATTCTGCCGTTATCTGTAAGTTCAAAAATAATATAGGAATATATGACAACTGATCGATAGCACAATCCTCTTCGTTATTTTGTAAGGATGTTTAGATAATACTAGGTAGGTAGAATTCGTTAGTACTCCTACGTTGTTTGTGTGATGTTATGTGTTATTAATTACCAAAACATTGAAGTCAATTTATTTATAGGTAAGACTGAAATGATTATTCCATGATAATCAGTTATTGCAATTATATTACAACAACAACGTCGATATTGTAAATGTTGACAGATCATTGTATAAAAATTCATATAGTATATTTGATTACAACAATAAAAACCCTGTCATTTATTTTTTAATTTTATTGATTTAGTCAATACAATATATTTACAATTGGTTATTTTACTGTCAGCAAAGTCAATCAAACAAGATTATACCAACACTTTTCAAGTAGATGACTTGTCAAAGTGTTGCACCGCCCAACACTGACTAATAAAAAAAGAAGGACACCGCACTAGTCATACTACAGCGTGAAGCCACCCATATGCATGTGTAACTAAGACTTAGGGACACTAGATATCGGAAGTTTAGAGCGCTTATGTAATGTGTGATGTAAGTTGCGTGCTACGTAGATGCCTATACGTCTAGTTAATGGCAAATGGCGTCCTTTTTCTTTATTAGTCCGTGTCACCCAATTAAAATTTAAAGATAGAGTATATGTCAAAATAATATTCTATAGACACCGTTTAATTTCGTTGCGCATATGAGTTTAATCTTTGAAAATTATAAGGGGGCGTTCAAGTATTACTTAACGCAACTGGGGTGGGGGGAGAGTCTTGTTAAACGTTACGATGCGTTACAGGGGCGGGAGGGGGGTGTTAGGACTACGTGAAAACTACAGGAATACGTCATTGGAGCGTTACACAGGGAGGGGGGGACAGAAATCTTAAAAAATTGCGTTACGTAATACTTGAACGGTCCTTAAGGTTCATTAGTTGAAATATCAGTAGATAGTTTTTATTATTTATCACGAGTGAAACTTATTCTACGTTAAAAATGGTACTTAATACATACATACATATCATCACGCCAATAATCCCCTAAGAGGAAGGCAGAGTCCAAGGAGGCACAAACTCCTTAAACCACACTTGTCAAAAAAGAACTCCAAAACATTACAGTATTATGGTTATCAGTGGCGATGTAATTTGTTACTAAAAATTTTAAATAATTTATCTATGTACCTATATACATTACTTCGAACGCTCAGAACAACTTTTTCAATGACTTATTTCTCCAATTGTATGATATAGAATTATACATCCACTTAAAGTCACTTCATTCGCCATATTAAAAAGTGAAATTGAAAAATATATTTTACATACGTAAAGTTATAGCACAGGATCCCAACCCGCGCTTTATCGGGGTACACTTAGACCGTAATCCTGGATTTATTAAGGCTAGGTATTTTACTTAAGCGACCGCCCATCCTACTTTCGTAATCCTTACAAAGGGCCAACAGACAAAATGAATCATGGTTAACAGTCATAGTTAAATAAATATCAGATATCAGACTACATCACATACATTGATCTGACTCCGAGGTAAGTAGCTTAAGCACTTGTGTTTCGGATATCAAAAACAACAGTGATATCACAAACATATACTTAAATATTGGATATTAACACCCAGACACAGAACAAACACAAGTATTCATCATACAAATATTTGTCGAATCCACAACTCTTGGCGCATGGGGCAGGGTCACAACCAAATGCGCCATCGAGCTTGTCTCTTTATTTGATTAAACAGGTTTTCTCATGCTGTATTCCCGCATTGTCATGGAAGTAGTACAAATCCCTACTTTGATTCAATATCCCAGGTTGGTCAGGGACTTAAAAATAATGTTCCAATTGTGTTTCTTGCCTAGCATGTCGTAAAAGGCGACTAATGGTACATGGGGTTTTGGGTATGCGATTGTGTAGGCGACAAGCTAGCCACTTGTCACTACTTTTTCACAATTTTCCGTCTAACCCAGTCCAGTTTTGTTATTGGCTGAATGTGATTAGAGTGTCCTGCTGCCCCTTTAACTCTGCCTACCCTTCGGGGATTATGGGCGCGATGTTATCTATATAGATTCAATAAAATCTAGCGGTACATGCTCAGATTTCAACTAACATTCTCCGCATGTGAATCGAGTGTTTTTACCATTGAGCTACTAAACTACAAAAGTCTTGCAAATACATTACTGGCCCAACTTCCTCGACTTCACACGTTAAAGCTTTATATATGTCCCATTAGACGTCTTGTGGTACCTCGGCGGCTCATGATTATGGTTCGTGTACGCGAACTTGACGTTCCCAAAAGCGTCCACCCTCAACTTGGACTTGCATCTCGTGCTGATACTCTTCGAGCAAGTCAGGTACAACTTGCTTCTGTACGAGTAAGAGTAATTCCGGTACATTGTCACTTTCTTCTTATTCGTCAGAGTGATTGTGCGAATTTGGTCGCCTTCTGGAAACGTAATTAACAATTATAAATATAAATAATTATTAATATTCAGAGTTTCAAGGTGTAATAATAACAAACTCAGACTAATAAGGTATGCCATACATCTCCAATAAGACCTGGTACAACACTATTACTTATAGATATCTATAGTATTGTAGAAAGTATTATTAATGTCTCATTCTCTTAAATTAAATAATATTTGGCATGTTATTGGATGCTTAAATATGTAAGCATCCAATAACATGCCAAACAGAAAGTTGCTTAAGTATATATCTTTAAATATAGCTGAAATAAGACCCTGATCCAGTGTCACCGTAGGAAGCGTAGCTCTACATGGGTATTCTTGGTATCTATGTAGAAAAATAACAAAAAAATATATTAAAAAAAATAGAAACAAGATCTTTACATTGAAATAAAACAGTCCTCATTATCCCTTCTTTTATTATTAGGTACAACTACTAATGAAACAATATTTAAGAAAAAAAATACGCTGAATATATTAAATAAAATAAATCAATCAAGTTTGTTCAGCATGTGACATATACATTTATGAATACCAGCATATGTTTATAAACTTATGTTAGTTAGCGATAGAGAAAAACAAAATACAACAGATAGCGCGCGTGTTGAATGCAGAGCTCGGGTACCTCTCGTCTTAGGCCCCGACTGCATTCAACTCGCGCGCTATCTGTACTTATGTACCTAAATAAATTCGTAAACAAAGATGCAATACATCATTTTACTATACGTTCGTTCGTTTAATTACTAAATGTCATGCCAGTCATATGTATATATATATATATATATATAGCTTGTCTTTCTACCTTCTATCATTTCGTATGTCCCATGTTGGTCTGGGACTTAAAAAGAATACGCCAACTGTGTTTCTTGCCTAGCATGTCGTAAAAGGCATTTAATGGTATATCGGGGTGGGTATGTGATTGTGTAGGTGACGAGCTGGCCACTTGTCACTACTTTTACACAATTGTCCATCTAACCTAGCCCGGTCTGATTAAGCTGAAAATGGTTAATTAATTAACTCATGGTACAGTAAATCATTTCGTATCGTCTTCAACAATAATAGATACATTTTGATATATATTTGAGATTGTCGTAAACTATTTGAAGAAGATACAACAAGCGAATGAGCAAATTAACTAGCTAATAAAAATATATATTTTTTCATGGACCAACATACATAATTCACACAAGATATTTTGTTCTGCATTACAGTTTGCATTCATTCAAATAGCACTTGCTTACATAATTATAATCAGTTCTTGTTTACATAGAATAGAATAGAAAACATTTATTGACCATTAAATAATACAGACATATGAGTATTATTAAAGGAATAATTTTATTCCTATTAATAAAATTATTATTTAAAAGTAATATTACTAAATATGACAGTGAATGGATTGATTATAAATTTCTTATACTATACAACTGTGACATATTACAAATTACAATCATTCCAAGAGCATTTGTTCCCAGCTGAACTTTAACCTTTATAGGGGCTCGACGATCAATGAATTCTATCGAACCTAAGGGATCAAAGCATCAAAGTTCAGATGCCTTATATTAAGCATTGGGTCCACGCCAAATGCTTTAATTACGAGTAATAAAAGGGTCTATTTAAAAATAACAAGATAAAATAGACCCTGCTCTGTGATGAAAATGTCTGCAGTCAATATTACTTAGAGTACTATTATTATTATTATGTCTTTCGGCATACTCACGGTACAAGCCCGGGCCTTTAAGGCTTGCGTGGGTACATAGGTACATTTGACTGGCTCGATGGCGCATTCGGTATCCGACACTGCCCCATCCGCCAAGAGTTGTGGGTTCGATCCTCACCCAAGACAAACATTCGTGTGTTGAGTACTTGTGTTTGTTCTGTGTCTGGGTGTTAATATTTAATATTTAAGTACATATTTGTAATACCACTTTTGATTCTGATATCCGTAACACAAGTGCTTCAGCTACTTAGCTCGGAGTAACATCAAGTATGTGATGTAGTCGGATATTTATTTATTTATTATTTATAGGTCCAACATGTACAGGCCGTTTGAGAGTTTGATCTAAATGTATGATGGAGCACCGGCCGGGTGTTGCTCTTAGTTGCAGTATAAAACATACACTCAAATTATTATTACTATTAATAGTACTATGGCGTTCGGTTCTCTCTGCCTACCTCGCTAGGGAAGTGGCGTGAAGTTTAGTTAGTTACTATGAAAGTTTGACATAAGTCCCGTCTAAAGTCCTGTGGTACCTCGGGGGGGAGTGGTTATGCTCCGTGTTTGCTGACGTCACGTATCCCTCAGAGTCAGCAGTCAGCCGCGCCTTGCACTTGGTACTTAGCCTCTTGGAGCATGTGAAGTACCTCTTGCCGCCTCCGATGTAAACGTACGAGTACGAGTGGTCTCTGAAGATGGTCGCATTTCTGTTGTTCGCCAGCCTTATGGTGTGAATCTTGTTGGGATCTTAAAGAAACAACGTTATAAATAAATTCGCCAGACTGACACACCAATTCCCTAGTTCTAAACTAAGCTTATGCTTGTACTATGGGTACTAGGCGAAAGGATAGACATACTTAAATACGTTTATAAACATCCATAACTCGAGTACAAATGTCCATGTTCATCATACGAAACATGTGCCCCTAGCGGGATTCAAACCAGCGACTCACGGTTTCGTGGCCAGGGTCTCTGACCAATCGAACAACGGGCCAGTCAGTTATGTCATAGTGTTTTATCCATATATACATACTTATTATTACAGACGGAGCCCAATGGAAAATATGTCTTTGACCAATTTGAATCACATAAAATTAGTTACTTAAGTTAGGCTTAATATCGTGTTATCTTAACTTTTGTGGTAATAAGTTTTTTGAATGCCTAAAATTTTATTAACAATTCAATTTATTGGGTTCCCTTATGTTTTAAATATTGTAGGACGGCCGAGACTTTAATAAGTTTCAAACACTCTGCCATAACGGTATCTTCAAAGTCAGAACATTTCCTTTACATCAAAATATGGGATACTTATCTTGTAGTAACTGCCACGATTGGTTATTCAACTGTTTGGTTCTAAGATACATCAGTAAACCTTTTCAGTAAATTTGTAACGAAATATTAAAATAGATGTAGGGCGAAAAACAATAAAACATTTTTTTTTGATAGTGGTATTGTATATTACATTAAATGTATGGACACAATAAGTTTAGTGAATAATAAAAAAATAGGAAATCAGATCCACCACATCTAACCTAGATGTATACAGCATCAACAAAAAAAGCTAACCTAATGCTACCAAAGTTTCTCGTCCCAATCTTGACGTCATAGATCTTCAGTTACAGCTTGATGTATGTCCCGAACGAAGTCTTGTGGTACCTCGGCGGGTCATGGTTGTGATTGGTGTCCGCTGACGTCACCCACCCGTTTGCGTCTACTGTCAGTCTCGCCTTGCATTTGCTGCTCAGTCTTTTGGAGCAGGTCAGATAGCCTTTGCTCTCACCCATAACTCGATACGAATAAGTGTAATTCCGATACATGATTGCCGTTTTATTGTTCGCGAGAGTAATCGAATATATCTTATCACCTGAAAGAAGACAAACGTGAGTATAATTGTGTTCTTTGGGACTGATTTTTTTTCAAATAGAATATAATATTTTTTTTTTTTTTTTTTTAGTTGGGGAAACTCCCACGAGCCGTCACCCTCTGCTCGGGGAAGCAGAGGGCGGTGTGTCGGACTCGAACCGACTAAAACCCCAACGTGGCCTCCAGCGGCGCAGTTCCGGAGGAGCCTGTATCCCCACTGTCGGGACTATACGACTGCTCCTCCGGTGATGCGCGTGCCGCGCTACGCGGCCCACCTCGCGCGGCGGTGGTCGATGCTGTGCAGCCCACGACAACAGTCGTCGGATGCACAGCACCGAGCACGCGCGCGCGTCGAGACATGCCAGGCCACCCAGCATGTCTCAACCACTCCGCCCAGTATTCAGACGCCGATCATCCCCGTGACCGGCGTCGTGGGCCCACTCTCGCGCTGTGCCCTCTGCTAAGCCAGAGGGGCACGCGGAGAGCGCCTCGTCGAAGGGGCCGCCTTCCACCCGGCGACCCAGATTGAGGGCTTAGCCCTGTCGTCGCAGAGGGAGAGCATCGAGACGCTCAATCCCTCTGCGACCCACCACAGCGCGACCCAGCGCGCCCCTGTCGGGTTGCCGAGGATAGGGAGGCGAGCAACGACACACTCAGCTCCTCCTCTTCCTCGGTAATCCTAGTCCGGCCGCAGGGGGCTGCGGCCGGTGCCGCAACTGCTCGGTGGGAAATGCCGAGCAGTCGCAGCTCACCTCGGGGTCTCTCTTAGCTTCGGCCCTGTCCTGCACCAGGGCCTACTAAGCCCCCCCGGTACGCCAAACCGAAGACCCCAGCGGGGGGGAAATAGAATATAATATGTAACAACACAAACAACCCGATAAATGTAAAGCCACTAACTTTGGAACAGAAATTTTAGTTGCAAATATAATTAAAAAATCAGGCATTCCCTGGGCTGTTATTAAAAATCATTAGTTAATCAAGTATCGTGTGTTTTTCCTAGGTGGAAATCAAACCCACAACTCTTGGCGCATTCTGCAGGGTCACTACCGAATGCGCTATCGAGACAATCATTCTACTGAGGTCCAGTTGAAACTTCATAAAAATCTCAACAAAAATAAAAAAAAATAACCATTCATATATTTTATTGTGTACACTCGGTAACAATCTTATAAATTACAAATACCAATTAACCAACGAATAAGGTTGGCGCAAATGGGTACGATAAGGCCAGCTGGGTATTTTCATTCCCATTTGCCAACAATCAAAACCCTAGCAGCGGCAAATGGGGATAGACAAGAACATTATCTTCACAGGTAGACGTAATTCTCAGGCGTGAGGAGTGAAGCTTTGATGGATAAGTAATAATGATTTTGTCTGCGAAATAGGGCGGAGAAATTATACCCTGCTCCTCCGTTTGGCGTTAGCAGCCCTCCACTTCTTCTTCATCGCCCTATGTTCTCTTGGCGACAAGTCCTGTACCAGACGTTTCTTAGCGTGGTACCTTGCTAAGTGTTTCTTTTTAGATTCAGCTAATTTTTCTGGGTTGTTTTTAAGTTTTTGACGATACCGACGCTGCCTCTCAGCAGCTGTCAGAGGTGCATTGTAATGACACACAGAATTTCCTGTAAAAATAACAATTGCTATGTACTTTATAATTATGATTTATTTATTAATTAGTCTGATATTTATTATTATTTATTACACTTTATAAAACACTTATGTGCTTTTGTAATGCGTGCAACGCAAAGCATGCAAATATTTGTAACGTAAATTTACAAATTAAGACGTTAACTCTTAAGGGACGATTTGTATCTTGACCCGGTTGGTTGATGGCGCTATAATGGGATACTTTACAGACCAGATCATGTCTGGGCCGGGCTACTTGATGAATATAAAGGCAATGCGTTTGATCAAAATCATTTATTTTGTAACAGCAACTTGAAAAATTATATACACTTTTAATTAACCAGGTAAATGCATAAACAATTGCATTACTCAGATCAAAATAATTAGTTTAACAATCCAGCCCCCTGCCCCCATAAGTCCGAAAGCCGGTGGTACGTCTAAGTTCACCCATCAGGGTGCTTAGCCAAATGCGAGCCAGCGATTCCATAACGAAGTTCGCTACCGCTCGCTCGCGCCACAAACTTGTTTACTAAGAACTCATGGTGCGGAACTCGGAGTTAATTCCCGATTCGTCCATCCGAATTAGTCTGGCGCGATACGAGCGATAGTGATGTTCGTTATGGAATCGCTGGCGCGCATTTCCTAAGCACCCTGATAGCCAAATGAGATACACTTTTCGAAATATAGTTGATTAAAGAATACACCTATGATAGCTTGGATATCGCAACAATCAATCTTCAATTTATCTTCGACACCACGTTGCAAATTCAAGCAATTGCTTAAGTACTTTCAAGTTACGTACTATTAAGTTAAGTACGGCTCTCAAATTTTCACATATCTTCCATCAGGGGCTCTATGGAACCTCGGGGGGTCATGATTGTGGTCCAGGTCTGCCAGGGTCACCTTCCCACGTGAGTCCACCATCAGCTTCGCTTTGCACTTGCCCCGGCGTTTCCTCGTACAGAACAAATACTTCTTGCTGTTGTCTGCATAAGAGTAAGTGTGGTTCTGGTATAGTATTGCTGTCTTGCCGTTTACCAGAGATATTATGCAGATGTCATCTGAAAAAAAAATATTTAAGATATTATACAATTTTACAGAATACTTACTCCATTAATTTACTTACAACCGTTTTCTGATGAGAATTCTTCGTTTAGAAGTATCAAACTGATGGTTAACTACAGATTGTTTGAAGATATTTAGAATATATATTAACACACTTTGCAATTTTCTCAATCAAATTAAATCAGTCAGTAAGTTTGCAATTAAATTTCAATTTAAAATTTAATTTGTGTTTTGACTTCTCTAAAATCTAACATCACAATTAGGGATTCCGATCGCGGCTATTTCCGATTTCGATTCCGGCGTCATGTGCTGGATCGAGCAGATCTAAAAATTTTGCTGGACCCAGCTGAATGGCTTGATCCACCAGCATTGCAATCACAATGAATGTAAAACTAAATTTCTCCCTAAAGGCAATTAATTGCGGTGTCAAATACCCTGCGGTGGAAACTCAAACGAATCTTAAGAAGTTCTCAAACCGGTAACTTCAAAGTTAAGCAATGCAAAAAAAAAGGAATACGACTCATTGAAAGTGGTATTCCATAGAGACTGAGATGTGAGAGTAAAAAAGCGTATAACAATCATGTCATATGATATTTGTCTTGCAAGAACGATGATATTTCATCAGTTAAAGTATGTATGTATGAACATATATTGTTGAAAATAAGTAAATATGATATTTCTTCAAAATATTTTATTTATAACAATTTGAACAAAGTAAAAGGTAAACTAAGACTGTTAAATGAAAAAACAGAAATCGGAAAATAGTTGTTTTTAACGACCAATTTGCAATGATGATTCTGAATTAAGAATCATTTGATAACCCGCTTGGCCTAGTGGTTATAGATCCTCCCCCCCGCCGGGGTCCTCGGTTTGTCGTACCGGGGGGGGCTTAGTAAGCCCTGGACTTGGACCATCCAGGGCTGAAGCTAATAGGGACCTCGAGGTGGGCGGCACCGTCAATTCGACTGATTTTTTTATGTCTTCTGGTAAAATAAAGTTACATCTATGCAAGCTTGATATAACATCAATCAGCTGTTCTACGGAAAATCGGCGGTGTGTGGTTATGTTTCGTGTCAGCAACCGTGACATTCCACACTCGTCGACAATTTTCTTTATAATCTTTTCAAAAGACAAATACCTACTTCAGCAGTTAAGAAAAAAAGCAAATCTATTTTAAATGTTTTACTTAATTATTTATCATTAACAATTTTTTTTATATATTATTAGGTATTCTACATCTTAATATATCTTCCACTAGCAAGTTTCCTATACAAAGGTGGGGGGTGATTATGGTCTCCCTCCGCTTAGTTCACATGGCCCTCCTCGTCGACCCATAGGCGAGCCCTACAATTCCCTCTCTGCTTCCTGGAGCAAGCGAGGTACTTTCTTTTCCCTCCTACGAAAGAGAACGAGTAGTTCTGATAGATAACCGCCGTTCTGTTGTCTACAAGGAAAATTGTTTGGATTTTTCCCAAGCCTGAAAAATAAGTTAACTTATAAACTTAAAAAAAAAAGTCAAAACAATTAATAAATTAAATAAATATTAGCTCTCGCTCAGATTATCTCGTGCTCTAACTATTAGTAAAATTATTTAGATATAGTTTGATTCGACATTTATTCAGTCTCAGATTTTTCAGTTTGAGATGAAAAAATAAATATAAATTGTCTTGGTGTGTCATTAACATGCCACGAGATATTGATCACGCCCGTAATCCCCGAAGGGGAAGCCAGAGTCCAAGGAAAAATAACCTCCTCTACCCAGTTCTAGACATGAAATAAATACATTATAAAAGTAGAACAATAATGCTACAAGTTATGTTAATATTTTTAAGGGATCAACAAAATGATTAATATCATCATCATCATCATCATCATCATACTAGCGTTATGTCCTATGCTTAGACGGGGTCCGCTAAGACCATGATCCAGGATTTAGCGAGTTTGGTAATTACATTGAAGTGACTGCCGATCTGACCTTCGTAACCCTAAAATAGGGGAACCAGACAATTATTAGATCATGGCTACAAAATCCAAAGTATTTTGAATTTGCAGGTTTCATCACGATGTTTTCCCTCACCGTCGAGCTAGTTGTATAAATACGTACATAGATTTAAAAAATTCTAGAGGTACGTGCCCGGGTTTGAACCCGCACTCCTCGGTTAAGACGCGCGTGTCCTTACCATTGAGCTACCACAGCTAAGAAAATGATTAATAGACAACACAATATAATACTACTTTAGTTTATTTAATATAAATTGCTTGGTTACATTTTCATTAACTTACAATATATTTCATAACTTATACTTTAAAGATATATGCACTCTTTACTTAAGAGTGAAAAATAATCCTTGATTTTATTGAAAAAAAAAATACATACGACCTTAAACATTACAGATTGCATACTTTAACAAAAAACACCGCGCTTGTATTAAATTGGCATTAGGTTATAATTGCATGACTTTGTATAAGGGCTGTTTTTTTTCATAATCATATTAATGGTCCAATAAATTTATAATGTGACTTACAAAGGCGACATTCTAAAGAATATTCGCTTTTGAAATAGGAAATGATATCTTAAAAATTTGTACTGTATTTATTTGTCCGAATATTACCAAATTACAGCAATTCAAATTTGTCAAATATTACTCAAGAGAGATCCACGTAGTGTTACGTCAAAGTCAAGAACACCATACATAGTCCAAGAAAATAGGCCTTTAAATACGAATTTGAGGTAAATACTTGAATTTTTGATATAAGTTACTTTGAAAGATTTAAAAACGAACTGTGTAAGTTTTTTGTAAAATCACCCCCGAGAACATTTGAAAAAAAAATAAAAACTATTTGTTTTTGAAATTTTGGGAAAACGGTAAGTAGTAGAAAAAAAAGGTAAAGGTATATCGGATAATTTTAATGTTAGCGAAAACATAAACAGGGCATTTCTTTATAAAATCTAATGCTCTACAACTTTTATTTAAACCTTTTTTTTAGAAATTTCCGTTTTCGTGAATAAGATTGAAATAGTTTTTCAAAATGTTTATATATTTTCCAATAAAGGCGTCGAATAGCTGAAATATTTTCCATGCCATCTTTTGTAAAATGAATCCTTTATATAATAAAATAAATATCATATCGTAATATAATCCGTCAAGTTAAAACATATTTTTATGTAAGCTTCACATACTTCCCGCCAGCCACCTGATGGTACTTCGGCGGTTCGTGGTTATGCTCTGTCTCCGCACAGGTGACGAGCCCAGTAGCATCAACCCGGAGGCGAGCCTTGCACTTCCCTCTCATCCTCCTCGAACAACACAAGTACTTCTTACCAGCGCCCACGAACGAATACGAATAGTCCTTGTACAATATAGCCGTCTTGTTATCAGTCAGGGGTAACAGCTGAATGTAGTTGCCTAAAACATAACATGGAAAAGCAAGGATATTTATTACTTTCAGGGTTTATGTATCCTAAAAGAAAGAAAAAATAGAGTAAGCATATTAATAAAAATTTTCTTCTGCCTTTTTATTTTAATATTTTTCATGGGTAAGTATATCAAATCGTGCCATATAGCGTTCGGTTCTCTCTGCCTACCCCGCTAGGGAAGTGGCGTGAAGTTTAGTTAGTTAGTTAGGTATATCAAAAATTATGCTTGTAAAAAACATTCAAAAATCATTCATATCAATTTATTAGATTAATTGCTAGTCACAAGTAATATAATAAAATAGTCTAGCCGATACATTATTATAGATCAGTTTCTGAGAAAAACACTAACAACAACAGTATTTTCGAAATGTGTAGCAATTAAAATTATTATTTAACTTTAATATAAATTCCGTCGGGGGTACGGTGGAACCTCGGCGGTTCGTGGTTATGACTCGTATCAGCGAAAACTACAAAGCCATTATTATCGACTCTGAGCTTCGCTCTACATCTCTTGCCTGGAACATGTCAGGTGCTTCTTGCCAATGCTGTCGTATGAAAACGAATAATTTTGATAAAGTACCGCCCTCTTGTTACCCGACAGGTTTATTATAGTAATCTTATCATCGCGCGTATAATCTGTGGAAAATAGGAAATTACTCGTTCACACTTATAATACAACATACATACATGGATTTAAACGAGATATATAAGGCAAGTGTAAATGGAGCCGTTGGGAGGGAAAGACCTAGACGGACTTTCCATGACCAGATTGGTAATGTATTAAAAAAAGGTTAGGTAAACAGCACCCTTAACCGAAAAGCGTGTATAAAAAGACTTATGGATGTAGAAGAAGCGATAGGTGTATGTCTGGATCGTAGCAAATTGAAGTACGTGATTTCTGCCTACCCCCCATGGGAAAAAGGCGTGACATTATGTATGTATTTAAAAGAGCTAACAATAAATACATAAGAAAAAAACATAATATTACGCTCGTGAAAGGCGCAAAATAATTAAACAATCAGTTACACACATGGATTAGTAAATCGAATACTTATTCAATTGCTAAAAATCGTTTATTATTAAAAAATATTTTGTAGATAAATAAATTAGGACTAGTTTTGTACACGTTGTTCGAACTTAATTACAATGAGATTGTTTTAAAAATGCAGACCATAATGTATTATTACAGTACAGTTATTATAGTTTTTAAAACAGAAATATCTTTGGTCTTATAATAATTATTTAATATACTTACAATAATTTCTAAATACATTCATCAGCAAAGTAGCCAAAACATTCGGAAAGGAGTAGTTATATGCCGCCTAAATCGTTAATTTAGGAACAGTATTAAAAAAAAATTGTTCTTTCGTCTTTAATAGAACATTGTTGTTTTGCTTTTCTCATCCAAAGTATTTACAACAAAACATTAATATAAATTTAAATATATTAGTAATCACTCAAATGATCTGACTGGCTCGATGGCGCATTCGGTAGTGACCCTTCCCCATGCGCCAAGAGTTATGGGTTCGATTCCCACCCAGGACAGACATTCGTATGATGAATACTTGTGTTTCTTCTGTGTCTGGGTGTTTAAATATCAAAATCTATTATATATAAAGCTATTTAAGTACATATATATTTGTAATACCACTGTTGATTCTGATATCCGTAACACAAGTGCTTAAGTCAGATCAATGTATGTGATGTAGTCGGATATTTAAAAAAAAAAAAAGAAAAAATGCCTCATCATTCTCAAGTACTATGGACAAGTTTGCCTGGTTTTGGAAAAATATTCCACGTCAGAATGAAGTAACAATTTCGTCTTGATTTTAGATTCAAAAATCACTCCCTCTATTGAGATCACACAAACATAGAATGTTCACACTTTCGCCTTCGTGTAGCCTTTCCCATGCATTTAAAGATTCTATTCCTGATTATATCCGAGGGGTGCGGGTTCAAACCCGAGCACGTACCTCTGGATTTTTCAGATTTATGTACGTATACCACTAGCTCGGCGGTGAGGGAAAACATCGTGATGAAACCTGCAAATTCAAACAACTTTGGATTTGTAACCATGATCCAAAAATTGTATGGTCAGTTACGAAGGTCAGACTGGCAGTCGCTGCAATTACCAGACTCGCTAACTTCATGGTTAAAGCACGGGACATAACTCTAGGAAGAAGATGATGATTCCTCTTTTTTTTTTTAAAAATGATTTTCTTCATCATGAGGAAACTCTAGTTTTAAAGTCAATCCACTTTCACGTATTTCCCGTTAGCCACTTTTATGTACCTCGGCGGTTCGTGATTGTGCTTCGTATCTGCGAAGATGATATTCCCTTCAGCGTCCACCCTCAACTTAGCCTTGCATCTACCCCTCTGCCTCTTGGAGCAGGTCAGATACCTCTTCGCCGCGTCGTCGAAGGAGAAGGAGTAGTTTTTGTAGATGATCGCTTTCCTGTTATCGTTAAGAGTGATCATGCTGATTCTGTCACCTGGAAAAAGATTCTTCGTAAAATTTAAAGTTTTCTTTTTTTTGTCAATTTGACTTGTTCAGCTATCAAAATCGTTGTCTGTCAGATTAACACGCGCGAATGCATTGCCGACCTCGGAGATCGCTTCGGAGAAGTCTTTCTAAAGGCATTTAAATTAAAAAAAAAAGTTTTTGTTTTTAGTATTAACTTGTAAGCTTGTCATATTGATTTCCCAAACATTAAAAAAGAAGCAAAATCTATATTTAAGACAATACAAAAATAAAAATTGATTTTATTATGGTATGTTTTTTTAATTAAAATATTGAAAAATCACAAAACAAATAAAAAATAACAATACAGTAATGATTTACTTCACGTATTGAGCAAGTAAGTAGGTAGTAGTATAAATCTGAAATGTGAACACATACCTATATACATATTATCACACCCGTAATCCCCTAAGGGGTAGGCAGAGTGAACACATATCATGAAATAGTAGTAATGTACATCCAGTATGCACACGGGTCAAAATCACTTCTAAGTCGGATCTCAGACTATAGTTACTTCAAAAGTCTTTTTTTAAATCAAATGCTATGACTTCTTCTCGTTACTGGGCAATTGTATGCCATGTATGCGCTCTAAATGCCTCTTCAGACCAGACGTGTTACTCCTCTTGCACAATATCACTCTGTGGCAGAACTGACACTCAGCAGAAGCGTTTTTTCTTCTGGTATAGAATTTCCAAACTTTAGAATAACATTTCACCATACCTACAACAGTAAGTTCACCGTAAGGCGATACATACATACACATTTGATTAAAAAAAAATCCAAAACATTTCTCAGTATTTTTTTTTAATTTTTAAATTTTTTCAATAAAGTCATTATCACTCTTTATGATATACATACATATATACATATCATCACACCATTAAACCCCGAAGGGGTAGGCAAAGTCAAAGGGGCAGCTAGGTAGCCCCCTTAACCACATTACAATATCTATGTAATCAAAATATACATATGTAGTTAATTTTGCGTAACTTAAATACTGTGTATAATATGAAAAAATAAACGCATTTTTTTACTTCGTCTAGATATTTATTATTTTACACTCTTAGGCATTACTTTCAATGTACATTTAACTACTTCAAACAAACACTTACTCAATACTGCCTTAATCTCTACTTGAATTAACAATCAGTAGACGTCTCATAATACGTAAGATGAATTAAAGTTAAATAAATATTTTTGCCCATTTGGCAATGACATTATTTAAATGTACAAAAAAAAGTGCAATATAATACATATTTATATGCAACAATGAAACAAAGCTACAGAATATAAATTGGTTATTCCTAATATAAATACTAATAGAAATGGTATTGTAAATGTCTAATGATAAACTATAATATATAAACATAAATGTAGAATGGACATATTTCATACTATTTTATATCTATGTATAAAGGAGATAAATCGATTCCGATAATCTAGCGTCATAATCTGACAGCATTGCAATGGACCACTAAGGTACGGTATTGTAAATTCGCTACAATTCTAAAGACGAGTGCGGTAAATTTACTACACAAAAATTGAATTATGACGAATTTACACATGCATTTTTTCGTGACGAATTAACTTTGTGGCAAATGTACAATAACCCATTTTAATGTAATGAAGAAAAACCGTCAGTGCTTTTACTTAAGCTCGCCCGCTTTTACTCGCTCCAAATAACAATAACTGGAATTTATTATCTAAAATGTTTATGGATACATCTATATATCCATTATCAAAACTCTATGGAACTGTAAAGTAAAACAATTTGAAGCGGAATATTTTAATTAGTATGCAGTATATTCTTATAAAATGAATTGCATTAGTATTTCTTCGGAAAATAAGGACGTAATCGTTACTGTAGGCATCGATGCATGACATTACAAAAAAAAGGTAGGCCTGTCCCACGGACTAGTAAAAAAGGACTCCGCGCTGTCATACTCTAGCGTGAAGCCACGTTTACGCATATGTGAGTGAGATTCTTATGGATACCAGATATCGTAAATCTGTAATTTGGCGCTTATGGTGATGTTGCGTATCAAGTTGGAGTAGCTGCGGAGCTTCAACGTCTAGTTAGTTGCGCGGAGTCCTTCTTTTTTTACTAGTCCGTGGACTGTCAAAAGACTTTAACTAATCTTAACATACATCCCATCAGCAGTCTTGTGGTACCCAGGAGGAGGGTGATTATGTTCACCCTCGGCTTGGAGTATCACCTCGCCGGTCTTGTCCATCCTCAGTTTGGCCTTGCACTTCTTGCTGAGGATACTGGAGCAGACTAAAAGTCGTCTCCCGTTGCGATACGAGAAGGTGTAGTTCCTGTAGGATATAATTGGAGTCCCTCGGGCAGTCGGCATGAAATGTATTGTATCTGGAAGATATATATTGTGGTTAAATTTACATTAAAACATTTGATCTTGAAAAATGATGCTTACACCAGTTTACTGAGTACAATTAATACTTACTTATATTGCAATACCAATTAAACTTACATAGCTTATTTTGACCAATCAGTTTCAAAATTGAGACTGGCAAACCATAGCCCCATTATATCTAACGTCGATAATACTGCAAATATTCGACTATATGAACTGATTTACAGTGGTAAGAAAAAAAATCTAGCCATCAATCTAACCCAACCCGGTTTTATCTTTGGTTAAAATTATAGTAGCATCCTCTCCCTAAGCTACATGCTTAAGAGGAGAGGCGGGCACGGTATTTTCCATACAAACGTTCTCAACGGATTCCTACTTGATTTGTAACACTAAATAAATTATTTTCATACCTCAAATGAAATTTAATTATTCTATGCTCTTATGTATGTTTTTCTTTGATTTTTGATTGATTTTCCAAGCAAAATGCCAAAAATACCCTCATTTTCATGACTATTAAAAACGTTTATTGTGAATATTCAGTAAGTATTAAATAAAAAAAGCAAAAAATAGAAGCCTACACCTAATACACTTACTTATTATTCCATTGGTGAAATTTCTTTCACATAGGTCTAATTTTGGAGGAGAAAATCATCGAGAGCGTAACCTCGAAATTTGCAATTTTTTATTCACTCACAATATTCAGCTGCAGTTGTCCCTGTCGCACGGCTCGCTGGCGCGAGCACTAAACCGCGACAGCAATAGTTGTTTCAATTTCAAATACCTATTTTTCAAATATCTGTCATCTCGCGTCCGCTCTTATGGACATTATTGCTCTCATAACTCTGGCTACCGATGAAAGCTGAAATGTATGTACATATATTATATTTATTTATGATACCTGATATGTATGTATGTGTATGCAGATATTTTTATGTACGTGTTAGGGTAGAGCTAGAGCATTAAAATACCATGTTATTCGATCTTAAAGGGGCTTACTGCCTCTTTGATAGCCTGAGTAGTCATGCTCATTTAATTGCCTCTGGGGTGGTGGCGTTATGTGACGGGTCGTTACATTCCCTCTAATATGGATGAGTGAAACGATGGCTGACACATACGTCATGCTTGTGCACAGGTGCCACCTTTGGGGGCTGGTCTGCTCTGGTTAATCTTACACTTTTATTGTAATCATATTATGTCATCTCCCACAGTCAGTCAGATTGTATGATTTGGTTTAGAAATTTAAAAAAAAGTGTATATTACTCATGTATAATTTGACGCTAAAAAGAGTAACTATCGAATTTCTTGCCGGTTTCTTCCCGATAGAATCAGCATTCCGAACCGGTGGTAGATTCACATTGCTCTAAAGATTTTGTAAAATTGACGATTTATGTACTTTTTTTTAAGGCCTACATAAATAAAGAGATTTTGAATTTAAGAGAATTTTGAATTTTGATGCCGTGATGTTATGTATGTATGTATTAGATCTTTCCCGTAGCTATTACTATTAGGTGGGGACACATTTGACAACAATTATTGCAGCTGTGCCCGCAGTATCATCCGCGTTTGTGGTTAATAATGTTATATAGCCTATAGCCTTCCTTGAAAACTATACAACAAAAATAATTTTCCAATTTGGACCAGTAGATTCCTGCGATTAGCGCGTTTAAATAAACAAACTTTTCAGCTTTTTATATTATTATTAGGTATAGATTACCGTGGATCCCAGGCTTATGTTTGGTATTGGGTATAATATGAATTATAATTATATAGTATAAGTTATAACAAAAATCAAAAACAATGTATTATTTGAACTAGAATGTATTGAGAAATCAATTGTACATATTTATTATTGTAATAAGTATATGTTTCTAGACACCTAATGCGTATATCATTGAACTTATTAGGCTTACGGTAAATGCTTTGATTAAAGATCTTTATCAAGTATAATTGTTGATAAAAATCAATTTTCCAGCTGTACACTATAACAGTAAAGTTAAAAGGATGTAACTACACTGTGTTTCCTAACTGCTTAACGTATCCGTTAAAATTACCAATCTATTGTATATAAATAGCAGGGGCGTAGCTACCGCCGTATTTGCCGTATCAATTATACGGGGCCCCCGGGCCATAGGGGCCCCCGAAGTGCGTAAGCAAAAATTAAGAAAAACTTCAAAATTAATAAATCAGTTTTCCGAAAAAAAGGCAAGGAGAGTGTATATTTAACTTGAATTTGAATTGTTTGTTAAATATTTTGAAAAAGTGACAGATAGATAATTATGATGAGTAAATATTTCTATTAATTTTATGCAAAAATTTTTTTTTCTTTTGTGAGAAATCTTTACCCTTCTTAAGGGCCCCCAAAAATAATTATACTGGGCCCCGCCAAGGCACGCTACGCCACTGATAAATAGGTAAGTATACTTCTAATATTCTGGCAACAAAATATACAAACATGTGCCTGGTACATATCTCTGTGGTCTGGTATTTCGTTTGTCTGGTAACATCTAAGAAAATAAAAAAAAACAATAGAAAGGTCATTTAACCGTCAGATTATGCATATGAAAAATATATTTGACACATGTAACATGTAAAATGGACTGGCTCAATTATGGTTGAGGCTATGATTTTTTAATATTAAAAAATGCCACCACTAAAAAGTCTTACATTAAAAGACTCAAATTAAAATTTAAAGTATACTCTATAGTAATCACTGGAACTGGTCTTATGAATAAGATTTAATAATCACTTTATAGAACACCTAATCACTTTTCTTCTGAACGAGGAAGCTCAACAAACTGCTGACACGGTTAGCAGGATCAACGATCTCCTCATCTTCTTCAGACCTGTTCTCCACTTCAAACCGTCTAGGGTTCTGCTCTCTGTACTGTTTGTAATACTGAAGAAACTGTGGCACTTCTTCCACTTCTAAAATACAAAACATCAGTAAAATTAACACTGTAAATGCGTTTACTTTATCATATTTCATGAAAAACGTTATATTAATTCCTTAATAATTTGCATGACACGACCACTGACACCGGAAATCAATGAAACCTGAGTCATATAGTGGTTTAATCAAAGACATTTTCTACGAAACGTTTTCAATAAATATTGATTAATAAGCAAAACGTAAGGTGCTACATTCAGAAACAGGAGTAGCTGATTATTTTAGTCTTGGATAAAAAAAGAGTTACAGTAGTTTATTGCTCCTTGAATTCTGCTTACTCATTCAAGGACTACAAACTTAGTAGTAAATAGCATGTATGAAAATCTTAACTTTATTGAACTAGAGGCGCACCATCAGGAATCACTGACTTTTTAACTGCGTTAAAGAAAACAAGGCATAAATAATAACTACGTATAATTACTTAAATTTCATGTATAAATCGGCGCATATTACGTTAACTACTTAATACTTTAGACATGGACATCGAAGACAGCGAAGCACCCAAGTCCGAGTTTTCTAGGAGCGTCATCAGTAGTGCCTATTCCTGTTAAATGGCTACCCGATACCCGATGATGCTGTTTCTGTCTTGTATCGGGACTTCTTTTTTAACCTGAACCTGCGATGCCTGTTCCTCAAATGGATGCTACAGACACGATACGGTACTACACAGCCGGTGCTTCGTTTTGGTGCTCTAAGCCCTGCTTCGTGAAACCAATTGCAAGCAATCAACCTTATCATCCGAACGCCTTCTTGATCCAGAACTTACGATGCCTGTTTCAAATGGCTTCTCTAGACCCGATACAGCTTGCCGTCTCCAGAGCGGTACAGCGCAGGCGGTGCATGGTTGTGATGCAGCAAGACCTGGACCTTAGATTCCTCGGAGACGAACAGCCGAGCTTTGCAGCCGGACGCTTTCTTGGAGCAGTACCACCGCTGCTTGTTCCTCATGCAGGCGTACGTAAACCCTCGGTAGACCAGCACCTGCCCGCTTCCTCGATGGCTCGGCATGAACTCAATTTCATCTGAGACAAACATTTAACTTTATTGTTTCTTCCTCAAGAAATATTCAAGCATCACGTCTTTGTTTCATCTGTTTGCATGACTGTAAGTTGCCTTACAGAGCAATCTCCTATATTATTATTTAAGTGAAATGAACTATAAATAAATGAACAAAAATACATTTCTAACAAACAAAATATTTATTTTTTATGTTATTCGACTTAAACCTATATTGCTATGTAACTGTCAAGTGCCAGCCTACCGTCTCCTCAACTCTTACAAATACAAATAAAAAAGCAATTGTTGCACTATAAAAAAATAAAATCAAAAGTATAGTATAAAATATACATAAACTACTTTTTCACAATTTTCCTTTTATGTTATTTTTGTCTAAATGTGATTAAGGGGGCTAATTGCCTCATTGACTCTGCCTACCCCTTCGGGGACTACGGGCATGATGATATGTATTCATTGTTATCACAATTTCACTTCCGTCCCCCCCTCATCAGAATATACTGTCCTGAGTTAGTAACATGATAGTTCGGTGGTCCATGACAATGAACATTGTGGGCATACACTATGCGCTCGGCTTCGTTCATTTTGACCTTGGCCTTGCAACCCATCTTCTTTTGGGAGCAGTACCAATGCTTCGCCGTGATCTGTGCAAACGTGTACCCTCCAAGCATTATCAGCCTCTTCTTCAAACCCGATGGTATGTATATGTATTCCATATCTAGAAATAGAAAAGCTAACTTGTAAGAAAAAAATGTTTTAATAACCCTGAATTTGTATTTTTGTAAATATTATATTTTTGTAAATCGTGGCTAATATTTGTATACTCGTCTATAAATACCAAGATCTCCGCCTCTTATATTTCTCATACAGACGGAAAACACACGTACTAACATACCATACCATACCTATTCAGACCACATTACACCTGGTCTCATGGTACTCGGTCACCACAATAACTAGGCAAAGGGTGTCAATTCCACGACATCTTTTGGATAATCGACGTTGAAAGCAACAGTATCTATTTAGAAGAAACTAGTTAATTGGAATGGAAAGGTACCGCTTCGTTTTTCTCTTTGAGCCTTCGAGAAAGGATTCAATTATGATAGGTTGATCAAATAAAAAAGTTAGTACTTCTGCATTATTATTTTTCTTACCACAAAAGCAATTAAATTGAGCCTCATTATTTCATAAGGATGTAATCTCCAGAGCTGGTTATGTGGTACTTAGGTGGATCGTGGTCATGCGTGCTGTAGACGTCAACAATCTTCTGTTGCTCATCCATCTTGATTCTAGCTTTGCAGTTCTTGCTGATCTTTTGGGAGCAGTACCATCGTAAAGGGCTCTTGCTCTGAGCAAACGTGTAACCAGCTACCATCAGTAGTTGCTTCTTTCTTCCGGAAGGTATAAAAATGTAGTCTAAAACAACCAAATAGGGCAATAATTGAGATTTTATCTCGTATAAGCAATATAGCTGTAGAGAAGCAAACGATAAAAAAGTAATAATAAAAAATTGCATATTTAATAAAATTGATGATAAAAAAACGAATATTCAAACAAAATAAATATTGACAAGCATTAAAATTACACCAAAAACAGAGGAACACAGAACAATGAAAACCAATGCTTCAAACTAATAAAAAACTCTGGCCTCAAAACCAAAGACTAGATTCAAATTACGCGAGAGACGAAAGCTCTCGAATGTCTATAAACGCATTAAAGTAATAAAAATAAAACTAGAGAATTTGGGAGTGCTAATGTGAACAAGTTACTTTCTAATTATTTACTAATCTTTATATTATATATTATTAATAATTATGCGGACCGAGGAGTATGAGATTGGGCACAGTTATTAATTAAAGTTTATATGGAGAAGGCAGATAAAAAAAAGCAAACTAATAATGGTCAAATTTCAACCAGTGGGCGATCACGAGTTTATTTAATAAGTACATATTTGCCACAACTTGTGATATGGAAACGGGGTGGGTCATGCTCATGGACATTGTAAGCATCAACTATCCTCTGCTGCTCATCCATTTTGATCCTCGCTTTACATTTCTTGCTGTCCTTCTGGGAACAGTACCATCGCATCGTGCTGTTGCTCTGAGCGAACGTGTACCCAGCCAGCATCAACAACTTCTTTTTCCGACCAGAAGGTATGAATTTATAGTCTAAAACCAATATTCAATTGTAAGCCACTTGCAAGTTGTAAAATATTGAGTGGTATGAACAGCAAGCTATAAAAAGAAATCTATGTCATATACAGAAAATTAATGACTACGAAGTAAAATCAAGCATATATTATTACTTACAGTGTATTTTAATACTAGTTTACTACAGACGTCAATAAAAAAAACAGTTTTTACATTGTATTCATTGTAAATATGTATATAGTATGTCTTATCAACTAGGTGTTAAATCTTTCTATTATAAACGAAAATATAAGCAATATAGTAAATCTCTCTTAGATTATAGATTTCCATTAACGCCTCAACGTTTATTAATATATAAATGCATACGTATATCGTACAACGTAATCCTATTATATTAGCTTCTTAATTATTCGGAATTCTAGGGTACACTTCTAACCCTTTACTGATCGTCGACTTTATAAGAACGTACTCCCCAGAATTAGTGACGTGGTAAGTAGGTGCCTCATGGCAGTGGACGTTGAGGGCATCGACGATTCTCTCGTGGGCGTCCATCTTGACCCTTGCCTTGCACCCTCGGGACTTCTTGGAGCAGTACCATAGACGGCGACTGTGGCTTTGGGCAAAGGTGAACCCACCCAGCATCAACAACTTATTTTTCTGTCCAGACGGTATTAAAACATAATCTGCGAATAATATATTAGTTTCATTCGTATATGTGCAGGCACATAAATATATAAAAAAAATATATTATTGTGGATAAATTTTGCAAAAAAAAAACAAAATTAATATATTTGCATTGAATTTATTTAGACTATAACGCATGGTTTTCATATAATTTTGACGCCTTAAAATAAATGCTACAATATTACATTTGTAATTGTATCTTCAAATATCTTCAGATATTATAATAACACTAGTAGGTGTTAATTTAGTCACAGTTAATTTAGTCTCACTAGTGTAAGCAAAGTTTCTGTTTGTGCAACCACTCTAATCATCCAACAACTATAAATAGATTTTAATACTTTATTTTGGGATATAAACATCTAGCTGCCTTAAATATAAATAAATAAATATAAATATCCGACGACATCACATACGACAGACATCTGAGCTAAGTAGCTAAAGCACTTGTGTTACGGATATCAAAATCAACAGTGGTATTTCAAACTTAAATATTAGATATTAACACCCAGACACAGAACAAACACAAGTATTCATCACACGAATGTTCGTCCTGAGTAGGGATCGAACCCACAACTCTTGGCGCATGGGGCAGGATCACTACCGATTGCGCCATCTAGCCAGTCAAAGACATAGAATAACAACATCGTCAGGCGATCAGCACGTATAAATCTGGATAAATCCTTTTTCTACATTTTTACAACAGCCAAATCCCTCGTTGCTTCAATTTGAACGAGACGCACCAAAGCTAAAACGGCCCAAGTGTGTATAGATATGAAGCTCTAGAAATAAGTTCTTATTTCTTATGACCTCTCAACAAAACTATTTGTCCAGTACTCGTCATATGGTGCTCCGGCGGCTTGTGAAAATGATTATTATCTGCGTAGACGATCTGGTCCATCTCATTCATCCTCACCTTCGCCTTGCACCCTATGCGCTTCTGAGAGCAGTACCATAGACGCTTGGTATGATTCTGTGCGAAGGTAAACCCTCCTAGCATAAGTAACTTATTTTTGTGCCCAGACGGTATGAACACGTATTCTGGAAAATTAAGAAGGAAATACAGACGTTACAAGATGGCATAGTTGCCTGTTGCGACAATTGACATATTTATAAATGCATCGTATAATAATAGGGAAGGGAGTTAAAACAGCATGGTATTTGTTTGACAACACACTGAATACAGATTAAATTATACGTCTTTAACAAAATTCGGACAACTGCTGAACAAAAGTCATTCAAATTACTTAAAAGCATTTATTTATAACACAAATTCCTTTCAACATCTTTAATAATTCTTGAAACCTATCTTGTCTATACGGCTGATGACTACAATGAACCACAAGACTTCCAGTTCGTTTCCAATGTTCCCTATCTGTTGTCGCTTGAATGACTCTAGTGCGATGATCTCTGACGGCTCTTTTATAATTACGGACCTATTGTAATACTGTTTATTTTCATCTCCTGTTCACATCTTCACGTATACCCCGGAAGCTGCCTTTCTATAAATAGGGGGCAGATGATTGTGCAACCCTGACACCTGAAGGACCTTCCCACTCTCCGGGTCAACGATCACTCGGACCCTACAGTGCCCTTGCAGTCTTTTAGAACAACGGAGATACCGTTTGGTCTTGTCGTGCCAAGAGAAGGTGTGGTTACGGAACATGATGATGTGGTTCCGAAAATCTTCGGATATTGGTAGAAATTGGATGTACTCTGCAAGATTACAGTATGGTTTTTATTAGAAGACAATACGAGTTACCCCAGAGGAGGTACGCCAAGACATGTAAATTTGGTATATCTTATTAATATGGATACCATTATATGGATGGATGGATGGATGGATATGTAGATGTTTGTTACTCTTTCACTCAAAAAGTACTGCATGGATTTAATGAAACTTTACAATAGCTTACACATAATCTATATTTCATCGATATACCACGCGAGCAACGCCGCGGGCAGTAGCTAGTATTTTCATAAATTAAGAAACTATATAGCTTTAACCCAAGATTTGAATGAAGGTATTAATTATTTCCAATGAGAATCGATGGTGTCTAGAAATCTACGAACCAGGAGAGGACCACAAATCCACCATAGCAGAGTATTTGAAAACAAACAACACTAGGTCCAAGCGGACCCCGTCTTTGCACGGAACGTAACTTATCGTTACGTAAGAGTAGACTGCATTCACTAAAACACTTACAATTTGACACAGTCTCATTTATTTCACAAACATAACTCAGCGAGACAATCATTACATCATTTTATCTCAAATACCAATGATGAAATAACCACAGTAATTATCTTACAACAGGAAATACAGGATAAGCCTTATGAATTATTAATTAATTAATGTCTTAGAATAACAAGAATGTTTAAGTTGATTACAATTAGATTATTTGTATTTCGCTTGAAGCCAACAATGTTACTATTGTGTACTTTTTTCTTAAATGTATTTTTAAGCATGTCCTTCGCTCAAAGCGTTGATTTTTGATTTTACCCTTCAGACTCTTATATAAAGACCATCCTGCGTAATATGGAACTTCGGAGGATCATGATTATGGTCTTCCTGGGCGTTAAGAACATTCCAGCTGTCATCTACCTCCAGAATAGCTCTGCATCTGCCTCTTGTGTACCGAGAGCATCTCAGAACACCCTTCGACTTACCACTGTACGACATCGAGAAGGTATAATTGTGGTACATCATCAAAGACTTGCCGTCCTGCGTTGGTAATATCTTTATTTTATCTGAAAATTTGTATAAAGTAAGAAATATATTTCACTAAGCAACTCAATAAATTACCATTTCCGATGAAATGCAGACTCTGCATATTCCAAGTAAAAAAGCCTTCCAAAGCCACTATTCTACAAAGTTATGAAGATGAAATAAGGACAAAGTAAATTAATACAAAAACAATCAAAAAATATTTTTTACTTAAGTAAATCAATTCTTCAGACTGACACACCAAGTCCCTGGTAAGCATGTAAGCTTGTGCTATGGGTACCAGATAACGGATATACAAATGTACTTATTTAAGTTGTATAAACATCCATGATCTGAGTACAAATGTCGATGATCATTATACGAAATATATGCCCCTAGCGGATTCGAACACGCAACCCATAGTTGCGTGGCCAGGGTTTCCAACCACTCACCCAACGGGTCTGTCAAGCCTGTCATAATAAGGCACAAATATGTCAATATTAAAGATAAACTCTTCAATCATAGACTGAATAAAAACTTAGGACTTGATGCTTTCTCTTCTTCAGGTTAAAAACTGCAGAAAAAATTAAATAACACGGTGGATTTTAGAGACGTGCCAGTTGTAAATTAAAACAAGTTTAATTTCAAACCTTCCCCACAAATTTTATTAGATCATATAATAACAAAATCTATTAAACAAATTTACTAATAAATCAATGCACGATCCTTCGACGAATTGTGTTTTATATTGTACCATACATCTATAAACAGTATATGCCAGTTTACTAAAAGTAGCACCTTATATACATTCATTTGTAGCATATATGAAAACCGAAACACAGGTCAAATATTTCCATGCTAAGAATCAGTATAAAATATATAATAGTAAAATCTCATAAACTCACGAAGTTACAAGCTTTTTATGATTCCTCGCGCACACCACCACACACAGCGACACAGCACGCGGGGCGCTTGCCCTTTTTAGAAATAACACTAACGGGACAAAATTACCTTGTGACCTTATAATAAGTGATGCGCATGCGCCATATAGCGTTTTTGTAGGGTTTATTTATGGTTTTGTAAATATTATTTGGAAAAATATAACATACCTACATAAAGTTAATACATTGTATTGTAATCAATCGATTCTAATAACGATTCTGTACTTTTTTCAGATTGCGTATATACTAAAAATAAGCTAGTATAATTGAGAGAGAGACAATCCAAGTTATTTGATAAATAATCCATCATTTGTGACCACCCCAGGCGGAGGCGGATGGTTGTGTTCATTGATGATCCTGAGGACGGTCCCATCGCCCGTCACCCTCAGCTGGACCTCGCATTTGCCACGGAACTGTCTAGAACATCGGAGGAGCTTTTTGGTGGGCCCGTAGAAGGAGAACGTGTACCCACGGAACATGAATAGCGTCTTGCCGTGAAGTGTCCTCAAAGGTATAACAGAATCTGGAAAGTAAAATGTAATTGGCTAAGGAAGTTTTAACCAGTAGAGGTCAGATAAACTCTAAAGCACCTCTTGAGAGCACCAGTGTAAAGTAATGTAATACGCACTCTGTGTACAATGCATTTAGCATCTCGTCTCAATCCTTTTACACATTTACCTCTTTTGTGACATTTTTCTGTTACATATTTGATTTGTAATGCGCTAGATGACTGAAAAATTATGTTTAGTCCGTCTGTTAAATTATAAAAAAATATTGAACACGTATTTATTAATTTATTTGTCAAACAAACATTGACGAAGATACAATGCATTCAAGTTGCGCGTGACGTCATGCTTTCGTACAATTTTTACTAAATAGTGACGTCACAAGCTCCCACTCCAAAACTTTGATGCTCTTTATCTTTGTGATTTTTTGTTAATTTGATAAAGCGAAAAATATGTGCCTAGTATTTTTGTATAATCTAACTGACGGACTAAATAGAATTATAGATTTTTAATGCAGTCATCATCCCTATTGTAATCATATTGGGGTTTATCCTGATTATACAGCCCCCCCTCCTGACTTGAAAGCTGGATCAAACACGAAACGATTCCTTCAACCTTGGTGCATTCGCCAAACAAACTTCGAGTTATCATACTATTATTGGATCACTTAGGTGCAACACACGTTGCTTTACTTTAATAAATAACTTCTAAAGCTACTATTTTATGAAGCTGTAAAGGTAAGATTAGGAAAAAGACAATTAACAACAACTTAAGAAATGTTAAATAAATTTTACTTAACATTTAATACAAAAGCGACATAAGAATTGACTAGAAAATATACTTACTGATAAAAAAAGGATCATAAAAGCGCACACAAAAATTCAGTATCTACTCAAATCAATCTACCGTTGGATTTATCAGATACTGATACAACAGAACATCAAGTGAACACACATCTGTACATACATACATAAAATCACACCAGTAATCCCCGAAGGGGTAAGCAATATCAAAGGCCCTTAACCACTTTCAGCCAAAAAATAAAACTGGGCTGGGTTAAATGGAAATGTGTAAAAAAGTAGTGGCAAGTGGCTAGCACGTCGCCTACACATATTTGTACTGCACTCAAAGCGATTCAGACACTCAAGTACTCCAAAACAGAGCTGGGTGGAGGATGGTTATGATGAGTGTCGGCATACAAGACGTTGCCGTCGTCATCAATTACTATCTTCGCGGTGCACTTCCCCCTCAGCTTCTTGGAGCACCGGAGCCGTCTGCTCTTATTGTTCACGAAGGAGAAGGAGTACCCACCGTAGATGATGACGTTGCCGCGTGGTGTTGCTACTGGACATACTGAAAGAGACAAAGTAAGACTAAGAGAAAATACTTCACTAAGAATTTTAGCAGTAAACATTGTTGCCTGCCATGTGATCTAGTGTTTAAGATAAATGTGGGGGAGAGCACTTGCATCAACCACATCTGTGGATCTTGATATTTTAGACCGTAGTTGCTTTCCTTGCAGAGTCCTGAACAGCATGTAAAATTTAAGAACTCCAATAATATCATATTAACTTTACCATCAAACCTACATAACACAGCTACAACCGTTATTAATAATAATCTTACAATTAAAATTATCAACAATTACTGTTGTAAGCAAATAATCTCAAAGGGATTTATTTACTAATTACAAGCTTTTCAGCACAGCAAATAAAAGAAAATAAATACTAATAATTATTATTAATTATTATATGAAATAAAAACGAATGACTTGTTTATCAGATCTTTATTCAAATATCACAATCATAACTTCACCGAGTCTATTTTTTGTTTAATAAATTAAACTTCCGTTAATAAAATTTCCTCAAAAGAAAACTCACAATACTAACAACCGTGGACTATTGCAATAATTTAAAAAAAAATCCCCATCTTACGTTACCCGCGCAATCATCATTTGTAAGATTATGTAGCTTAAATAGAATATAAGTTTATTATACATACATCATAACAACAAAAAGATGAACAAAGAAATATATAACTTAGTTTAAGCTGCCATTTCCAGTATTCCATTATTCTTACATGGCTACTCTGAAGACATGTGTCAGATAGTAAGTTAAAGATTCAAGACTTACATCCCAAAAGAACGTCATTCCAATAAAATCATATCTAATTCAATTCACAGTACTTCAAAACACAAAACCATATACATTTTGTATTGTAAAGTCCCTCGAATAATAGATAAAACATATTAAAATCGATTTTGCTTCAAGAACTACCCCTCACCGATTCAAGAATGATTAGATTGGAATTTACATACAATAACTGCGACCAATGTATATATAAACCACCCGTATAACTTTACAAGGAGTTAAGAAAAATTAAGTGTAGAAACTAGTTACTAGCAAATTGCGTTTGTAACATATTTATTCTATAATAAATTGTCACGGATTTTTTGAATTCAAGAACGACTATGGAAAGAGAACTTTTTGCGTAATTGGTAGTGTTGTAGTGTGTTATTAGTATTATTAATATTTTAGTACTTTTATTATGTCAATGATATAGTGAATGTCGTATATACCTTTAATAGGGGCACATTTCAGAATTTGTCCTGGAAATGTCTAAATAAATAAAGAAAACAACAAAGAGGAGATCAAGAAAGATAATTAATAAGCTGCAACCTACAAATGACGTCGTCGCGAGCAAGTCTCAAGTCCTATCAGAGATATAAATGTCCGACTACATCACATACCTACATTGATCTGACTCCGAGGTAAGTAGCTTAAGCACTTGTGTTACGGATATCAGAATCAACAGAGGTATTACAAATATATACTTAAATATTTGATATTAACACGCAGACACAGAACAAACACAAGTATTCATCATACGAATGTTTGTCCTAGCTGGGGATCGAACCCACAACTCTCGGTGCATGGGGCAGAGTCACTACCGAATGCGCCATCAAGCCAGTAAATATCATCCAGCATTAGCTTGTGATCTTCTGATAAAACCCAGACTTGGTCAACACATAAACAGGGGGGTTGTGATTGTGTTCGTGGTTGCTGAACAGCACCTCAGTCTCCTCCAGGTTGAGGAAGATCCTCGCCTTGCAGCCCTTGGACTTCTTGGAGCAGTACCAGTGCCGGCGAGTGGTCTGTGCAAAGGTGTACCCGTTGGCCATCAGCAGACGTTTAGTATCCGACAGCTGGATGAATCTTATGTCATCTTGAGCTGGATGGAGACCGAAACTTTATTACATCTTTGTAAGAAAACTTTCATCTGCACTGTGATAGGAAATCATCCTATGGAATTCCATTTGATTTATATTTGCGAAAAGTATAAATCGGCCTTCCATGCAATACGATAGGGTACGACTATTATCTAGTTCAAGCTTTAACAAAAACAAAACTAATAAAATAAATAATCTACAAAACTTTTGTGAAGTTTAAAAATATTTGATAACGAAATAGTATCTTTTGACACACGTATAAAAAATACAAAATATTAAATAAAATTATTTATTGCTTTTGTTGGATAAATGCATAAAAATAGCAACATTTCAATCGTATAACTAAACAATACGGCCGATTTTTAAAGTATCTCTAACCACCACCGTAGCTAAAATTCATATTGAATAGGAATGATGTCTGCATTAAAGACTACAATTCTATTTAGTCCATCAGTTAAATTATACAAAAATACTAGACACATTTTTCACTTTATCAAATTAACAGAAAGTCACAAAGATAAAGAGCATCAAAGTTTTGGAGTGGGGACTTGCGACGTCACTATTTAGTACAAATTTTACGAAAGTATGACGTCACGCGCAACTTGAATACATTGTTTATTCATCAATGTTTGTTTTACAAATAAATAAAAATATATCTATCTAGCTGACGGACTTTTGACGGAATTTTTTAGTCACCTTGCCTATTCTACTTTGTAGGAGGAATCAATATCAAGAGTATTTTTGATTGGCTCATACTATGTATGTAGAGAGTTTGGAAAACATATGTATAAATAGACTTAGAGTACGCTTTTTATACAAAGTGGAAGAACATTTTAGCTTATTATTGCATACTCTTGACTTCGAACATATTTCAATTAGATTTCTTATCAGAATTCCTTTTTTCTGATGATAAATATGTAGTTCAGATACTACGGTTTTAAGATATTAATTTGTCACTTATTTAACAATATTATATAATTTACAATATTTATCAACTATGACTTGCACGGGCAAAGTTTATAAAAATAAGATTTCACAATAAATAGGACGGATAATCATTAGTCATGATACTGGACGTTTTTAAGTGCTTATTTAAGCCTATGTAAATAAATATCATTTCATTTCATTTCATCAACCAACTTCATTTTATAACCAAATCATTTAGTGTGAAAACAGCAAAAGGGTGTTGAATATACATAAACAATATTTATTTTGACCATTTATTACACAAGGTCCTCGGTATTCTGAATTCTATGTGTGTTCGTTCTATTAAAACTTAATTTTTTTTACTTACTTGTCTAATTTTATTAAACAAGCCGGTCTTGACCTTGTGGAGTTCATTGAAACCTACTTAATTGGCTCAAGTCATATATTCTATTCTTTATCATCATATCACTTTAGTATTATATCTTCTGTTAAGAGGATCTTGTGTATTGTCATTTGTAAAAAGTGACATAATTTCAAAATAACTTAATAATCTCTGTTTATGTCTTTACGTGCCTACCTTCCGTGTTATACTCGTAAATCTATAGTAAACCTAATATGAGGAAACATTTGTATTTTTGTATTTTTGAGTGTACCTATGTATGGTTGTAATGAATAAACTCAAAAACTACTGTGACGATTTCAAAAATTCTTACACCATTGGAAAGCTAAATTATCCGGAAGTAACATAGGCTATATTTTATCCCCATATTCCAACGGGAACGGGAACTACGCGGGTGAAACCGCGGGGCGCTGCTAGTGTTCTTATAAAATGATTCCTTTAATGTTCTTCTTAGCGTCATTAGGAACGCCTTAACACAGTTATGACCATGATCTAGGTTTAACGCCTCTAATTATAATGTTTAAGCGATTATTGCTAAATAATCAGTCGTTAAAAATAGAAATTGTAGAAAAATTTTCAAAGCTTATATATAACGGCAGTTACAAATGATTGCTATATTCACTTTGTAAATTTTTCAGTTATTAAGTAACTTAATTTTATTATTCAGCAGTCAAATATATAAAGACCTGACGCTGTAGCTTTTCAAACATTAACTGGAGACCTTCCTAAAGTACCCATCATTGGTCTGCATATAAACCGGTGGTGGATGATTGTGGCCGTCGAACGAAGATAACAGGGCGTTAGTCTGTCGGTCAAGCGCGATCCGCGCCTTGCACCCCTTGGACTTCTTGGAACAGTACCAGTACCCTGGCACCGTTTGGGCGAACGTATAGTTGTTTGACATCAGCAAACGCCTCCTCTCCGATAAGTATATAAACTTCAATCCACCTAAAATATATGAAGAAGTTAGAAAATAAAATTTAAGCAATATAACGTTGCACGAATTTTAGTTAATTCCTAGCGAAAAACATTTAAAACAAAAAGCACGGCCAACCAAATAGATTTCGGGACTTAAAAAGAACGTGCCAACTGTGTTTCTTGCCTAGCATGTCGTTAAAGGCGACTAATGGTATATCGGGTTTTGGGTATGTGATTGTGTAGGCGAGAAGCAAGCCACTTGTCACTACTTTTCCACTTGTCACTATTTTTTTCCATCTAACCGAGCCCAGTTTTATTATTGGCTGAATGTGGTTAAAGGGGCCTGCTGTCCCTTTGACTCTGCCTACCCCTTCGGGGAGTATGGGCGTAATGTTATGTTTTTTTGAATATCTTTTTAACTAATACTACCTGCAAAAACACTATCGAACTAACCCTTAATAGTAGAGGAATATTAAAACACAAGTAATTTAGAAAAAAATATTTACTGCCCCAGAGAACGTTGAGATGAGATGAAAATTACATTTATACTTATAAAAAAAACCCTGATCGAAAGGTCCTTTTTAGAATTCATTCTCGACCAATAAATATATATTTTTTTTATATTTGTAGTAATTATATTTTGACATATTTCCCATTGGACATGACCTGATACTGAGGGGGATTGTGTTGGTGCTGGCAGTCTACGGGCACCACGGTCCCGTTAGCTCCGAGTCTGATTCTCGCTCGGCATCCTCTATTTTTCTTAGAGCAATAGTAACTTTTAGAAAAATTTCTCTGTGAATACGTATACCCTTTGTACATGATCAGATGTTTTCCTCTTAAGGTCGGAATATATTGATAATCACGGGACTCTGAAATTATAAATACAAGTATACTATTTTTTCTTTATTTTCCAGATAAACTAAAGTCACATTTTGCAGGTAACTTACATAACTCTACATTCAGGCTCCATTAACAAAATTTCATTATATAAATTTTATAATTAATTTAATATCAGACTACATCACATACTTCCATAGATCTGTCTCCGAGGTAAGTAGCTTAAGCACTTGTGTTACGGATATCAGAAACAACAGTGGTATTACAAATTTATGCTTAAATATATTGTTATAACACCCAGACACAGAACAAACACAAGTATTCATCACTCGAATATTTGTCCTGGGTGGGGATCGAACCCACTACTCTTGGTGCTACCGCATGCGCCATCGAGTCAAATCATAGGTTAACAAAATTTTGTTAATTTCAGTATAATCTGCACTGATTTAACACATAATAACACGACAGTCTTACAAATCTGTTTTGAATCAAACACATAATACACTTCAGCCAACACTACATTTCAAGATTCAGTTCAAACAGGAGAGGAAACCATCTCTTTTTACAGCAATATAACATTTTAAATTTGCACACGTTTGTGACAGTTGTGAACGCGACCGTTACAACTCTTGCAACACGCCAGAAATTAATTAAAAAGTACTTAAGTCCTATACTATACCTATCGTCGCTTAAGTTCTAAGACTGCGTAACTCAAAACTGACTTGATTAAGGTGGAACTTATCAGGCAAACAAAAAGCTCTGTTATTGTATTGCTAAGTAATACCCTTTTTGTTACCTCAGCGTTTCCCAAAGGGGGTTACGCGAATCCAGCAAAAAATACCGCTGGATTGCAATCCCTATATACAACAGAACATTTCATTGGTCTTCCAAAACGTTAAGCAACTTTTACACAGTTAGAACTTAAGCCCATGTTGGTCTGGGACTTAAAAAGAAAGTGCCAACTGTGGTTCTTACCTAGCTTGTCGTAAAAGACGACTAATGGTTCGGGTTTTGGGTATGTGATTGTGTAGGCGACGGGTTAGCCACTTGTCACTACTTTTTCACAATTTTCCATCTAACCCAGCCCAGATTTGTTTTTGGCTGAATGTGGTTAAAGAGGCCTGCTGCCCCTTTGGCTCTGCCTACCTCTTCGGAGATTATGGGCGTGATGTATGTATGTATGTTATGTATGTATATATACAGTACAGTCACAATATTTTTTATCTAGACTTTAACGTACTGACCTGTCGTCGACACAATGTACTTGGGAGGGTCATGTATGTGCGCACACAGAGCCTGCACGTATGTGCGCACACAGAGCCTGCACGACTTCCCCCTCCAGACTCAACTTGACGCGGGCTCGGCACCCAGACGACCGCTTCGAGCAATAGTAGTTTCTGCTCCTGTTGTCTTTTGCGAAGGTATACCCATTCATCATCAGCAAATGGTTCCCTTTCGGAGTCGGTATCATCGTGTACCCACGGGTATCTGGAATTGATGTTACCATCAGCACAGTTTTGGTTAATTGTTGAGATTATATTAAAAGTTGTAAAATTCTTACACTATTTGACGCAAAATGGTCACTACACTTCAGGTAGACAAATAATTCTAATACAATTATATATTTTTTGGGTTTTAAATTTGAGAAGTTTAGTAGTGTTAGAAAAGGATTTGAAATAATGCTATGTAAATTTGCCAAAATTTACGTAAAAACTATGTGTGACATATAATATATGCCATAGTTATTTTTGCTGAAAATGTGTAAAATATTTGAATAGAGTTCTGCTTTCCATGATAAAATGATGTGTATGAAGCGGTATTTTTGTAAGAATTACATTTACTAAACTGTTTTAAATAAAATAACCGGGTCATAAATATACCAGTTTATTATTTAATTACTTATAATCGTCTTAAATTTATCTAATATCTCACATGAAACATATATACATATATATCAATTGATTTCGTCAAGGCTTACATTTTCATATGATCACTGTTAAACTGTGTGATTGTCATGGAATGGTCGTTTAACTGTTTACTATAATAATTTATTTACCGTCTGAAATTATGTCCATAATGAGCAAAAATATAACGTGTCATCGAAGACAATAACGTGAAAGAATATTTTTCGACGCTCCCTTATACAGGTAACAATACATGTAAATTTTAATGAGATCAATAATATATCTTCCCTTCTCTAAAAAGTACACAAAAGTCGCCAATTAAAAAACTATTATTTATGCAATCCTGCGACAAATGGAAATTTACAGTTTAAGTCTAATATTATAATTACTGTCACCTAATTACTCACATAATCGAGAGAAACTTCACCTAACTTTACTGCAAAGCTGTCCAACTCCTCACTTGCGACACGTCCAATACACGAATTGTATGTCACGCTAGTGACATTCCTATGGACGGAGTTACACAGAAAGGACTCATTCAACATGAAGGAACAAATGGATTTGATCCTTTCTGCATACCTACGTTATTTTATCCTCAGCGGCTTTTTGTTGCGTAGACATGGTCCCTAAATACACCAAGTAATAAAAAAAAATTACGACTGTCGTTAAAATGTTAAATGGACCGTGCCGTATAGCGTTCGGTCCTCTCAGCCTACCCCGTTAGGGAAAGGACGTGAAGCTAGTCAGTTAGTAAAAATTATAAAAAATTCTTCAGACTGACACACCAATTCCCTAGTCCCAAACTAAGCTTATGCTTGTGCTATGGATACTAGGTGAACGGATAGACATACTTAAATACGTTTATAAACATCCATGACTCGAGTACAAAGTCCATGTTCATCATCATCATCAGAATGGCGTTGTCCCGGTTGCGTCCGTGTACCGAAGCCCAGGATCCATGTTCATCACACGAAACATTTGCCCCTAGCGGGATTCGAACCCGCGACCCTTTGGTTTCGTGGCCAGGCGACCACTCGACCAACGGGCCAATGAATGTAAATCTATGATATTAGCTCGAGAATTTTCTATGGAATCCATCAGGCGTCGGAACATAAATTGGCGGTTCATGATTATGTTCTTGCCAACAAGTCAGAACAGTCTTCTCGTCATGACTGAGCGCTATCCTTGCTTTGCATCCCTTCGCTTTTTTGGAGCAATACCAATACCCTGGCCGAGTCTGCGCGAAGGTATAGTTTCTTGACATCAGTAGCCTGGTATTCGAAGATAGGTATATAAACTTCCTGTCACCTGTCGAAGATAAATGGACAAACAATAATTACATATTTAAATAACTAAACATCATTCAACGAAGCTGCTGTGTATTTAAAAAAAAAAGTTTTGGCTTTTACAATGAACGCTTATTTATTCGACTTTTAAAAATTAAACAAAAAAAATACTGACACAAACATGTTTAGATATTTTAAAATAAAGTAAGTACTTAATACTCTAATAAAATTTCAAGCAAATACATCAATATTGAACTCCGACTCTGCCTACCCCTACGGGGATTATGGGCGTGATGTTATGTGTGTCATAGCTATGTATTCTCTAAGGGTATCCGATACATATTTTTAACTAGATATCTTCGCGTAGTATCCATCTGAAGTCTGCACATAGACCGGTGGGTCATGATTGTGGATCAGGTTGGAAGACACCACCGTGGTCTCATCCTGGTTCAGGGATATCTTCGCTTTACAGCCCTTAGACTTCTTGGAGCAGTACCAGTATCCAGGGAACGTCATAGCGAAGGTATATCTCCTATACATGAGCAACCGCCTGTTCTGAGATATATATATAATCTTCATATTATCTGTTGAGTATACAGATGACATGTTAGTTATTCATAATAATGGAAGTGTATATTTTTTTGTTAAAAAGAATTCTGGATTCAGTCTGGGATTTAAAAAGAAATAGGTACCAAGTTTGTTCTTTGCCTAGAATGTCGCAAAATTAGGATTTATAAAGCTTACGTCGTAGGAGAGGGAAAAGCTTATAGAAGGAAATCATCTTCTTCCTAGATGATGATGTCATTCCATAAGCTTTCCATAAGCTAGATGATGATGTCCAAGTTGTGATACTAATTTTATAGTGTGGCGCTCTATATAGAAGCAAATACCTGAATAATGATGATACAATAAAACACTGGTATGTATGAATAAATGACTTTATTACAAATATATTACACGATATCTGATAATAAGCAATAGGCTAGTTTACTCAAATATGTTTTTTAGTCAATTATTGAGATAACAAAAAAATTTTACTTACGTATTTTTTATTTTGTGCAGAAAACCAAAAACGATTTTACCGTCCAAGTGAAGTTAAGCGCCCCATTTCAGATCTTTGAAGCGCTGTATCTTTGTAATTTTTCGAGAATTGGAGAAAAAATACATATTTAATATATTTTTTTAAATCTAATTTACAAACAATTTTTTTTTTTTGAGTAAACTAGGCTATTGTATAAACGGGAACTCTCTATCTTAAATTTGTATTAGATTATGAATCTATTTAAAATATTGCATTTATTAAATTAAGCTTTTTAGAATCATACTTATGTTCGTGAAAACTAAATTTTAAAACAATATTGATTTGTATTAAAATTCAAAGACAGTAAAATATGTATTAACTGTTTATATGACAAATATTTCGTAGATAAAGAACTAATACTTCTATCAATAAAAATAGGACTTCTATTAATAAGTTATTTTAAACTATTTACATTATGTACTCATACAAAATGGCGATATAGAAAATAGTGTAATTAATTTTATAAATGCTTACAAAATTAATATAGAGGTATATGTACAATACAAATTTTATTGATTACATGTTTAGTTGTAATGGTATCAACGTACTGCCAACATAATTCATATTATAAACTTCATTTATACCATAATCCAAATGATATGGAAACCAATGACTTGAAGTTTTGTTTGAAAATTGTGATTCTCTTTAAATTTTCTACTTGTGCATTTAAAGTTCTAACATAACTAGTATGACATTACTCACAATCACAATGATAAGACTAAACTTTGACCTGTTTTAAACGCTACCTTTTTCATGAAAACATATGAAATAAACACAACTGGCCTTTTAAAAAACTACGAACTTAAAAAGATGTATCACAAAGTTCCCTTAATATGGAATACTGAATAATATAACAAGAATAATACAACTATTAACTTAATAATGTACAAAGAAAAATACAGTTAATGTTGGATAATACCCTTAATAATGCGGAATAGAATGTAGGTATTACTTTATTAAGATTAGTTGGGAAAATAATTGACTATTTACGTCAATACGTACAAAATAAGATATTACTTGATAAATATCTAGAGTGACTTATTAGAAAGAAAACCAGAAATTAAAATATGAAAACATTGACCTTAAACCACAGCCCAATTTTATTTTTGGCTAAATGTGCTCAAAGGGGCTTTGATTCGCCTAGCCCTTTGGAGCTTGTTGACGTGAATTTATGTATACATATATGTTATGTATCTTATAACAAACTATAGCTTAGCAGATGGGATAAAATCTATTACAGCCTGAATAATACTATTCTTGTTTACTGTTATATTAAGGTAAGAAGAGGCATGCTTCGGTGGTTCGGACATGTGGAAAGAATGGATGACGAAAGTTTGACTAAACAGATATACAATGCAAAAGTTGAAGGATGTAGGCCGCGGAAGGGCCAGGCTCACCTACCACGACCAGATTGGTCGTGTATTAACAGAAGGTGATGTTAAAAATCATAAAAACCGTAGAGCTTGTATGAAAAGGATTATGAATGTTGAAGAGGCGAGCGAGGTGTGTAAGGATCGTGCCATATGGCGTTCGGTTCTCTCTGCCTACCCCGCTAGGGAAGTGGCGTGAAGTTTAGTTAGTTAGTTTGTTTACAGTTATTATTAATCATATAAGTCTCACAGTCCACAGTACCAGTTAAGACCGGAACCGGGGCTGGAATGGGTAAATGCTTATAATAGGTCACATTCGGCGGTGGATGCGTATGTACATTGTAACTATATATAATCTCACTACTGTCCGTCATTCTGACTCTGGCCTTGCAGCCGGTCTTCTTCTTTGAGCAGTACCAGTGGCGTTTGCTGTGCTGCTGAGAGAAGGTGTACCCACCGAAGAGGAGCATTTCATTCTTGGATCTATCGCCACGTATGAAGCTGAACTCTGAAAGTAAAGACCGGGATTAGTATAACGTAGAACATTTTACATTATAAGCTAACGAAAACCTGTCTCTTTTACAAAAGACCCGCTCGGTTGAACAATTATATTTAAAATATTTTGGGATAAATAAATATATATAAATATACTGTATTACTCAGGGATAACGTAGCATTGTAATGGTGAAAGATTTTTTTTAATTAGTCCAGATTTATAAGATATTATAACATATGTATATGTTGTACAAATGGATTTAACTAAGAAACACAGTTAGAATCAGAATGATCTAGAACTTATCACACTGGTTGGCCAGTTTTCATGTACTTTTAAACTATGCGCCGTCAAGTTGATTAGGCCCAGTGAAAGTGGTGCCTTAAATGGTTAATGTATAGCGAAGCTGAAGTGGGGGAAATAACTTCCCAGTCGCCACCTGGAGCAACTGGGAATTATCATTCCCATTTGCCTCCGGTGGCAATCCCTGCGGGGGCAACTGGGAATAAACGTTAATCAGTTAGTATAAAACCTTCCAGCGGCGCAGAAATAAGAGTTATATCAATCAAATTTTGCTAGTGCCTTAATGTATCAATATACCCCCGGCTTAGCTTTAAGATGAGACGAAAAAATGATGCTGAATGATGATGCTGATTTTTGAGGATCTAAACCACCAGGTCTGCTATGCCCTGTATCGCACTAGTAACATTGTGTAACGTAGTTTCACTCCACGTTCCATTGCTATGATTAAACGTCGAATGTACCAGTAACGCGACCAATATTGCAGATGCCTCATTCTGTATGCGGCCGTCTCGTTCAAGCGCATACGCAGCTTCTAGGAGGGAGGACACGTTATTGTCTTGCGCTCCTAACCTAAATTTTTTATTGTTAAGTATATTTCGACTCGCTATTACATGCTAATTAATATTCGTGTTATCCCACATTATTGGGTAAATGTTGAACAGATCACAGCCTAATGCTTTATTTGTTTTCTATTGTGTACCTATTGTGTAATCATGTAACTGTTTTGTTTATTCGTGTCAGTTTTATTTGAAATAGTAACGGGTTTACATTTCCGTTTATATATATTTTATAAAAACAAATTTTTATATTTTTATATTTCCGTTTAAAATCCGGAAATATAAAAATATATTTTATATTTTCGTTTAATAATGTCTTCAACATTATTGACTTTTCAATGATTAAATATTTTAGCTTTTGTTTTTTGCTATTTTTTTTTATTTCTCCATCTGATTGCGACAAACACACTGCGCCAGCTACGCTTGCATTCCTATTGCTTTCGCTTGCAATGCTTTGCAAAATTGGATGGAGACGGTCTGGATATCTTCTCACACGTCGGTGTTTACAGGAACTACATGGAGATTTACTCGTACGAGTTAACTGGCCGACCTATTAACAGAGTCTGCGCACGTCTCCTGCGCACCCCCAGTACACCAGCAGTACACCGCACACCCCGAGCACCACGTCGTTTATCCAGGATACCTACCTTCAGTCCACCTTCGTGTCGTCGCAGCGCGGACGTTGGCACGGATGTGTTAGCCTATTCGTGGAGTCAAAACAAAGTGCGAATATAGACTCGGCCTATGAACCCAAAAATAAATTAATGATAACTAGTTCGCGTGTCATTTATACACCCCTACGTGACAATAGTTACCATGTTCATTAAGCCTTGTTATTATTCCCTACAATGTTAAGTTGTTACGAATGGAAGATAAAAATAAATTAAAATCAAAAATATCTTTATTTGTATAGACTAATAAAACTCGTACAAATCGTCAACAAGAACAACAACATAAATCTACCGCCAGGTTCGGAAGGTTGATTCCGTCTAGAAGAACCGGCAAGAAACTAAACAGTTTCTATTTTCAATTGCCAAATTTACGATTACTAATAACAATCACAGTTACAAGTAGACAACATGTAATAAATTCTTATGATTCCTATTTATGAGTTTTTAAAATGAGTGAAGTATCATAAGCAAATGACACAATGTAATTTAAAATCAACCTATCGAAATGCACGTTAAATTATCTTTATATCTTAATTAAAAATGGTGTTCATGAAAACACGGCAAACAAAACGCCTTATTACATTTATTGCATTGTGTTTTAACTTTTTTAACCTTTTTATCGGCCTCTCTGCTCGGGAGTGTTAACCGTAACTTTGTGTAACAGAGGACGCAATTTTTCCGTTTGTCGGTTTTAATAAACTGATGATGCCTTCTTGTGTTGACCTCATAAGTGCCTGTAATAAATATATACTTATATAAGGCGTTTTAGCGTGATTTTAATATTGAAATTAGTCCGGAAGTTGGCGGCTTAATCCCGTGTTTTGGAAAGCCCGTTAAGCCGTCCTGTGCCTGACCTCTCACCGGTCATGTCGAATGGTCGTCTCACCGGACTATGAGAGTGAAGGAATAGAGAGACTATAATATCTCTTTCACAGTTGACTAATCCTCGTTGAGATTGGCCGCCGTGACCGATATCAGTTAGGAGGACTATTATTAGCGTGATTTACTTGGGTTGGGATGTAAAGTTACAGAGTCAAGATACATACAATGCTTTTAATACCCAGTTTAGCAGCCAACGTGTTAACTATTTAAAAAGGGTTACTCGTTTATATTTAATTATTATGAGAAAAAAAAGATCAAAACAAGAGATAAATCAGTATTTTTATTGCATGGCAGAGGATTAATACATAGAACATAAACATTCTACACGACAGGTACATAGATAGATAAATCGAATGTGCTTATTGCACGAAACTACTTTATATTTTTCTAACATCTCGTATACCTACTGACCAATGGTATCATACAGTTAAGTACATGCTAGGTACTTATTACTACAAACACACACGACAAATTTGCCTTATAAAATATAGGTCATTGATTATTAAATATTAATTATGGCATAAGAAATGGCAGTTTCTAAAGTCAACTTTATTCTTAGTTCCTAATATTTATTATAAATTAGTTCTTTCTTTGATCTTTCGATAAATCATGCTTCGAAATCATTGAGCTATTATTACAACATAGTACGCTACGCTAGTAATAATAGTTCAATGTTCGAAATAATACTTCTTCTTACATTCGACCCGTCAGGCAGGGTTATTCACCAACTCGACACAAGAGACACACGTGTCTAGTCATTCGAGATTTTAATGCATCGATCTAGCGAACTGTCGAGTTCATGACTTGTCGATATTGATTTATGGAAAGATTATTATTATATTCGAATAAAGGGCATTCGATTTCAAGTAACATTTTTACTATTATTATTTAACACACTTCATTGTATAAGCTTCATGTTATTTTGTGTTTTAAAATATAATTTTAAAATGCTAATACCATTTTATAGCTCGATATAAATTAATTGATGATTAATACTTCGCTTTTCGAACGTGGTGAGTGCTAAGGGATTCGCACACAGCCTCATAGGATCTGATAACATCCTGAGCCTGCTACTACCATAAGTGTAATCTCTACAGAATCCATATTTTAACATCTAGGAGACCTAACCTCCGATTAATTAAACTCTTGATACACTACTATTATAGCAAAGTCTATCAATACTATTTAAGCAAGAATAAACATGGCTAGAGAGTTGCCTTAACCAAATAAGAAAAAGATTTATCAAGCGTATGCATCTAGTTAAACGGGGCGGTGGTAGCTCAATGGTAAGGACACGCGCCTCTTAACCGAGGGGTGCGGGTTCGAACAAGGGCACGTACCTCTGGAATTTTTAAAATCTATGTAAGTAATTATACCACTAGCTCATCGGTGAGGGAAAACATCGTGATGCTTCATCACTGCACTGCACATTTCAACAACTATGGACATGTAATCAATTACCAGACTCGCTAAACCCTGGATCAGGGTCTAAGCGGTCCCCGACTAAGCACGGGACACAACGCTAGGAGGATGATGATGCCTCTAATTCAACTCCGCAACTTAATGTACAGTCCGTCACATGTCCTCCTATACACAGGAGGTTCATGGTTATGCTCCTTCGAGTAAAGAGTGACTCTGGTCTCATCAGCATTCAGGAAAATCTTCGCCTTGCACCCTTTAAGCCTCTTGGAGCAATACCAGCGCCTCGGCGATGTATGCCCGAAGGTGTATCGATTAGCCATTATCAGTCTCTTGTTGTTGTGTAGATATATGAAATGGAAGTCATCTGGAAGAATAGACCAATTTGTTAAACTCCGAGCGAAATCAAATATATTTATTGATAAGCATGTTTATCAATACTTTTAGCGGTATATTATAGTAGTAATAATAAATAATAAAATAGAGCTCATATTATATACCTACACTTGTTTCTGCCCCTATTAAAAGCTGGCTACGGTCAGATACCAAAGGACTGTAACATGAAGTATATAGTCGCAACTCATGTACTATGAAGCGTATCCCGTTTGTATTAACCTAACTAAACAGAAGCGGCAATTAAAATCACATAGATGTGTCAAAATAAAAACAAATGACAAATCTCACATGTATTTAATAAATATATATTTCAAAACTCAAATCACGTCCCATCACCTCAAACACGAATGTATCTCCCATCTTGTAACTTCATATACTGCCTGGCTGGGTGCGAGTGGTCATTGTTGAGGGTAATGACCTCCCCGTCGGGGTCAAGACGAACCTTTGCCTTGCAATCAGGTAGCTTCGAAGAGCATAGCCACATTGAAGGATTGCTGCTGCTTTGGCTGAAGGTGTACCCTCCGATGAGGAGCATGTCTTTGCCTCTTTGGGACTTCACAGTCTCGTATTGAATACCTGATAAAACAGTAACAATTTTAACACCTCGACACAAGTTAGGTTTTCAATTCATATTCGATACTTGTGAGAATAGAAAAATAAGCATGTGATATTTTCTGTTTTGTTAATTATTTGTTAATCTTTTTTTTTTGGTTTTAGGTTCAATCCTAAAATGCAGCCTTGTTTTAAAAAACATATGCCAACTTTTTATGGTTTCCAAAGAAACTTTGCATTAAGTAAAATAAATGTAAATACGCAATAAGATTATAGTATAAGTGATAATATTGAACAGTTGATATGATACTAGAAGACGCATTTTTGTATAGCAAAACATTATAAATCTAATACTCTTTTATCCATCTCAAATCGTGGTGATGGCGCTATAGTTACACCAATAAGTACGACTGAATAAATTTGAGATTTACCTGTGGCACATTCGACAAATCAATAAATAAATATCAGATCATCATCATCATCACATACATTGACCTGACACCGAGGTAAGTAGCTTAAACACTTATGTTACGGATATCAGTGGTTACAAATATATACTTAAATATTGCATATTAAAACCCAGACACAGAACAAACACAAGTATGCATCACTGTATGTTTGTCCTGCGTGGGGATCGAGCCCCATCTTGACGCATGGGGCTGGGTCACTACCGAATGCGCCATCGAGCCAGTCGAAATGTTTTCTTATATCGATACTTAAACTTACTCTAATACTTAGTTAAAATCCATTTACATAACAAATATAGCTAATTAAAATACTAGTGTTGTATAAATACATTTATTTAGTAAGCAAATAAGTAAGTAAGTAATACAAGCAGATCATAAAAAACTAGTTATTCAGTAACAAACATTTCTAAGGGATAATTAACACGCATATATTGTGCTTCGGTGAATTGTGATTTAGTTTCATACCAAAATTATGTATTGCCTTTGTATAAACATAAAGAAGCACTGTACTATCAGTGGAAGTACTTCCGCCGAGCTAGGTATTGTGTTCTGACTGCCTCGTTGGTCTAGTGGTAGCATGCGCCGCCTAAGGACCAAGAGGTCCCGGGTTCAAACCCGGGTCGGTCCAAAAATTTGTGGCTGGGTATTTCAATATCCAAATTACTCAGTAACAGCCCGGAGTCAGGAAATTGGCGGTTTAATCACCCCCGTGCCTCGGAAAGCACGTTAAGCCGTTGGTCCTGCGCCTAACCTCTCTCCGGTCATGTCGAATTGCCGTCTCACCGGACTATGAGAGTGAAGGAATAGAGAGTGCACCTGTGTTAGCGCACACACTTGTGCATTATAATATCTCCTGCGCAGATGGCTAATCCTCATTGAGATTGGCCGCCGTAACCGATATCGGTTAGGAGGACATTATTATTATTGAGTTCGGAGAACTAAGTCCAACTAGCCGCCTCGGTGTCTACACTAAGTGGCGAAAATAACTTCATCAATGCGCTGTAAAATGTATGGAGTTCATGCATATTCGATCAACGTCATCTGTTGATATCCTCATCTATTGGAACTACAATCTTGACTGTAGATGTTGCTAGACCTTAATGATTATTTTCTTTCAAAAAATTCTTTCAAATCAAACTCTTATAAGCTCCCCACTCCGGCTCTTCATATACTTCCTCGCCGGATGGGTGTGCTGGTTATTGATGCTGGTGATCTGACCGTCTTCGAGCCGCAGCTTGGCCTTGCAGTCAGGCAGCTTGGTGGAGCATATCCACTGGTTCGCACTCATCTGACAGAAGGTGTAGCCGTCCACATAGAGCAGCATCCGTCCCCTTTGCGATTTCAGCACCTCGTATGGTATTACTGAAATATAGTTATAGGTTTAATAATCTGCAAGTATTTATTGCATCTACTAATTTGCTTGTAGCTAATAAGGAATATAACTATACAACTCATGCAGCACTCAGATTATCTCTACAGTAAAAAATATTAAACAGATTATTTTTAATGGAAATGTTTCAAATTGATAGTGCAATTAGAAGTAGGTTAAATTCGGTGATAAAAAATTAAGTGTTAAGGCATTGGAAACTCGATAAATGAAGAATACTTTTATAAAGAAAAAACATTAAAAAAGAGTTTAAACATTGTTAATATCTTTTATCTTAATTGTAATGTTCGGTTCTCTCTGCCTACCCCGCTAAGGCAGTGGCGTGAAGTTCAGTTAGTGAGTTAATATCTTAAACATGCATTTCAACACTCTTTTGGGTTAGAGTGTGATTATTTCCGATGTTCAATTGAGGATGAATCAACCTTGGATCTCAGTAATAAAACACAATTATATTTTTCATAATAATATAATATTCGATCTATTCGATTACAACAACAAAATTTTTTAACAATAAAATAAAACTAAGTAACTGTTTTTGCAACTGCGCCTAGTCTTTAGCTATCCAGAAATTAAGATAAGGTCAAAATGAAAAATGAATTCCAATTTCTCCTTAAAAAGAACCAACTATAAAGGACAAGATCTCAAATTACAATTATGCTATTAATATGTGCTTAAATGATAATATTTGGTGGATTTAAAAAATCATTATTACATAAAGTCACTTTTCAAATATCAAATATGGTAAATTTACTGGTGGAGCCTTACCCAGTTCTTTAAACAATGCGAACCATATTTATATTCGCAATGTCTGGAATGAAAGTACGTATCTGATGAGACACATCTAATATCATGTTACATTTGGTTCTAATTCCACCTAGCACAAATTAAAATGCATGTTTGACATTCAACTTTTGTCTCACGTTCACCTTACTGACATATCCGCCCTGGGTCCTCTTATACTTAGCGGGATGGCAATGGTTATTGAAGCAGTATCTGACATTCCCGTCGGGGTCCAGCTTCATCTTAGCTTTGCAGTTGGGGTTCCTTGTGGAGCACACCCAGTAGTTGTTGTTCACTACGGAGAACGTGAACCCGTCTACCAGAAGCAGACTCTTCCCTCTTTGAGACTCCACGATCTGATATGACACGTTGTCTGGAATTTAAATTTGGATGTTTATTAAAAAAACACACATAATATATGCCACATACTTTAAGTTTACCAGATATACATTTTTATCATAATCATTGAATTCAAATGTAAAGTTACCTATATATATTCAATTGATTTTTAAAGTTTCGTATTGATTGTATAAGTTTGCTAGCTGTAACTTGAGGATATGCGTCAAAAAGACATATGAGCTGCCATATTTACTAAACAGTCTAATGTAAGTACTATCCTGACGTCAATTGGGACAATAAAATATATAAATCATCGACGCCATATGTATGTCCCATGTTGGTCTGGGACTTAAAAAGAATGTGCCAACTGTGTTACTTGCCTAGCATGTCGTAAATGCGACTAATTGTATATCGGGTGACGGTGTAGGCGACAAGCAAGCCACTGGTCACTACTTTTTCAAAATTTTCCATCTAAACCAGCCCAGTTTAATTTATGGCTGAATGTGGTTAACTTTGACTCTGCCTACCCCTTCGGGGATTATGGGCGTGATGTTTGTATATATGTATGTATGCCATATATTTATTTTAAGTAGTGGTTGAGAGAGACCTTAACGATTTCAAATTTCAATCAAAAATAATGACAATCTTTATTAAAGAAACTTTTTAATGTGACAGCCTTTAAAAAAATATTCAATAACTTTTCTTAAGTGTTATTATAGTCACATACTATAGTATTATCCATGTTTTGGATATTTTGAATATTTGCTAATTAATTAAAAGAGAACGCTACAAAATTTACTCTTAACTTCAAAGTCTAACATAGCTTCCATCGCGCGTAAAATACAGTTTCCTAAAGCTGTGATTATGTTCGTTGTACACTACATGTGCGTGATCTGCTGATCTTCGTTCAACTTTAGCTTCGCCTTGCACTTTTTATTGGTGCAGCACCAGTAGTTCTTGTTCTTGTTGAACGTATAGTTGTCCACGACTATCAGGTCCTTCCCTCTCTGAGATTTGCACACGGCATATTGTATACCTGATACAAAACAAAGTGATGTGCTTTGTTGAAACTACAACTCAATGGACAGGAAAAACAATGCCTTACATACTGATAAAACATCATCCTAGCGTTTTCCAGTCACTTGCCGGTATCCCGGCTATTTTCCATTTTACTACTGTGATACTAGAATTGGCTGATCAAGTTAATATACTTAGTTATCCTATAATAAGGTAACCAAATAAATCTTGTCAATCTACTGTACCAAACGACCGGGAAAAGGTTTATGATGATAAAATGGTGTACCGGATATTCATAGTTTTGCGGATGTTTTCACACTCTCAAATTTGGTATATTTACTCCTCGAAAAAACGATAATCTAATAACAACTGAGTTACATTCTAATTTCTTCCAAATTTAATCAACATCTAAAATTTGCACCAAATAACAACATCATTAATCGAAACAAGTTTTGTTGTAAAAGCCATTTATTCAATGAAATTCTTTGAAATATGACAGATACTATTTACTTACATCAATCTCTGATAAAAAAAACACTGTCCTACAACAGACTAAATCTAAATCATTACCTGCTTCCCGAACGCTATAACATGATATGAGATGATTTAATTGAAAAAAAACTTTTACGGAAATTAAATCCTAATATATTTCCCTGAGCGGGTGAGAAAGAAGTTGCCTCGTGGATGGCTATGCTCGTTGTTCACAGAAATGAGGTTGCCAGCATCATCCAGCCTTAGCTTGGCCTTGCAGCTCTGCTTGGTGGAACAAGACCACAAATCCTTGGAGGCGCTCAGCTTGTAGAACGTGTACCCGCCCAGCAGGATCAGGTCCTTGCCGCGTTTCGATTTAACGATCTCATATTGTTGACCTTAAGGAAATCAAATAGAAGCAACAGTTATTACTTAATTTAGTTACAACTTTATTAAATTAACGACTCGCTTAATCTGGTGAAGGTAATGACAACACTTTTCTCCGACACAATATATTTCCTTTATTCAATTACTTATACTATCCGGTTACATAAAGTACACGTGATGTATATAACCTTTATATACTATATAGTAAACAAACAACTTAATTTGTGTAAGGATCGTGCCATATGGCGTTCGGTTCTCTCTGCCTACCTCGCTAGGGAAGTGGCGTGGATTTTTAGTTAGTAAGTTTTTTTTAAATCAGTAATTTTGCATATAATTGTATTTTTTTACATTTACTCCACCAAATTTATTGAAATTTTCATACAGATTTTTTATACAAGTCCAAGTACAGTAGGAGTATGTATTTAAATCTTGACATATTGCCCGTTGTTGGTCACGTAGAAGTTTCTCCTCGGATGCGTATGCGCATCATTGAGAGACGTTATATGACCCTCCTGATCCAGCCTCAACCGCGCCTTGCAAGCCGGGTAGGAGGAGCATACCCAGTTGTCTACCTTCACTTTGGAAAATGTAAACCCATCCAGCAGAATCAGATCCCTCCCACGTTGAGACCTTATGATTTTGTACTCGAAACCTGAAAGAGAAATACATAGGGGTGCTGGTAGCTTAAAGCGCAATACATACCAAAGCCGCCGACCCGCCGACACAACCCTGCGGCCTAGGTATATGAAAAATATATAATATCATGTCGGCAACATGAGCCTGCGCGACATATAAGCGGCATGTAGACGGCTAACGTACGCAAGCGCTTAGTTACCCGGCGACACTCGAGCTGCAATGAGTGAAGCCGCCAATTAAAGGGTCGGCGGCGTTGGAGTGTATTGCGCTTAAAACAGTTTGTCGTACAAACAGTCCAATAGGGTGGATGACATCAATCCTAAGATATATTTTTTGTAAATTTATTAATTGTCAAAACACAATGCTTCCATAGATATTGGAAGACTGGATGATTAACTTTTGTGAAAGGATCTTCAAGAAATAAGTTAAGCTTAATTTCGAAACATTTCTATTTGTACACAGACAGCAACCCCTGACGCGCGCCCTCCACGTTTAACAACTTAATCAAACATTTTTTTTAAATTACGTCACGAGTCTCTAAAGCCGAAGCCAAAGGCCTGTTCTGGCATAACCTGGGCGTCACGACTAGGACTGTCCATAAACCACCATTTTTTAAAAACTCGTAAAATAAGAATTTAGTGTCTTTCTCTTTTTCGGTGACTAATAACAACAGGGACCACTTCTTGATGATTCGCAACGCCGACTAGAGACTAAAGATGCTTGTCTTTTGTTGTTGTTTCTTAAGCCGCCAGCGCGGTGAATGCTCAGAAGCTTTCAAAGGTGAACAATGTGCCAGAGGCAGCACACAACATCAATGTGTTAAATGCGCCTATATGATATTGTAACCGCTTACAGATAAAGCCGGCCGAACGCTTGTAATATAAAAAAAAAGGTTTCGACTTATTACAAACTAATGTACATGAAACTCTTCTTTGGTACATACTGGAAAAGCTATGAAAACACTAAGATTGTGTTTTGAATTGAATTGAGATATCTTGATAAACATGTACTTATATCCCGTAAATTAAAGTAAAGTTAAACGTTATCCATAAATGACAAATTAAGTAAAAAGGTATCTTATTAATAAAAATATAAAATTCAAACACTGTTTGCGATAAGGTTTTTTTTATTGCTAACTTTATTTTATAATAGAAATTATACAAAGTAAAATCCTTATTTACTAGAACTACGCTATATTTAAAGTTTGAAAATGCTATATGTTTAGTTCATCTCTAGGCAAAATCGTAAGATACAGTATCTAACAAGAAGATACAGTATATTTATTATTTTCCTTATCAAAATATTCTTTATATAAATAGGTATAGCAAGACTTATCGGCACACACAAATGATAAGGCTAAGGCTGCAAACTGGACGACCGCAGGCGGGCGGCTAGTACAAACTTAAGCATTCTATCAAGTCGAGCGAGCCACGTGACTGCGGTCGCCACGGCGCCCGCACCCGTGGGCGTCCGGTTTGCTGCCTCCGGCTAACGCGGCAGCGTTGCCAATTAGGGTTTTTTGAATTAAAACATTCAAAAGATGGCGTAACTGTGACTTGCGGTCATATTACCCTCCTATTTGGTTAGTTGTCAGAACAAACTGACATGCTGTCAACAAGGAGCCAATAGTGACAGTGATAAGACACGAGACTCCCTCGTGCCATCCGGCGGTTTTTGAAAACCCTAATTGACGGGTAATTACCCGAAAAGCGGGTAATTTGACGTTAAATTGGGAAAGCGGAAAAATTTGGCGGGTATTTGTTGTCTTGAGGGTAAAACCGAGTAATTTGTATTGTAGACAATTCAATTCATAAATGCCCGTATTGTTAGACTATGAAACAATCAAATAGTCTATGGTGAAGGATTCCCCTCCTATGCATGAAATAAAACGAAAAAATAAGTTCTAGCTAAGGCAAAATTATACGCGTTGATCACAAAAAATTGGTTTTATTATATGGTTCCTAAAAAAAAAAGTCTAAAAGTAATCTAATGATCCTTATCTGGCAGCCCTGTTACGCGGGCGCAGGTGGAAGGAAGCGACAGAGACCACGAGCTAGGTGTTGTCTTGTACCGGTTCGCGCTGATTACAATATTAACACGGCCTTGCGAGGCGCGCTACCACTTGCGCGGGTGGTTAGCCTCGTATCATCTGCGATAGTGCACCACCCTGTAACTAACATTTGATCATAATTGATTACACGGTATTGCACTATTACCGACGATATTATTCTACAATCAATTCGGAATGTTGTTTCCACTGAGAATAATCCAGCAAGCAACTCTGTAGTTACTCTTTTCGACAACAGCAATATGTACTTTTAATCTGACACGTACCTATGGATTTTGAAATCTAAGTACCGATTTAAATAGCGTTACGACAAGTGAAGGACTTTAAAAAATCTGTACATTTAGGTAACAAATATAATAATAATAATTTATTCCAAAAAGCACGCAATTAATGTTAAATTATTTCCAGGGATTTACAAACATGAGTCACAAAAGTTGGGCCCTGACCCGGAAACTGTATTATTAGGGTCAGTAATACCTCGGTGGATTTTAATGAAACCATAAAACTTAATAAAAAAAGTAGTTTAAAACCGAAAATTTAGGGCTATGTACAAATGAAAGCAACACTGAAACTTAGCAACTAGTACCTTATAAATAAATATGAAACCATTATATAATAGATTGATATTGATCAAAGTCAAAGTCAAAATATTCTTTATTTATATAGGTTTCAAAGAAACACTTATAAATCGTCAAAAACAGTTCAAAGAGATATGATTCTACCATCAATTTGATCATATTGATAGATCGAACGGCAGTTGCTTCAATCCAATACTCAGACCTACTTAATCTACAATCATTGTCAAACCAGCCCATCTAGGAAGAACACATAACCCTAGCTATAAGTTTGCAAGGATTAGCTTAAATCTTGACGAACTGTCCATCTTTTGTGACGAAGTACTTCCGTGGTGGATGGGAGTGCACGTTGTAGGCATGCCTGATGCGGCCCACCTCGTCCAACTTAACCTTCGCTTTGCAACTCTGGGTGGTAGAACAGGACCAGTACTTCGGATCCCCAACCTTGGAGAACGTGTACCCATCGAGAAGTATCAGGTCCCGCCCTCGTTGAGATTTGACGAGCCGGTAGCCTTTGTCTGACGACAAAAAAAATTAAACGGTACATGAATGTTATGAAACACCTGATTATAACATTAATACAAGATTATAAACAGAAGCTTATCAATGTAAGATAAAATATTTATGTGGTAAGTATACCACATAAATGTTTTATGTAAAATTGATCTATTAAATGAAATATGTATATACAATAATCTTAATGCATACTTGTATGTCAATATTCTCTTTTCTGATGCTCGGTGTGTGCAGTCGATGCTGCAATGCTAAATGTTAGATGTTTTTTTTTTGTTTTTCTATGAAATTATTTTACTTAGACTATTTTAATCAAAAAAAAAAAAAAAAAAAGAGAAATCTAAATAATTTTAAAAATCTTAATGAATCTAAATAATTTCAAATCTCAAAACAATAAAACATAGAAATTCAATATTTGTAACCAACCACAATCGAACAATGACTTAAGTAGTTAGCCCTTAGGTAACGATAAGGAAATATTTTTGAATAGAATAGAATATAATAAAAAAGTTTATTTGGTTTATAGCACCTAACAAGTAGATATTAAAAATAATAATATTTTTAATAATAATTTTGCATGGTCAAATAAAAATTATCCAGCGATAATTTTTTAAATCACTTTGTAGATTTAACTTGGTATTTTACTGCGGATATAGGAAGGATTATAAATTACCGTATTGTAATTTTTCCAGTTATCTTTTTCTGACTGTTGACTAATTGAACCTTGAACAACAAGATTAGTTCAATTTGATATACTTAATCGTTTTCGTCACGTAGTACTTGTTGAGATTATCCACGAATGCTATATTCTTCCACTCGTCCAATCTCAGCTTGGCCCTGCAGTTCGTTGTGGTCAAACAGGCCCAGTACCTCGGACTCACTTTACAGGGGAAAGTAAAATCGTCCAGCATAATCAACTCCTTACCCCGTTGCGACTGTACGATCTCATACCCTTGGTCAGATTGCAAACAAATTCATTACCTAAGTACTTTTTTTTCTTCTAAACGGTCTGTTTCGGACGGGATGATTCCTATGACAGATGTCAAACTTATCAAGACATACGTCAAACTCCAAGTGTCACGGAACTCATCTTGTCCGAAATGGATCACATATGGTTGTTAATTTTTATTGAACTTTCATCTAAATGGTCAATAAATGATTTTTCTTTCTTTCTTGCTTTCTTTCTACTTACAAGATTTCTGCATACAAAAAAGTTTACAATATGTAAATTCACACACACGACAAAACAGTTAGGCGAAGTAATGGGTGCCCTGTGCAGTGCAGTGTGCCTGTCCTAGTGTTATAAATCCATAAAAATTAACCGCAGAGGGAATCTCTCAAAAAATTAATCTCCATAGCAAGAAGGGTTAACATTAATGCAACTTCTATATACACCACACGACTTTCTACAACTAACTCCTTACTTTACAATCTGATTAATGCACGCTACAAGTTTTCGGAATTGTACAACTGAGAAATCTTCTAACCCTATAGAAGGACATATTCATTCAAAGGAAATAACTTAGCTATTAACTACAGGTGACAGTCAATACTAAATAAAATAAGACACTTATTAAAACTTAATTAAAATCTCCATATATTCATATAGGCATTACATATCCCGGACGTTTCTTACATATAAATTATTAACACTTATTTTATCTGAACGTGATGTTCTTCAACTTTCTTGGTGCATGCGTATGCATATTGTAAAGTCTCAATATGTTACCGTACTGGTCCAACTTCAGCTTCACTTTGCAACTTCGTCTAGAACACAACCAGTACCCGGGCCTCTTGAAGTTGAAGGTGTAGCCTCCAAGCAGGATCAAGTCCTTCCCTTTTTGAGATTTTATTACTCGATAGAACAAACCTGCTGGAAAAAATTTCAGACATATAAACAAAGATCAATGCTACGTATTGTGTAATATCTGTCTATTGCTATTAATTAATACTAATACAACAAAAATACACGACGATCAAGAAGATTTCGGTACGTAAAATCAACTTTCAACAAAGAATTTTATGGTTCGAATTTTGATGTTACCTCAATAGTTTGACAAATCTTGTAAGAAAACCAGATACCATAGAACCAACCATTTAACCGGTTCAAGAATTTTGACACATTCTGGTGGATTAATTTGCAATAGGGATATATGTATTGCGATCTAGTCCATCACACAGGACACTGAGATCTTTACCCATGTACAAAAACATGCTGCCAATGCCGATGATATACTAGATCAATATGGCGCGTGAAAATGCGGAGAAAGCAAGAAAACAAAAATTCGTTCAACGCAACAAAATATTTATTTCAGTTATCTCTATTCATTCTGTATGTAATTACCAGACTCGCTAAATCCTGGATCATGGTCTAAGCGGACCCTGTCTAAACACGGGACATAACGCTAGGAAGATAAAATATCTCTATTCATTTTGGTTCGTGTAATATGAGCAACTGGGCCGGCATTTAGTCACAATGATCCAACATACATATCAATAAGTGTATAAGAAGTAATGATAAAATATTCTGTATATAAATAAAGTTCCATTAATATACTAAAAGTAACCAGTTAAAGTCATCCTATGATGTCTATTAAAAAAATAGGTCACGCGGTCATAGTCATGTGATAAATTTTTCGAGTACATTTAATCGGTTCTCTCTGCCTACCCCGCTAGGGAAGTGGCGTGAAGGTTAGTTAGTTAGTTTTTAGTTAGTTTTAATCGGCCTTAAGAGTTCTACGTTTCCGCTCAAATTTAACAAGTCCTGTGTTGGTCACGAAGTATTCCCTTCGAGGATGCAAATGTGCATTGTAGGCCGATATGATTTTCTTCTCATCATCCAACATCAGCTTCGCTTTGCAGGTTCTGGTACAACAAGTCCAATAGTTCGATCTTACTTGGTAAAACGTGTAACCTTGGTACATTATCAGCTTGTTTCCTTTTTGAGAATTGATAAATCGGTAGATTTTACCTGTTCGCAGATATCACAAGCATTAGCTTTATCAACCTATATATATTGTTATTTTTTCTTTCATAGAATCGGTCCCATTTAAAGATTTCGAATTCAGTAAATAGTGTGATAATTGAATATTTATTACTGTAAATGTCATTATATTCAAACAGTTTTTTGTGATGTGTTCTTGCAAAAGAAAATTTTAACATATTTAATGTCTAAATAAAATATTGTCATAATAGTATTAATTAAGTATGTTTAATTTGTACAATCTTAATTTAACATGTGTCCGAAATTTACAAATTCTATCTAAAGTTTAATATATTCTCCTGTTTTTGTCAAATAATACTTCTTCTGTGGGTGTGAATGCACGTTATTAATAAAGGTGATGTTTCCCTCATGGTCCAACTTTAGTTTGGCTTTACAGCTTCTGGTGAGCGAACACTTCCAATATTTAGGTGTTACTTTCGAAAATGTGTTGCCTTCAAACATGATCAGATCTTTTCCTCTCTGAGACTTAATGAATTGGTAGCCTTTTCCTGGTGGCAAAAGATTTCTCTTAGACATTCAATCTTGTGTTACAGATAACATGAAGTGTTGGTTTAAAATCAGTTAATTTAAATAGAGTGCAACAGTACCAGTATCATATTATAGTCACTTTTTGAAGGTAAAATACAAGTTTAGGGTTGCATTCCAAAAACTTACCTCGTTTAAAATTTTAAAACCTTTTCCAAAAATAATGAAGCTTTAGAGCAACAAATACACAACTGAAATATATGTCGATAAAATATAATTTAATTTGAGATACATATTTATTGCCATGCAAAAGTACAGTAGTCTCTACAAAAATTTAAGTCATAACAAAACATTAAATATAGGATTGAAGACTTCTTTAACGATGATAATTGTCTGCTCTCTAATTCTTATATAGTCTTATTTACTATTGTAATATATTATATATTTATGAATGGTATAAATTAATGAAGCTAATTGTAAAATTGGCGATATAACAGTAACTACTGAATTTACTACCGGTTCTTCTTGGTAGAATCAATGTTCCGAATCTGGCGGTTGAATCAATTACATATTTGTAATTTAACGATTTACAAGTGGTTCTGTAAAGCCTACATGGATAAATATATTCCTATCTATCCTAAATCTTTATATATTGCCCTGTACTCGTCACATAGAACTCCTTCTGTGGATGAGAATGCTCATTGTTCACAAAAGTGATGTTTCCCAGCGGGTCTATCTTCAACTTCGCTTTGCATCCTTTGTTGGTGGAACATGTCCAATACTCTGGTCTGATCTTCGAGAAGGTGAAGCCTTCGTATAGTATCAAGTCTTTTCTCCGTTGAGACTTGACGAATTGATAGCCTTTACCTAATAAAAAACAGAATAAAGCCATATTAATGTACTGTCTTTTATAAATTTATTGTTTTTATATATTGAAGTAAATCTTTGATTCCTAGAACAAGCGTCTGCAGAGCAGTTAAAAATACGTTTTCATGCAAAATTCTACTAAATAGATAGGAAGATTATATGGAAAGATAAACCCTGCTATAGCATTTTCCTTTGCTGACTCAAGGCACTGCCCTGTTATGCGTCACCAACTACCAGACAGTTATCAGGTTAACAGGCACCATAAGCTCTAACCGCGCCAACATAGTTATGGTTCAATGACCTGTTGCACTATTCCCAAAAATAAAATCAAAAGTCCATTAAACCTCCTTTACTTTAACTTAACACATTCCCCTTCAACCGATACATAGAATTTTCTAGGCGGATGGTTGTTGTTATTATCGATGGCAACAATCGTGCCATTCTTGGGCCTAAGCTTTGCTTGACAAACCGCCCCCTGTCTAGGCATTCGACCAAACCCAGGAATTAGGCTCTCGAGCTCCTGGCAAACGTAAACCCGTCAACATATACTAAGTCCTTGCCTCGCCGAGACTTAATCATTTGATACGATAATTCACCTGGTAGACAAAGTTTTTCATTATTAAATAACAAATAATAACAGGTGAAATTGATTACACTGTTTCTGATTTATACATATTTTTATTTATTTACAAGGTAATTCTCAAATACAATGAATATATTTTCTAATTGAATTTAACTACAGTGGAAATAGAACAAAAAGCATACAGTTTAATTAACATACACAAATCAATTCACACAAAAACCAAAATCCAAGTACAAAGTAACAAATAAAGTGTATATTAAAGTCACATTAAGCAAGAAGTAAGCTATTGCTTATTTAGTTCTCAAGACAAATTAATTGAAGAAAATCTTCTAGAGTTTAATGATTCTTCCATCTTTAGTCACATAGAATTTTCTAGGCTGATGTGTATGTACAGAGTTAATATGGAAACCGCCATCTTTATCAAATTTGACCTTGGCTTTGCAGGTTGGTGAGTTGGTCGAGCAGATCCAGTAGTTCTGCCTTATCTTCGCGAACGTGAAGCCGTCCTCCGTCAGGATCAAGTTGTTGCCTTTCTGTGACGTAACCATTCTGTACTTCACTAAAAAATTAAATGCCAGTATAGGTAATCAAGTCATAAAACCTCGAAGGAAAACCATTACAATACTTTGGTAAGAGAAAAGTGACGACAGACTTCGAGTTGAAAAAGAGACCAAAGCTAAATCTTATGCTAACTGATGAACATGCATGCAGATATTCGAAAAAAGCGAAAGGTGTTAATCAGGTTGAGTTTGGCCGCCGTGACCTATATCGGTTAGGAGGGACATTATACTTACATATACGTACAAAATCGATACTATTTTATCAGAATCACTTTATAAAAATAAAAAAAATTATGACTCAGAATATGAAGAAATATTTTATTATAAAAATATAAAAACTGTGGTTAAAACAAAAATATTACACAGTACCCACAGCACAGAATATTTACACAATATATATATTTACAAATATTTATTAGTAAATTATACATTTTCATGTTTAAATTTACATACCGTTTAAAAGTCATCCAGTCATTTTATTTATTAGGGGTTTTATTTCCATAATATTTTACGTCACAAGACTGAAACTCTATACATATTGCAGAAGCAAAACGATTTAAATTAAGAAAGTCTTTTAGTCAATCACTAAACTCAGAAATGCCCTATTGCTTAACTAAAAGAAAACGTATCTAATAACATTATATAAATTTAAATATCCGACTACATCACATACATTGATCTAATTCCGAGGTAAATAGCTAAAGCACTTGTGTTTATATCAGAATCAACAGTGGTATTACAAATATACACTTAAATATTAAATATTAACACCCAGACTCAGAACAAACACAAGTATTCATCACACGAATGTTTGTCCTGGGTGGGGATCGAACCCACAACTCTTGGCGCATGGGGCAGGGTCACTACCTAATGCGCCATCGAGCCAGTCAAACATTAGACAGACAATGACGAGGGATATGAGAGGGACGAGGCTACGCCCGCCACCTTGAACCACCGTCTGCCGCGGTAAATCCTCTCAATGGATTCTAAGTGACGTTATTACGTCACAATGCTGGATTACCCGACTAGATTAAATTGTAACGTATTGTCCTTCACTAGTCAAAAAGAACTTCCTAGGTGGATGAGTGTGCTCATTGTCCAAGTACGCAATGTTCCCCTCCTTATCCAGCTTGAGCTTGGCCTTGCAGGCAGGGCCGTTGGTGGAGCACGCCCAGTAGTTGACGCCCTTCTGGAAGTACGTGTAGTCCTGCATCATTATCAAGTCTTTCCCCTTCCGAGACTTGACGAAGATGTAGCCTTTACCTGGAAATTAATGATGAAACTGGATTGCAAATTAACATAGATTTAAGAAATTAATATATGTATGAAGTTATATAATTAATCCACATTTTGTAAGAAGAGGAAGCCGCGGATAAATTAAACTCGGTCGTTATTATATGGATGACCTCTACGTACGGAGGATACGAGTAAAATTACGTTATATCAATAAAGACATCATAAAGTTCTCAGAACCCTCATGTGATAATAGAGATCAAAGGATGCATATTGATCAAAAAGAGAAGATCAGATCAGAAAGAAAAATAGACAACATAATAATTGGAGTAAATTAAATAAAAAGATCCATAATTTTTGAGATTATACCTACTACTTTTTCAAAATCATATCACAGTATGAAATAGTTATACGTTGATATTCGTTATTGTGCGTACATAGTAAACCATTTTCCACAATAGCTATTTTTAGTCAATAATAAATCACACGACTTCGTCAATATGAATAATATCACTCAAATTAAAACAAAATCGTATTTATCACATATTTATTAATCTTAAAATAAATTAAGAAAAGTTTCTAAAAAAGCCATGGTATTGTACATTGATTAATACATAATTATAACTACGAGATATTTATTTTATCTATAAAAACGGCTGTACATTAAATAATTAAATAATAGAAAACATCAAATTCTTAAAACGGTTTTTTTTTATTTAAATTTGAAATAAATACTTTATACATACAAGTATGAAATTGACTTAATTGTTTACTTCGGATGCTTTACCTGAAATTGTAGAATAAAAAAAAGTGGTGTCTTAGCATCTCTGGCACCACAAATTTATTATTTCATTATATTATTTATTGCTTATTCAAATAACAATTGTCATTTTAAATGAAAAGACTACCATACAAAACATCTACGATTCTAAATGATCATTTAAGCGCTGTTTTTCGGGGCTTGTAACCTTTTAGGCGTAGTACCTAATCGCCAATCAGGATCAGAATCTTTGACGCGTTTTGTTTAAATGACGATGTAAGTGCCGTCTCTAGTAACGTGAAACCTTTTGGGCGGATGTTTATGAACGTTATCGATGAAGGTGATGTTGCCAGCCTTGTCTAGCCTGAGCCGCGCCTTGCACCTGATTTCGGCGGCGCAGGAGCACGCCCAGTAGTTGCCCTTCTTGCTGCAGAACGTGTAATCGTCGATCAGGATCAGATCTTTCCCGCGTTTCGACTTAATGATTGAATATCTTACACCTGTTATCAAAACAATATATATATATATTTTATTTTTTTCTTATTTATAGGATCTGTCTAATTTAAGCGGGCAGTAGGATTTTGTGTCGCCAAATAGGAAATTGAGATTAGAATATAAAAATTCCCAAACATTATTTAAATAAAATGTTTTATTTTATATACATAATTTGTCCCATAATGTTATTTTGGTCTGGGGCTTAAAAAAATTACCAACTGTGTTTCTTGCCTAACATGTCGTAAAAGGCGACTAATGGTATATATGGTTTTAGATATTTGATTGTTTAGGCAACGAGCTAGCCACTTGTCGCTACTTTTTCACAATTTTCCATCTAACCCAGCCCATTGTACCATGTTTGTCTAGGACTTAAAAAAGAATGTGCCAACTGTGGTTCTTACCTAGCAGGTCGTAAAAGGCAACTAAAAGTATATCGGGTATGTGATTGTGTAGGCGACAAGCTATCCACTTGTTACAACTTTTTTACAATTACTACACTTTTTAAAAAAGATACAAGCATAAAATATAATAAAAACACCCTTAATCTATAAATATATAATAAATGAAAATAAAATTCTACCACATTTAACTAACTTGAACAATTTTATTATTTAATGTTGGGATTATTAAGCGCGCTAAAATAAAAATAAAAATTATAGCAGCGCCCCGCGGTTTCACCCATGTAGCTCCCGTTCCCGTGGTAATACGGGAATAAAATATAGCCTTTGTTACTCGCTGATAAAGTATCTTTCTATTGGTGAAAGAATTTTTCAAATCGGTCCAGTATTTTCAGAACCTATTCGATGTTGAAGAGGCGAGTGAGGTGTGTAAGGATCGTGCCATATGGCGTTCGGTTCTCTCTGCCTACCCCGCCAGGGAAGTGGCGTGAAGTTTAGTTAGTTAGTTAGTTTAGTTACATTCATATAGACAATATGATTAAGGATGCATCTTACAGTTACGGTTTCGTTCCTGTTCATGTTTAATATTCTAAACGCCAGAAAAAGCATCTTCCGGCAGGGCCGAATCTACTATAGGGGCTTGTTGGGCTGCAATCCAGGACCCCGTGTACAAAAAGGCCCCCTTTGAAGACAATACACATATCTAACGAACAGAACGAGGTTCACAAGAAGAATCTAGAAGAAAAATTTTTTAAGCCCCTAAGTATAATTAGCCCAGGGCCCTCCACATTCAAGATCCACCCCTGTCTTCCAGAAATAAACATAAATTACGGGAGATCCACCTGTCCCCTAGATGGTGATGTACACTCCTTCTTTGGTCACGTAGAATCGTTTAGGCGGATGCGCGTGCGCATTGTCGACGTAAGTCACATTCCCAGCTTTGTCCACCCTCACCTTCGCCTTGCACTTGTGGTCGGTGGAGCAGCCCCAGTACGTCCCGCTCTTCTTCGAGAACGTGTAATCCTCAATCATCAGCAGATCCCTCCCCCGCCGTGATTTGACAATCGTGTACACTTGACCTAACGGAAAATTGCTTTTAGTATTGTTATTATTGACTGATTAAGGATTTGATTACTATCTAAACTTTCGTCCAACACAGGTCTTCATAAAATCTATCTCAATGTTTCAGTCTCAATTATCAATATCTTATGTGATAGACCTTCAATAGGTGTGTTAAGTTCAAGGTACGGTCAGCAATCTTGCAATTGGCTGTTAGTTAGAGAGCTGACGGACAGCGGAAATATTCAATCCGAATTGTTAAAGCTGTACCCGTACGATCTCGATATATACCTGACGTATTTAAACAGCTTTATTTAGCATATTTTATGTTATGAAACAATTATGTCTTTACAAATTACAACTAATAACTAGAGATTTTCACATCCAATCAAGTAATTTGATCGATACAAGAAAAGAAAAAAAAATGAAAAACTTATAGTTTTCCTAAAATATGACGATTTTTTATTTTGGAAAACAAACGAGACAACGATCTAGTAATAGAGATATAATGCAATAGAGAAGACACACTTATAATTCACAGCTCACAAAAAAATATTAAGAAGGTACAAATTGTACTTAGTAATACAAAAAAAATAACACGGTAGGTGTTAATTTTTTAACTATTTTGAATGAAGAAACTCTCCAAAAACACGAGTTTCATTAGAAATGTAACACAATTGTTATTTATCAAATTGTTATTCTTTCTTTTATTGAGAAAATATACTTTCAGTATTTGACTAGAGACATCAAATGGCGCTTGGCAGCGGTATGTTGATGCACCATAGGGGCAAGGACGATCCTCCCGTCCCGCCCCATCAGGATCTTCTCCTTACAACTGGGATAGTGCGTGGAGCATATCCAGGTATTAGCGCTGTTCTTAGCGTAAGTATACCCGTATACTAATAACAGATCTTTCCCTCTTTGGGATCGAACTTTCTGATACGGTATATCTGAAAAATAATGATATTTCATAAATTTCCCATTTAGTCACTTCGGCTCAATCCACTCATTAAAATATACAAGTTATTTTATCAAGCAATTGATCTTCACTTACCGTTTAAAAACTGTCAACTGTTCATGTCACCAAATTGCTGTACTATAATATAAACTTATTTTTACCTGGCTCGATGGCGCATTCGGTAGTGACCCTGCCCCATGCGCCAAGAGTTGTGGGTTCGATCCCCATCCACGAAAAACATTCGTTTGATGAATACTTGTGTTTGTTCTGTGTCTGGGTGTTAATATCCAAGATTTAAGTATATATTTGTAATACAACTGTTGATTCTGATATCCGTAACACAAGTGCTTAAGCACTTACCTCGTAATCAGGTCAATGTATGTGATTTAGTCGGATATTATAGGAATTCTATCGTTAATTATGAATTATAGAACACTATGACTTTTATACTTCTGTTTTATATTTCCATTTTTATTAGTGTCAGTTTTAGTTTCAGTTTTAAAACAAAATGATACTTTTAGATGCAGTCTAAAAAGCTGGCTCAAAATAATAACTAAACAATCTAAAGTGTTATATATATTAATCCAAAAAATTTAACAAAGTTACAAATTGCCCGCTTATTATTTAAGCCCTGTTAGTAATAAAGGTTTTTATATATTTATTATATGTAATGTAAAAGGTTTCCTTAACACTGCCCTACTACAATAATTAGCCACTGCATTAAACGTAACGAAAATAATAATAATTTATTGGTAATTGGCACCCATTTATTGATTAATCTTTTTAACAATCAGACAAAAAAAACAACAGGAACGTATTACATTATTATAGTATATTTATAACATAACAGAATAACTACGCACTTCACCTACTCGTATTTCTTTACCTGATAATAAAATAACCATATATTCATAGCACCAGCAGATAGTTAAACCAGAATAAACCGGATAAAAGTAACTAAATCCGGATATATCTACCATCGGAAGTCCTCATATATTTTCTAGGAGGGTGACAGTGGTCATTCGCGATCTGCACAATACCTCCGTCTTTGTTCAGCTTCAACTTGGCTTTGCAATTTGGGTTCTTCGTGGAACACACCCAGACGGAACGCGACGTCGTCTGCGAGAATGTGTAACCATCAATAAGTATTAGATCCTTGCCCATTTGAGACTTCACAGTTTTGTATTGTATACCTGCAGAGAAACAGTGCATAAATTAAACCATCATTAAGCTGAGCGGTGACATTTTAGATACAACATAGATTAAACTCTTTTTTATCATACAACGTTATTTAAAATATCTATTATGTATTTATGTTAGGTACAGTAACAATGTTTTTCTTTATATGGGAATCTTTCTTGTTTCGTGTTAAAACCTGTTTCGTTGTCAATACGCTATTTACAAGTTTTCAAATCAAGACTTCTATAAGTATAGGGAAAACAAATGCCATAACTTCTTATATGGTATTAGAGTCACTGGTTTTGAACCACCTACAGTTAATCAACGATCAGCCATGAACATATAGAGTATATTAAATGATTTATTAATAATATCTTGAACAAATAATATAACTCCTAAATCTCATAATAATAACAGTGTGATTTTAGTCATTTTTAGCACTAAACTATACTAGTCTAGAAGCTATAAATAAATAGCGCCGAATTTATACCATCGGTTGTCAGTTCTATTACATCAATTAAATAGCTGTAGGTACAAGACATCAGCCGTGGTAGATTCCTGCACTAACAATTGGTATCAGTACAGTCCTACCTTTGGGTAAGCCTTTCCAAGGGTTTGTCCCATATTCCTTGATTAATGAGTTTTGTGGGAACAATATGTAACTATACTTGGGTCCGGCCGTTATGCCCCTATTCCGGGTTGCCCCCGGCCGGTATGCCCCCACATTGAAAAATTTGTTATTCCGGTTTGCCCCCGGCCGCGTTGCCAGTTACCGGTCGGGGGCAACCCGGAATGGGGGCATAACGGCCGGACCCTAAACTTCCTCTTGAATCACTATTAGAGAAAACCGCATTAAGGTATTTTGCGTTGTTTTAAAGATCTAAGCGAACAGATCGAAGCGAACAGTATGTTTTATAATATAATATATAATAAATAAATATAAATATAAACATCGACAGTCCTCCTAAGTTTTAGGTTGAGAAACCAGATATAGGATTATAGTTACACCACCACATAGTTATTTGAATCTGCGGGTTTATAATGTTATGTTTAAAAAGTGGAAAGATTTTATTTTTTAAGTTTGTAACAAATAAACTTAAAATTTGCTACATTAACCCTGTATAAAATACATAGCCGTACCTATATGTATGTATTTCTGATTTATATGTAACTAACTAACTAAACTTCACGCCACTTCCCTAGCGGGGTAGGCAGAGATAACCGAATTATATGTGTTTGTGCAATAGTAACGTATTAAAGCTTATCGAACAAGTACAGAAATAAAATACATTAAAAATGTAATTAAGAACTAAATTGTATTATTATTAACCACTTATTAATATTTTATTAAATCATTATAAATTAACAACAATATACTATTTTCACATTCAATTAGGATTAAACTAAATTTAATTTCAATTATTTCAAAATCTTAAGTTCTAATGGAAATGTAAAAAAGAATACCAATATTTCTTAAAGAACACATTGGGTCATTGTGCCAAGTTAGTATTAAATAAGTATCGAATATCATAATAACGTAAATAGCTTTCCTGGGGTGCTAAACGGCGACTGTAAACTCATTGAGGACCACGAACATTCCTAATATCGGTACATTGTATAGTAGTAACGTAACAACTAGTCTTCTGGAGAATCACAGTCAAAAAATGTGTGGAGAAAAATAGACAAGTCCATAATTTTAAAGAATCCAGTTCTAATCCCTTGTCCACTTAGTTTAAAATACCCTAGCTATGCTAACATATTGTGTTGTTTTTATTGGTGGTAGGGATCTCTGCGATTATAATCCATCATCTTTCTAGCGTTTCCCGTGCTTAGACGGGGTCTGCTTAGTTAGACCATTATCCAGGATTTAGCGAGTCTGGTAATTACATTGAAGCGACTGCCGATCTGACCTTGTAACCCTAAGCTATAAGAAAATTTTTGGATCATGGTTACAAATCCATAGTTGTTTGAATTGGCAGGTTTCATCACCATGTTTCCCCTCACCGTCGAGCTAGTGGTATAAATATAATACGTACATAGATTTGAAAAATCCAGAGGTACATGCCCGGGTTTGAACCCCCGCTCCTCGGTTAAATGGCGCGTTTCCTTACCATTATGCTACCACCGCTCTCTCTGCGACTATAATTATTAAAATATGAAAAGCTCATTATTGCAGATGCCTACACATTACTGACATACATGATAATTTTTTTTGAAATATTAAAGTCTTATCACAGTCCCATCCTTCAACTTCATGTATCCTCTTGGCTGATGACAATGTTCGTTTATCAGCATGATGATGTTCCCCTCCTCCATCCTCAGCTTCGCCTTGCAGTTCGGGTTCCTCGTAGAACACACCCAGGAGTTACTCTTTTTCACCTGGGAGAAGGTAAAACCCTCGACCAGAACGAGGTCTCTTCCTTTCTGGGACTTAATGATATCATAGGCCACTGGGCTACCTTAAACGTAATAGATAGATGTTATCACATGTTGTTACAGAAGCAGATTTGTTAGTTAATTAGCTCACATAATATTTTTTGGCTGGCTCGCTGGCGCATTCGGTGTTGACCCTGCCCCATGCGCCAAGAGTTGTGGGTTCGATCCCCACTTAGGACAAACATTCGTGTAATGAATACTTGTGTCTGTTCTGTGCCCGGGTGTTAATATCCAATATTTAAGTATATATTTGTAATACCACTGTTGATTCTGATATCCGTAACATAATTGCTTAAGGTACTTACCTCGGAGATGAGTTTTAGATCAATTTAATATGATCTAAGATCAATGAATGTGAAGTCGTCGGACATTTTTTAATATAAAAAAAAAATGTATACATAACATCACACCCGCAATCTCCGATCCCGTCTCATGATGGTCTAAGATTAAAAAAATAATGTGCCAACTATGTTCTAAAAAACTGTGTTCTTGTGTAAAAGGCGACTTATGGTATATCGGGTTTAGGTATATAATTGTGTAGGCGACTAGCTAGCCACTTGTCACTACTTTACACAATTTTCCATCTAACCCAGTTTTAAAAGGACAACGACTCGTGAAAAGTTTACTTCCCGTTGTCCCCTTTAGCCGAATGTACGTTATGGGGACAACAAATTTAATCTCGTCCCGCCGTCCCCGTGACGGGGATATGGCTTACAGGGACAACGGGAACAAAGGGTTTTATTTTTAACTTAATGTAGTTAAAGAAGCATGCTTCTTTAACTACATTAAGCCCCTGCCCCTGCCCCTTCTGGGATGTCGTGTTATGTATATCTTAGGTAATAAAATACGTAAACCTATGTCAATTATATATTTACTCCTATAAATTTACAGTACAATATACATTATTGATGACAAAGAAAGACAACATTTGTACTTTTGACACGAAGTAATTTGGAAGGAAATTATTCAGCAGCTGAGATTGCGAATTTATTTACTTTAAGAACATATAAATAAGGTTCCTATATAAAAGACATACAAATATTTAATTACAACGCAGTTTTACACCTATATTCACATAGGCACTGCGAGCATGGAGGCAATCAAAATATGTACATCCAAAGAATGAAATTAAGAGAACTCTCGCTCGCATACTACAATGATGTTAATTGATGGTTGTCAGAAAAGGAAGGCACATATGCAAGCAAGAGCTTGCAGAGAGAAAAAGAGAGCGACAACGCGATCTTTGTACATGATACCGTACAAAGATACATACAAATAAATTAGTAAATGCCTGATATTTATCATACCTAGTAGGAACTGAATCTTTTATATATATATATAACGAGGCTGATGGTCATCTCAAAAAAAACCCAAGTCGCCACCATTACCAGCATCACCACAAACAAATAGAAGCTTACATTAATTCCTAAAGACTACATACTAAATTCAAAGCTGTCGACTTCAACATTTGATATAAGTCCCATCTGAGGTCCTCATATAAGTCGGCGGCGCATGAGTGTGCTCAGTGAACGCTGTCGATATGCTGCCGTCGTCCGCCAACTTCACCCTGGCCTTGCACCCCACGTCCTTCTTAGAACAGTAGAAGTTTCTCGTATTCTTCATTTGGGAGAAGGTATATCCGTCCAGCATCAGCAAATGTTTTCCTCGTTGAGTCGGTATCATACTGTATTGCCTGAAGGATTCTGTAAAATTACGATGTTTTCTGTACTTAGCAATTGTTTTTTTTGGCAAAATGTAATAATAATAATGTTCTCCTAACCGATATCGGTCAAGGCGGCCAATCTTAACAAGGATTAGCCTTCTGCGCAAGGAGATATTATAGTGCACACGTGTGTGCGCAAACACAAGTGCACTTCCTGCAGGACCAACGGCTTCACGTGCTTTCCGAGGCACGGGTGTGATTAAACCGCCCATTCCTGACTCCGGACTGTTACCGAGTAATTACAATATTGAAATAACCAGCCACAAATTCTTGGCCCGACCCAGAATCTGAACCTGGGACCTCTTGGTCCTTAGGCGGCACACGCCACTAGACCAACGAGGCAGTCAAGGCAGACAAAATGTAACGAAGTATTTAATATACTTCATTAGATTCTAAAAATGTTAAAGCAATTAATAGTTATTGATGAAATAGGTATTTATCTAAAGACTAGGTTAGGGGTTGCAATGCCGGATCCAGCACAATTTTACCTGTTTTTATCTGGCTCGATGGCGCATTCGGTTCACTACCAAATGCCCCATGCACCAAGAGTTGTGGGTTCGATACCCACCCAGGACAAACATTCGTATGATGAATACTTGTGTTTGTTCTGTGTCTGGGTGTTAACATTGAATATTAAGTACATATATGTTTGTAGTACTGTTGATTCTGATATCCGTAACACAAGTGCTTAAGCTACTTACCTCGGAGTCAGATCAATGTATGTGATGTCGTTGGATATTTATTTATTTATTGCTCAAGCTGGTACTTACTTTGGAATAATGTCAGTGTTTTCGATATTGTGTGACATTTTTAGTCTCAAAACGTGGCATACTTACACGTGTATATTCGACCCGACGTATATCCAGCAGGACATGCATATCTATAGTATATTTAACCTGACCCTCTCCTCACAACCAGGGGTATAGAAATGTTGTAATTGCCTCATTAATAACCAGTCAAGTATACTTTTCCTTCCACCGATCACTTGATGCGTAGGTGACATTGTATAGGACATAGGACATCTGAATAACCTATCTGATACTTTTAACTATTATTATAGAATTGGAATAAACAATTAGAGACACCAAAAGCCAATTATTTATTGCATTTTTAATTTTGCAGTTAAATTTATACAATTTATGCAATGATGACTGCAATATATTAAAATCTTTTTAATATATTGCAGTCATCATTGCACATATGATTACTAAGTTTTTAAATATTAAAGATCTTAGAAACTGATTACTATTTAACAACCATCAGCTGTGCTATCACATTGTCTTTCCATTAAGCCAACTTCAAACCTGTCTTCTCCTTTAATAGTATGCATACAATGCACAAATGTTTAGTACCTATAGTCTATATGTTTACATAAAATGTATCATAATCATGCTTATATTTATAAAGTTAAAGTTATCATTACATTGTATATCCATGTAAAATTGAGTATATTTTATTTTACATTCTGCCGATTTTGAATCATATGATATGTAACTACATAATATACTTAACTACTACTAAAATCACAATTTAGATTTGCAATCCAAAATAGTTAAAATACGTCTACGAATTTTAATTCTAAACATCACTACTGGAACATCAATTGTTTTATTACGTAATAATTGATAAAATCATATTTGATATCATAAAGAGAAATCTAGAAGTATATAAGAGACAACATAAAGGTCTCTATATATTAACCCTGTGTGATCACAGAAATAAGGGTATATTTTCCAAATATCTTGACTATAATTATCATCATTTATACCCAAAAAGGTTAATTTGAAAGCGTTTACTTGTAACAAAACATCAAGCTGCTGTAATGTATCGTCACACGCCACAACCAATGAGCATAACACTCGATGCTTTGTTACAATTTGATGTTACATTACATCAAAATGCTTGACGAAATACTCAAAGTATATAAGTAAGTACCTATCTAAACAATCAATTTTCACCCATCAGCCATTTCCATTATAGCAATAATATGCTGAAAGCCCCAATTCTTAAAAGTCAAATATATAATAAAAAAATGTCAAATTATAATAAACAAAAAATATCTAATATTGCAATAATACTAAGTAGGTAGTAGTAAATAAATAAAATTGTTCTGACTAGCATTACTAAACTATCATTATCCATGACATTACAAACTATAATTAGTTATCATGTCGAATTCACGACGATTCACGTCTTGAAACATTTACTTGCCACTCCTTCATTACTCTTGCATCAATTCTGGGTGTCTATCTCTCCTGTGGGTGAACAGATGACTATGATGCACCCCGATACAGTTGACAACCGTGTCACAGGTCTTACACAGAAATGATCTGTTACCGAAATCGTAGAAAAAGGTCTTTTCGAACACCTCCGATGTTGTGGGACACTGCTAACCTGGAAGTAAATTACATATTTTTAGTTAGTTGACAATTTGCATTTTTAACAATTTTTGATGATTTATTTAACCTTTTTTTTTTTTTTTTTTTTATATCGCGAAGAAATGCGTTACGCACCGTCACCCTACCCGGGGGGGCAGGGTGGTGTGTGGGACTCCCGGAGGCCCTGGAGTGGGGGCCCCTGCTCCGGCCAAAGATGGTAGTGGCCGGGGTGTACCCACTAAAACTCCGCGGTACCCCTCAACGCCTGAGTGGAGGTGTTTACGGGAATCTCGGCACAGCCTTCGCTGCCGTAAACACCTCCGGCGACCGGCCCGCCCTACACGGCGGGCACCACTTGCCCCCCTCCATCCGGGGGGGCGACCGGGATAGCCGGGGGTACCGAGCTATTCCTGTCAGGTGGCTGCGGAGACGCGTGCAAGGCGGATGGGGGTGCCCCCGCACCCGCCACCCGCATGCCTCCGCTAGGAGGGGCGAGGCTGTTAAATTGGCGCCTCGTTCGCCCCCTCCTACGTCTTCGGAGCAACGGAGCCAGAGGATCATCCTCTCGTTCACGCTCCGCCGCCTCCTTTTGCAAGATAACGTCCTCGCAAAAGGAAGCGGTTGCCGCCCAGGCCCTCTCGCTCCGTACCATGGTCTCCACCACGTTCGGGAGCGAGAGGTTTGGTCCGACCGCAGTGCATAGTTGCGCGCGCTGGGCGGACCATGACGGGCACACAGAGAGCGTGTGCTCCGCCGTGTCCTCCGCCGCGCCACAATGCGGGCACGACGGGGACTCTTCCCTACCTATCCGGTGCAGGTACTTCCGGAAACAACCGTGTCCGGACAGCACCTGCACCAAACGGAACGTTACAAAAGACGACGGAGGGCGCTCGAGCCAGTGTTCCAAAACCGGTCCGAGCGCGTCAAGCGTCCACCTCCCTGATGTGGCCGCGGCGAGGTCCCGCGACCACTGTTGGACCAACTCTTTTTGGGCCTCTCTGCGGACCGCTCCCAATTCAGTTGATGTAGGGCGCTCACCGAGCGCCCTCTGAGCCGACTGCCAGGCATAAACCCTGGCCAGGACCTGGGCTTCGAGCTCCCATGGTGGAGTCCCGGCCAGGGCACACGACGCCGCGAAACTTACGGTGCGGTAGCAGCGGGCCACTCTTTGAGCGATCGCCCTCTGCGGCCTCCTCAGGTTGGCCAAGTTCTTTCTTTTAGAAATGGAGTCGGCCCAAATAGGCGCGCCATAAAGAGCCATGCTCTTTAGGACACCGGCATAAAGGCGTCGGCATCCCGCCCTTGGCCCTCTCAAGTTGGGGAGGAGCCAGCTAAAACCTCCAGCGGCCTTTAGGAGGCGCGGTGACAGACCACTAAAATGTGGACCAAACTGCCATCGCGCATCCAGAATGAGACCCAAATACTTGATTTGGGCCTTGACATCTACCCTTACGCCTTCGATCATGAGGTGAGCACCAGGGGGAGGGCGGCGCTGCCGAGGCCTATGGAAGAAAATGGCCTCAGTTTTTTCTAGTGCCACCCTAAGTCCGAGGAGGCCGATACGTCGGGCGATCAGATTGCCACCGGCCACAGCCAACAACGACGCAGAGTCAAAATCATTCCCCTGGGCAGTGAGGAGCGTGTCGTCAGCATAACAAATTACGCTCGTGCCTGGGAGAAGTGCGCCTTGCAACAACCAGTTGTAGCCGATGTTCCACAGGAGGGGCCCTAATACAGACCCCTGCGGAACACCGGACTCAACTCTATGGCGACACAAATGACCCTCCTTGTTTACATAGACGATGTCGCGGTCAACGAAATAATTTGCCAACAAAGTCTGCAGGTATAGAGGCACTCGATGATATTTGAGTGCCTCCATTATTGTCGAATTGGGAATGGAGTTGAAGGCATTTGCTATGTCAAAAGAAATAGCCATCACTCCATTCCCCCTTTCCCACGAACTGTAGACCTCATTTTTGAGTCGGGACAAGGCGTCAATAGTAGAACGCCCTGCCCTAAACCCAAATTGCGACTCAGCTAAATCGGGGCCCGACTCTCTAAGATGGACGTTGATCCGCGCTGCAATGACTCGTTCAAAAAGCTTTCCGGCCTCATCTAGAAGAACGATGGGCCGGTATGCGGATGGGGAGTCGGGCGGGCGCCCCTCTTTTCTGAGAAGGCAGAGTTGACCTACTTTCCATGGTTTCGGGAACCTCCCGACCGAAAAACACCGGTCGAAGAGGTCCCGAAACCGTGCCTCCATTTCTAAAGCTCCAATAGCCACGATCTTAGCTGGGATGCCATCTGGGCCCGGGGCTGTCTTCTTGGCACGGAGACATTGTGCCGCCGTACCGAACTCCTCCGAGGAGACAGGAGGGATGTCCGACAAAAGAATTTGTCTCGGGAAAGGGCCCATATTGGGAGGGGAGAAGTCTGGGGACCGAGCCGGAAAAAGTCCCTGCACTACGGCGTCCAACAGACCAACCTCGAGGGTCTCAGTGAGGGGGGGACCAATGGGACGCAATAGCTGCCGTGCCAGGTTATAGGGTCTCCCCCAAGCATCGTTATTAAGACCCTCCAACATCTCTTCCCGGCATCTGTTTTTGGCCGCTCCGATTGCCGCTTTTAGGACCCGCTTTGCCTCAGTGTAAATGGCATACAGATGTTCTTCGTTTTGCGGGTCACGAGTATGGCGGCGCCGGCAACGCTGGTGCTCCCTCCTGGCTGCGATGGAAGCAGCTCGTAGTCCCGCCAGTTCCTCCGACCACCAGTAAACCGCTCGGCGAGGTTGGGGGCGACGGGACCGAGGCATGCATGAGTTGCACACCTCGGTCAAAGAGTCCCTGAGATGTGTAGCCGATAGGTCGACATCATCGGTGGGGGGAGGAGCGAACCAGTCTTGAAGAAAGGTGGATTCGACTGCTGCCTGTCTGTCCAAGCGGGATAAAGCCCACCTGGGAAACGCTTGACTACCCGACCTGGACACACTTGTAGGGCTGGGCGTGGTGACCTCCCACCGGATGTACCGATGGTCGGAGAGGCTTTCCGCTAATTCGACACGCCAATTGTCTACGCGTGCGGCTAAGGCGGGGGTGGCGAAAGAGACATCCACCACGGACCCACCCCGCTGCCGCACGCACGTATGAGTTGTCCCTCTATTAAGGAGCGACAAACCCGACGATATTGCCCATGACTCCACTACTGGCCCCCTTCTATTGCAGGACCTGGCCGGATTGCCCCACGCCGTAGATTTTGCGTTCAGATCGCCAACAACGAATACTTGGCGTGGCCTAATTTGGTTAACAACTGATGCAAGAGATGACATGAAGTCGCCAAAATCCTGAAGCTGCCGGTTGGGGGAAAAGTATGCGCCAATAATAGCGATGTCCCCCCAAGACGCGGCGACATATCCCCGACCTCTCTCAATCAAGGTAAGAGGAGGCGAGTCCGTGGCGGACCTTGAAACAATTGCCACCAAGCCATCTCTGTCACCCAACCAACTATTAGGTACGAAGTATGGTTCGGTGACGACCGCTAAGTCCACCAACCATTCGGCCAGCACCTGTGACAACATGTCCTGTGCTGCCCTGCAGTGGTTGGTGTTAATCAACAAGTATTGCTGCTTTGACATGTACCTAGCCATTATTTATCGAATGAACGACCTCCATAGGCGTAATCTCCGCTGGAGAATTGGAGCTGGCATCAGCGGCAGAAGCCTGGATCATGACCCTCGCCTTACCCTTCTTGGTGGGGGGATTACAACTTTTACCCCCCATTACATGGCCCGCAGGCCTCCCACTCTCTCCACATACTGCGCAGTGCAATTTTGAGTTGCATGTGACCGCTTTGTGCCCCGGCTTGCCACATCTAAAACAGAGCTCCGCCCTCTCAGCAGAGGACGGGCAGAGAGTGCGCGTGTGGCCTAAGGCAAAGCATTTAAAGCAACGCAGCGGGGGACTTTCCAGGGCTTTCACTGTCGCCGAAGAAAACCCAACTAAAAAGCGGCCTCCATCCAGAACGATTTTGGCCGCAGTGATGGGGCACTGGACGCGAATTGTGCCCACACCACCACGACCGGGCCGGATGTCACCGGCCTTGACATCTTCAAGGCTACACCCTCCAACAGACACGACCTTTTGCACGACCTCCTCCTTGGACACAGAGTCGTCCAATTCAGAGATCAGCAAGCCCACAGTTTTTTGAGGTCTGGCTACTCTGGCCGAGTCCGCCACAACTTCGCGTAACTTGGCCGCAAAGTTATCAGCCAATTCTGCACTTTTCTCACCCGGGAACTCGAATTTGCGAGCTCCTGTGACGGTTTGCCGAACACGCGCTGGACCCAATTGAGACGTGTCCATGTTGCCGCGAGCACGCCTCAGCACAGACTCGTACGTCTCCCCCTTTTGAACTGCCTCTGTGGTGAGTGTGACGATCACCGCTGCAGTTTTAGGGGAGACCAACTTTTTCTTCTTGGCCGCTGGGGCCTTCTCCATCTTGGACGTCGGTTTCGACTTGGGCTTGGAGGTCTGGTTTGTGGCCGAAGATATTGTGGCTGAAGCCGAAGACGATGATGCACTCGGAGCAGGGGTCTTCTTACCCTTGCCCTTTCCCTTTTTCACAACTGTCGACCACCCGTCATTAGCGGCGGTGGTGGACGGCAGTAATAGGTCCTCCGAGGACTGTGAGACCGATAGAGTCGGCCTCGAAGCTATAGAGGGTCCAGCAGTTGAAACGGCCGTGGCAGAAGAGGAGATGGTGGCGACAGCTCGTCCAGGAGCCCTTTTCTCCCTCTGCGGCTTGGGGGGTTCTGGTACCTTGAAAGGCCCCATTTGCTCTGGGACCATTGCCGGTTCCCTCTTGCGATCCGCTGCGAGTGGAGGGCGAACGCTTTTTTCAGGCATAAGCCGGTCCTCTATACCTGCCAAACAGGCCCGCGTAAATGCTTTCTGCTCCGCGGAAAATTTGAGGAGCAGGGCTTCGACTTCTGCAGAGCCAAATCTGGGCGCGGTATTTGCAACTGGACTAGGTGTTACGTCCATACCATCTTCAGGCTGCGACAACGACGACCGTTGAGACGGTGATGTCTGACGACGCTGTTGGTGGCCTTTTCCAAGAGAGGCTTTTAAGTCCGAGATCTCTCTCTTCAAATTCTCAAGTTCGGACTGCAGGCGATTATTGGTGGCCTGCAGCCTTTCCGTCTCTTCGGTGACTTTTCTTTGAACAATCTCTCCGAAGATGGCCTTGATATTAAAGGCCCGGTCCTTTAGGGTCTTTTGAAAAGTTCCTTTCAAATTGGAGGACTTGGACGCCAATAAAATTATTTCGTCCGCGTCTTCGTCCATTAATTTCTGCAGCTCTGCTACAGATTTGTCCTCATATTTAGCTGCGAGGGAGACAACGTGCCCTGACTTATTCCTTGCGGAACGCGTCACACGTTCTCTTTTCGGCGGCTGTTCTTCTATTTCGAGTTGCACTCTCTGATTTTTCTCAGCGTTCAACTGCCGCTGAACTTCTGTCCGGCCAACGTATTCGCCTGAGGTGGCGGGGCGACCCCTGCCGCGTTTGGCCTTCGTCTGGGTACGTATCCGAGACATTGGGGTATCCGATGTGGACCCCTTTTCTTCCTCATTTATAGGGCGCTTGCGCACCTTTAAGTATGTCGACCTTGTTGAAGTAGTCGAATACTCCGACACATTTGTAAGGGTGTCAGACTCAGAGTCTGACACCCCAATCTCTCTCCGATTATAAAATTTGTCTCCGAGACTAGGTGAAGCCAAAGGCGATCGGCTTCGCCTTCCATCCATCAACGACGCAATCACGCCAACTTCCGCATCCGAGGATGCTCCCGAAACTCCCACTACATCGATTTTCTCCTGCATAACATCATTTATTTGGTTTTTTAACTTGAGACATTCCATTGTTATTCCCACGAGCTAGAACGGAAAAACGGTCCACTTGAGCAGAGCCGCCATACTCGAGTAACCCTAAATACTGCACGGGGGCGGGAAACCCCGTGAGTTGGGCCGCTAGGCCGCAGGCTCTTTCCCGTCCTACGTCCTCTAATGCTAAGAAAAGAGGCGCCGGTGCCACGTGCCACAGCAACCGGACCTTAAGGGTTTTTTACCGAGGTTGTCTCCTCTCGACCCGGCCAATTAAGGCAAGGTCACTACCCCTATCCCGAGCCGCAAGACGTGACCACGAAACTCGGGAATAGGAGCAGCTTGCCCAGAGGCGACCGAAGTCTGCCCACTAATCACGACGGCCGTGAATTAGTGAGCCCGCCGAGCCGCGGACAACTCCGCACCACAAAACCGTCGCCAAATCGCGACGCAACGAGGTAAGGCCGCAAAAACCACAACACCACAACACCGCAAGGACAGCGGCGAGAAAACAAACGAAGAGACAAAGAAACAAAGAGTAGACAGGAGAACAAGAAAGAAGAACCCCAAAGATCCCCCCATGTCCGAACATTAGCCGCCAATCGGCGAGGTCCGTTAGGACAGTCGCCGATCGTCGTTGCCCAGGGTGCACCGCGAGGAGGTTTTCTGAACATAGCACCCCTGATTTATTTAACCTAATCATTTAACATATTACTTAGCCCAATTTTATTTTTGGCTAAATATGGTAAAAGGGGCTTGCCGCCTCTTAAGGGATTGTGGGCGTGCGCCCTACAGGGGGGGCTCCGAATACTCCTGTGGTATCCCTGCCTGTCGTAGGAGGCGACTAAAAGGGCCTTTGGGGCTGTGGAGTGTTTGCGGGAGGGCCTGCATTCACTTCGTTAAGCAGCCCCAGAGAAGATGACGACACGTGGATCCTCGTCCGTTAAATAGGATGGGGTGACACTGTGGTCTGTGCCGTCATAAGCACCGCGAGGTGTTCTGGGGGCGAGGTTGCCTCTCCCTCGAGATGGGCCGCATGGATCGGCAGCGGCGTAGACGTAGATTTCGCGTAGAGTCCCGAGTGGGGAGCCCGGAATCTGCGCCAACGCCCGAAGAATGACCACCGTGAGGTTTAGTCGGTAGTAGAGTGCTTTCCCCGCCTCTGAGCCCGACACATCCCTCGTAGGCCGAACCTAGGTTTACTTGGACGGTGCGTAAATGCATTCCTCACGTAAAAAAAACGATTATTAAACGAAAAAGATTATTAAAACGTATAGTGGCATGAAGGTTAGTTAGTTAAAACATAAACATAATACATCCGATTGATAGTCAACTTAACATTTCCATGTACTTCGAATAAGTTTCTACTATTTTTTTATGGTTAGTTAAGCTTTTCCATATTTTTTGCATACCTTAAAGCCAATTTTAGTACCTTCATTTTTTAATATCTCAAAAATGTAACCGGATGGGCAAGTTGGATGACTGGATCCGAATCAGCTGTAACTAATTTAATTTATGAAAAAAGCGATTATGTGAAAATATATTGTTGATTACACTGGTAATAAACAATCATAATATTGCTCAGACTAGCCACTTAAGCCCCAAGGCCGCCGTATAACTATTCATTTCACATATATATGTGACGAGCTAGCCACTTGTAACATTTTTTTCTTAATTATCCATCTAATTCAACTCAATGAGCTATTTAACTGTTTTTTTTTTTTTGAGTAAAATAGCGTATTATAATTTTACTGGATCTGATTTAAGAAGCTTAACATTACTTGGAATATCTAACCCTTTGGTTATTGGGGGCATAAAGGTATGTATATATGTGTATAGTTAAGTTCCAAATAGAAGAAGAATAAATTGGGGGAGTATTATGCCAATTGTATGCCCTGCAGAAATACATTAGATTGGATAATTTCTTTGAACGCGAGAGGCTAGAATGAGGCAGACTTACCTGAGGATACCAGTTTTTTGCCAGTTAATGCACAATTATTTAGTGATCTTTAGCAATTTGTTTATCTTGCACAGTATCTCTATCAACAGTACCCTGATTTTCAGCATCAGTTTTATTACAAATATTAAAATTTTCTTTGGTTATTGCGTTGTTTTCTGCTTGTATAAAACAACGATTTTCTTGCATACTAGAATTTACTCTTTGTTCCTTTTGTTTCCTTCACCATCTTTTTTAGCAATATTTGCTACTTCGGATAAAATTCCACGAATATAAGTTACATTATTATCTTTTGTTCCAGCATCACTCTTCTCTCTAACATTAAATAGCCCGGGCACAATTTCATAAGAATTATTTGTTTTGGTCCCTACTACCCTTTTCTCCGTCATTTACCAGCTCTGGTACAATTACAGTAGAATTGTCAGCATTATTGCTTTCGATTTCTGCATCTTCTATGTCTATAAGATGTATAACTTCAGGCGTGTTTTCATCACACTGATTAAAATTATTTTCCTTAGTGTATTCTTCCTCCTCTTTATCTACAAGGTTTATTACTTCAGGCACAATTTCACCAGATTTATCAATAGTCGTCTCTTTGATTCTTATATTATCTTTATTTGGAAGATTTACCATCACAGGCACAATTTTTCCACACGTATCAACATTCGTCTGCATCTGCATCCTCTTGTACAGGATTTATGGCTTTGAGTACCATTCAGTTCAGGTATTAACATTATTTCTTTCGGTGACTGTATCAACATCCTCTAAAATATTGATTACTTCCGATGCTACATTACAATTGCTATCAACATGAGTATCTTTGGTTGTAACATCCTCCTCTTTCTCCTCTACAAGATTCATTATTTCAGGTACTGTTTCACGTCTATCATTATTCTGCAGCATTATACTGCTTGGTCCCTGTCCTGTCATCTTCATCACCAAGATTAATTATTTCATTTGCAGGTTTACCAGAATCACCAACTTTTTTCCCATATGATTCCTGCCTTCTACTCTTATTTTAAAAGATTGATTATATTGTATTTTTTAGTTGCTACATTATCCTTTTCTTGAACGCAACTTTTACCTTCTCGTTGAGGTTAACGACAAAAATCCAAGCAAGGTCCCTCAAAATAAACCTGACTATATTCTTTCATATATGTCAGAGTGCTTTATTTTTATATGGCGTTTCAGATTGTAATAATATCCTGCACGCATACGAAGTACCTTCCCGCAGATCAAACAACGGTAGATACCATCACTAACTTTTCTGCAATTATCTCTTACCCAGCCAATTCTAGCGAACGAACCTGTAAATCATAATGTTAATTAAACTTAATTATACAACAACAACACAATCTTCCTAATGAATTTGTCACAATAACCGGTTTTTTCGATCGAAAATCAGCACCAACAGACCACTCTCTAGAAAATAGTCAAAAGATAAGTAAGCAAAAAAATACCTTCTATCTTTAACGGAAGTGTTCCACGCAGTTTCCCATAATATCCACCTGGATGGCCATTGATTAATAGCGAAATGCGTTTTTTCTGCTGGTCCGTATCTGAGCACAGTCTACACTTTTTTGCATCATCGTGGTGAGTCTTCTTGTGAGCATTATCTTGTTCACCTTGGAACAGATTTAATCAGCTCTTAATACATGATCACATACCTAAAAGAATGGAAATACCTGGAAAGAATGTTGTTTATCTCTATCTCTTTGTTGAAAGGAAGTTCAGAGATTAAAAAATAAGAATTTTATAATTTTGTATAATTATAAACTAACAGAACACTTTAGAAAAAAATATTTGGGTCTAGGATAAAAGAAGAACAAGTAACACGTTAATCATTTTATTATCAGTCAATCCCATACTAGGTATACGTTTAACAAGATTTGACATTCAGATATAGTTAGTTATTGCTTTTATTTTCGCCATATGATTCATCTGTCTGCCAAAGCTGTCGCATAAATTATATTTTTATGTATTCTCCTTTTGAAGTAACTGTATAGTTTGGTGGAGGATGAAAATGGCTGCAATCAGCCTGTTTAATCTTGCCATCTCTGTCTAATCTAATACGAGCCTTGCAGCCCGAGTCTTTTTTAGAACAATAATAGTTCAATGAATCGGCCCTTTGTGAATATGTGTAACCATTCAGCATTATGAGCAACCGTTTACCCTTCCTCGATGGAATTAAACTGTACTGCAATGACTCTGGAAAATTATACACACATTAATATGTATAACCCATATAACAGTACTAGCGACTTTGCACATCGTTCAGTCGAAAACGAAGACATTTAAAATTTGCTAACGGTGGTGAACTTCAGCACAAATTAAAGCTAAGAAGCAACAACAAAAACACATGTACAGAAATAGTTACTGGGCTAAAGAAACGGTATAGGTATTGCACATAGATAAGCAATATATAAAAATTAACGAAAAATCAAAGTATACAGTAGCACTTACTCAAAAACATTAAACAAGACTTTGAACACACTCATCAAAGAGGATATTACGACACCAGAGATATCGTCATGATCATCATCTACTTGCTCTGTTCTTTTTTTATGGCAAATAAGCTTTAAAGCCTGATGATGTGCACAAGTGTGGTTATTTCTTTGTAATAGATTCGGTTCTCTCTGCCTACGGAAGTGGCGTAAAGTTTAGTTAGTTAATTAATAGGTACGTAACATCAGGCTTATCATTAGAACAAATTCTACACACGTTTGGTTTGCACCTAAAATAAAAATATTGGTCATTATGAAATACTGAAGTACAGTTATGTACATATTTATTAAGACCATAAATGGCCAAAACAATATCTGTCACAACATTTACTAACTTGATCTTATTATGTTAATATGTAGCATTATTTAACAAATGTTTGGGGATTTGTGAAACTGTATAATTTTTTTTAAGTTACAATGATACAATAGATATTATAGGGCGACTGGCCCGATGGTCGAGTGGTCAGAGACCCTGGCCACGAAACCGAGGGTCGCGGGTTCGAATCCCGTTAGGGGCAAATGTTTCGTGTGATGAACATGGGCATTTGTACTCGAGTCATGGATGTTTATAAACGTATTTAAGTGTGTCTATCCGTTCACCTAGTATCCATAGCACAAGCATAAGCTTAATTTGGGACTAGGGAATTGGTGTGTCAGTCTTGAGAATTTATTTATTTATTTATAGTCATTTTAATATATATCTAGCTAAACTAATCATCATACACATAATGCATGTAGTCATTACCAATTAATTATTTATTTACTTTATGCTTAACGTAATAATTAAAAAAAAGGTCACAAAAACGCTCATTTGTTTTTTCAATTATATTTAATAGTAAATTTATCTTAATTAAACAGATAGATAACGAATAATATAAGGAAGTCAAAGTCAGATTATAATGTATATTGTTTTTAATTTAGGCTGAAGACCGATTATGACATTTAATAACATCTATCATTTCTTTACAATGAACACGCTGAATTCCTGATCTTGTGTTGTCTGCTCTTGATACATGACGACCTGTTCTGGATGCTTCTCCTGTATATGGCTGAACAGCATACCATGGTCGTCGTCGGTACATTCAACACTCTCATTACACTGCTTACAAAGAAACGACCCCTCACCAAGCTCATCGAAGTATGCCTTATCGAATTCAACCGAGGATGTTGGAGCTACTGAAAGTGATACACATAGCACTGAACAAATTTATTTTCTTGGCAAAAAGAAAAATCTCAATTCTTAAGATAATTTTAACTGCATCTTTACAACTTAGCGTATCATTTAAATATTAAATACAATTAGCCATAGGTCTGATTATAAAATATTCAAGTGAAAGATTACAATCCCATAAACTACAATAAGGATCATAGTAAAAGGTCATGTCATTGTCTGTTTCGTAAGTAAGATGAACCGAATGACTTTACCCAACAAGTGACATGTTACTTCATCATTCTGTTAATTTTGATTATATTGATAATGAAACTTTAAAAAAATAAAGGAATGAAATAGATATTTACCTGCAGATGAGATTTTTTTCAAAAAACTATACGATCCAGCCCTATGTAGGCTGTCCTTCGCTGGTGCGTAATTCATTATTACCTCATATTCTTTTTGGTGAACATTCATGATGTGACGTCGGAAATTTCCCACGCCTGCTGAAGCAGGTAATGTGATTTCTCTTTTGCAAAATATACATTGGTACACAGTAGGCTTTACATTTTCGAAGAAATTCCAGATGCACGTCTTGCTTGCATCTGAAAAGGCAATATGTTTTAAATTTTATAAGTATATTATCCTATCCTTAAATACTTGTTTTGAACTAAATATGTTGGGAACATACATATGTACTTACGTTTTCCCACAACAGATTTATTACACAAATCTTTTATCATTTCAACAGTTTCTTCAGTTAAAGTAGTTTTTGATTTTTTTAATCTCTGTCTAAACTCGTCATCATCTTCTGTTTTAATAAATGATTTCCTTTTAAACAACGAATCATCCAGAGGTGCGTGTTTACATAACTTCTTAAACTCTTCAGTGTGACAATTTGTAAGATGACGGGTTAAGTTTGCGACGCTCTTGGGAAATATTGTAACGTCTTTCGAACAAAATGTGCATCTATAAATACAATCGCCTGCAACGTTTTCGAAAAAATTCCAAACACAGGTTTTACCTTTAACTGTAAGAAAAGAAAGTCTTGATCACTTTAAGTTTACTTATAGTTTAAATAACTTCAAAGATTTTTGTAGGCATCAACGTTATCGGAACAAGTATTTACAGATTAGAAAATACATTTGTTGGCACGAATATTACACCAGATGTTACAATAGAATATATATATTCACAAATATATAAAAATAAATCTTACTAACCTCTGCCCGGTACTGGTTTGTTACATAAATTCTTTATTTTCCTTTCCAATTCTTCATAGTTTCGATCATCGTCAGATTGATCTTTAGGCCAAATCAGCAATTCATCAATTTCAACTTGCTGTAAAGTATCACTATTATCAAGGTCATGGTGGTCACTGTCATCGTTGTCTTTATTTCTTGAGCTTTTCCTTGTTACCTGATGATGCAAGGAGTCATACGCAGGAGCGTGTTTTAGTATCCTTCGGTATTCACTATTGTGACGCCATTTGATGTGACGTTTCAGATTAGAGACGTTTCTGTCTGCTGCAGATATATTGTTCAAGCAAAAAGTGCAACTGTAGACATTACCATCTTCATCTAGATTTTTAAAGAAGTTCCAAATACATGTTTTTCCTGAAAAAGCAAATGAGATTAACTCCCGATTATAAACAAATGTAGAGTGAAATCCTGAAGTTAATAGATATCTCATTAAAACGTTTTATTCTCAAAAGTATACTATCTCCAAATATTTCTACGTTAACAGTAAATAAAATAATAATAATTAGAATGTTTCAGATTAAGGATTTACATTAAACATTTAGCGGAAACAATGAACGGCATACGTACAACTAATACACATACATATTTAATATAATACAAGGTACTTAACTACATACTTACGAGTAGTCTTACACTGCAAAACAGGCTTTAGACATAATTCCTTTATCTTTTTATCCCATTCATCATCAACTTCTTCATCAGTATCCGGCTGCTCATAAGGAGAGTCATCTTCACCATCAATTTCATTCTCTGCCACGTCACTACAAATATCCTCATCATTATTTCTATCATTATCATCATCATTGTCATCAACGTGTCTCTTTTTAGACTCCTGGTCAGTTCGGATGTCTTCCACAGTCGTTTTCATACATCTTACACCTTTGAATTCATTTCTATATTCAATAGGATGTTTCATTTTTATATGACGTTTCATATTACCCGTAGAGCTACGATGCATTCGGATCCTTCCGTCACAAATCAAACAACGGTACGTATTATCATCAACATGCTCGCAATAATCTCTGATCCAGTTCGTTCTCAGCTTTCCTGTAAGTACAAAGGGATACGATTGCAAATGCTCCATATTGTATTTAAGTCATAACCAAAAATGAGATAAGTACAACATTAAAAATAAAAGGTACAATAATAATATATTTAATTGTTGGATTCAAATTATTATACTCCATCTCGTATTCGATAGGGTTTACCCTTATATGCCGTTTTATATTTTAAGTTAAGTTGGGGTGCATCAGATTTCTCCCCTCGCAAACCAAGCAACGTACCAACAGCGGTAATCTTTGGCGTAATTAGTTCCGAGCTTAACTGTAAAATGTAGGAGCAGTATAGATACAAATAGTGCCCTACACGCAAGGGATACTGTAACCAGATCAGTATCCTATCTAATGAGTATTATAACCCGACGACAAATCTCTGGATTTTCAGAAATTTAAACACAGATCCATAACACAAGCAGACAGTAGAGAGTAGACAGATATATGCTAAAAGGAGCATTATCCAATCTGTCCGGCTGCCCTTTTGTTACCCAAAGGAGCAACAAGATCAGATAGTAGTCGGTTTAATATTGCTAACTAAACTTTCATGAGCACCGTACTAGAGGAGTCAGTATCCCCACTGCTGGAACAATGTAGCAATTTCAATCATATGCGCGTGCGCCATTTGACCCAAGAACGTCATAAGCAATTACACTCCAACAAGAAATTAATTTAATATGCGATTAGGAGTAAATTAACAATACAATGATTATTTTAGTATATCCTTATATTTAATCCTTGGTATTCTTCCATATATTCTACAGGATGTCTCCTCTTTATATGGCGCTTCATGTTCCCCGTTGAACTAGCATGCATCCGGATTCTGCTATCGCAAATTAAGCAACGGTATGTATTGTCTTCGACCTGTTCGTAGTAATCTTTAACCCAGTTGATTCTGAATTTGCCTGTAATGCATAAACATCTATAAAATAAAAAAGTATCTACAAAAAGTATGTACGCGCATAACTTTTGAACGAACGCTAATCTCTATATAAATGAATGTTTGTATAAAATGACAGATCAACGACTGTTGGGTCGGCTTGTATTAATATAAAAATAAAAATAACTTACTTATATGAGTTACATGTTTTTATCCTTGCTAGCCCTTATTAATACTAACCAATCCTTATATATACTATAAATGCGAAAAAACTCTGTCCGCCTGTCTATCTTTATGTGACGTACTAAACTACAGGATCCGTTGCGATGACATTTAGCGGGCTTAATATTTGAACTCTGGAAAAGGACATAGCATGTTTTCGCAGAAAAAAATATAATAGGTCCCACAGAATACAGAGAGCCTTTGTAAAATAACTGTTTACACGCAGGCTGAACTGCAAATTCTACTGCTCTGTTTTATCGAGGGCTATAATTATACTTAAATGAATAAAAAAATAACTTCTGATAAGTATATGTGTGATTAATGCATTTTAAATTTTATTAAGTCCATCACTTAATATAATAATATAACATATACACTTTGATATAACAGCCAATGTAAATAACTTACAAAAACTTACTACTTAAACAAGTTGATAATTATGAAATAAAATAAATCATTAAATTAAAGATTACGCAGATCGCTATAGTTAAACGTTTGGTATCTGGACTATTACGTAAGAACATATTTAATTTGGGTAGGTACCTACTTACTATTAGTTATTATACTTGATGAAACTGAGTCTAATATAATATAACCAAATGCTAATTACATAATACGTAAAACCTATTTGAATTGTCGGAATCTCAGTACAATTACTCAATGAGAATAGATTATGACAAATTTCAAAACATATTTGTATATTTAAAACGTTTAGGTAATATATTTTTAATATTTGTACTTTACAGCAATAAAGTTATTACTATTAATTTAAAAAGGCAAAAAGACCGTTTCTACTAATTCTAAAATCACCCTTGTTCTCTCACAAACATTACATATATTATATATACAATTCAAAACTTAACATACTCCCCTGAAGGAGTGACTATATATTTTGGCGGCGGATGAATATGACTACAAGTAGCTTGCCTTATCCTACCATCCGTATCTAATTTAATACGAGCCTTGCATCCAGAGTCTTTCTTCGAACAGTAGTAATTCAGAGACTGGGCGTTCTGGGAGAAGGTGTACCCGTTCAACATGAGCAAACGTTTGCCTTTCCTTGAGGGTATGAAACTGTAATTCAAGGACCCTGTAAATAAATTCAAATGTTAGGTAGAGTACCTTAGAAATTACGGACAAACAGATAGTACCGTTGCAATGAGACTATATTGCCTAGCCATACCCAGATTTCAACCTTGGAACATTTTCAATAATTTCATAAAGATAATACCTCATTAACACCGCAATTTTAATTGAATCATCAGCATTCTCTCGCTCCGTTGTTTCCATAATACCAAATCTGACCAAATTGACAGCCAGTCTACAGCACCATAATGTCATAAATGCAACAAGATTTTTTACCGTTAAATGCAATAATAAAAAAATAACATAATAAAAGCAGTTTTCTTTAGTAATCCGCCTGGGCACTAACGAATCTTGGAAACGTCCTAGTTAATTACTTAAATAAGAGTTAATATTCTACGATTCATTGCTCAGCTCTGACTTAATTTCATTTAAGATCATTTACACTTTTAAAAGATGCATTAAAAATATATTTCCAGCTTTTTATTTACCTTTATCACATATTGATTCGAAAAGAAAGGTCCATAGAAACTAATCAGAGCAAATGCGATTCGTAAACCATTTATTAATATGTATTACATCACAACTCGGTTTTATTTGCGGGATAAAATGAACATTGTGCCAGTAAAACATAAACGTTTAACAATTAAATCGCAAATGGTGTTTGCACATTTAACTTTTTTTTTAATAATCACAAATACATGCTCACTAAAATTAGAACATTCATACAAATCGTCTCCTTAAAATTAAGTACTGTTTACACTAATTTGAAGAAGTTTTAACTTCTGAATCAGTTCGTCGTTATTTCCAGCCAGTTCCAAATCACAAAGGATTTGAATTACAACAAATGATTGTGATTATCTTTGAGCATCATGATCGTTTCATCCTCAGTCACAGCAAACGCAGTGCAGCGCGCCTTCGTTTTGATGCACACCCATCTCCTCTTAATCCCATCCACTTTGTTCAGTTTGAACCGGTGCCCACTTACGATCAACATCGTATTGCCGAATTTTGTTTTACCGAAATGATAGTCCATAGTGACCGTATCTGAAATATGATCATCATATAAACTTGTTGATTCACAGAATATATGGCTTACATTTATACACCATGGAAAAACAGATATTTATACAAACATATAGCGTATATTAATAAATCAGTTAGCTTGTTTAGAGAACATACAAATATATAAATACTAGCTGACCCGGCGCACTTCGTAACGCCCCGTTCTCAGATTTTCAATACCCATTTTTATTTAATCTACTACAGAGAACTTTTATCTGAAGAAGTGCCTTAAAACCTTTTTGAAGCATATATAAAACTGTAGGGAAGTGATACAAGTTTCATACAAAAAAAAGGTTTTATTTCTTCGCACAGGATTAATAAACCCTGGTTTCTCCTACAAGAATAGTATAAACTTAAATCTTGACATATTGCCCATTCTGCATGACCATATACTGAGGGGGGTCGTGTTGGTGATTACAGTCCAGGGGCACCAGAACCCCGCCTGGTTCAAGGCTGATCCTGGCTCGGCATCCGTAGTTTTTCTTGGAGCAATAGTAAAATTTCGTGAGGTTTTTCTGGGAGTACGTATAGCCTTTATACATTACCAGATGTTTCCCCTTCAAAGTCGGAATAAATTGATAATTACGAGACTCTGAAATAAAATAGACAACAGATATTAAAACAAGTTCCTCTTTGTCTCCGAGTATTAAATAGTTTTATAAATTGGAAATATATATTTTATATTGACTGGCTCGATGGCGCATTCGGTAGTGACCCTGCCCCATGCGCCAAAAGTTGTGGGTTCGACCCCCACCCAGGACAAACATTCGTGTGATGAATACATACTTGTGTCTGGGTGTTAATATACAATATTTAAATATATATTTGTAATACCACAGTTGATTCTGATATACGTAACACAAGTGCTTAAGCTACTTACCTCGAAGTCAGATCAATGTATGTCGTCGGATATTTATTTATTATTAATTTATTTATACATATAATATATTTATGAAAAAAAATTAAAATATATTATAAATAATATATTTTCATTATGTCAATTCCAAGTAAAATGATAATGATATCTTTACTGTAAACCAAATATCTCTGGTACAAACTATCATAATATGATTACTTAAAAATATACAAAGAGACATGACACTACTTATTTAAATAAAAAATTGTGTCTAAAAATATCCAATATATTGTATTGAAAATCATCCAAAAAAAAGTCAGAGCACTTAAATCTAAATTATTATTTGCATACAGCAAAACCACATCATCAGGCTTTCACGCTTACGGCATTTGCTTTGCTTTGTCATTATCCTTAAAGATACAATCAAGGCACTTGCAAGATTAACAACGCATTTGTGACACATCTGGTCTTGCAAATGTTAACAGGCTTCGAAGACCGCTTGCCATCAAGCTGTCTGTCTTAAGTCACAACTTTATATAATGCCCAGACGCCGTCATAACATACTTAGGGGGATTGTGTGTGTGTATGTAATATCCATGAGCTATCTCCCCCTTCTTGTTCAACTTCAACCTGGCTTTACACCCCGTAAGCTTCTTAGAACAATAGTAATTCAAGCTTCTGCTGTCTTTCGAATACGTAAAGTCTTTAAACATTATCAAATGATTGCCTCTCTTCGTTGGAATAGTCTTGTATGTAAGATCTGGAAAAAATCGACGTTTCAATTAACTATTGCATACGACAATATTTTCAAGTATACAGTCTATACTTATATTTATATCTCATTTTCGATAACCTTTATTTCAAAAGGCATCAATCGTGCTACAAGTATTCCCCGTCAAATGGATTATGATTATAGCTTTTATTAGGTAACTCAGCAAAAATGTGTATTTCATGTTCATCGTTTTAACACTCGAAATAAACACAAGCTTGCCGTTCCGTATCTAAGACTTCACAAGACTAGTAGGGGGTTAAGTATAAAATTATTTAACAAATTACCAGGCAATATAATTGAACTGCCTATGCATAGATTTAAATTACATATTAAAGAGCATCATAAGAAAAAGGCTTACTATAGAAGATTTTTTAAGTGACAAATATTTGTAATTGCTATTATACCTAAATATTTACCTTTTAAAGATCAGCATAGCATAGTAGCTTAAGAATATGATAATTGTTATTAATACTTATTGTAAATTTGGCGATAAAAAGATTAACTATTGATTTTTTGCCGGTAAATAAAGATAATTTCATTTCAATTTATTAATACATATAATATTTAAGTATATTCAGTGAATCAGTATTTTAAATTAACTCACAAATGCGCCATGACACTGCAAAATGGAACACATCGAGTAAGCTGTGAGATTAGTTAAGTTTTTTTAATTCTACCTTTATCATTTGCAGGGCACAGGACACAGCACAATATAACATGTTTGATTATGAAATGCTCTTTCGAAAGTATGTATACCAACTAGGACGGTAATGATGATTGTCAAATGGTTACTAAAATAAATCCACATAATTCTGGAACCTAAAATTATTTCTCACTTTTTAATTAGCACCTTGTCTTACAAAGTGTTCTTTCACGCAAAAAGTACTGCATGGATTTTAATGAAACTTTACAATAGTATAGCTTATACATTAGAATAACACTTTTAAGCTATGTTTATTTGATGTACCACGCGAGCATAGCCAGGGCAGAAGCTAAATAAATAAAACAATGTTATTAAAGCTAAAGTAACGTATATTATATCTATTAGAGAGTAATTATTATAAAAACATGCCTTAAATGAGTAAATAGGATAGACATAAAAATCCATGATTTATTAATATACATTATTTTATAGGGACTAGGCAATTAACAATCGATAAGTAATTGTAAAATTACCATTTTTTAAACATGGGGTTCTTTGTAGGACCCAATCGATAGCCTCATATTCAATAGGGATGTTGACTGGCTAGTCAACTGAGATACTTTTTAAGAGCTGTCAAAACGAAATCACTTCATAGATTTTGTATGGGCTTGTCAACGTGTGACGTCACTAGTTTGTATAGTCAACTGCCTTAATAACAAGCAGTTTTTGTAAAATTAAAAATCTTAGACTCAATATGATACAAAATCAATAAGGCTTACCAGCACACTACGATACTTTCTTTTTCAAAATTGATATTACAAAATTAAATATAAATGGTGTCAACATCCCAATTAACCTAATGGCCCTACATAAACTACTACCATTTCTGTACAATAACACAATACAACACGTAACAAAAAACTTTTAGTTAGGTATCCTTAACAGTGCTAAATAAGGAGATAGAATTAAAATCAAATCAAAAATACTAAATCCTGAACATGAAAGACAAACAAAAAAAAAGCTATTTAGACAAATCAATTATTATACAATTACTTCTATATTATTATAAACTAGCTGTGCCAGCGGTGTCACCCGCGTTTATGGTTAATATTATAAAGACTATTTCCGTTATACATGATTTCTATAACTTTAACCATTAAGGCTACACACGCGACGGAAGCTTAAAAAATGGAGTAGTTTCTCCCGTTTTCCCAACATTTCCCTTCACTACTCTGCTCCTATTGATTGTAGCGTGATGAAAAGTATACTATAACCTGCCCAGGAGTATAAAGAATAATTGTACCAAGTTTCGTTAAAATCCGTTGAGTAGTCTTGGTTTCTATAAGGAACATACAGACAGACAGACAAAAATTTTACTGATTGCATTTTTGGCATCAGTATCGATCACTAATCACCCCCTGATAGTTATTTTGAAAATATATTTCATGTACAGAATTGACCTCTCTACAGATTTATTATAGGTAAGTATAGATTACTTCATCATCTAAAAATTTGCTAAAAGAAAGTGAGTGATTGTAGTCTTATATCTGGGAAAAATACCTAGACTTACTTTCTGAACAAAACATAGTAAAAATATTAATATCTTACTTGTCTTATGTTATCGTCACAACACTATGTTAAATATATATAGAAATCTTTGGGCAATAATATCTTTCTCAGTAGAAGGAAGGTAGTCCTTCATTCCTTTTTGAAGTCTTTTTTTAAGACGAGAAGAGTTCTTTTTGCAGTAGAACTAAAATATAATTTTCAACTCCGATTAAAAATGAAAAGTGTTACGAACACTTTTGATAGTTTTGCAATAATTTTAAGAATGACAATTTTAAATATGTACACTTTTACTGTACGAAAATTCATCTACTACTGCTAAAATAAACGACTCCTCTAAAGGCTAGAGCACACGACAGGCCGCGACGTGTCGGCAATGTGACAACATGGCTTACGTGACATAATAATAAGTAACTCAGTTCTCTCTGCCTACCCCGCAAGGGAAGTGGCGTGAAGTTTAGTTAATTAGTTATAAAAACTCATCAAAAATATTGCGTCAACAACTTTTTTTATACAAGCGTGCATAAGGCTGGTTTCACAGTCACGCTTACGCCGGCGCGAGTGGTAAGCGACGCGGGCCACGAGCATGTTGTCTTGTACCGTTTCATAGTGAAAACCTGCCCGCGCTTACGCGCTTCCCACCCGCGCGGGCCGACAGCGTGACTCTGAAACGTGACTCTGAAAGCTTTATGGAACCTGCCGAGTTGACACATTAACAAAAATTGAGTTAATTGCCGCTATTGACGCGGCCCGCGCTGTATGACACTTTTGACACTATTGATGTTGTTTCGACGTCATCGGGGTAGCTTCTCATAGCATATCATTTCATAATGTATACTCGTATATATTACAAACATTTTCAATATAAAATCACTTTACGTTCCAACGCGCCTGTTATGCACTGCCAAGTATTAAAGGAACATTTTTTTTTCATAAAAGTGGAAATTTAAATTTCATTTTTCGCTTACCACCATATAAAACGCAGTTATTTTATTATACTTGCACCAAAAACTAAAAAAACAGCATAATTTCTGCTGTGATTCAGCTGAATAAAAATCCTTTAAAATTACTAAATAAGTAAAAGAATATCGAGAAGAATTCCGTGCGTTCTGTGTGCAATGCAAGTGTATGTTGTTGGTGCATTTGTATGTAAAATGAAAACAGCGAATACACAATTTCAATCTGGTCTCAAACAGGTACGTTCGCGTTACTTATGGACCTTAGACAACGATCCATAAAGCGGATGCTATGGAAATAGTTGCGAACCGTACTATATTATAAAGTATTGTACGTTATTTTGGGCAATTGTACTCCTATACTTTATGAGGAAAATAAAATCCGCGAATATACTTCATTTTGCATGATTTGATTTCTCTGGGATACATTTTACGTAGTCATTATCCAAAAAAAGATGTTAGTTTTGATTGTTAGAATATTTATGATTGAACGACAGTTACTGAGGTTGATTAGCAGTTATAATTACCTGTTAAAAGTTGCTAAAAGTAATGCAAAAAAAGTTTTTAAGTAAAACGACAACGTAAAATAATCGTAAGTCGTAAGAAAAAAACAAACATTTTGTCTAAATAAACTATTTAGACAAAATGTTTGTTTTTTTCTTACCTTAAGTAAATAGCTTATATACTTTATTTGCCCAAAAAAAAAGGTGGCAACCCTACATGGAGAGTACACCAGATTTCCATGAACCAGAGTTCCGTTAGTCAGTGAGATCTTAAAAAATGTCATAAGTTTGTTTAATTATTTTTACGTTACAAAAGAAACTGATCATAAAACAGTGACGTAGAATCACTATTAAAATTTACTTTATTAGAGCGCTTTTTTCAAAAAGCCTAGATTCAAGATGCAATTTTAGTTTAGGAGTATGAACTGGCCATATTATCTGTTTCATAGTTACACACAGAACATAACTTTAGTCTCATGTGATTGTTTATTAATCTATACTTATAATAAATCTGTAGAGAGGTAAATTCTGTACATGAAATATATTTTCAAAATAACTATCAGGGGGTGATTATTGATCGATACTGATGCCAAAAATGCAATCAGTAAATTTTTTGTCTGTCTGTCTGTCTGTCTGTCTGTCTGTTTGTCTGTTTGTCTGTCTGTCTGTCTGTCTGTCTGTCTGTCTGTATGTTCCTTATAGAAACAAAAACTACTCGACGGATTTTAACGAAACTTGGTACAATTATTCTTCATACTCCTGGGCAGGTTATAGTATACTTTTCATCACGCTACAATCAATAGGAGCAGAGTAATGAAGGGAAATGTTGGTAAAACGGGAGAAGTTACTCCAATTTTAAGCTTCCGTCGCGTGTGCAGCCTTAATGGTTAAAGTTATATAGAAATCATGTATGACGGAAATAGTCTATATAATATTAACCATAAACGCGGGTGACACCGCTGGCACAGCTAGTTCCATAATAATTTCGCCAAATAAACGATGCAGTCGCTACCCTTTGATTTGCTCACACTATCAATCGTTTAGTTCAGTTTCGGTTGGACATCAGACGAAATGTTGTCAGAAATAACGTGTTTCTGAGTCCCATCACTCATATTACTCCTCCCGATACTTCTTGATAACAGGATTCTACCACATAGTCCAGATTTACTTAGACTTTAAGGCTTTAACGAGATGACCAGATGCATTCTTGACAAGTTTCGGCTGTGGATGGTTGTGCACCACATCACACCTCTCTATTATCCCGTACTCATTCAGCTTAACACGAGCTCGGCACCCATAGTTCTTCTTCGAGCAGTAGTAGTTCATAGACCGGCAGTGCTTGCTGAAGGTATACCCGTCTATCATCAGCTGGTAGGATCCCTTGGGAGTGTACACGTATTTGTATCCGTGTCTGTTGTATTCTGGAAGCACATCAGCAATTTAACCTTATGTTCGACATGTTTTAACATTTTCAACTATTAGACTACACTTTGAATTACCATACCATCAAGGGCAATATAGCCTTCATTGTCTATATTTGCATTTACTATATCTATTATCTACAGGATAAACATGTTAGGCGTGGCCAAGACATATGCTGTCTACCGTTTAACGAAACCAAATGTAAACGAAATCGAAAACATCATAATGCTGAAAGAGGCAGTCGATATAACAAAGATCAAATAATAAAAACAGTAAAATAAACCATTTATTTCGATAACAATAAGGTCGTCGTGATTTAGACAGAAAACATTTACATACATCCAAATAAATTTGGACTACAAATCGCTATTGATTTGAATGTTCAATATGAATGACCATGATCCAATTTGTGTGTTTCGTCTGCCTAGCATTTAAAGTACGTGCAGACGAAGGACTTTATTCCGCAGGGCGTTTTTGTCCGTGGAAATAGATCGTTTATAACTGCATCAGCCAACGCACACGAGGGACTAAAAGTCCGACGGACACTAGAGAGCGTCAGCAATCCGAATGGTACAAAATCACGGGGGAATCCCCGAAAATAAATAGAACTAACGTGCCAAGGAACATCATCGCACACGAGATATCTTAGTCCTTGTTGCGGGCTCGATAGAGATGTCGGTTGCAGGGCTCAAATGACCGTACACTGTGTGCGTTAACTTTTTTTCTATGGTTGGGGGATTTCGTCCTCGGCGAACCAAAGTCTCTCGTCTGCGCGTACCTTTAATAAGTTAAAATGGCAGCCAATGCAATGCAAGAACCAGACTCGATACATCACGGATCAAGGTCAAAACAGACCCTAAATATGATAAGGACATAATATTCGGAAGAAAAGGAGCTCTTTTGATTGGGGATAAATATTAAATAAACATGTAGGTACATAATTACAGTATACGGTATAAAAGAGCATTGTTCAACAAACATTAAACATTTCGGAAGATTATCATATTGTATACCCGTCAATATAATTAAACTAAAATATAATATAACAACAAATGTTTATGTATAAGTCAGATCCTCAGTCTCTTTCTCGCTATACAACATCCGACCTTTAGAGTACGATTCTGGCAGAGCAACGGCAGCTCATTAATGTATAGAGACAACCAATAGGGACCTTCACTTAACGAGACTAGGAAAACAGTTGTTCCTATTGGTGGATTTCTGCCTCTCACACCAGCTCTGTAGAAATTATACTCAATCATACTTACTGCCGACATGGTTTTCGGGTTTTAGAAAACAAATTAGCAGTAAATGTTAATAATATCCTATTCTACCATAAGTAACAAATACTTCATAAAGACCTGCTTCATCAAGATTCATCTATCAGTCTAAGCGTTTGATAAGTCATTGGTCAAGCTTATCCACATTATAAAAGCTACTTTTACTAGCTATGTAAGTAATTGAATTAACCATATTTTACAAGAAGACTAACAGTGAAATCTATTTTGGCCATCAGAAGCTTTATCAGTTAGTAACATTATATATATACTGGTACAGTCGGCAACATAATGTATAGCTCGATATATTTGTTCTTATGTCCTTGGAATAAAGTCTAAAATTGTTCAACTACTTATGTTACCTTTTGATATCCTCATGCAATCATCGACTTTAGAGCCGTCGTCAGACAGTCCATTTTAAATACTCATATTGTAAATAAATGCTATTTGTTCATATATCACATTGTGCTAATGTTGCACAAAACATTGTTTCTGTAGATCTTTGACTTGCCTGACTACATATTGTTGGTGCAAATTATACCTACTATTAAATGCATGAATAAAGTATTTGATGAGTTAACACAGTTAAATTACTTAGCTATGCTGCACAAATGCTTAATATAACCTACACCAGAGACTGAAATACTAATTATATGTAAATTATATTAATGGTAAAAATAGTGATAATAGTTAAAGCCTGGGTTTGCACCTAAATTTTCAAAATAATTTTGTGACATAATATTTTTATGACTTTCAAATTATAAGCAAGCTGGCAGCTCATCTTAAAATGATAAATATACTGTTCTTATTAGCTTCCCATTGTAATATATCACGCTAGCTTATAATACTGCCCAGATAATGTCTGCACATATGTAGGCGGTGGGTGTGTATGATCGTAGTTCGCGCTGATGATCTTCCCGTTATCATCCAGCTTGACCCGGGCTCTGCAGTTCCCTGACTGCTTTTTAGAGCAGTAGTAATTGTTTGTCAGCTTCATTTGGGAGTATGTGAATCCGTTCAACATGAGTAAATGTTTCCCCCGAGGCGTAGGTATGAAGCTGTAATCGCCTTCTGCAAATAAAAACCACGATTTCCTACCTTCTTATAAGTCTGATGCAAGGGTGTGGCTACCTCCATATCAGCTGAATCAATGAAAAGGGTTCCCCATTTAAATAAGGCCCAAAGTTTGTAACCACAATTTTAAAAGTCTTAACACACAATGAGACAGATTTATTAAATGAATAAAATAAAATATACAGTTTCTTCACATGTTATTTATAAAATGATATCAAAACAATATTGAGTGTTTGCTTAACAACAACTCAGTTATATTTAGATGACAAATCCATATGACAATATAGAAAATAATTAAAATAAATAAACATTTGAAGATTGTGAATTCACAGTGAATTGACTTTCCTTTTAAATAAGTAATAATTATAAACCAATAAGCATAAATGGTATTAATTAGAAGTCTATAAGTTTGCCGCTTAGCGCCAAGCCAAATTAAAATAAAAGTTTATAAAAACGCCATACAGGTACAATAAATAACAAACACATTTATTTATACAATTATTAAAAATTTTCACAATTTTTAATGTAACATGATCTGATACTTCTACATTTATTAAGCTGGTAAAGTAAAGTAGTTTACCTTAACAGGCGCCTTTAGCGTACTTAGTCCTATCATGATTATGTGAGGTGAATGATTGGATAATGTTAATATGATCATGAGCCATTTTAATAAATGCAAGACACCTCTGGTATCGTTTGGAGCAATACCAATATATTGCACCTTTGTTTCTTGCATCTTTCCAGTATGTATAGCCATCTAAGAGAAGTAAGTACCCCTTTCTTGATGGTATGAAATCAAATTGACTGTGAATCCTCGCTGGAAGGAAATCAATAATTTAATTCATTTACCCAGCAATGTTTATGCTAATTAAATTTTTGGTTGCTTTGAATATTATTATTTTATTAAGTAATGACTGTAAAGAACATACTGAAATGTAAAAAAGTCAATTTTCACCAACCAAATCAAATTTCGCTTCCTCAAATTTACATGAGTCCGTAGAAACCAACTGCATCACAAAAGGTGGAGTATATTATGTAGTATATAGGATTTATGTTGTGTATTAGTATATAGGATTATTCATTAAATATTACACAAAAAATATGACTAAAAATACATTTAGATTTCCATGCAATTAAAATCATAAATTCATAATTATTAAAACTGATGTCCGATGAAGACTTAAAGAAATTCAATTATAAACATAAAACAAAATAGAGTACAAATACATCTTCTAAGTGATAATTAATTGCTTGGAGTCACTTAGAAAACCTGAAAACATAAACATATCCTCCAAAAAGGGCAATTATCCTACTGGATTATACTAACTTATAAACAGTTAAAATCCCTGTGATATCAATAAGCTAAAGTAGATTATTCTGCCCCTGAAGAACCTATAAATCATACACAGAATAACAGTACAAATTTATGTGAAAAATAAGAGCGCCAGATTACCAACAGAATCTTAGAAAATAATGTAAATAAACAACCAAAGTTGGTATCTGTTTATAAGCTTTAGAATCACTTACCGGGGCGCTGAATCGCTGGAACTCACAGAACACACAAACACACAACACTTTACCTTTACACATTTTATCACAAAGCACTAAACACCAAAATTTGCCACTAAAACACACAAAATAGTTACTAATAACATATTTCTAGGTTATACCACTGTCACAAACAATTTAAACTATAGCCACTGGTAGCATTATTACGTCCTCGTGATTTGAGCAGCACTCAGATATGTATAAATATATAATTCGCATTAAAAAGAAACGCGAAATAGTTCATAATTACAAAAATATTTTGACTAATTTTTGACAGTAGCTGTGTGTTTACAACTAAAGTTTAAGAACGCATGATGCCACATACGTCATACGTTATCTGAAAACAATGAAGCCATTTGCTTTCCCTCTGACTGATTTATTTATCATAATTACTTAGAGGTATATAATAATTGCTCCATGTTGGTCTGTGACTTTAAAAGAATGTGCCAATTGTATTTCTTACCTAGAATATCGTAAAAGGCGACTGATAGTTTTTCTGGTTTTGGGTGGGTGATTGTGTTGGTGACGAGCTAGCCACTTGTTACTAGGTACTTTTTACATAAAATATTTCTTTTTTTTATTAAGGGCTTAACGCGCCTCTGACTCTGCTTACCCTTTCGTGGATTGCGGGCGATATTTTATAATAAATAAATAATAACAATTAAATAATAGTAACCTGTAGTTGCTTTTTAGTGGTTTTAGTTTCCTAACCATAATAATAGCCTTAATAAAGGCGTAGGGACGTGACGACCTCATCGCCCACTGTCGAGAGATGGTGAGCTTCGGACCATGAAGAGCAACAACTCCCTTCAGTGCAATCAGTCTTTGCAGGGCAGCTTGTGGCGAACTGTTGGTGTGTGGCGACACCACGGACCCGAGACCTCTCGGGGGAACCTACCATCTTCTCCCCCACCTTTGAATTGCCTTTATGGAACGGCTGACCAGATTACCGCGATCCAGAAACCGGTGCACACCTCTCTTGCCCTCTTGCTACCCTGCGCGGCGGCTGATTTGGGGGACCCATCTAGTGGAGAGCGATTCACCACCTGCCGCACTTTCATTTGTGAAATATTGAAGGCAGGCGACCGTTATCTCACCCCATAGCCCAGTTTTTTCTTCCCACAAGAATCCATTGCAACAGCCCATATTTTTTGTTACTACCTCATTGCTATCGTGTTGCACTTGCCGGATGTTACTACTGAGTGTATTAAGTTAGTATACTAGAAGAGAGTAAGATCCGGCCGGTGTACTCCATCACACACTTATATTAAAACATCCCAAGGGGCCTCTACATGTTAGGCCCGTCCCCCATGCAAGCCAGTGGAGTGATACCCAAATGGAGATCGTAATAATAATACAAAAAATAAAAGAAATGTCGTACAATTTGTGAATTATGACTTAGAGAATCTAAAAATGTTCATATATTTTACTGTTTCCTATTAATAAATGCAATTTTATTGGAAAAAATCACCACACAACTTTATCGGCGTAATAGTATAATAGCAAGTATGCTTAATTAGCTATCCAACGAGGTATAAAACAAATTGAATAAGTTGAAAATGGCTGAATAAATAGCCTTAATCGGTAATAAGTAAAAAAAAATACGATTTTTTTACTTATTACCTATTTAGTTATTTATGGTCTAAACTTAAATTTATAGCTGATTTTTAATGTGCGGGCCCGATTTCTAATGCAAGCACGCATTCGTCTTTAATTAACTTTTTACAACAACATTCGACAGTTTTTTATTTCATTGCGGCGTTAATTATGCAGATCCTTAAATATTCAAAGTATGGAACAAGCGAGATATTATAGACCAGGCTCTTTATATGACCCCACACGTAATAATCCATCAGAGTAAGATGCTTGCTGGTCATGGAATACTTGAGTCCTCCCCTACCAATCCACCGATCAGGAAGTTCTGTAATGTGGAAGTCCATTGAGCTGGTAGTACATCATGCGCTTTGTCTTCGAAGGTGTTTCTATCGAACAATTAAAAGCATAAGCATACGAGAACTTTATGAGAGAAGACATGTTTGGACTTCTTGAAGACGTAGGTACCTTGGGAGACAAGACTTTCAGATTAACTCTCATTCTTACTCGTACATCGTCATAACGAACGCAGTCTGTGAGCGATACACCGCAGATTTTACGCAGCGCACTTTCTGCCAAACCAAACTCTCACTTACATAAGTTAGCATAGGAATCAGCACCATATTGTATAGAGAGCTCGACCTTCTGGCTTTAGACTTTACTGCCCAGAAGTTTTGCTAACGATCCATTCACTCTATTCTCTGCATTCACTCTTCTTTCTATATCAGCGGAGTACCTTCCATTAGTTCCATCCCTGCTGGATGCACATCCTAAATATACAAATTCATTCACATGTTCCAGCACTACATCATCAACCGCTATCCTTGTGTCCGTTCTGGTTTCTTCTCTTTCAAACACCATAATCTTTGTCTTCTTCGCAATCCATTTGTAAGCCTCTCATCTATTTTTAACCGACTTAAAAAAAAAGGAGGAGGTTCTCAATTCGGCTGAATTTTAACGATTGTTATTAATTTAATACCAAAAACTTATGACACATAAACATAGTTAGTTTTCTGTTTTATAGAATGAATTTTAAGGGTATGTACCTACGTTTTAATTAAGCTTACTTACTGAACTTTTTTGCAAAGATATGGCTATTAGTTAATTAAGTTTTTTCATATTTTTTCATACATTGAAAGCTGTGCTCTTTGAATGGAGGAATTATTTAAAGCATTTTATTGCGAAGATTCTGCGAGCCATCAACATAGCAATTTGATTTATACTGCTAATCAAATAGGTATTTGAGGGTATTACTTTTCTAAAGCCGGGCTTTTTAATAGCAAGTTTTCGTAATTTTGCAATGAATTGATTCTGCGTCTTTTCCATTTGAAATATTTTTTCCTAATAAGTAGGTATTACATATTTGCTAACAAAGTTACTTTATTTATTTATAATTCATAAGCTACACATAAAATGTATTTTTTTGTTGTAGATCGATCGAGTTCAATCGATTTGGTTTGCGTAATCACAGACAGTATGTAAAAATACTATTTTTTTTTATCACGTCACGTCATGCGATACAAGCAGTTTTATTATCTACGACGCTTCGAAAATAACCTATAATCTTGTTTGTTTTCATATTATTCGACATGTTTTTGTTTAAAATTATTTATTCAATGTACTCCATAATAATAAAATTAATATTAGGGTGTGCTTGTAGTCTGTGCAGTGATTTAATCTAATATTCGTTAAAATTTTATAAAATAACTATGATTTGTTAAGTTCATTTATGTTGGCTTATTTTATATGATTTTGTCTTAAAAATAGCGTTAATTTGTTTTTTTTTATGTGCCATTACGTTCCTTGTGTTAGTTATGTGAATAATTAAGTGTACTGTGATATGTTTTTACTTATTTAAGTCCTCAAATACGGACTGAATCTCCTGTGATTGACAAGAAAGGTAAGCAATAAATACAACATTTTACAAATTAATTTCCTTAATAATGACCTTATTTAATTGAGACTTGAGATCTAATACAGTTATTTAAGCTACTGAATATCAGTAAAACATATAAATATGATAACAGGCCGAGTTGCTACTGAAATCTTACAGTACTTAACAATCATGTTCAATGGAAGTCTAGAATAGTCCTTTAGCACTAAACGCATATCTACCTACATACATATATCCATACAACGACGCTCCCAATCCCCAAAGGGATAGGCAGAGTCAAAGGTGCAGTAATTTCCTTTAAGTAATTTCAATATTAAAACTAGGTTAGCATAATTTCATGGGAAATTGATTAAAGGCTACATAGTAGCCTTCACAATCACAAACCATACATCCAATTAACCCCTCTTATGGATAAATAAAATAATATTTCTCCTTTATACATTTTTTGACTGGCCCGTTGGTCGAGTGGTCTGAGACCCCTGGCCACAAAACTAAGAGTTGCAAGGGGGTTTAAATCCCGCTAGGGGCAAATATTTTGTGTGATGAACATGGACATTTGTACTTGAGTCATGAATGTTTATAAATGCAATAAGTATGTCTATACGTTTGCCTAGTATCCATAGTACAAGCATAAGCTTTTTTTGGCACTAGGGAATTGGTGTGTCAGTCTAGACAATTTATTTAAGTATTTAATTTATAAACTATGTATGTGCCATTATAAAGTATTAGCTCTTAGTTCACTGTTATAATAAGATTACATACTTATAATAATAAGCCACTTTATTCCGAAATTTGGACATTACCCAGTGTAACTGAGTATTTAAATATTTTTATTAATTTGATCTTATGATTGACTTTGACTTTGATTAAATGTTTTTTTGGGACAAGTATGTTTTGGATTAATCCACCCACACAATAAGGTCAACTTTACTTCTAATTTAATTTGCTGTTGTTATAAACTAATCCTCAATCTTCACAAACTTTAAGTTTTTATTTTTAGTTAAGTTCTGACTTTTAGCTCTACCCACACCATCATGTGCTTATGCTGTTTGCTTATCCTGTCATGAAAAATAAAAAACAACCATAGCGGTCTGGTGTAGGAATTCAAATACAAATTTAAAATATCTTTATTTTATATAGGCTTCAAAAAAACACTTACTTCTACTACTACCATTGATATGAATGTGCCAACTGACTTTAAGTTAATAAATCAATTAAGATTCAGTTGGATAAAATCAGTTGGAGTTTAGTTTGATAATTTTCTTTTCATTGTTTCAGGTAAGTTTTTGGAGTATCATACCAAGGTGAGCAGAAAAGTTGGTGAGTATTGAATTAATTTAATCACAATGCATGGGCGTACGCAGCTTTTCGTCCAGGGGGTGGGGGGGAGGGGCAATACAATATTTTTTGGTCCAGCAGGGGGCAATATATGATTTTTTTTGGTCCACGGGGGGAACTATATTGATAGTAAATACACCAGCAGGTACCTTGCCACTAGAGTTCCAGGGGAGGCAGGTCGGCTGCCTCTCCCTGCCCCCCTTGCGTATGCCCAATAATAATATAAACATTCATACATTTACACATTTGTACATTTTGGTACCAATGCAAAGAAAATATTGGTTAATTGTAATTTTGCATTCAAACAATTGGGATCCAGGACCTTTATTTCGGACTTTACATAGTATAACTATAAACTTCTAGAGGGCTGGCCCCCCGCTGGATCCACTGAAACTACCAATATGCAATTGAAATCAGTCAATCAATCAGTTTATGTGACTTAGCAATATATTATATGTGTATATAAGGATATTAAAAGTAAAGTTACAAGTTAATGGAAAACAAGGGTTACTTATATACTTGAATATTGTCTGTAGTTTGTACATTATTACAATAAATATTCATTATTAACCCATGTTTATGTTAACCTACCTTATGTTTTTCGTTCTATTTTTTTGTACATTAATTCCGAATAAAGATTTTGTGGCAGTTATAAATACAGTAGGATTTTTAAATTTATTTAAATAAAAGGAAATACTTAAATAAATAAAAAAATCTATTAAATTAATAAAAATAAAAATAAAACATCGAAATAAGCTATAAGTACCTACGACTATTCAGTAATTAGGTAAGTACATATCTAAAAAATATATATGTCTTGTAGATAACAGAATACTATTAGTAACGAGAATTTTATTGTATATGGTAGTAGACATAGACAAAAGTTGGAAGACAATGTATTTGTAACCACAGTGAAACTTCTTACAGCGAGATACGTTAGGGGCATCCGCGGGGCGAACCTTCTCCTATTTAACGGATATGTGTTCAGAGTTCAATGCAAAGCCTCCAAAGAGGGCCTCAGAACTTGGTATTGCGTCATGTACAGTCGCACGCAGTGTCCGTCGGTGCTCACGACGGACAACAAAGAGCACATCATTCAAATAAAGGGTATGCACAACCATGCACATCCGCAATTAACGCACACTCCAACTGGAATTGTGTACAAACATATAAAGAAGATTCCTGTAAGAAAAATGAAAAAGAACGGCAGTGAAGTGAATTCTGATGGTGCCGAAGAGGTTCAGATTTTACCTTAATAGGTAAAGTCAAAATGGCGCCACTTTATATGCATTATGTGTGTCACACAGACTAGTAAAAAAAGAAGGACTCCTCGCTGTCATACTATAGCGTGAAGTCACGTTTATGCATGTGAGTGATACATAAGGATACCAGATATCGGATATCTGTCATTTGGAGCACTTATTATGTCATAGTGTTACGTAAGTTGCGCGTCAGGTTGGAGCACCTGAGGAGCTTCAGCGTTTAGTTAGTGGCGCGGAGTCCTCATTTTTTTACTAGTCCGTGGTGTGTCATTACGTTTATTACGCTGGCTTGGATTGGAAGCGCGTATCGTAAGGCTGTTTTTCTATTGTAATCAGCGCAGGTGGTAGACGCGGGCAGATTTTCACGATGAAACGGTACACGGCAATCCCTAGTAGCCTGCGTCGCTTATCACCCGGTCCGACGTAAGAGTGACTCTGAAACCAGCCTTGTCTTTTTCGTTTTTAACGCGATATCTCTTTAATACAGTGTAATGTCGGCTATCGCAGAAACAGACGTATTCTCTATCGCTTTGGATCTTTGCGCGGACGCACCTGTGTGTCTCTATTCATTTTTTATATTTGGGGAGAAGAGGAGGCAGAAGCTGCCTTTGTAAGTGAATTTTATTTCGACTAAATATTTTGAGAATTTTGGATCCTATGTGCCTCCCCAGTCCCCAAGCACGCAGACACTGGCTGCCTTCCCACTACTCATACTGGGTAAACTACTAAAGTAGGAAAACTACTTTAATATTAAGGGCGATCGTAAAAGGGTTACCGTAATATGGCGTTATGCCTTTAAAATACATGTCCATATGATTTTGGCAGATGTACATATTAATAGTACATTTGCAAAATATTATTTAATTGTAGCTGAACTGTGGATTGTAATAATTAAATTTACAAATTATAAGGGCACGTTATTAACATTGCATGTAAAATAAACCTGCCCGGTTATGCTGCTATGAATGTTTCTTACCTATTTATTTTTAGTATGTGAACGTTATGTGTTAGTGTTATGAAATTTGCTTAAAAAGCCAAATATGTGATTGCAATATCTTGTCGTTGTTAATAGAAAATCCTAGTCATGAAGTGTTCATTGTTGTAAATATTTCTATTTTGTTTTATAATACGCCAATTTGAAATTATTATAGGATGTATTAAACTGTATTACGATTTTAACAGGAGCACCATGTTCCTTAATTTTATGTACGACCTTAGGTTATTAGTATTTAACTTTTTACTAACGATAATACATATACATGCATAATGTAACCTAAGAACGATAATACATATACATGATACTGTAAACAAAGAACGATAATACATATACATGATACTGTAAACAAAGAACGATAATACATATACATGATACTGTAAACAAAGAACGATAATACATATACATGATACTGTAAACAAAGAACGATAATACATATACATGATACTGTAAACAAAGAACGATAATACATATACATGATACTGTAAACAAAGAACGATAATACATATACATGATACTGTAAACAAAGAACGATAATACATATACATGATACTGTAAACAAAGAACGATAATACATATACATGATACTGTAAACAAAGAACGATAGTCCAAACTTTTTAATATTAGAAATACGAAAGTGTGTTTGTTTCGGATCTACCTGATTTTTTGCATAGGAATAAGCGGAGGGCCGATTATTATTAATATAAAACTATATTATTATAATTTATATACTTCGTTTACCCCAGAAAAATTCTACATAATAATTAAAAAACCCTTTATTTACGCGGATGAAACCGTGAGTAAATGCTAGTGGATGTTAAAAATTATCTTAAGCGTCATTTATGATGTGAGTGACGAAAACTGCACTTTAAGAAAAAAAAAATCGTTATTTAAATTATTATTTTTTATCCTGTAATTATACGTAAACTAGCTGTGCCCGCGGTTTCATCCGCGTTTATGGTTAATATTATATAGCCTATAGCCTTCCTCGATAAATAGGCTATCTATGACTGAAAAAGGAATTTCCAGTAGTTCCTGAGATTAGCGCGTTCAAGCAAACAAACTCTTTAGCTTTATAATATGAGTATATAGATTATTCTCAAATTAATTGTATTGCGCTTTGTATTTTTCAAAATATTATAAGGGTTGAATGTAGGTACTACATATTTTGGATACGATGATTAGAGTGTGTATTAATAAGAAGTTTTTCAAGTCTTTTTATTAACAATAATAACGATTAATTTGCTGAATGTGTCAAAATAAATACAGGAATGGAATCAATGTCTTCTTAATTATTATCGTCAAATAGTAGTGTTTCTTTATATTTAACCTTAACAATATTCGAATGTTATGAATTGTTCATATACTTACATACAAAATGGAAACAAACTTTTTAATAAACTATTAACTAATTGGATATGTACATTATAAATAATCTTCTTACCATTATAGCTTGATAAACGAGAATTCTAGATAAACGGGAATGAAACTCGTTGTAATACTTAATTAATAAACACTAACCAAATTTCCAGAAGCTCTCATAATTCCCTCAAAGAAACGGAGAGGCCAAGGAATGATACTCTTCCGAGGCTACACATATTCGTGGCGCAACAAAAAGAGACACGGCAACTACTGGACATGTTCCAGTCACCAGAAGAAGGGCTGCAAGGCCAGTATCACCACGGATGAGTCCAGGAAACCCTTTGTGGTCACCGACTACTATGATGACCACAACCATCCAGCGCCAAAAGTCAATTTACCACCTGACATGGAGTTTATTATATAGATTAGGTTTAATATAGTGCATAAAAATCGTGTGATATTTTGAAATATAGTCTATTGTCCTGTTTTTGTTTGTTTTTTCCAAATCTTGTAGTTTTAACTTTATCATTGCATATTAACTCTTATAGTGGCGTAATTCTCGTAAAATTTGTTGCAGAGATACATTTTATAACATCGAAGAAGGGGTACAAATTGTTGGTGTACGAGCAATACACTTATGCTCAGAACTTCAGGACCAAGTACAGAGTTAGATGGGCCTGCTCCTCGAGATGTTCGAAGAAGTGCTATGCCCAGCTAGCGCTGACCAACGAAGGGGAGCTTCTGATCATCAACAATAAGCACAGTCATCCTCCTCCTATATTCTACGTGAACGAGAAAGGCGAATACGTTAGAGTTTCTGATAAACAATTGAACAAAATCAATAAGGAGGGCGAGGATCTGTCTGAGGACGTTCTTGGTGACGTCAGTTCTGATGCCGAACAGTGACCATTGAAGTCTAGGGCAATCTACATCAGGGTGACTAGTAATTCGACCTATTCCTTGAAAGAAGTTATAGGTACCAGAGAATATTTGCCACAAATTAAACCCTCTTGCATTTTAAGTAAGAATTACCAGTTTCCGAGATAAAGGGATGTATAATTTTTCTAACTGGTTTTCGAAGTACCATCTAAATACCTCTATTCCTCTCTGAGTTATTTTTTCTTAAAGCTAAGTAAGTAATCTGATATAGCGGAAACGGACTATTTTCAAAGTCAAGTTCATGGGGATTATTTGTTTCAACTGTCTTGTATTCTAGTACAATCTCTTTCAAGGAATAGGTTGAATTATTATTCAACTTTTAGAAAAGCTTAAAATAACGTTCAAGTAATGTTGTAGATTAATATTAAATAATGTTTTCTTTTAAATAACTTTTTGCGTCATTATGAACATATTTTCTAATAGAGTAATGTTGTCCCCTAGCTAGTATGCTACTCGTATGTTTACTATTTTTTTTTATAATTTTAATTGTGCTGTGTTTTAATTAAAGGCATTATATTTAATCACACAGCGTTTCTCTTATCCTTGTACCGCAAATAGTTTGCATACAAATACTCTTGCAATAGAAAAATGATAATCAGTTCAAAACAAAGAATTGTAAAGAACTAAGTAAGATCTGTATATTAAATGCTTAAAATATACCACTTTACAATCTTAGAGCGCCGTTCAGATTCAAGGTTCAATTGATTAATAAACTGACTTAACCCAACTGCATATATGTATATCGAAATCTTCATGAGGGATGCACACAAGCGTAATTTATCTATAGTTGAGGCATTCTCGGCGCGTGTAAAGTGAAAGTGAATGAATGAATGCGCCATACCTATAATTCTATAGCTCATTTGTTTAGTGGTGTGTAAATCGGCAGCCAGCTGTATATTTATCAGTTTATGAATGTGTGTTTATTTTTATTATTTAACTTTCGTTTTATCTCACACAGGTTCATATAAAAACATTTCTTAAATAGTTTCTTTATTCTTACATAATAATTAATAAAGAGGCAAGTATCTTTAAAAAAGTTTATTGATGTTGTCTGTAGCTTTCATTGTAGTTTTATTTTAGGAATAGGAAGCGTATTTAACAAATATAATTGATTCCAGCTTTCATAATCAAATCGTCTCGCGGAGAGCCGATGCTCATACACCAGGATTTCACTTACAACAAGAGTTACTACTCAAAGAAGGAGACTTATACCAAATGGTACTGCTCGTCCAGGAACGCAAAATGCAAGTGCAAGGTCAAAGTCATCACGGACATTAATAACAAGATCACAGTGATGTACGGCTCTCACACGCACGGGTCGAGGCTCCGGGCCATCACCAAGATCCCTATGATTCTCATGAACACCTCAAGTGATGGAGACGGAGCAGCTGGCTCCTGTCAGAACCAGCGTGAGATGTCGAGCACGTGAATTATTCAATTAGCTATTAATGGTGACATTTTTAGAGTTGCGATTAATCGTTACGGACAAGGATGAGTCGTTATAGTCGATTACAATTGTATCGCAAGAAAGTATTTTTGACTTGATTGCAATAATGAACTACAATATTATGTTCCCTTGCTGTGTCGAGGACACTTATGTGATTGTTGGCTAGTGTCTGTGTTTAACATTTCAAAGACGTTGGTAGTCAAAAATAATATTTAATTTTTTTGTTTAACTATCACCGTAAAAATATTATAGTTATTAGTTTGTCTTGACGTTACTTAATTGATACTGCAGTCTACTTTCTCAATTAATTACTTACCGCTGCTATATATATAGTGTATGTATTAATGTTATATTATAGAATGCTCATGATTACATTTCTTAATAAATATTTAAATTAATGCAATAATCGTACATGAAATCGATTTCTATGCCGTTTTTGCCATTATTCGTAATCGAAAGATTTCAATAATTTTTTCAACTTTACTCTATGAATGGTATAACCAGTGACATTAAAGAAACGAATCTAAAATGGCGACACTAATTATTCTCTCTTTATTACATTATACCCGTATTTAGTCACACACGTCAGTACAGAACGTAAAAAAAAAAAAAAAATCAGTCGTTTTGAGAACCTCCTCCTTTTTTTTGAAGTCGGTTAAAAAAAATAGTTTGGGTCGGGATTAAATACCGAAATACCTCTGTTTTTGCTGACGGTCCGACCTGGCATTACAAGTACGAACCGCCATTCGGGTCGTTTCTTTATTGGCGCGGTTTATAACTAGTTTTAGAACCTACTATATAGTAGGTATTTTGTGATTTCGGTAGAAAGAGAAAAGGATATTTTTCCTAATGTAATTGTCTTAGCTACGTAGGTATAATACGTAGTGGATTCTTTAATTAAAAACTGTCATAGTTTTTTTTAATTCAACGTCACACCTAAGTTTAAAAAGTATACAATTAACATTTATCAGTCTAACTGATATTAATGTGACGTTAAATTACTTAACTATCTAATAATCTGAATATTTACCGAAATTGTATACCATTTGTCCGGGCTTAGTGATATCAAACTTTGAATGTGCATATTATATAATTTCAATTACTGACATGCTGTGGTTGCGTATTTATTTGTTAAACGTATTACTTACGCCTACTATGTACTATATACGGCATTTTTCTGAAATAATTAAATATACATTTGCTCAGAACATATGAACTGATGCTTAAGCACAGTTTCAGATGCTCTATATGTAAAATGCACAGTTCAAAAACCAGCTACTAGTCTAGTTTTTAATGATTGGCTGTTAGTGATTATTTCGTATAGAAGAAAATATATTTTATGTCAATTTATTTTTAAGTATCTCATTTTTAAATCTTAGGAAAACAAATTGATTCCTATGTACCTTCCTATTAATTTATTGTATTTTTGATATTTTTTGGGCTGTAAATAGAATATTATTAAACATTTTAAATAAAAATAGTATTCAACATGAGATTTTTTTAAATTTTACTTGAAAAAGGGTAATGTTCGGGTGAAAGGTTTACAAACATTAAATAGATATTGCGATGCTATAATTTTCTTAGTAGTGATGAAAAAACGGAAAATGTACATTAAGTAGATTTTTCAATACGGCAAATAGTCGAATCAAGGTATATGATAGTAGGTAATTACCCGTTAAACCTTAGGATTAGTGGCAAAATTTACAATGTATACCGTTCGAGAGTAGGCATATGTGTAACTATGTTCAACGCTAAAAACTATAAAGCTTTTCATACAGGTCTCAAAAATTATACATTTTCCAATTTTCTAGGTCCGGTTTTGATCAAAGTGAAAAAGGGGAAATACATGCTTCTGTTCGAAAAGAACACTTATACCAGAAGTGCTAAGTCGAAGAAAGGCACCGTCTGGAAGTGTACGTTAAGCAAGAGCGAGGAGTGCAAGGCTACCATCACGACCGATGACAACTTGAACGTCGTGCTGACGAAGAAGAGCCACTCGCATAAACCAACGTCAGTGCCTTCTACGCCGAAACACGTATATTTTGCGACGATATAATTCTTTGAGTGCATATGGTCGTTGAACGATTACAATGCCATTGTTTTTCTGTCTTGTATATAGATGCGTTCCAGTGGCGTAGCTAAGGCTGCGTTTCCATCAGATATGTGTAAGCATGCGTATCGAGGAATGTGTTTGTTATGAACTAATAGAATCGCTGCATTTACCTCGCATATCACTGGTGAAAACGCAGTCTTAGGATTCAAGTACACGACCCCGGAACCGCAACGGTGCCGGTCCGCATGTTGGTGTGTACGAATGAAAACCGCTTGCGCCGCACCGGCGCCGGACTGAAACCGCGTGTTGAATTTTTGTGACGAGTTAAGCAACGATTACAGCGCGGCGCCGGTGCGCAGGCGCGATATTCATTCGTATACACAAAAATGCGGACCGGCGCCGGTGCGGTTCTGGCGTAATGTACTTGACGCACTTGAAGAGTGGGAGAAGCAACCCCACAGTCGCAATGACAAGACTTCTTTAATAGTCCAGTACAACATCTTTTAAGGACAAATACTCAGATAAATATACCTCATGAATGTCACGTACTAGACAGTTTAAAATCTAGATTAGTCCAGGTTACGCTACTGAGCGCACTAATAGATATATTTTCAGATAGATAGGAAACTTAATTTAAGGTTTATATTTAGCAGTCTAGTTTGGGTGTGTTTGAAAGAAAAAGCGGAACTTATTACGCAAGTATATTTTCGGTAGTCGTGGGGTTTACTCTAGTTTAACGTACCCTAATGTATGACAAATGCAATATGCCTTAGTAATTTCTACCTCATCTTCTACAATACAATACGTATTATATAATTTTTTTTATTTTAGTGCAGTTAGTTTTGATTTGTTCTGTATTCATGGTAAATTTTTGTTTAGCAACAAAGTTGAAGCAAATTGTTGCTGAGTTGCTGGCAACACTATGTGTTTAGTCCAAGAAAATAGGGCTTTAAATACGAATTTGAGGTAAATACTTGAATTTTTGATATAAGTTACTTTGAAAGATTTAAAAACGAACTGTGTAAGTTTTTTGTAAAATCACCCCCGAGAACATTTGAAAAAAAAATAAAAAGTATTTGTTTTTGAAATTTTGGGAAAACGGTAAGTAGTAGAAAAAAAAGGTTCAAATAAAAGTTGTAGAGCATCAGATTTTATAAAGAAATGCCCTGTTTATGTTTTCGCTAACAATAAAATTATCCGAGATAGGGCGGTTAGAAGCTTGGGGATGATAGTAATAGTCCGGTCAGTTTTCCATTTTGATTTGAAAGGATAGGACCAACGGGAAAATTTGTGTGTGTACTAGATATTTAACAATCCAGAAATTCAGGTCTCTGACACATCAGGTTAGTTAAAAAAAAAAGCGCGGATGATCGAAAAAGGCAAATAACTCATGAGTAGTGCAAAATATTGAAAAATGCTAAAGGTAAAAGTTATAGATAATTAAATTTCCTACAAAAATGGTATCTGCATATTTTTTCATAAGTGCGATACTTTTCGCAAAAAACACGCCTAAGTGTAAAATTATTTAAAAATATTTTTTATCTTTCAAGTTTTTCTCAATAAATAATAATGCGTATAGCTACATTATTAAGTCTATTTTTCAATAATAAGCAGCACTTTATAAAATATTTTTTCCTTACTAAGATGCAATTTTTTTTTCTCATCTAGACGGGTTTTTAATGCAGAATTAAATCCTTTGGCTTATGCGAAATCCCTCTACTTAGTACCTGTAATTTATTAACTTTCATTGAATAAAGAGAAATGATCAGTAGTGACTGCCTGACCGAGTCAGGATTTCTTGCCAAAACCGAAACCGAAACCGAACATTAGGCAGCTCTCTTAGTTTTGGCTTAGGTCGACATAGCATGTTGAAATGAAGTGTATCTTTACTTTTATGTCTCCTAACCCGGTGTCTATCTGTAATAGTGAGATTAGAAAAAAAAAATGGTTTCGTTTTTTTCTTTTGTTCAAATAAATTTGAATGACAAATACAGCGCGTTAAAGTTACCTGTGACGTCACTTGTTCCGTAAATGCGCTGCGCTCTAGATTTTTTAAGCGCTGTATCTTTGTTATTTTCCAAGTATTCGATAAAGCAAAAAATACGTATTCAATATTTTGATAATTTTACTTACGAAACAAAACAAATATTTGAGTCAAGTAAACAGGAGGAATCATCAAAAGCAAAGAAAGCCAAAAAACCCTTCACAGTTTAACATTTTATCAAGAACAAAAGCCTAGAAATCCAACTCACTGAACAAGATCTTAAGCTAGACAAACTCATCGACCAAGCGGATATACCAATATACCAATACTGAGGAACCTCTTAATAACAGTAATTAATAAAATTATAATAAAGTAATGCCAGCTTATACAGTTGCTTCTTGGAACATCAATAGCCTGGTCGTTTATGTTATTATGTTGAAATTTTACTCCCATAGCATACATTGATGTACTGCTTGTCTCTGAAGCACAACTAATATTCAATCACATAAGTGCTTTATTGAAGCCTATGTAAATAAAGATAAGTTCAACAGCATTACAATCAAGGACTATCACATTTACTCAATCTTCCATCCAGACGGGACTGCTCATGCAGGAACTGCTGTGATTGGGAAAAGAAATATAAACCATAAAATACTACCAAAATACAAAACAGTACAGATGTACTGTTTTATATTTTGGTAAAACAGTATAGACGAGACTCCCATGCAAAGAATGTTGCATTTAAGTCTGAATTCTTTGCATGGGAGTCACGTCTGACTATTCCAAGAAGTCGAGAGCTGAAGAAAAGCCTTGACAAGAACAACGTCTACGTATTCAGCACAGGTCACACAAAATATTCGACAAGCTCTATAGTGCATTCTGTAGTGACCGTTTTTTATTTTCTTATTTTTTTTCCCCGGGTGTAATCCGTCATGGATTTTCCACGGCTCGGGGGAACTGCGGAAGTATGTCAGACTCCTACTGACTAAAACACCCGGGGTGTTCCGCCGCATCGCTTCTGGAGAGGAGCCCTGGGAACGCTATGCCTACCAACGAACCCCTCCCACCTGCGGTCGCTCTTGCGAGGACGACTTTAACATTGCTCCATCGAGCTATACTTCGACTAGACGCCCCGGAACACAAGGGGCGTCTACGTCTGGCTAGGATGCCGGTGATGGACCCCCCGATTCATCACTAGCTAGCGCAGGCTAAGGCGGCATGCGTGCCGTGAAATGCGCACGACGCCGACCGGGCCTATTGCGGCGCATGGGCTGGGAGTTCGGGTCTCGCTCCGGCTCCCTTTCTGTCGTCTCCTTTTGCGCCATGACGGTGTCGCAAAATGTCACCATCGCGCGCCACGCCTCCCCACTGCCCACCATAGCTCGTGTGATTGTCAGCAGTGTGAGGTCTCCACCTATAACCGCAGACAGGTGACTGCGCGGATTTGACCATGCTGGACACAGCTCCCGGGTGTGCTGAGCTGAGCCTATAGCTCCAGTATGACAGTTATGGCAAACTGCCGTCGGTTCGCATCCTGCCACCTGGCACAAATATACCAAAACAGCCATGGCCAGTTAGTGTCTGTGCCAGGTTGAATGTCATTTCGCCATGTTTGCAGCTGACCGAGTCTCGGAGGACTTATTACATCAACTAGTTCCCGGCTAGGTCCCGGGTTATCAAGTCTTTCCGACCATATGACGAGCAATGCTTCTCGCGCTTCATCCCGCCATGCTTGGACCTAGCGGGGGTGAGGACGAGGATTCTCATCCGATTCGATGGCTCGGTCTGGGTGTTAATATCCAATATTTAAGTATATTTTATCTGTATCAGAAGTGCTTAAGCTACTTACCTCGGAGTCAGATCAATGTATGTGATGTCGTGGGATATTTATTTATCAAACATATTGGCCCACAGATCCCAAGAAACTACCAGAGGTCCTAGACTTTCTGGTTTTTAATGGATTCTCAGAGCGATATTCAAATATTGAAAGCTGTTATGATAGCAGTTTAGATCATACACAAATCATTACCACTATAAGTTCTTCCTACCCCACTAGGGAAGTGGCGTTAAGTTTAGTTTAGTTAAGTTCAAAACCATAGAGCTTTTATGAAGGGATTATTAATGTTAAAGAAGCGAGTGAGGTATGTTAGGACCGTGCCATATGGCGTTCGGTTCGCTCTACCTACCCCGCTAGGGCATTTTCCTAGCGGGGTAGGCAGAGCGAACTTACTTCATGCCATTGCATGAAGTAAGGTATTGACGCGACTACTATAAAGCAAGCTGTGCTCAGGGTTTCTTAGTGTAAAACAAAGGGGGTTATTATATCTCCACAAAATATCCACATTATACGCCACACAATACGCCATAAGCATGCTAAATAGCTAGTCTAGAGAGTTAACTGTCGGGAAAGAGATATTCTTGAGTATAATCCACATCCAATTGAAGTCATCGAGGTCACATATTAAAGCCTGGATATCATTAGAGACTAGGGGACTTGTGAAACTTGGTGCCACTGCATCATCAGATGTCTTGATAAAAGCTTTGACCAAACATTAGAAATAATACTGACGGGACTAAACTAGACTAGAGCTCAATGGTAAGAACACGCACCTCTTAACCGATGAGTTCGGGTTCAAACCCGGGTATGTACCTCTGTATTTTTCAAATCTATGTACGTATTTATTACCACTAGCTCGATGGTAAGTGGTAGCGCTTCAAAAATCTGGAGTGTCTGGAGTGAGCGCGTCACGGGGACCTTTAACGCGCTGTATTTGTCATTCTTATTTTTCTGAACAAAAGAAAAAAACGTAACCAATATTTTTTTCTAATCTCACTATTACAGATAGACATTGATTTTCCTATGTTGTATGTTTTAGCTGACCATATTCATCTTGAGATCTTCTAGTGAGCGGTGGTAGCTCAATGGTAAGGACACGCGCCTCTTAACCAAGGAGTGCTGGTTCAAACCCGGGCACGTACCTCTGGATTTTTAAAATCTATGTACGTATTTATACCACTAGCTCGACGGTGAGGGAAAACATCGTGATGAAACCTGCAAATTCAAATAACTTTGGATTTGTAACCATGATCCAAAAATTGTCTGGTTCCCCTATCTTAGGGTTACGAAGGTCAGATAGGCAGTCGCTTCAATGTAATTACCAGACTCGCTAAATCCTGGATCATGGTCTAAGCGGACCCCGTCTAAACACGGGATATAACCTAGGAAGATGATGATTCATCTTGCACCATGACAGATGTTACCTGCAGATGTACTGTTTTATATTTTGGTAGTACTTTATGGTTTATATTTCTTTTCCCAATCACAGCAGTTCCTGCATGAGCAGTCCCGTCTGAATGGAAGTTTGAGTAAATGTGATAATAATAATAAATAAATAATAAATTCTTCAGACAAACACACCAATTCCCTAGCTCCAAACTAAGTTTATGCTTGTGCTATGGATACTAGGTGAACGGATAGACATAATTAAATACGTTTATAAACATCCATGACTCGAGTACAAATGTCCATGTTCATCACACGAAACATTTGCCCCTAGCGGGATTCGAACCCGCGACCCTTGGTTTTGTGGCCAGGGTCTCTGACCACTCGACCAACGGGCCAGTCAATAGTGGTGATAGTCCTTGATTGTAATGCTGTTGAACTTATCTTTATTTACATAGGCTTCAATAAAGCACTTATGTGATTGAATATTAGTTGTGCTTCAGAGACAAGCAGTACATCAATGTATGCTATGGGAGTAAAATTTCAACATAATAACATAAACGACCAGGCTATTGATGTTCCAAGAAGCAACTGTATAAGCTGGCATTACTTTATTATAATTTTATTAATTACTGTTATTAAGAGGTTCCTCAGTATTGGTATATTGGTATATCCGCTTGGTCGATGAGTTTGTCTAGCTTAAGATCTTGTTCAGTGAGTTGGATTTCTAGGCTTTTGTTCTTGATAAAATGTTAAACTGTGAAGGGTTTTTTGGCTTTCTTTGCTTTTGATGATTCCTCCTGTTTACTTGACTCAAATATTTGTTTTGTTTCGTAAGTAAAATTATCAAAATATTGAATACGTATTTTTTGCTTTATCGAATACTTGGAAAATAACAAAGATACAGCGCTTAAAAAATCTAGAGCGCAGCGCATTTACGGAACAAGTGACGTCACAGGTAACTTTAACGCGCTGTATTTGTCATTCAAATTTATTTGAACAAAAGAAAAAAACGAAACCATTTTTTTTTTCTAATCTCACTATTACAGATAGACACCGGGTTAGGAGACATAAAAGTAAAGATACACTTCATTTCAACATGCTATGTCGACCTAAGCCAAAACTAAGAGAGCTGCCTAATGTTCGGTTTCGGTTTCGGTTTTGGCAAGAAATCCTGACTCGGTCAGGCAGTCACTACTGATCATTTCTCTTTATTCAATGAAAGTTAATAAATTACAGGTACTAAGTAGAGGGATTTCGCATAAGCCAAAGGATTTAATTCTGCATTAAAAACCCGTCTAGATGAGAAAAAAAAATTGCATCTTAGTAAGGAAAAAATATTTTATAAAGTGCTGCTTATTATTGAAAAATAGACTTAATAATGTAGCTATACGCATTATTATTTATTGAGAAAAACTTGAAAGATAAAAAATATTTTTAAATAATTTTACACTTAGGCGTGTTTTTTGCGAAAAGTATCGCACTTATGAAAAAATATGCAGATACCATTTTTGTAGGAAATTTAATTATCTATAACTTTTACCTTTAGCATTTTTCAATATTTTGCACTACTCATGAGTTATTTGCCTTTTTCGATCATCCGCGCTTTTTTTTTTAACTAACCTGATGTGTCAGAGACCTGAATTTCTGGATTGTTAAATATCTAGTACACACACAAATTTTCCCGTTGGTCCTATCCTTTCAAATCAAAATGGAAAACTGACCGGACTATTACTATCATCCCCAAGCTTCTAACCGCCCTATCTCGGATAATTTTATTGTTAGCGAAAACATAAACAGGGCATTTCTTTATAAAATCTGATGCTCTACAACTTTTATTTGAACCTTTTTTTTCTACTACTTACCGTTTTCCCAAAATTTCAAAAACAAATACTTTTTATTTTTTTTTCAAATGTTCTCGGCGGTGATTTTACAAAAAACTTACACAGTTCGTTTTTAAATCTTTCAAAGTAACTTATATCAAAAATTCAAGTATTTACCTCAAATTCGTATTTAAAGCCCTATTTTCTTGGACTATGTTACAGAGTCGACAACTACTTGTTGAAATGTTTTCGCGCCACGAGCAGAAATATCTGAACAACAATTTTGAACAACAGTTGCTCAACAAAAGCTTACCATGAATATGTAGCTGAGGAAATTTGGTTAAAGTTTCTACTTACATAATGTTGACCTTTGTTATGCTTTATAAATCATCAATAGATGTAAGCCAATTGTTTATTTTATATAGGATTAGAACTATTATTGGGATTTATTAATAAACATGTATTGAGAGTAAGAATAAGAAATGTGTGTTTATAAATCAATCAGTCCAGAAACGAATCAGAGAGCATACCTGTTTGTTTGCAAATGTTAATAAAAACGTTACCTTGGCTGAATAGTTTACCTTTTCAACTAAGGAAACTCCAACTGTTTCAACAAATCTTCAATACAAGTACTTACTATATTTAGTACTTAGTATGTATTAAAAAATGTGTTCCATTTTCTAGGGTTAGTTTTTTCGTAATTCAATAAAAAAAAAACAACGATTTACATATGACATATCTAATTATTATGTTTATAATTGTCGACATTTAATGGTGTTTTTGCCACTTTTAAGTACATTATAATAAATATTGTACTTTCATTTTGTGTACACTTAAATCTTTAATACCTAAAATATGTTTAAATTTAATTATTTTGGACAAAATAAATAACTAAAATCTATTAATTGTTTAATTTTTATACCTAAAAGTAATGAGATGATTGATATTTAGAATATTTTGGATAAACATTAGTTTTAGTTCAATTTGCTCTATTTTTATTTATATTCGTTTTTTTTTAATATGTATTTTTTTAATACAAACAACACAAACATAACATCACGCCCATGATCCCCGAAGGGGTAGGCAGAGTCAGAGGGTAGCATGCCCCTTCAACCACGTTCAGCCGAATAAATTAATAAATAAATAATTTTAATATTTTAAAATAACAAGCTTATATGGTCAGATTATATTTTTTCAGCAAATATTATATATAAATTTATAGATAGTTTAGAGCTTATAGTAGACCTTATCTTTGTAAAATCCATTCTAAACCAGAACAAATAGATTAGGCCGAGACCTAACATTTTGAAAAGTGGAATAATGTATTGAAATTATAGCCAAATTTATTAAGACCAGCTATAAAACGTTAATCAGGTCATCTAAGATTACTTCAGATTGATAACTTAAACATACATCTCAACTTTTGATGTCTTATCTAAAAGCAAAATTGTTTCAACCCCTCTAGACTTCGATAGAACCTATTGATATTATCCAAGCTCTACGTTCCACAGACTACCAGTCTACTATAATCACCTCTAGGCGAGGCAATCTCCTCCTCCTTCACCGCAGCTACACATACTGGAAGCACCACACGTCCATCAACAAGATCTGCTGGTACTGCTCATCTAACCGGCGCCTGCTGTGCCGAGCCAGGGTCTACACGGACCATGAGAATAGATTCCTGGAGAAGAAGTATAACCATTCGCATATGCCCAATTTTGGGATGGACGGCCAGTATCAACAATATCAACAGTATATTGTTTGAATGTTAATAAAGATTTTCAACTTTTGTTGTATGTCTACATAAGCATGATGCTAACAGCATGCGCAATGTTTAAAAGGAGTCTGATTGTGATTATAAAAAAGTGTTAGTACTCCTGTAGTACAAAAAGCATATATCGGATTTAGTCCCGTTAATTTTTTAAGTCGACAAGAAGACAGTTTCTGTTTGGATTTGGATGACTTTCTAGTTGTTTTAATGTAAATCCGTTATATAAATTACCACTTATGTGTTGTATAAAACATAAATGTAAATCATGCATTATCAGTTATGTATATTTTTACTTTCTTATAAAAACATTAATTAGTAAAAAATATATGGCAATTTTTTGGATTATTTTCAAGCAATTTAAGTAATAACTGTCTTATGAAGAATCTAGTCAATTTTTTTATTAATATAAACTATGAAAGCCTTACGAAATGTTCATGAAATACACACATGTACTTAATTATCTCACCGTTTTATTATGTTTTCAGTTTAATTTAAAAAATTTAGTATTTTCTGTAATAATGTTTGTTTGTTGTTTAACAATATATAAAATTGATTCAATAATAAATAAGAGTTAATCGTTATTTATCGTTACTTATTAATTTGATATGTAAATAAACTATTGAAAGGTACGTACCTACATAGGTTAGTAATTTTTCTCTTCCTCATCTAAAAACTCATCGCCAAGATTTTGCCTGAATTCATAGAGTTGTTTAAAATATGAATTCATTTGAAAAAATACTTTTATTAAGTTTTCATCAAACAGCCTTAAGAATAAAGTACCTTTATCGCCAAATATTGAATGCATGTTACTGGTACATACTGTAAGTGTTTCTTGTTTACAACATAAGCACCACGGCCAGTATCCGCTTGTTCACAGTGACTGTGGTAACGGACGTGACCGGCGCGACGTTGCTCATGCTGAACGGATACTCCTTCACCAACCCTTCGCCGATGAGCGGCGGTGAGCGCTGGTACTGCAGTGGCCGAGCCCGGTGGGACTGCAAGGTCTGCCTGAACGTGAACGATGACTACGAGTTGGTCTGCATATCAAACGAGCACACCCATCAGCCCCCCGTCTACGAGAGGACCCCAGCTGGGCTGTACTTCGAGAAGGTCCAATCGGCTGTGGAGATGATCTTGTCTAGTTTGCCTAAGTTGAAATCGTCTCATTGATTATGTCTTACAGATAGCGACAGTGTAGCGACAAACGGTCTTTGGTGACTTGATATGACCAATGATATTTTACGATATGTGTCATACGTATTTTTTTTACAGATATGTAAGTCAATCGATACAAATGTTCCGGACCTAGTCGCAAACCACATTTTTCATTCATTAATATATTTTAGTACATTCACGATTAACAATTATAAAAAGGATAGCGTCATACAAACATCATGTCTCATTTACACTGGACTGGCCTGTAGAAGATCCCAATTAGGACCTTCTAGAGAATTCAAATTGCGAGCTCTTATGACATATCTGCTTATTATTTATTTGTAATATCATTGGACATGTCTTATTGTCAGTCGTACCTGAGTTAGTGTGTTAAAGCAAATTTACTGAGTTACCCGTAGTCAGTCTTAAGCGCAATACGCACCAAAGCCGCCGACCCAGCTCGCCGGTGAAACGATATGAGCCCGGGCGACACGTCGGCGTCTTGCGCACATCTCAAGCGCTCAGTTTCCCGGCGAAACTGGAGCTGCAATGAGTAGCCGCCGACAAAAATATAGTTGCCAACGTAGGCCGGCGGCTTTGGTGTGTATTGCGCAGAGGAATACGGCTACTTAAAGCTGATGACTTTCGCTGATCTACTGTCGCTTGACGTTTTACTATCGTTAGTCTGTATTGTAATGTCTAAGGCGCATGCTTTTTAACTATCACTATGAAAAGTAATAAAAGCTGTAGTACTGTAGTATAGCCTCGGCGTTAAGTGTAGATTGATAAGTGTTTGTGTGCTTGTACAGTCTTATGTTCCTTTGTAACTATAACTATTCATATAATATAAATATTTAGTGTTGTACAAAATAAGAGGCATAAAAATGTGCTGTTTTAGTATAGGTATAGTTTTTATTAATACTAAAAGTATTTTACAGGGTTGTCACAAATTTTAATAACCGTCTAATCGATAGAATAGTATGAATAATTAGATGTTGTATAGGTTATTGATGAATATGGAACTTGGGTTACCATAAAAAAATACAGTATTATTTTTGATCTCATAGTAAATTTTTTACGAGAATTTCTTTAGGCGTTGTCTATTTTTGGATTTGAAAATATTACGTGTACCTAAATATTGGAAAATATAGTGTGTTAATAATTTTTTAATGTATCATATCATTGAAATACAAATAAACTTTGTTGGAAATATAAATTTGATTATTTAATTAACAATAGTTAATTTAATCCAGGCTTCTCACTATAAAGAAATCTAAATAGACAAATAAAATATTGTTAAAGTTCTAAATATTAGTAAAGTATCATAGATGAAACAAAAAAATAAAATAGTTCTAACAAGATAAATTACTTTGCCTTTAAACTTAAATGTATTTAAAAGTAGCACAATAATTTGACATCTGTAGAACCTATCTTAATTATTGTATTTTGATCTTTTGACTGCTATCATTGACGATAGGAATATTGAAGTAAAATTTTAATAGGATTTACTTTTCAGGCGATCTAATAACATTACTTAGCGGCCGCAGGCTTCTCCGATACAAAGGGTATACGTTCAGCAACCCCAAACCGCAGTTCGGTTTCGGGGAGTGCTGGCGTTGCACTGGCCGAGGCGGCAGAAACCGCTGCAAGGTCTACGTGAAGATTGATGAAGAGTTGAACGTGATCGATATGATTCACGAGCATAACCATGTACCGACTAGGTATATTCGGACTAGTACTGGAATCTACATAAGAGCTTAGGAGTACTGGAATCTACATGATAGCTCAAGTCATCTACCTGCACTGTTTTTAAAGGCATGGTCAATGAAATTTCTCCCATGCAGGCGATCCAGTCTTTACACATTCCATCCATTCCTTTAAACGTCCTCTTGACCTCCATTCTTTGTGACGTGTCCTTCCTCCCTCTTCATTCCATGTCCGTAAGAGCTTAAAAATTTAATAATTAAATGTAGTGAAAATTATTATTTGTATAAATTGGCTGACTCCTAAGGAAGAACCGACACGAAGAGATGTTGCGTGATAACGGATAAATTGCCTTCTAACTCCATGGAGGTGAAGTCTATGGATTCATACATGACTTAGACAGACTGCACCTAACTATGCATGGTCATAAATCTGATCGACTGACGAAGAAATGTGTACTGATGTTTTCAGGAATAGAACAGATGTGTTTTGGTCAAAATTCAAACTCGATTGATTGGTAACAGATTAATGTTCATCTAGTTTGATTTTTGCTTAAACGACACCTGTACGAAACTTCATCATCATTTATCGTCATCGTTGGAGGTAACCTCGCATCGTGACCGCCGGTATAGTAAATTAGAATTTTTAAATGTTGATGACTATTTTTTTTCCTTGCCTTTTAATACCGATTATTTATCTGTACCATGGAAACAGGAAAAAAGCAATGTATGTTCTTCTGTAGATTTATTATAGACTTAAAATTGTATCACAAAGGTTGATTTGCATTGTTAGCGATCAGTGCAACTTCAGATAAATTATTGTAACTGAAAATTGGTTTGCTAATTTTTATAATGTGTGTGGTTTTGAGTGATGACGCTTGTTTGTGCTAAATGTTTCTCTAGGTATATTGTTTAATGTATATTTTCTGTCTCTTAAGGTATGAGTGCGCTGACTAATCACATACTGTTGCGGAAGGAAGGTCCTCATAAGCTGACTCGGCATCGGTGTTGGGGATGCTACAGGATCAACGTCGCGGTGTTTGGGAGCAAGTTGGCGAAAAATAAAACCAACAAAGTCTCGACTTATTGCTCCCAATGCCCTAATAAACCTTACTTGTGTGTAGGGTGTTTCAAGTTGAAACATTCTAATTGAGTGAGATATAAAAAAAAAACTTTTTTTTCTACAATTATACTATATAAAGAGAAAAAAAAATTACGTTTCTAATAAATAAACTTAAAACTTAATGAACCAATTTCAAATTCCTTTTATATATACCATTAGATTCCAAAATTATCCTCGAGTAATTTATCCCAAAATGTTAAAAAAATAAATCTTCATATTATTATTATATAAACATTTATATATAAATAGATAAATATTATAACTAAATAAATAAACTTTGTTATATATCTATATTTAATAAGATTTTCCCTTTGACTGTCTACCCTTTCAGGGATTATGGGCCTAATGTGATGTATGTAAGTATGTATATATATATAAAATCTCCATATTAGTATTTTATAAAGTTCACGCACAAATTACACAAGACAAATTCTTATCATTTATCTTATGTGATGAAATAAACAAAAATGCCTCTATAGAAATGATGCTTTCCTTTTAAAGATTTAATGATATTTAAATTATTTATTGATCTGATATTGAAATAATGACGTCCTTTCTGATGTAATTTGATTTATAACCTATGTTAAAACGCAGCATAATATATAACCTATAATATAATGTTTATAATTAAACTAACTAACTAAATAAACTTCACGCCACTTCCCTAGCGGGGTAGGCAGAGAGAACCGAATATTTATAATTATCTAATGTTTATAATTAACTACATTATAATATATGAAATCTGAACTCCGAGGACCAATCTGAACTATGATAGAACTTTGTCAATTAATAATAAAATGTTTATTATTTCTCCTATAGTTGACTCTCTGTTAGATAGAAATGACTGGTTAATTGATTTGTATTTCTTTTTTGTTGGTGATAGATAATTGTAATATCAATTTGCTTCTGACATATGTTTTAATGAACAGGATACCTATTACAGTATCATTGATATTGTATTTAACTAAGGAAACGTACCTATTCCATGTGACCTATTTTTCAAGACTTTTTTCTTGAAAAATATTCTCTACTGAAAAATATACTCTATTGACAATTGATTGTTAATCATCTCGCAGGCAGACAGTGCAACAAATAAAAATAATTTCATCTAGACATTATGATATAGTTCAAAAAAGCGCGAGATCTCACTCAGCGCCATCGACTACGTGGCAAAAACCTAAGGCCTCCTCCCATTTTATTTTTGGAGAGAACTATCAGTATTTCGTCGGAGGTAGCCTTTACTACCTACCGGACTGGTGGGGGAGCGGGAAGCTCAAGCTGTTGCCTAAGTTTTTAGGGGTAAGAACCCCTAAAAACTTAGGCAACAGCTTGAGGGCGTCCCCTAACGGGGGTCGAACCTCGGCTCAGGACGTTGCTGGGGGGCAGACGCACATAGGTTTGGGGATAAAAGCGACCGGGCGCGGGCCGGTTACGCGAATATGTACCTAGTGGGGGCGGCGCGACGCGGTTCCTAGCCGGCAGCGGGACGACGGGCGGCGACTTGAAGTGTTGCCTCCTCCCCCTGTGACTGAGCTCCCCCCTAAACGGGTCATGTTGTATGTATACGTTCCCTAACGATGTATTAGCCATTGTTGCGTATATCGTCGATATTAGGTATATGTTTGTGTTTATTTTTTTTTAAGTGCTTAATAATAACGATTTGAATTCGCGATTTCATATCATGTCATTTTGGTGTGTGGTTTTGGATATTAAAGTTAGCCAGAATTACGTGTGAAATATATATATTTATATTGCGTCCTTTTTTACACTTGTAGTCAAATAGACTATTATTTTGTGGATTTAGCTTTTTATTATAGCATATTAAGCTTTCTATTTAACTTTTTTATATAGTTCTGAACGAAAATAACTTGGTACTGTGTACTTTATTCTGTATTTTAATTGTAAAATAAATCTATAAAGTCTAGTCAGCGTTATTTATTTACCGTGCCTTTAAATCATTTTATTAATTAACCTCAGTATAGATTAAGATAACAGTTTAGATAATATGAATATGGAGGTAAAATAGTATACTGCCTAAGTTGGTCTGGAACTCAAAAAGAATGTGCCAACTGTGTTTCTTGCCTAACATGTCGTAAAGGCGATTAATGGTATATGGGGTTTTGGGTATGTGATTGTGTAGGCGACGAGCTAGCCACTTGTCACTACTTTTTCACAATTTTACATCTGACCAGCCCGGTTTTATTTTTGGCTGAATGTGGTTAAGGGAATTGCTGCCCCTTTGACTCTGCCTACCCCTTCGGTCATTATGGGCGTGATGCTATGTATGTATGTAGTATACTGTGACTAACATCAATATGAGTGATTGTGGTTTAAGATTTCGTCGTCGATATACCAGAAAGGTTTTACAATTTACTGTTGCCAAAGACACCATCATTGCAGGACACAATCAAAATAGCCAAATCGTAATACATAGTTTTTGTAAGGTTTTCAACGTATACTCCCTGTGTACGCTGAAAACCTTTCAGCTTTTATAAGATGAACAGTTGGAAAACAAGTTATAAGATTACTTACTCTAAAGTATTAAGTTAGAATAAGGTCGCACAAGTTATGTAAAGAAGCATTATTTTAGAAAGGAAACGAATTACAGGTACAGAATTCCTAATTCATAATTTCACTTTCCTTTCATTTGTGTTTGTCAAGTTTGCAATTCGAGTCAGAATACGAGACATATTTCAACATTCAGTTTCAGATCCACCCTACAAGTTCATACCGCCACAGAAGGGGAAGAATCCTCTTCTCCTGATAGAGAACTACACGTTCAACCAGACCACGAAGAATACCAGGTACTGGACTTGCTCGAAGAGGACCACGTCCAGTTGTAGGGCGAAGGTACGGTTCAACAAAGAGCGCAAGATCACCCTGTACGAGAATGACCACAACCACTCGCCTCCGAAATTTTACATCTCGAAGGACGGCGAATATATTAAACTGTGAGTCGTAATATTACGTCAACACAACGAAACTAGCTATAAGATATAATGTATTCGATTGGTCATTATACAATTAGATTCGAATTGTAGTAGGTTTTCATTTATTTCAAAAATATATATATAGTATATAGGCCTAATATATTTTATTGATTCACGTTTCCTCGATCCTTTTACAATTGTTTACGAATTTGATTTATTAAAAACTGTAAAAATCTTCTTTTTGCTTTTCAAACCTTATTCATCTAATGGATGTTTCAATAATCTCGACCTTTTATTACCACCTTATACCTAGTGCCTACATCAGGTAATGTAGGTATTAGGGCATGAGATAGAAATGAGAAATGTGGGTACCCATGTTTCTTATTTTCATGCAGTCAATCTATTAATGGTTTCTTAATTGTTATAGGCTCAAAAATCGGCAAGCGAGCTCCTTGGTCTGGCGAGAGCTTAGCGGCAGCCCTTACAGCTGTACGGAAAGGACAAATGTCCACGTACAAAGCAGCAGCCCTTTACGGCATTCCGAGGAGAACACTCCGAAATCACTTAGAAGCAGGAATCTTTAAACGAACTACAGGCAGAAACGCTGTATTCACAAAAGAACAAGAAAGAGAGTTCGTCAATCATGTCATTCAATTTTCTGAACTAGGGGTACCGATCACCCCAAAAATGATTAGGATTCAAGCTTTCAAATTTTGCCAAGAATTGAACATTCCCAACAATTTTAATGAACAAACAGGTTTAGCTGGTAAAGGATGGCTTCGATTGTTTTTAAGGAGAAATCCCGATTTAGACAGACTTAGGTCTAGTTTTAGTCCGGAAGATCTAGAATGATTTTAATAAGTAAACAACAAATTTTGATCGTGCATATACGCAATACCTTCTGCAACACGCGACGAATTTATTCTATCCACTACGATACACCGAGAGGTCAGTCGGACCTAGGTCCACACAATACCCTAGCTCGGCAGAAGTACTTTCACTTTTAGTGCGAACACGTATGGTAACACAACTTCATCTATTACATAAACAGTATTAAATATAAATAATAATAAATAAACAAATATCAGACTACATCACCATCAGAATCATCTGATTCCGAGGTAGCTTAAGCACTTGTGTTACAGTGGTATTACAAATATATACTTTAATATCCAATATTTACACCCAGACACAGAACAACCACCAGAATTCATCATACGAATGTTTGTCCTGGATGGGGATCGAACCCACAACTATTGCCGCACGGTGCAGGGTCACTACCAAAAAAGGCATCAAGCCAGTCAAAAAGTATTTTTTATACGACGGTTGTAAAGTCTGTCTAAGCAGAGTTACTGAAAAGAAAATGATTATTGTAAAACGTTTTAATAACGATGTGATATTATTGTTATATGTAATTAAAGAATAGTGGTTTTATAGTTTTTAACATTTGTATTTTACCTAGCTACTAAGAGCGTGTGTTAAATAAACATTTTAATATAAATACTAGAACATATTTAAATCTAATTAACAATCCTAATAGATCTCGATTATACTAGCATATATTTTTTCGGTTGCGTTAGAAATTTTCATCATATGAAGAATTGTTATTAGTTCATAATAACGATGATATTAGCGACATTTTAATTTAGACACGCGACTTCTTTCCTTTGTCACTCCATTATAATATCGCAATTAAAAAGTGTAGTAAATTTTGTTAATTCCCAATAGTAGATAAAATTTAAATGCCTTCCACAGAACTGTGCCCAGGTACGTCCAAGGACCCCAACCGTCCAATAAGTAGCATTAGAAGAAGGAATAAAGAATTGAAAATGATGGGCAAGGAGTATATAGGCTTAGAGAAGAAGAAGAAGCAAATTCAGGTCACTGCTAGACTAGCGAAAACATGGGCCAAGTTGTGACTCGAAAAAAATTCAGTCGAATTGAGAACCTCCTCCTTTTTTAAGTCGGTTAAAAAAATGCTTAGCGGGCAAAATAACTCATTGTGGGCAGTTCTCTGAGAACAACCGTTTGGAGATATTTAAGAAAATTTGGCATATGGACCATGAAGAGAAAATGAGATTTGTATGTTCCATGATATCTGTGATGCCGCCTAAACGCAAAAATTTCGAATCTAGACGTACTATTACTAAAGTATATTATTATTTCAACTTGTATGGGAAGCGTGAAAGAGTTTGCTTAACGATGTTTCTAGCAACATTGGGATTGAAGAAGTCGACCATGCGATACTGGCTCTGCGAGAAACAATGAGCTGGATTAGCCGCCTTTCTCGTACATGCGTCTAATTATACTTCTAAAAAGTAGTTAAGTCCTTTCGTAATCCAAGGTCAAACCGGTCTTCATCCAAAGTCAAATTATATTTGTGTAGATAATCAATGGATCTTTGCCCATCCCAGGGGAAATAAAGTGAAGCTAGTTAAGTTTACATTAGTTTAAATAACGAAAATGACTTGCGTTTATTGCGTTCAACATTTACGGTTACATACATACATACATAATATCAAGGAAGGGAAGGAAGGGGTAGGCAGAGTCAAAGGGGCAGCAAGCGCCACACCACATTCAGCCAAACCACATTCAGCCAAAATTAAACTGGGCTGGGTTGGATGGAAAATTGTGATGAAATTGTGACAAGTGGCTAGCTTCTCGCCTACACAAACACACACCCAAAACCCGATATACCATTAGTCGCCTTTTACGACATGCTAGGCAAGAACCACAGTTGGTACATTCTTTTTAAGTCTCAGACCAACATGGGACATTTACGGTTACCAAGGAAAAAATGTGCCTTTTCTTAAATACTAGGTGGATACAACGTAAAGCTTGTCTTGTCATACTTGTTAGTCGCTATTATACTTTTCCCAGGGCTGACATACGAGTTCATCCCATCGAGTCATGGGAAGCGAGCCGTGTTATACTTGGAGAGACACACGTTCAACCAAGTGTCTATGGACGGGCGGTATTGGACTTGCACCAGGAGGACCTCAAGCAAGTGCAAGGCGAAAGTTCGTTTTGACAACCACCAGAGAGTCGTGCTCTACGACCGGGAACACAATCACGAGCCGCGACAAGTTATGAGGATGAATGGGAAGTACTTTAAGTTGTAGGATGTGGTTTCTGAGTAATGCTGGTCAAAGTTTTCAACGACCCAAGGTTCTTTTAGAATCCTCTAAATTTGATGTAATTAAGCTGATATTCCACAATTACTTTTTTGCTTATTCGTAAACAGCTATGAAGGTCGCGGCTCCAACCACTATGAAAACATTTTTTTAATCATTTCTGTTAATCTGGTCACTGGTGATAGAAATCTATTTTTTATATTGAAAAGAATGGATACGTTTAAGTTAATTTATAATTAAATAGAATAGTTTTGTTCTAGATGGTAAATGTAAAATAAATTAATTTTCCCTAATTTTCTTTTTTAGGATCACTTCTAAAATATGTCTACCGACCTATAATTGTATTATTTAAAATACACACTATTTATTGTAGACATCTTAGGTTTCCTGCACGAACTGCAGTTGTGCAATGCAGATATATTGTATATTATATATACCTAGTTATAATTTATTTGCTTATGTTTAAATTCTGTGATTTATAAATAAATACGAACGATGAAGTTACAAACTTTCAATTTTCATTTAATATTGTATTACAAACGATTTCCAAAGCCACAAAACTATTTTCACAGATCAAGGTAAATCAATGCATACATATGCAAAACCGACTATGGAAAAAGCGTGACAACCCTAAAACAAGTATTGATTAGTTACTAGGGCGTCTCTACACTTAAACTGTAAAATTTTGAGATATCAAAAAGTAAGTTTTTTTTTTAAATACATATATTGGCACAATATACAATACCATATATGTATAACAGTGTTTTGTTTTCTATAAGTAAATGTTAATTTCAGAGTTGCGCTACGAGTTCCTCACGTCCAGCCACAAGAAGCACCGCCTGTTGTTTATCGACAACAACACCTTCTGCCAGATCAACACCCGCTACTGGGTGTGCTCGAAGCGAACGTCCAGTAAGTGCAAAGCTGTTGTGCGCTTCGATAAGAGCCTGCAGCATATTGTGCTGTACAACTCGGCGCATACGCACGACCCGCCGAAGATCATGAAGGTTGACGGGAAATGTATCAGATTGTAACTGGGTACTCAAAAAATTACACTGTGACAACATTTGTTTATAATTATACAATTAACTGCTTAAAAAAAGTATTGCTTTAGGGATAATACATAGTTGTATATCGACGATGAAGTGACAATACCTCCTAACTAATATTTTTTTAGGAATCGACTTTTTTAATGCAGTAGCCTTAAAATTCAATTTCGCGTGGACTATTATTGTTTTCTCGTTTGTTATCAAATAAAAAAGTAATTTCACTTAATATCGAGAATTATAGAAGTTAGACATGCTATCCATGGAAATGACTGTTGAAATCGAATGAGAATTACCCAATTAGTGATCCACCCCGGCTTCGCATGGTAAACACAATAAAATATAAAACACAAAACATGTGAACATGAGGTATATTGTTCAATCACTCCATCTAATGGTGAAAACCCCATCAACGGCCTTTGCGTAGTTTAAAAAATCTAAGCTATATAAAGCTAAGATATAAGCTATGTAAAACTTTGTAGGTAGCTGATAGACGTCAGTCATCATCATTATATCTTCACCCTTATCCCAGAGGGCAAGAAGAAACTGGTGTCGCCACAGTATTTGTATGTTTAAAATAAGTAAGGAACGCGGCAAAAATTTTTGTTAACTCTTGTGTTAACTCGAAATTGCGCCAAGACGCAGCAAAATGGAAAGCATGAGCTATAATGTGCAAAACCGAATCTTACGTAGTATAGATCATTAATTGATGTGAGACAACTTGTCACTCGACAGACGCGTCGTAAAGCTAATTTGATTGAAGAGTTACGGCTTGTGGCCTTCGGGTTAGAGGAAGCAAGCGAATTATGCGTTGTTATTATGACAGTTTGACAGTCCAGACGCATTTGGCGTTTGGTTTTTATGATGACTAGTACTTATGTACAAATTAAATCGCACAAAGCCCTTGCAACAACAACAACAACAATAACGATTAAAATAACCTGTGTTTTATTGATGAAACTTTCAATATACTTAGTGATATAGGCAGAACAAAAAAGTATAGCTTTAAAGAAAATGAAATGTGTAGGTTAAAATAAAAGTAACTGACTGTTTGAAATACAGTACATATTACACAAATTAGATTACGCTTATGATGTTTAGTGTAGATATTTTTAACTATATCTGTAAAAATCCTCCTAATCACCGTATATGTAGATACTTGATGTTTTTTATGATAAATGTGAGTAAATACTTCTTATATTGTTTTTTTTTTATTCCCGTAATAGGGGACAATACTGAGTCAAAAAACTATTATTCTAATAAGTCCGTCAGTTAGATTATACAAAAATAAATACAAGACACATATTTTTTTTCTTTATGATAACAAAAAATTACAAAGATAAAGAGCATCAAAAGTTTCAGAGTGGGGAGGCTTGCGACGTCACATGTTAGTAAAAATTGTACCTACGTGTCAGTGTACCATGCACAATTTGAATCTGCTGTATCTTCGTCAGTGTTTGTATGACAAATAAATTAAAAAATTCGTGTTAAATATTTTTTTATGATCTAACTGACGGTCTAAATTTTTTTTTTTAATCCGCTCCCCTATTTCTTTATGAAAGCATACAATGTATGTATATATCTGCCGTAGAATATCAGTAGCTCGACAATAAAAGAAAGCATTGAGAGATAACTGGCACATCCAAATTTATAAGGGCCAACAGTTATACAATTTGTCTAGTATAAGCCTAAGATTTACAAATATGAAATGACAATCGCTCCAATGTAATAACCGGAGAAACCTAGGTAATCCTGGTTGGAGCAGAGCAAGACTACCAACGGCACATACCTCTTAGAAAATGGTGGTGGTATTATCATATACTGCTTGTAGAACTAGTATGACTTTTAACTTTAAATATCAACTTTAACTACATCAACATTATAATAAGAAAATTTCAAAAGTTTTTAGGGAAGCAGTCCGAATGTATCGACGTTTAAAGCCGTGGCCAGAGGAGTCAAAGGCATCGGATAGCTCCATCATAAGGTACCCGAGAGTAGCCAGGCCGCCTAGTTCCTTGCGATACGACAATGTGGGCCACTACGTCTCCACCACAGACATGGGCCGCTGCAGATGTTGCCAGAGGAACACTAGCGTGTATTGCGTCAAATGTAACGTCAGACTTTGCTTTGTGACAGGGAGAAATGCGAGAAATTGTTTTTTTAAATTTCACATGAAATAAACGTGACGTATATAGTCAAAGTTCTGGTATTTTATTACTTCTCACAGTCACGAAATAACAGATTTTAATGTTTCTTATAAAAATAAGGAGCTCTATTTTCACGGCATTACATTCATTGGAGTTTCGCTATTAGCATCCAGTAGAAACATCAAGATATCGTAAAACTTGTGCTTACCTAATTATTCAATCTAATTTAAAGAGCACTTAAAACATTGCTCTTGTTTGTCAAGCTGGTAGCCTTTTAATTCACGCTTATGTTTGTACTTTATATCACGTTTTATTAAATAGAATAAATAATCCAGCCTAAAATATATAGCGTCATCTTTCCAGATAGTAAATTCAATTTCTGTGGTAATTTCAAACTAAGCTATAATTTGGCGTAGGTGGTCTAGATTGTGAAGCCATACCTTTTTTGTTCAATTCTCCTAACGAATTCGAACGCCACGTATGATCCAGTAGGCTCACATAGACTGCTATCAAGTATAGTTAATAGTGGAATGTGACCCTTATACAGATTTAGTGAATAATCCTTTCACATCGTGAAAACTCGAAACTCACGACTACTTCCAAATGATGCCGACGTGTCTATGAATAATTGAATTATTAAGTGTTAGGTTTGTTACAATTAAATAGAGTATTTTAGTTATCAGTGTCAAATGTCAAACCACGAGTTTGAAATCTAACACACCGAGATGTTACTGATGGGTACTGAGTCAGACTGAAGTAGCATAACAAATACGATTTCCGAGAAAATACAATGTAAAAGGATATTTCACTACACCTGTACACTATTAATAAATCGTCTTAAAGCTTAAAAATCCGTACTTCTACTTTCCAGAACTAGAGTACGAGCTAATTCCTTCCACCCACGGCAAGCACCACGTCCTCAAGATAGGCGACTACACGTTCAACAAGCAGACCTCGTCAGACGGCCGGTGCTGGACTTGCTCCAGGAAGACGTCCAGCAAGTGCAGGGCCAGGGTCCGCTTCGATAACACCCTGCAGCGCGTCCTGTACTATGACTCGGCGCACAACCACAGCCCTACCATGAGATATTTGAGGATCAACGGGAAATATGTTAAAGTCCCTATCGATAAATGAGGGTATTCTCAAGATCGATGTCAAAGAGTACGGCTGAATAGACATAAAATCATTTAGACAGTTTACCCCGCTAGGGCTTTTCGTGAGTTGTTTTTTTGTAGGTCTTAAAATAATCTTTAACACTAAATTTTAATTATGAATATTTTTTCTTACAACCTATGTAATATTATAATGTTATAGTATTATTTTATTAAATAAGAGATACATATAATAAGAACTAACAAATGTTAATATAAGGCGAAGCTAAGGCTGTACGTTGTTTTTTTTTATTATTTGTACCTTCTTCTTAATTTAGCGCCAAGGTAAGAATTAGACAACTCTGATTACCTGTGGTATGAAAGCACAGATAAAGTTAAAGTATATAACTTCTTACATGAACGAGGAATAAAGGTAATTTATATTTCACGCATACAGCAGCAAGACAAAAAATAACATCATTGTAATCTGACTGAATTTAAATTAAGAAATAGTTTTCTATCCAAAAGTATGTGTACGTACATGCAACACCTTCCCTACCTATTCTCCTAGACACACCACTAATTTCAATTAAGTCTGCTAGATGGTGGGTTTATACACACATTACCTTGAGACCTGAGTACCCGAAAATACAACTGGGTTAAAGGTGACTACTCTTTCACAAAAATATATCTCTCAAAAACCTTCAAAATATTTTACACATTTGTAATCTTCACTTTATGAATATCAACTGCCAGAGAATAGCGTAATACTTTAGCTTGCTATAGCCAGTAAATATCCACGTATAAATTGCAGGGCCGGAATTCGTGACGTCACAAAGAGGGAAACCGTTGCTGCGTTATGGGGGGTACACGTACTGTAAGAAAGCGTCGTACATTCACGGGAAGGTCCGATGGGTCTGCTCCACGCACTGCTGTCGGGGGTGCCATGCCTCTATACACACCTTTAAAGGCGAGATAATATGCGTTAGGAATGAGCACAACCATTGACTTTTTTTACGGAATAAATACAGGTTATTTTTTGAATGTATACTCGTTTTTAAATTTGATGCATCTTTAGGGTCAAAGTCAGGCCATTCGTAGCTCTATACACTAAATCAGGTCAATTTGGTTTGTATCATAAAAGTGTTTTTATTTCAACATTTTGTGAGCCTCAATTGCAAAACTAAGTCAACCAAGATTGACAACTACAAGATCACGTACTTACAATTATCCCTAAATCTTTACAGGTCTGTAAAACTGTAAATTCTGGTAGAAAGGAGTTCAGTTTTCCTTTAAAGGATTGTATTTGTGAAGACTATACATACCACTCGGTCTTCTCTCTTTTTTCAGGTATACATTATGAGTTCATACCCTCAACACACGGGAAGCACTCAGTTCTCATGATAGAGGGCTACACATTCAACCAGGTGAACTCTAAAGAGATGCGGTACTGGGCTTGTTCTAGAAGAACCTCCACCAAATGCAAGGCCAGGGTTCGATTTAACGCAGCCCTGGACAGGATTGTAGTTTATGATTCGACCCACAACCATGACCCGCCCAATTACAAGAAAATTAACGGGATTTATGTTAGATTTTGATTGTCCTCATGTTTTAATTCCTTTGTCTGTCCTCATGGTATTTTAATAAATGGTCTAAATCTCTTATTTTTTGTATCACTTAATTCTGTAGAGCATGTAGGTACTTGGGGATATTAAAATTTGATACCCAATCAAAGATGCTGATTGGGTAAATCACTTACTTTATGTTTGCATAGATGTATCTATATAACTATTGATCTATTTCTTCGAATTAAATGATTTACAACACCTGATTTCGTTAAATATTTAAAGTTCAATGCTTCTTTTAAGTTACAAGCTGTGGCCGCGGTTTCACCCGCATTTATGGTTAATGTTATATAGCCAATAGCCTTCCTCGATAAATGGGCTATCTAACACTGAAAGAGCTTTTTAAATCGGACCAGTAGCTTCTGAGATTAGCGCGTTCAAGCAACCAAACAAACTCTTAAGCTTAATTATATAAGTATAGATTATTTAAGTTTTTTTTGTTTGAATTACAGATTTCATTTTGAAATTTATTTTATTCCCTTCATCCACCTAATCCTTATTTTAGTTCAACTTATAGTGTTAATTTGGAAGGTATAATACTGATGATAATGGATCATAAATGTAATTCGACACAGTAAAAAAATATGGAATCTCTACTTCTGTCATATATTTCTACGGTACTAACACTTGCATTGAGTTATAAAAAAGCTGCCAAAACAAATTATTTCATTAGTATTGTTTTGTTCGTAGATGATGTGATAGCGTTCATCAAAGTCGACGAAGAAGAAGAACCAAACCCAGAGGATGTGGCCGTGTTCCTAGAGTCCCGTCGGGGCAAGACGATCCTGCAGTACAAAGGGCACCGCTACAGGAAGGGCTACAAGTCGAAGAACGGCTTCCGCTGGGTCTGCTCAGTGAACAAGACCTGCAACGCCTTCCTCTATCTGAACAGCAGGGATGAGATCATAATGTCGAACGAGGAGCACCTTCACGAACGCCCTACGAGATACGACTATGTGGATGCCGATCAGAACGGTAAGTGGAAATAACAAGTAACATAATCTATTAACAGTCCACTTTAGGAATTCTCTTTTAAGTAGGTACCTGGTAAATTATCGTAGCAAAAAAAATCTCATTCAAACTTCTCCTGGTAGCTAGACTTTATGGCCTTCCATAGTTACTAACAATTTAATTACTCCTGCTAACTATAATCGCCCTTTTATTATTGTGTTATATACAGCGTGTCCCATGCAACCTGTAACAGAGGACGTCAGCGGTTAGGGGACATTAATACCCAGCGATTGAACCCCCATGTATCTATGCTCTAAGATTTTTTGTTGGTTTTCGAGATATGACCATTTTTGTTCAAATTTTATGTATCTGCAAGCGGTTTTAGTTATAATGTTTATCTAAGGTATTGTTTGTCCATATTACACCTAAAGAGTGTGGGCATCTGTAGAAAATACTAAATACGCATGTTGTTACGACTAATAGCTCAAAATTGAATCACAAATTGGAAAATGATGTTTCAGAGAAATTCACATTTCATTTAAATTAAAAAAATATTTCATATTTATGTCCGATTGAAGGACTTGCAAGTAATTTCAAAAAATTTGCAGGATCTATATCTCTCAGAATAACACAAAAAATGTAATGCTTAAAAGGGCATTTTACGCGATAACACAGTTCAAAGTTAAGAGCAAAAGATAGCAAAATTTATTACAAAAAATTGTATTGACTTTTGTTAAATCGTAGTTTTTATTGTTTGAAAATCGTAGAACATACATGGATCACATGGATGGGGGTTCAATCGATGGGTATTGATGTCCCCTAACCACTGACCTTCGTTGGTACAAGTTGCATGGGACACGCTGTATATAAGTAATGTCCTCCTAACCGATATATTTATTTATTAATATTTTTTCTCTTTCATATTATATCTACGTAATGTACTATTAAAGCAACTTTACTCTCCTAACCATCGGTGGTATCTAGTATTGTCGGTCAAATTTCCCTTGAACTACTTACATTAATATTTTCATTCACATTATATCAGCATCTCAGCATAGCGATGTTTATCCACAATAACTCTCTATCCAGATGCAGCAGTGCTGATCACATCCCGCAAAGGCAAGGAGATCCTCCTCTTCCGCCAGTACACCTACAGGAAGCAGTACATGAAGGGCACTCGGTCCCGCTGGGTCTGCTCCAATCTCAAGAACTGCCGCGCCTGCGTGTTCACCGACGAGAACAACTTCATCACCTCCGCCTTCGAGGAGCATGGACACCCGCCGCCCAAATACTACCTAAAACCGGATAATGTGATCGGGGCTTTGAGGGAACGGGTGATCTTTGATGCTGATTAAGTAACTATCAAAGTTAGTGTCCGAATGTGCCTTCGGTAGAAAACTCCAACCCCTGGGTGGTTTAGCAGGTTGACGTTTCAGTTAAGTCCAAAGGTTTCACCAAGATGTGAAATAGTTATACGATATTTCAGGTATTCTATATCATCGCGTTGGATTGTTTGTAGATTTATGGATTTATACTTAAATTTTTGCCGAACATAAACTTTCGGCATAATCCATAAATCTACAAATCTTAGACTTTTGGATTCGAATTTGACCAGAAATCAACGTTCAGTCGGACACTAACAGTAGCAGAATCATAAATTACCATCTTTTTTTCTTAATTTATCAAAAGATCACAAAAGAATTATATCAGCTAGTAGATAAAATAGGAGTCTCATTTATCTGAAATTAATTATATTTTCAAAATAATAAATCTGTCAATGCGAGAATTCGAAGTGTCTTCTTTTATTGTCATCTAATAAAATACGAGGTAAATTGTTAACAAAGTAAAAACATTGCGAAACTTTTTGATTTTGTAACCCTATGACGTAAATTTTTGTCTACCTACTTGGTTCATAGTTGCTTTGAAAATTGTTATCGTATGATTTACGGCTATGCCAAAACAATTAAATCTACCCTTTGTATGTAATTATCATTATCTATTTTTTCTTATTACTAAAATGGTTATTATATAAATTAATAATATTATAAGTAAATAAATATTTCAGTTGGTTTTCAGACAGGCGATATCATAGTATAAGTTAGGTACCTACACTTTTTTTATTAGGCAATTTTACTTTATTAAATGAGCTTTTTCTTTTATTTTTTAAGATATCGTCCAATTTGTAGTTATATTCATTTAAATCATAAACAATAATATACCCTCAGGCTTCCCTTTACATAAACCTCACAGATATATAATAATGCATACATACCAGTTACAACCGTTTATCTGTGTGTTAGTAGATTTAACGTTATAAATTTGTATGATTGTTATTTTTAATGTGTTAATCATAAGTTTTATTAAATAAATTTGGTGTTAGTATTGGAATTCATTGATCACGTTTTTATTGTAAAAACCTTATAACTAGTGCACTATAAGTACCGAATCTAAAATATAAATATCGAGGATTGTATCCTGGGCAAAATGTTGGTAAGTGTGCGTGCAAATTCAAATTCAAATTCAAAATCTCTTTATTTATATAGGCTTCAAAAAATCATTTTTAAACAGTCAATGTAAACACAAAAAAAAAGAAGTGCGCATACGGACTTTTTCTGAAGCGGGTCTGTTTTTTGCGGTAAAACGTATTAAGAAAAGAAAACCGCTTAGAGTTTAACCATATCTGTCATTGCCACGACTGAGTGGCGATGCTAGTCTCATATTTATCCCCTACCAAACATGCGTAGGTAATACTGCGCTGTGCAAATGAGCCGCCTTAGTTCACTGCGCCGGAGCTGAGGTGTCAACTCGCTTCTTGAACATGAGTGGGTTCCCAGCGCACTACGCTTGTCTATTAAAATCTGATGAGTGCCACTTAGCACCTCACAGCTCACTCCATGCTGGTTTTCTGTATAATAGCGCAATTCTCCAGTTAACTTAACGAGCTGGCATAGCGAGTTGCGCATGAGTTGTATTGTGCTGACGCCACAATATTTGGTAAGTTATCCATGGCTATCTGCCTCTCGTATGTTGCCTGCTCGGGGCACTCTATTACTATTTTATCTACATAAAATGGCAAATCCTTTCATATACTACCTATACCATTAAAATCCATTTCGCTACATTACAAACGAGATATGCACATCACCTTCTATTCAACTCATCACCCGCATTCAAACTCGAAATGCGAACTCCTATTGATATTAAAAAGACTGCCTTTGAATTAGCAAAAATCGTGATTCAGAGGGGAGCCATTATCAACTTGATCGTCTGAGGGATCCAGTTAGGTTTGGCTGCAGCTGCTCTCTCTCATATCACATTAGAAAAAGGGGAAAGCGTTCAATAGCTATATATTATTACCCGTAGTTAGACATTATATGCTATAATCCTCATATATTTAACTGGAATGAAGCGCATTATGGTATAAACTATTTACAATAGTGGTAAAATATCTAAAAAAAAGACCTTAAACATTTAATATTCATACCCTCAATACACCATACGGTAAGTTATTTCTTGAACGTGGAGTTTTTTATTGTTTGCACTAGCAAGCAGTACCTACAACACTTTTTTTCATATTACATACATCGCCTATAATCCTAATCCCCCTAATATTGACTCTGTTAATTGTTTATTATTCTGTCTTTCAGACGTGTAGTAGTGTAAGTATATTAAATACAGCAGACATCTTTGAAAGTTTTAAATTTTTAAGATCTGCTAACTGTAATTGTACCTACCCAAATGTTTGTTCACAGTCGCCATAGAAGTGTTGTCGAAACGCGGTCGGACTTTACTGTTGTACCAAAACTATACCTACGCCAAATACCCGAAGGCGATTAGGAATGGCGTGCTGCACCGTTGGTACTGCTCCAGCAAGAAGGACTGCAGAGCCAGCATCATCACCACGGGGGATAACGACATCGTCAGTATACGCGGCTCTCACAACCATGATGCTTCTTTATGGTTCAGGCAAAGATAAAATTGTCAAGTTTTAATCAAGGGTGGATTATTTTCTGGGAGGGGCACAAGGGGCTGACGGGTACCAAAATCAACAATAACTGTTATATAGAAACTGATTATCATCTTACATTAGCAAGTGCGTGAAAGGGATGCAACGAGCAAAATTCGCAATTCCATCCAGAAATAGACAAGAGTTTCACTCATGTTCTTTTTGTTATTTTATAATTTTTAACAACTCTGATAATTTGATTTGCTTCTAAGTACCTACGTACTTTGTTGGTATCTCCACAGTACACAAAATACAGTCAGATTATTGATGTTTTATGTAAATAAGAAATATTACAAAGAGTCTTTGTTATTGATTTCCTCCCATATGGTAACGCACGTCTCTTGATAAATAGTTTTTACCGGTTAGTAAGGGTTAAAACCAAGTTGCGTAGCGGGGCGTAATTTTAAATCTATGGACGTATGTAATCGAAATTAGGTATAATTAGATTAGAAAAAGACACGCTCTGAAGCGATGCCCTATTTTTTTGAAGTTAGAAAATGCAGTTCATGTTACCAAGATCAATTGACACATCAAAATTTGATAATTTTATACTACTTACACATTATGGTGAAACGTTACATAATACAAATATTTAAACTAAGAATGTTAAAATCAAACCTTCTATTTGCTTATGCTGCTGATGTAAGAGGCGCAATCCACAGTGAAAAAAAAAATGTAACCACCACAACAGTGTGGTGGTTAAATTTTTTTTTCAAAGGCCAACCTCAATTAGAGTGTAGGGAAAATTTTTCTCCGTGTTTATTTATTAAAATTTTAATTAGCTACATAACTTAAGTTTATTTATTATAATGTTGGCAATATGAATAAAAGGATTGTTTCAACGAGTCCCACTGATTTACTCTAAAACAAACATAAGTACGATACATTTGATCGTCGATTGCTAGCCACTTGACACTACTTTTCCACAAGTTTGTATTTAACCCAGCCGTTTACTTTTGGCTGAATGTGGGTTAGAGCTTGGTGTCCCTTTAACTCTACCTACCCTTTCGGGGATTACGGGCTTTAGGTACCTATGTAATGTATATATCGTTGATTTCGACCAATCATTTTGCGATATAAAATATGCGAAGCTCCGTAGGTATATCGAATTTGGTAGTAGGGATCCAGAGGGGTAAATGAAATAAAATTCTGTTTTGTACTTCCTCCAATTGTTATTAAATTTAAATTTTTAACAAAATGAATTCTTGTGCATGTATTAAAATCAAATACCTGCAAATACATTATGTTACATTCATCTTATATCTACATAAATGATTGTGATTTGCTTAATTTTACAATAGGTTTCATGTTATTAAACATATTTTAATATTAATTAAGAGTAGCCCTGCACATATTGAGCAAAATTTTATTAATAATAAGTATTTGTAAAAATTTCAAAATCAAAATTAGTTAATTTACGAATATTTATTTTGTACAATACTAAAATAACCTAGTGTAATAGTAACAACACTAGGAAAGTAACTGCCCAAATGCGAAAGACAGACATTGCAAACCTGTAATGAGTGTTAGATTAAATCTATCAAAAATATTCAGCCGTTACATAACAAGTTCACTTTTGTAAATATATCTAAACATGATTATTTGAAGTAGAATGAAATAGTACAAACATCAATCAAAATTTATAAATATTTGTGCAATGGGTATTTAGTATGCTTAACGGTTATTTGTAACTATCATTGTAAGGCAACATGTAAAATACACAAGATACGTTTACACAAGATACATTTTAATAATTATCAGGTTGAAAAAATGTAAATAAAAAAATCACATGGCAATAATACTTTAATGTAATAAATCTAACTTACTAAATAAGGTAGGTAGTAATAATGAGGTAATGAGTATTGTAAACATCAGTCTTGCATTGATACATACATAATTTTATGCATTATCAAAATAAGTTCTAATCATACATTAAAAAATGATATTCTTTATCAAAACAATATTTTATTCTAAACCTGTATAATTAATAAGGTACATTTCCAGTCATTTTGATTATAAATGTCTTAAATTACAATTACAAGTACATGTTTTTCTATTCTAAAAAAAGGTATTACAGAATAATGTTGAGGTACAATATGAGGTACTAAAAATCTTTGTTAGTAAAAAAATAATCATACAACTTTGAATGATCCATCACTGCGACGATAAAATCCTGGTGGTGGATGATTGTGTACATTACGGACTCTTTTGATCAAGCTGCCTTGTCGATGTATGACCGTGGTGACATCTACATGGCAGCCAGTCTTGGTTCTTGATGTGCAATACCATTGCTTTTTTCCATATGCCAACTTGTTTTTGAGTCTGAAAGCAAAGCCATTATGCACCAGCAATAGGCTGCCTTTCCGCGTTGGTATAAAGCTGGCCACTGAAAAAATTATAAATGGTTAATATCTAAGTATATAACTTTTTTATGTAAAATACTTAATAGAACCGAGTGTGCAAAAAGGTAAAATAAAACAAAACATATTTATCTGAAAAGTTTATTTTCACATCCAGTACAGTATGCAAAAGTAGTGTTTGATATTCAAAATACACAAACCTAAACTTTACAAATATACATTGTTTATACAGATTTCAGAGTTTTACTGACTATAATTTAAATGCCAAATTAAAGGTTATATTGAGCTTTCTATGACTGACGCTACCTAAACAAACCATGTAATCCAACCCATCAAAACAAGTGTAAGAATTTAGAAAATAATAAACCAAACGTATTTTAATTAATCACATTTTCACAAAAACCATAAAGTTTAGATTAAAAAGAACAAACAAACAACAAAACTTTGGTAAAATGCAGTGCATTGCATTTTTACAGAATGCATCTAAAATGCATGGAATAGAAATGTCAAAGTGCGGCGGCGTCACAGATTACAAAAAAAGACGCGCCAAAGTTCTAGTTACTACTTGGCAAATTATTCGAACATAAACTTTAATGGCTATTACTCGCCCTGAAAGTATTTAATAATAAGGTAATAGGTTTCTTTGTTAAACCTTTTTTGAATTTTTCCGGCTTATTTTAGATTTAAATAAATCTACTATTTTATCCTCGTAACATTGTTTAACTTCATCATATAATGGAAAGGAAATGGCCAATTTGTAAAGTATTTATGTTAAAAGTTTATTTATGTTAGTAGAATGCTTAAATTATAGATCATTTCGCTAGTATTTAAAAGTAAAGGTTTTAAAACCAGTCAATACCTAACTACAAGTATTCATTTCATACTAATGAAGTATCCGAACACTTACAAAAAATTATCATCTGTTCAGCAGCAGTCAGTCCAACAACTTTAGTTAAATGTCATTGTCAAAATTAATAGCGTTTGTCGTTGTCGCATGTTTGTTAGACTTGAAAAAAGAATTACGATGGTCGGGAATTAAATTGGTTGAAATAGTGTACTAAATTATTAGAGTTTAGTGAATTCTATATACATTGTGTAGCAGCTGTGACGTATACACCGGTCAACATAGCAACAATTGTGCACAGTGACTCTAAGAAACTTACAATTTCAAAAAGTGTTTTGTCTTGTAAAATCCCAGGAAATTCCTTGCTATTTTATATAAGTTTTGTCTGTTACGTAATAAACTTACATGCCTGTTGAAGTGCTCCTAAGCGAAGAACTTTTAAAAGTTATTAAAAAGTTTTTGTTGTCAAAGTGTTAGGTGGAAGATGTAAATCAAGGTTAAATGCAAACATTCCGTTTAGCTTTAGCTTCAGCGTACTTTCATAAAGTATAGTCTATTAATTAGAAAGTCATAGCTACAAAAATTGTACAAAAATAACTAAGAAAACAAATCGGTTACACTGTATAAAATGTTTGTCATTAAAATTTCAAAGTTGTGTTGTTTCATTTACCTTCCTCTAGCTAAGGATAATAAAATATATATAGGAAAATAAAAGAATAATATTTAAGTAAGTAAGAACTTCATTCACTTCAGTGTCTCTCACCACATTTTATCTTTACAGGAATTTTTATCAACACAAGGGGAAATTCCAAGCTCTTCATATACCAAAATCACACATTTAGATTTATGTATAAAAAAGCTTATGGCAGTCAGCTGTGGTACTGTTGGTACTTCTTCAGCAGATGTTGTCCTGCCAAGTTGAGGATTAATAACGCTGGAAAGGTCACGGAGAGCATAGGACGACATAACCACGATCCTCCGACCTGCTGGATGACACCCGATGGAAAGTCGTACAACTTACCACCGCTACCTGATAAGAATTCACAATAATGACAAAGATTAAAGTATTTGCAAAGCTTTTGTGTTTCACTGCCCTTTAAGTTGTTTTGAACAATGTCCCTACCTTATTTATGATTTGAGATTGTCTTGTTTACATTTATTGTTATAAATTTTAGTATTCAATTCTTAGGTCATGTAGAACTAGTGTACTTGTTATATGTTCCAGTAACAATGTCTGTTCTCAAATTGTAATGCCCTGTGTTGGATTACCTTCCTATGTTTATTATTTTAAGCAATACACTATGTAATACATGGATTTTAGACATGTATCGAATTTAGAGTATTTAATATGAATAAGTAAAGAGAGATTCATATTTTTAGATAGTGATTATTTTTAACTGTTATTTTAAGTGGCTGATATCCAAATGATGGTTTTTTGAAAATGGTTTGGATAAAAGCTTTATTATTTGATTTTTATTCCTCAGGTACAACCAAATATTTATGTTGCATTTGCTAGTTTCTTAACTTTAAGTTTGGAAACATTTCCTGTGTACATATTACAGAAATAAAATAGTTTATTAATTGTTGTAAATTAATTTACAGTATATTGTATTGTTAGATTATTATAGTTAATTACATTAATTTTAAAGAACAATTATATTATTAAAATTATTTTCTAAACATTCTCTATTGTAATAGTTTCAAAACCATTTTAGGCGAGATATGACTAATTTTATTGCTAGTTTCTAAATGTGTCGAAAGTATTGTCTGTCATGCAATCTTTATAATATTGGCTGTATTAACCCAGTGTTCATGTATTAACTGTTTATCTTGATATTCATAAAAAAATCAAACGATTGTAACAGTGTTTTAGTCATTTGAGTATTTGCTCCCATTTCAGTGAGTGCACAGTGTGTAATTCATGTTAAAATAATAGAGAGTAGTATTCCTAACATAATTTCCTATATATTTTTATAATTTAATTAAAACCTGCAGCTATTTATTTGTTTTGTCAGGTATACCTAACACAATATAGCTCTTTGGGGACAAGTGGGAATAACCCAAAATAATTAGTAGTAGTTTTATAGAGAGGAAGGTCTCGTGTACCTTATAAAACTACTTTTAAATATACCTATAGTATATATAGTTCACAAATAGGTACTTGGTGAAGAAGCGACATTACTTAAAAAGCCTGGAACTTCAGTACATCACTTTGAGCTAAATCTAGCTCATGGTTCACGGACTAGTAAAAAAAAGAAGGACTCCACTATACATGTGTGAGTGAGATACTTATGGATACCAGATATCGGATATCTGTTATTTGGATCACTTATTATGTCAATGTGTGACGTAAGTTGCGTGTCAAGGTGGAGCACCTGAGGAGCTTCAATGTCTAGTTAGTGGCGCTTCCTTTTTTTCTTAGTCCTTCTTTTAGTCCGTGTCATGGTTATAGTTATTAACTTCTGTTTTACTTTCCTCAATATCCAGTAACATATTTTCCTCCTTACCTGCGAAACGTTTAATATGTAAATATAATAAAGTGTAGAAAGTCCTTTCCTCTCTGCTAGATAGCCTGATAAAGATTTGTTATAAGTTAGTTTCTTTATATTGCCAATGGATCGTTATAATTAGGTGAAACAAGTTGCAACTTGGATTTGACCTTTAGCTCTCGTATCAGGCTGTGTGACGTCAATAGCTATGACGAAGTACGTCCACGTATGATTAGTGCAAGACTAATTAGTGTGTTCTTACGTCATTTTCGCAGACACCGGCAAAAACTCGGAGGCGTGTTTATAAACATGATGTTTACAGGTTTCAAAGTGCCACATAGGTAGGTATTTTTTCTCGAGTCTTATCGCGTAGTTGTAAACATAATTGACTTCTTTCTCTGTCTCTTACTGTTTGAAACAAGTTATATGGAAAGTGTCCTAACGGTTTGTAAAAGCGAGCAAGGCATAAATAGCATAAATCTAATAGTTTTGAATGGACAAATACAGAGGTATTTTCCTATTAGTAATAAGATTTTCGTAAGTCCAAATGCCTTTTATAATTGTGTAAATTAATTTATTACGTAGCACGGACTAGTAAAAAAAGAAGGACTCCACGCTATCATACTAAGTACCTATAGCGTGAAGCCACATTTATGCATGTGTGAGTGAGATACTTAAGGATACCAGATATCGGATATCTGTCATTTGGAGCACTTATGGTGTCAATGTGTGACGTAAGTTGCGTGTCAAGGTGAGCACCTGAGGAGCTTCAATGTCTAGTTAGCGGCGCGGAGTCCTTCTTTTTTTACTAGTCCGTGTTACGTAGTAAGTAGTTTGCATTTTGTGGGCCCAAACTTTAGCTGATTCATCTTAATGCAGTGCCTCCATGATTATATGAGGAACTGCTCTCTGAAAGCGCCATTCTGTCTTTCAGATCATGTATTTTTTACAAAGTATGTACCTAATAGATTTTACCAATCAGTACTGCTTTGTCTGATGCTTATTTTTTTTTACATAATATATAACACCTATAATATATAAGTATATTGAACTATCGTGTCAATTTAAGTACCTTGTTTCAATTAAAATTTCAATATGAGATGACCCCTACCTAATGTTAATTAAATGTTTAATAATAATATCTTTGTTATCAATAATAGCACACTCCACGATTGGCATTTGCAGAATGTTTATTAAAACACGATTGTAAATCGTCCAATATTTGTCAACAAAAGTATATTCCGACTTGGGTACTATAGAATTAAATATTGGTATACCTAGTACCTACAGTGGGCTATAAAAAAGGGAGCAGTAAAGTATGATTGATTAACTTTATCAGATTACCTACTCCTAATAGGACTGGCTTCTCAACCTTTTAGAAGTGCTGATCCATTCGCAAAGTTTAAAAATAACGGACCAGAATTGTAGGGAAATAGGAGGGGAGGCATTTTTAAGGAAATTAGTTATCTAATGTTGGGAAATACTCAATACTCATTGCTGTATATTATTTATTAATGCAAAAAAAAACTGAGAAAAGGTTTATTTAACTAGGATTCCCATTCTGGTCATGGCCTTCTTAGAGGGGCCATGGATTTCAGGTCAAGACGCCATATACTGAGGGTAGATGACGCAGGGGACACAAGCTTTACACAACTCACTTGCTTCTTCAATTCATGATCCTATAAATTTGTTATCAGGAAAAATTAGGCTCCCAAATCTACATTTTGAGAAGAAGCATCCGCGCCGCCTGGGCAAATTCGGTCTACACCATTACTCCTATCCAACTGCATTAATTGATGATTTAAATATTAAGCTATATAGTTAGTAAGTAAACATTTATTTGGATTTATAGGTATTACTTACTTAATTACAAATAAATAATAAATAAATAAATAATAATAAATATTCAACAACATCACATACATTTATCTTGTGTTAGGATATCAGAAACAACAGTGGTATTTAAAATATATACTTAAATATTGGATATTAACACCCAGACAGAACAAACACAAGTATTCATCACACGAATGTTTGTCCTGGGTGGGGATCGAACCCACAACTCTTGGCAGGGCATGGGGCAGGGTCACTACCGAATGCGTCATCGAGCTTGACAAAATAAAATTAGCGGATGAATAATAACGAAAGCTGACAGGCTAAACCTAGTTGTAGGTAAAGATAAAAATGATAACATGAGATGAGATTATTGAATTTACACTCGATATTATTAGAATGAACCCACTGTTCTTGACTATTTAAGCTGCATATTAAAAGAAATGAACATTCGCATATCAACAATATTGTGATGAAATGTGAGGTGGTCATTTATTTGGCGTACCTACCAAGTCTCGTTTTTTCCCTATACCTATTGGTAATATCTTGTAAAATATTTGTAAGTCAAATGATGAGAATACACACAGATTTTAATAGTCTATTTTCTTATTAACTCTTTATTTTCTTCAACATGTTTGCCTACGTTAAACAGTTTAGACTTTGCACTGTTTTTTCTCATCTGCGACGCAGCAAACACGAGTATGGCGGAGTGATTGAACAGTTTACAATCAAAAGCGGTTATACTAAAATTAAAAGTGCATATAATTGTTATTACAAGTACAGCAAACATTTGGTGTCAATTAAGACACCCTCTATATGAATTAGGATGGCTTTTAGTGTCCTTAGTTGGGAGTCGAACCCGGGTCTTCGCGCTTGAACCAAACACTAACTGCATTGCCATCTTCATGATCTCAAATGTCATGCCAAGAAGTTTTTTTAACTCGTTTACCTATAACCCGGTTACCCGGTACCATCAGTACCCATGTAGCGTTTCGATTAGTGGTTACCCATGAAACCGAAAGCTGCAGGTTCGAATCTTGTTATAGGCAAACTTCATGACGTATATACGTGTGAACATGCTAATGGTACCATAGTTATAAACTTTACTTAGTTACTTCCTAATTAATTAGTGTAGGTACATAATTTGCAGGCAACATATGATTTATTTTGATATCTAAGTGTTAAGGTAACATACGCCACAAAGTTACTTCACAGAGGTAAAACATAATGGTGTACAATTACGCGGGTTCGAATCCCGCTAGGGGCAAATGTTTCGTGTGATGAACATGGACATTTGTACTTGAGTCATGAATATTTATAAACGTATTTAAGTATATCTTTCCGTTCACATAGTATCCATAGCACAAGTATAAGCTTAGTTTGGAACTAGGGAATTGGTGTGTACAAGTTTAGAGAATTTATTTATTTATTTATAATTAAAAGTTACACATTTAATAAATACCATTCCAGTTCACCCAGCAACAATATTAATGCCTACTTATTCGATCGCTATGCTATTTTCGGAGACTGTTTTAACCTAATTAACCTAATGGAACTATTAAATAAATTGCTAACTCGGTCCTGGTAACACAGTGTATTAGAGAATTATCAATGTTTGGCCTTAATAAGGCCACTTACACTTAAACATCTAGATTCAAAATTAATAATCATTATTCAGTATTTGTGACGATGCGGAATCGAACGCGTCTGCTGCTGCCAAGGTTGTGTTCCCTAGCCACTGTACTATGAAGATGGGTCATCGTTAAAACATTAGTTCAGCAAGCAGTTGGATGGGTAGCAGGCGAAAGGTCCTTGATTCGGTGCTCAGTTAAGTTGATTTAAGTTTAAATGAATCTTCTTATGTTTTTTAACAGCTGCAAAAAATGAGTCATTATCTAATATTGTACAGTACTTATGGCGAATACTGTGTGTAATAAACAATATCTTGATTCGTTTTTATTGATTATTAATTGTATAACTATCATTCGGAAAGTTTTAGCAATAAAAACATACGGTTTGGGCGTGTGCAAAAATATTGGAGATAACAACAAATTCTAAATAGGTTTAACAAAGTAGATAGATACTTACAATTAATTATAGATCTATGTCACGTAGTCAATGTTGTATTTTTGTTTAGATAAGTATTTTAAAATGATTGTAATCAATCCTGATTACAGGTACAAAGATCAAATGTGACGGAGTATGTGGCGCCTTAGGTATTCCTTAACTATTTGTAACATAATAACACTGTAACAATAAGTGGGGGGAGAGGGGGTTTCGATTGCCTTGGCCCTGGGTAGCTATGCCGCTAGGTTCAGCCCTTGCTATCTTAGGGGGTAAAGCAGGTCTCCGAGATAGTCTCCTGGGAATACATTGCATGATCTTTTCCTAGCGTTATGTCCCGTGCTTAGACGGGGTATACTTAGACTATGATCCAGGATTTAGCGAGTCTGGTAACCACATTCAAGAGACTGCCGATCTGACCTTCGTAGTCTTAAGATTTCGGAACCAGACTATTTTTGGATTATGGTTAAAATTAAGATGTGCCGCATTGCCGCACGTAGTAAAATGCGGCACAAAGACATCTAATTACCTATACATATGGGTATAAGGGTCTAGCACTGTGTGTAATAAACAATATCATATAGGTATTATTATTATTATTTGACTGCCTTGTCAGTCTAGTGGTAGCATGCGCCGCCTAAGGATTAAGTGGTCGGACCAAGAATTGGTTTCTGGTTATTTAAATATTGAAATTACTCAGTAAACAGTCAGGAAGTTGGCGGTTTAATCACCCCCGTGCCTCGGAAAGCACTTTGAGTCGTTGGCCCTGCGCCTAAGCTGTCACCGGTCATGTCGAATTGCCGTCTCACCGTACTATGAGTGTGAAGGAACAGAGAGTGCATCTGTGTTTGCGCACACACTTCTGCACTATAATATCTTCTGCGCAGTTGGCTAATCCTCGTTGAGATTGGCCGCCGTTACCGAAATCGGTTAGGAGGACATTATTATCATATTGTATGAGATCATGCTATGCATTGTATCGTTAAGTAAACTTTAACCTGCGTATAAAACGTTTAAAGGTCAACGATACTACCAATTATATATACCTAGCCAGTCGGTTCTTATCATCTTTAGGTACAAATCTCTATATGCTCGATATCAGAAGAGAAAGGTCATCAAGATCTCATCATGGAGGTATTAACACTGTTAAGTTATTGATGATGATTTGTTTGCAAATTTTCGACATTTTATGTAACACTATCAGCGCCCCGCAGTTTTACCCGCATAGTTCCCGTTCCCGTTGGAATACGGGGATAAAATATAGCATATGTTACTCGTTAGTAAAGTAGCTTTCCATCGTGAAAGAATTCTTCAAATCGGTTTAGTAGTTTCGGAGCCTATTCGATACAAACAAACAAATCTTTCCTCTTTATAATATTACTATACATTACTTGAGTGTAATTTTCCAGGACATGGGTAACTTTGTACGTATGTTTGCCACAACATTAAAATGTCCAACGTTATCAACATGACTTATATTTTTAAGTAAAATGTAATTGTATGTTTCCAAAACGAATGAAAATTTGACCTTTTTTCTGAATACACGGCTACAATGTTGTAGTATGACAGAGCGGAGTCCTTCTATTTTTACTAGTCCGGGGTTACCTATAATCCATCTATATACTACATATGTATATGAGGGAAAATATATGTACACAAGGGAAAGATGACGATTTGTTTCACTTTATGGGTGTATGCGTAACCTACCTCGATACATCGTATCAGTTAGTTGACGAAACAATGAACTGCTTGTTTTCCTGTAGTTCGCTCCCAAGGTTGTGAAGATAATATCACTATAGTACTTCAAATTGGTCGATGCAATATTAGGAAATCGATTAGAAGGCTAATAGTTAGTATCTATAATTCATAAGCTCGAATGCTGATATTGCAGAAGGTCATATGATTGTAGATTTAGACAGTTTTTTTAATCAGTGAGTACCTAGTCAAAAAAGGATTTCAAGGCTTTGGAAAAAGCTATACAATTTATACTTATTTTTAATGGAAACCTTTTCTTAATTAAACAAGCAAATTAATAATGTTCAATAACGAACTGTTAAATAATTTGCATCAATAATCAAGTAATATTATAAAAGGCCTATGCGATCCCAAGACTCAAGTCTCCTTAAATATTATTTCTATTTCTATTCTCACATGTACTATGTCTTATGCATATCTGACTGGCAAAGATAATCGTCCAATTGCTTTCGTTCTTACTTATATTAAAGATGTCAGACGCTTGTACTTTGACCTGAAGAATCTTAACATGCCAAACATACCCGCAATAACAGTAGATATCTTAATTACATATACAAATACATACAACCATCAATCAACGACCGAAACGACGCGATTACCTGTAGGTATATAATCTTTAATCATAAAAATTATGTTCAAAGTTTCTCCATGCGATAGAAGATCAACTGAAGTACACTGATCACTGTGTAAATAACAGTAAAGGTCAATTCAGTGGCATAATAATATCGTGGTGGGGGCTAGGGGGCGGCACTTGTTGGACGCGGCGAATTTTAAATAACTGTATAACTTTAAAAAATTTAAATAGTAAACCGGGCCTGGGTTACAATGTCTGGCGCGGCGGAAAACCGAGTATGAACCGAACCGAGTATTGAGACCCGCCCAGCAGTAGCGGATTTACCCCAAGGCCCACTAGGCCCGGACCTAGGGCGGCTAGATATTAGAAGCGGCCTATCAAGAATTCACTGATCTTAATAAGAAATAACTTAAAGTACGCGCCCCCGCGTTCCGCTGCTTTAGTACTAAAAGCAAAAAAAGGTTGGTACTTACCACATGGCCCCGGGCCTAGGGCGGCCAAGACTGTAAATCCGCCACTGCCGCCCAGGGCGACAGGAACCACGCTACGCTATAACAATAAGCGGTTCTCCTGGTATTGCAGGTGTTCATGAGCTAAGGTGATCACATACTATCAGGTGACTCTTATGCTTGCTCCTATAAAACTTTTAAATTGAAGCTTAGGAATATAAGTAATTCGAACGGCAATAAATGCGATATTACATCGTGTAGTACGAAAAGCAACATTCCAATTCGTTGTTAAGAACTGAGCTGAACCCTTACCCTAAAGCTTTTGTATTTAGAATATTAACTTCGTAACATTTCGACCGTGTTCTGAGTAGAAATAATTTTTTTTTGAGTCTTATTCATAGGTGTGTATAACAAATAATATATACGAATGTTTAAAGTTTTTTCACAAATTTCCTGAAACTACCCAATCCATATGCTTATTGGGTGCTAAATTATTTAGTAATTATTAGGTACATTGAAGCTACTGTCTTCAACCGCGATGGACCACTTCCATATAAAGTCTGTGTTGACTCACTTAAATTTCTTGTTAACCACTTATTACTTAAGTACTTATTGCTTAGAAATGCACTTGATTAGATAAAAATGGCGACAGCGTTATGGAATTTAAGTGAAGATTGTGAGACACGGGCTTAGGTTGAATAAAATTATGGAATTATTATATTATAGTCTACAGGTATCCATAGGCAATTAAAAAATTCCACCACCCAACTATTTACCGCCACTGCTGGGCATATTCTAGTGTTGAATAAAATCTAGGAACCACATTCAGGACCTTAATTCTCAGTCATTTCGCTGCAACATAGTGCAATTTTCAGCTAACTTAAAGAGTCTGCGAAATTATTTACACCTGAATTAAATTGTTAAATTGAAGTAAAGATAGAATAAAAAAACTAAAAAATATATATACAGTTGAATTGAGAACCTCCTCCTTTTTTTGAAGTCGGTTAAAAAGAAAAGAACATTTTTTTTTTGCTGAGTTGCCATGTCTTCAGTCTACGATTGCCATCGATTCTCTACGCGTCGCGACGTGTCGAATATGTCAATCAATATCCCAGACGGTTATATTGATTAATCAGTCAGATCAATAGCACCAAATTGATGTGCTGTCCTTGTCCTGCTCGCACGATACCCGAAATACCGAAACGGAGTCATATGACTGTCTGGTTTAATATAATAGTAGGTATAATGATCAAACTTTGTTGAGTTTTGAGGTATCGATCTAAAACTTTCGCTAGGTGAGTAAGTATAGATATACATATAGATATAAGTAGATAAAAGGAAGGAAGGGAAGGAAGGAAGAATGTAGAAGCTGCGGAAGGCCCAGGCTCACCTACCACGACCAGATTGGTCGTGTACTAGCAGAAGGTGATGTAGGAGTCATAAAAACCGCAGAGCTTGTATGAAAAGGATCATGAATGTTGAAGGGGCGAGTGAGGTGTGTAAGGATCGTGCCATATGGCGTTCGGTTCTCTCTGCCTACCCCGCTAGGGAAGTGGCGTGAAGTTAATTTGTTAGTTATAAGTAGTAGGTATGTCATGTTTTACTGATTATATATATATAGCAGTGGGGAGAATGTCATCATAAGTTATTCAATTTTCCCTGAAGAAACTCTTTGTGGAGTGGTATGACCTACTGCCTTTATGAAAAATAACTATTCATTATATAGTATAAGTTATGCTACGAATGGATGGATGAGAGAACCATCTTTTCTTAGTTAAACTATGACACTTCTTGCAGATTCAGACCTGATGTTCTGCAAATCGAAGCGAGGAAGGCCAATGATCGTGATGGGCCAGTACAGCTACCTGGTGCACTCCACGGTGGGTCCGAAGGTGCGGTGGCAGTGCTCCAAGCAGCGCTCGCTAGGGTGCAAGGCGCGGCTGATGACGCTGGAGAACACCGTCGTCAAGAGCATCGGACTGCATTACCATTGACACAGTCGACACTTGCTTATCTATCTGCAAAATTATTGAGGAAAAATGTACGATATGAAATATGATATGGTGTATATTACATTAATACAGCAGGGTATTTCTAGCAGCAATTCCTAATTAGCTTATGGGGGCCAGAAAGCTTAAAGTTATTTTCATATATTTTCTTCTGGATGATTGTTTAGTTTAGAACCTATTTTCTGAGGAATTTCCATTTAACACAAAAACAATGGGTAAGCAGTCAAAAGAATTATGATTTTATAAAGTTTTTCCGAAAGGCGAGAAGTTATTGCCAGTTAAGAAAATGGTTAAACAAAATTGAATAAAAATTAAAAAATATCTCTGACTCTGGGTATACGAAGATGTTCTTGAGTTATTTAGCGCTATTTAGTTTCTAACTAAGAGTTTTCACTGTACTAAGATGAGATTAGTAGTTAAAGTTACTAGAGATTTCCAGAATCTAGGTAGCCTAACTAATTTATAAAACTTTGTTCCTATTGTCCCGATATTCGAATGGGTCACACCCACCAAGCTTAATAAAATAAAGCAAAAGTTTAATAAAAAAAATCTTCATCTCTTATCAAACAATCATTATATTGATGTCCATCTCAACGCAATACGTAGTAAATTAATTCATCATTAATGTTGTAAATTAAATCGACTTTGAATATAAGGATATTTTGTAAGTACAGATCTTATTTATTAAACACTTAGCGAAATCCCCTATAATCCTTTTGTTGAAGTAACCATTGCTGCATAAAAATCAAATCGTCATTAAGTATATAAAATATACCGTTTCAGTCACAGTATCATAATATGTTGAACTACCAAAAGTAGGTATGTTACTGATGTGTCAAATGGTGTAAATTTATTTTAGCAGAACTTCTTTTCCTGGTTCTATATTTGCACAAATTACTGAATATGTATGTTACTAATTACTCATCGTATTTGCCACTAAGTAATGTTCCTTCGTCATCGTCGTAGCCTTTGGAATTTTGATTCGCTTATATTAAGAATTCTCGAGGAAAAGTTGTACACAATAAACAAGTTTATCTAATTAAACCAAATGACTGCTAAGATTTTCCGCAAAAATTTTGCCGTCAGTTTTATGAATTGTCAAGGATTTTCTGATGATTTCCATAAATTAAATTAATATCGAAGTTAGCTTACATGGAATGCAAGAGTACTTAATCAATTTGAAGCTGGCTAATTCGCTTTTGATATATTTAAAATAACGAATAAGACACTTTATCATAGGTAATTAACATAAAAGAAATGATGATTAAATGGGCTTTCCCATGGTCTGGTTACTTGCCTAGCTTGTTGTAAAAGGCGACGAATGATGTACTGGATATTGAGTTTATGATTGCGTAGGCAACAAGCTAGTCTTTTTTTACAATTTTCTATCTAAAACAATATAATTTAATTTTTAGCAAAATGTGGTTAAGGGGCTTAATGGCTCCTAGGACTTTGCCTTCCCCTTTATGAATTGCTAGCGTGATGGTATGTACGTATTAGTAAACGTTTGTATTTCAATTCTTTTTCAATGAAATGTAATAAAATGAAATGAAATGAATTGAATCGTTAGAATAAAATAAACATAAACCGGTTCAAAAAGCAATTTCTACCGAGAAGAAAATGTAGACATCATTCCTGAATTGGAAGTCTAAAGTGGAACCTGCCTAAAATCGCCTCTATTTGGATTTAATATATGTATAAATAAATCGATAAATCGGTACCTATTTAAAGCACAGGAAACATAATGTGTTATCTGGTGTATTAAGTAAACCACGCTTGTTCGGACAAAGTTCAAAACGTGTATTTTTAATGTTAGCGATAAGGTGTTAACAAAAACCACTCGTGATACGGCTAATTAATCTATATTATTAATCCGAATACCGAGCAAAGCCTAATTGTACCTACAGCAATATACCGGGCTAACGCAAGGCCACGTGCTTTGCCCACCTGCTTATCTCAGCTCCAAATTGTTCCGCTATTAATCTAGAAATCATTCAGGCATACTGATTTATGATACCGATAAAGAGATTTAAACATCAGGTACATCGGCGATATCAATTTTTTCCATGGACGTGTAGAGATACTCAGGGATGTTCAGTGTTTTTCTATCACACACCTCGATTTAATGTGTTTATGTTAATAATAATCATCTTAAGCTGAGCGGGCGCCGTTTTGGCACACCTTATATTTGTACGTTTAATTCTTTTTGTTATTGTTTTGCTTTTTTTTTATTTATTTTTTTCTGTATCCCTTGTGTGTGTGCCAAATAAAGTTTTTTTTATTATATTCTATTGTAATACTACGTTCGACATACACATAACATCACACCCATAATCAAAGGGGTAGCAGACATTCAGCCAAAAATTAAACTGGGTTAGATGGAAAATTGTGAAAAAGAAGTGACAAGTGGCTAGCTTACAAAATCAAACACCTAAAACCCGACACACCATTAGTAGCCTTTTACGACATGCTAGGCAAGAACCACAGTTTTATGCAATTCTATTGGTGGATTTTTAACTCGCCCACCGATCCGGTGGATAGGCAGCCTTACCGCGATGTATTTTTCCCCGATTAGCAATTATTGCGGTTGTTATTTCAATTTAATGTTGACACGCAATATTAACTCTAAAATCGTCCTTGCGGTGCAAAGTCCACCGTTCGCGCGATTTATCGGCTTATATAAATAAGCAAACAGTTATAAACAGGCTATTTAAATATAGCAACCGCTAACTCATATTGTTTATTAAATGTAGATTGGCGTATCAATGGATTGTTTTTTTGCTGCTTAAACACTTGACTGGCCCGTTGGTCGAGTGGTCAGAGACCCTGGCTACAAAACCAAGGGTCGCGGGTTCAAAGCCCGCTAGGGGCAAATGTTTCGTGTGGCTGAACATGGACATTTGTACTCGAGTCATGGATGTTTATAAACGTATTTAAGTATGTCTATCCGTTCGCCTAGTATCCATAGTACAAGCATAAGCTTAGTTTGGAACTAGGGAATTGGTGTGTTAGTCTGGAGAATTTATTTTTTTATTATAAAACACTCGTCATTAGTGGTTATGGAAGACCTATTATTCTTGTATGTCCCAGACCTTGAATGATAACTCAATGGTAAGGACACGCGCCTGATAAATACACGAGGACAGTTACGTTGAGATTTTCAAGTCACTAGTAAAGGATATCACACAGCTTTTGGTCCGGGGGGGAGGGGAGCTAGTACAATATTTCTTTGTTTAAGGGGGACAGTACAATAGTTTTTGGTCTAGGGTCTAATACAGTATTACCTACTAATAGTTTCTTAAAGTACATAGACATCACGCCCATGATCCCCGAAGGGGTAGGCGGAGTCAAAGGGGCAGCATGCCCCTTCAACTACATTCAGGCAAAAATAAAGCCGGGCTGGGTTAGATGGAAAATTGTGAAAAAGCAGTGACAAGCGGCTAACCTGTCGCCTACTCAGTGACATACCCAAAAGCCCGTAAACCATTAGTCGCCTTTTGCTAGGCAAGAATCACAGTTGGCACATTCTTTTTTTTGCCCCAGATCAACATGGGCCAAGTCCCAGATCAACATGGGAAAGATAAAGATAATTTCGATAAATAGGTCGAAAACACAAGGTAATCCCCGTACCTCTAAGTAAGGTATAATCTTTTCTTTTTCTAACTCTTCCAGCATATATATGAACAGTAAGTCAATTGAACTTTAGACTCTACGTTTATGCATGTGTGAGTGAGGTGCTTAAGGATATCAGATATCGGATATCTGTCATTTGGAGCACTTATTATGTCAATGTGTGACGTAAGTTGCGTGTCAAATTGGAGCACCTGAGGAGCTTCAACGAATAGTTAGTGGCTCCGAGTCCTTCTTTTTTTACTAGTCCTTGTTATTAGCTTACATAATGTAAATATGATAAAACACTTTCGTAATCTAACTTGTTATTTTTTCATAGTTTAGATTGAAGTTTTCTCACTGTCACTCATCATACTACACTACAGGTTTGTGAGGCAGACAGTAGATTTGCGAAGTCGTTTCCAATAACGTCCTTGAGGTCAAAGTACGTCGAACGGGACCTGTTACTCAGCCGATTCGCTAGTGACATCATCAGTGTATAATGTTCTATTTATATCAAGGTTACATGTTATTAATTATGCTTAGTAGAATAACGTATGCAATTTGGATATTGCGACCAAAATATGTAGGGTTATAGTGACAATAATATCTAATACTATCATGCTTTGGAGTTGTTTTAGAACATTAAGTCGTCTCCATATGTTTCACTACTCAGAGGGCGTTATGCGTTCCTGACAATTTGCTAATCTGTCATTTTGCGGTCCTGACGTTCTACGCCCAAACTGGGCTGACCGACCACGACGCCTAGAATCGTGTCTAATAGGCGAACTTCGGCACGGGGATAAAAACCTGTCCTGTTTCCTGTTTAACCATGTGGAGTCTGCACTACTGCACAAACGGGACTATCTGAAATATGAGTCGTCACGCGATGTGTAGGTATTAGTTTTCCTAGTACGTTTACGTGACTGCATAAGACTACTCCTATGCAGTCACGTAAACGTACTAGTACTTTTGTCTACACAAAAGGTGGGATTTCTCAAAAAAAGGCTTTTTGGCTGAATGTAGTTAAAGGTGCCTGCTGCCCCTTTGACTCTGCCTACTACTGCTATACTGCCGATTATGGTCTCGAAAATATTTGAAATGGTCATATAATACCTACCAACACACGTCTTAAATTGTACATATAGATATTACGATCTTTTGTAATATTTTTTTTATAATATACCTATTGTTTTAATTTTTTGTTTTTGAGAGGACGTCGTAATTTGGCCGAAGGCTGCCTTTACTACCTACCGGGCTGGCGGGGGAGCGGGAAACTCTCACCTATTGTTTTCAGGCCCCAATATTGCGCATCTATACACTACTACTTTTTAATTAGTACAAAAAATTTAAGGGCCCATTGGGGGCGGCCTGTATGTTATATAAGAAGAGAAATTATTTTATAATATTCATAAACAGCAAAGTTATTAGCGTTTATCTATATCCCAAATTGTCGCTCAATTTATGGACGTAATTTGTAGAGCCCATTCATAAAAATGCATAACAAGCTGTCTCGCTCTCGCGGTCGCTTTCAGTCGCACCTCCGCCCCCCTTGCCCCGTGCTGTAGATACATAGCCATAGGTTTTCGCTACAACTTTAAACTACAATAAATCTTTACTATGGTTTTCTAACCAGCGCAACTCAGACAGAAGGTAAAATAATAAGCATTCGAAAAATAATACGCACTTTAATAAAAAAATCTAACTTTCCCTTCATACTAGACCGGGCTTAGAACCGGCAAAATTACTTTTTTACTTTAAATTAAAACGAAAATCAACAAAAAAAAGTAGATAGAAAATACCAAAACCACTAATACATACATAAAAAGAGTAATTTTGGCGTATTTAAAAAGTTAGAATCACGATATTTACAGTAATTTTGGTTTTATCTACATAACTACCTACGTATTTACAAAAATTAAAAACTTACAAGTATTTTAATTGTCCTTCAAAATGTCCACCTTCATTATCAATGCACAGACGGGCACGTTTAATTAACTTGTTTTTTTAACGAAATAACTGTACACTTATTTGCCGTTTCACTTCGTCAAAAGCGTCTAAAATACTTTGTTTTATTTGTTCTACAGTAACTGGCTCACTTATGTACACTCGACGCTTAATTTCACTCCACAAAAAAAGTCCATAGGTGTGAGATCTCACGTGTTAACATCGATTCGCCTAAACAGACATTTATCCGAGTACAACACATTTGCTCCGGCATTTTCGAGTATCCAGCTGCAGAGGGCAGTCCTCGGTGCATAGTCTACGGTGGTTAATTCTTGCATCTTTTTGTAATAGTATTGATGCAATCCAGCCGAAACAGCAATTTTCCAGGAATAATACTGGCTGATAGGTATTGAAATGCCGAGCAGCGTCATTCGTAGGTACTTCGACATGGGTTTTCGGAGAAGTACGCTAGTACATTATCGTACAGGTCTTGCGGATACGCCGGCCTTTCTCGTCCTTGACTGTGGCTCGGTGCATGCAAAGAACCATGGTCGAGAAACCGCTGGTATGCATTTACCACGGTTCGCACGTTCGGCTGTCGAGCGTTAGGGTACTTTTCTCTGTACATACGTACGGTGGCACTCGCGTTTTCACCACACAAAAAGTACACACATAATCACATACTCCCGGGATGAAAACTGGTACGCCATCGTGACGCGACAAAGAAATAGGAAAAGTGATTGGGGCGAAAGGTGCGCGCGCGCGTGTCATCTCTTCCGGTATCGATTTGGCACTGTTTTGTTTATTTGTTATTTGACCTTCCGCAAGGATCGCTGGCGCAGAGAAAGGGGCGGGGCTTAAGCTTCGACGCGAGTTTGCCGGGATTTATCAATGGACTGCGGTCGTTCAAAGGAATGGAAAAACACTGCGCGTAGTACTATTTATCTATCGGCGCGTGTCACATTGATTCAACTTAATTTGACCAATTCTTTCACTTTTTTGAGGATAATTTTGGGATTTAACTTTTTTTACTTTTGACTACATAAATATGATTAGTAACCGATACTGAGTACCCTGTTTTTTTTTTTGTACTAATTAAAAAATAGTGGTGTATTGTGTACCCCCCCCCCAACAAAAAAACAAACAAATAAAGCTGGTGATACGAAGGTAACAAATTTGCACTTTGGTTATCGTAGTACCTACATAAGTATGTTCAAGTCGTTATCACCGCGTGGCAAGATTACTGTTACGTCACAGTCCTGATAAGAGATTATTTGTGATTCGGAAGAGTTTTCCGTGCGAGGTGCAAAGTACGCGGGTTTGTTGTCGTACTTATGTTTTTTAATGCGCAAATTCGGCTTGCTAGGCCACAGGATGAAACGGCCTTTCCAGCAAATAATAATATAATTAGTGTCTAGACTGCGTTGCCTCAGTTTTCCTGAAATGAAAACAGTATTTTTCATCTATGTATTTCCAGTTTAGTAGTTAGTACGCCCAGCCGCGTAGCTGCGCGCAGCTGCGTAATGAAATGAAAACCCAAGCAGATGCTTAAATATAGCCTATGTTAGTCTGGAATAATGAAGCTTTTTAAATAATGAAAGGACATTTGAAATAGATGCAGTGGCTTCGGAGATTATCCTTGATTTGTAAATAAATGTTTGTATAAAATATTTTTGACTTATGGTTAGCCTTGAAATTAATCGCTATCAGAAGTAGGATAGATATTAAGTTTCCATTTTTCTTTTTTAAATTAACAAGGAAATTATTTCTAAACAACGTGTTTATCGGTTGCTTGGACAGTAATTGAGAGGATTAAAATGTATACTTACCAATATTGTAACTTAATTATACTGTTACGTCTTCACGCCTAAGGCTACAGTTCGAATTGAACTCTGAGAAAGGGTATATTATATGCATTTTATATCTTAAAAAATACTTATATATCTATAAAACCACTATAGCTTATATTTGTGCGCTGACATTTGCATTACGATATTCGATCCAGTACCTATTGGTGTCATAACTAAAGACTGTACTAATGGGCCAAGTACCCCAAATAAAAAAAAAAAATGTTCCCGCGTATTTTAATTCACATATACAATAGGTATGTAGTAACATACCTATCGTTTTTAAACAGTCGAGTATCCACCAAATGTGAACCCGTGTGACATGCCCGCACGAGAATTTATTAAATCCATCATGCTTGCAAAAAGGCCTGAAAATACTCATCCAGCTGAGCAAGTGATCGATCAGTAAATCGTTGTAAGGCCTGAAAATGCCTCATTCAGCTGAGCAAGTGATCGATCAGTGAATCGTTGTAAGGCCTGAAAATACTCATCCAGCTGAGCAAGTGATAGTTCCAGTGAATCGTTGTAAGGCCTGAAAATACCTCATTCAGCTGAGCAAGTGATCGATCAGTGAATCGTTGTATTTATAATAACCGTAGATAAATATTAACTCACGTATGTTTATTGACAGTTAAATGGGTATAAAAGGAACGATATAACTGTATAGGTATATATAGGTATATATTATAATTTGGGATACTACTACGAATCTGAACATTACTTCAAATTTAATGGCATTTGAAAACGTTTAGAAGGTTTATTAATGTATTGCCCAAGACTAAGCAAGTGCGTAGTAGGATGATATTCAGAATATTATCTATAAACAGATAGAATAGATAGTGAGATAAATAGCGAGGGTTATCTGCATTAGCTGATAGGAAACTTCGCTCTGATCGAAGATCAAGGCTTTTCACCCTTCATATCATTGAATGTTATCAATTATCGCATACTAATTTGATTGCTCTTATCATTATGCGCCTTTCCAGTTTCTTATCGACACCTGGTATTGATTCACCGACTTATGAATATGTACATATTTATTTATTTATGTTAGATGGGTAATATAAAAATAATATTATCATTGCGCCAAAACAGTAGCCTATAAGCTACTTCTGCGGCTCTTAGAGTTAAAACTCTTAGAATTTTGTTTGTCGTTTTTGGAAACATATAGTTTTCTTAAGACACAAATTATGTTTGTGTCTTGAGTTAAGCAACCTTTTCATGATACCCATACAAACCAAAGCATGCAATGCAAGCAAGCAGGTAGGCAGAGTCAAAGGGGCAGCAAGCCCCTTTAATCACATTTAGCCAAAATTAAAACTGGGCTGGGTCAATAGATGGAATACTGTGAAGAAGTAATGACAAGTGACTAGTTGTTTACATAATCACATACCCAAAACTCGACATACCATTAGTCGTCTTTTACGACATGCAGTGAACACAGTTGGCGCATTATTTTTAAGTCCCAGACCAACATGAGACGATAGCAATTAAATCTAACCACCAGTGTTTCAATTTCAGATATTTTCGCTGAAATATTCTCATCTAAACGTGATGGTCTAATTAACTCCAGTGGTGACAAAATACCGTACTTAGAGCGAAGATACAAAGACTCGCTTTTATCTGAAGATATTTTCACACACTGGCCGGTTTGGACGACGAAAAGAAATAGATGCAAGATGAAAGAGTGCGACAAAAAAACGTTTATGGTCTGTCAAAAGTGCAAACAGTATTTGTGCTTGAATAAGCATAGAAACTGTTTCAAAGAATTCCATTCAGATTTGATCTAAATTACATGTGGTTTTTTTTATATAAAAAAAATAGCGTAGACATACATATTAGATAGGTACATAACATTACGCTTACAATCCTTATAGGGGTGTGACTGATAATCTGTGGGTCGAAATCATGGAGTAAAAAGTTATATTAAAGAACGGTTATTCGGTATTTTACTTAAGAAATAAACAATGCCCTTTTATAAATCACTAGCTTCTGCCCGCGGCTTCGCTCGCGTGGTACATCGATGAAACATAGCCTATCCTATGTTATTCGGGTGTATGAGCTATATTATTCTAAAGTTTCATTAAATTCCATTCAGTAGTTTTTTTGTGAAAGAGTAACAAACATCTATCCATACATACAAACTTTCGCATTTATAATATTGGTAGGATCTACAAAGTTAGATTGTTATAATCGGACTATTATTCTTTTTCTGGCAACTGATAATCTGCCTTTTGTTAATGATGATTCTTGGTTATTGAATTAAAAATTGTCAGACTTAATATTTAGGTTCTTCAGACCCATTGTTTTCAAAGCTAAAGCCCAAGGTTAAAGTTGAAACGAGTGTTGGTTGATTGGTGGCGTGGAATAAAGTTTGTAACTTTGTAATTAAAAATATACAAACAAACAAAGTTTTTTTTTTCTAATAATATCCTAAAAGCTTTAATTATCTTTTTCAATTCCTATACATATATGAAATCAATATACACAGACAGATTTAAATTACTTATATTTACAATACTAATACCAGGTGGTAAGATCATGCCCACATTGCCCACAAAATCAATGGCAGCGGGTTCGAATCTCGCTAGGGGGATAATAATGTAATGGACAGGAATCCGTATGAATAATTAAGACATGGATTTAATAAATGTAGGTATGTCAACCCTTTGCCTAATGACTCGTATGAATGAATAAATTGAAACTTTATACAAGTCGACAGTTATTTCATAAAATGTAGGCCTATGACAGCAGAAGGAAAAATAAATTATTCATAAGGACCTACCTACATACTGGACCGTCTTAAGCTATGCTGGGGACCTTGAGCACACAAGAATTTAGGGCATTTTTAGAAAGTAAACAAAGAAACCATAGGTACTAACATTTTCTACCATGTTATTTTAGTATGGATAATAAATTTAATTCTTTTATGTCATTAATACTAAAAATTAATTAAGGTCATTTCATTTGTAAGTCAAAATGTCGCTACTTTGGGATCCCTTGAGGATGGGGGAGTCTTTGTGCGCACAAACAGGACCGGCTACTATCTATAGTTGGCTACCATCGGGAACTGTCTGTGATACGTGGTTCGAGCGAGACAGCCAATAAACTAATCAATCATCTGTAATCTCTCCTAAATCGAATTAAGTAAATACATACTATTAATTAGACAGATTAGACATGCCCAAAATGACTTAGAAAATTTCTTATATCCATAAGTATACTCTGACTCTATTACCTACTGGTCTTTAAAAAATAATATAAAATTAATTATAGGAATTTACTAATTACCAACATCAAAACGGAAATTTGCTTAAGTATGTAGAATGTGAATTTATAAGGATATAAGTATTGCATAAACAAGGAAAATGAGTTTTGAATGAACCAGTCTTGTAATCTAAAATTACTAACTTAGGTATTACATATACCTAAGTAAGACTTTGGAGGAAAGTTGGGTTCGTGTATGAGCATACGGCGCGGCATCTGTCCGAAATGGCAGCCGGGTACTACTAACGCCATCTATAAAATGCTATTTGTTAACTTTTGTTTCCAATTCCAACCGCGAATGGGATGGTGGCGCTATGTCCGCGATTTACAGTACCCTTGTAAACCTTGATAGAACGTGTTTTTGTTTAATATAAGGTGAAATAGTGGCTAAAAATGCTTCCCTTCATTTAAATACATGTCGTTATATCCGTTTTTCGACAATAATATTTGGATGTATAAACTTTGATTCCAATATCGAGTATTAAAAAAAATTGCGAATGTCAATGTGACATTTCATGTTGCGTCACTGACAAATGCATTGCATCTATTTTTCCCTCGATCATTGAAATTCTTATTATATAGATTGTATTCTTGATATTTTATCGTGTGCAGAAATAAAACTCTTTACATTGATACATCTTATTGTTATTTAAACACGTTTACATTGTGATTACAGAATATTCATGAAGGTTGTGTTTCAACAAAAACAAGTGGAAATTTTCGATGATTTCTAATGTTTTCGTTATGAATTCACTGTTAGTTTTCTGCATTTTGAAATCTGGGTAATGCGTACACGTAATTAATGTAATGAGTGACTTTCAGGTGATGATTTTGTACAGTGTGTGCCAACGAAAAAGGGTCACCAGATCCTGTACAAAGGGTACACTTATGTTTTCAAAAGCAGGTTGCAATGCGGCGCAGAGCAATGGTGCTGCTCCTCCAGACAGAAAACAGGTTGTATATCAGTCATAAACATGCAGACGTTTGGTGTGGAAGTAGTAAGGGACTTTCACAACCACAAGAAGCCAATGTTTACAGATTAGTCATATTAGCAATGTTTGAAGTATTAAAGTAGGTCTTTAATAAAGCTGTTTTACATTAAACCAAAATGGTATAGTGTTTTGGTCTGTCTAAAGTGGTACTCATGATTTATTTTTATTTATTCTTGAAGGTTTGTGCATCACAACAATAAAACTGTTTGATGCTGAAAAGCTAGTGGCACCGTTATGCTAACCATAAACAATAATATTTTTACTTTTGTAGATCAAGCTCACTGGCCAATACGTATCCCCGCTCCAGCGACATCAAAAAAGGCGTATTCTTACTTGATGTGCAAAGTTTGTTCCAGAAAGAAAATACGTCGAGAAACTAGCTATCGGTGTATTGGGTGCCCTAAAACTCCACCATTATGTATTACATGTTTTGGCGAGTGGCATAAAAATATCCATGAATACTTAGGCAAAAGTTACTTTTAGCTTTATCATGAGGTTATTATAATTTAACCAATTAGACAATATATTTTTTTATTTTATGAAAATGAGGAACATTTAATTTTATATTTTATATAAAAACCTATAGTTTTTATATGAACTGGGATCAGTGTCTCATTAATTGTTGTTAGCAGTCTAAACAATACATAATTATTTTATTTTATTTATGTTAATACTTCTTCTTAATTTTTATATGCTCAATTTTTTAGTGTCAAGCAATGTTACTGTTGTGATGTACAAACTATGTTGTTATCATAGACTGTTTGGTTAAAGGCATGGGAATATTTCCATACCATTCCAGTGTATTATTCATACAAAACCATCTCTATATTTGGTGGTATTTATGACATAGGTACATTATTAAACAGCATGTTTTGAATCCATCAATATTCTTTCATTGTTGTAATATTTTAAGAAGACTTGGGTATTAGTTGATTATATTCAATAAAAGTATAACTTCTAGTTATATAGGGCATTGTAGGTGATGATCTGAAATACAATTTGTATGTTGATGTTTTGTTGATATGTTTTGATATTTTAATATAATTTTATATAGCCATGTTTACACATACTGTAAGACATAAATAAAAATTAAATGCTTTGATTTGCAAAAAGATTTTTTATTTACTCTTTTTATTAGTATTTTTTATTTTTTTATGTTTATAACAATATAATAATAAATCAGTTTATAAATTACATGTTTTTGATTTCCTCATCATGTTATGCTGAATTATTTTCTTGTAACTAGTTGTAAGTAGTAAGTTATTAAATTAGTAAGTATTCATTTTATTATGAATGTTATGTCCATTGGCTTAAATATAATAATAGAAAAATATGTTATTCAGCAGAAGGAGAAACAGAATTACCAGACTGGGTTTCAATATATTTCCTGATGAACACTGAAAATGAGTACCGATGCAACATTTGTCAAGTGACAATAAACACATATAAAAAGTCAATGGAACTTCTTGAACACATCAAGACGCACCACAAGGAAGTCTATGATTTGCACAAGGAGAATCCTGAGGCTACAGTGGGGTTTCGGATTGAGTTCCTGCATTTGAACATGTTGAAGGACGATGGTGACTCTAAAACGCAACCTGTTATCATCGGAGAAGTGTGCGAAGCGGCCACTGAGGAGATCACGAATACGATAGCCGATGAGAAGGTTGAGGAGACACAATTAGTTGTAATGCCTAGCTTAAAGAAGAAGCCACCAAGACGTGAAAGTGGTATGTATCCTTTTTGTTTTATAACATACTTAATTGTCAGTTATAATATGTTTAATAAGAAATACTATCATTATTAAAATCTAGTTGGGTCTAACTGCAACATCTTAAATCAATTGTTAATATTTTGGTGAAAGCATTAAATTTCATCAATCATTTAATTTAATAATATACTACTCTAGTATCAATGTCCTGGTCATTGTTCTTCTAAAATGATGAATGAGGTATTTTTTCTGCAGAAAATCATAATTTAAATTAGATTAATAGTGTATAGTATTGGTTTGTAGGAGCTCTGAACCCAATTCTGTTTGTTGCACCATTTAAAAAATATCCTCTTCTTCCAATTCCAGAAAGCAGAAAGAAGAGCTGGGTGTGGAAGTACTTCACCCGTCTCAGCAGCATCATCTACCGGTGCAACATCTGCGAGTCGGTGCTGTCCATCAAGGGCTGCAACACCAACAACATGAACCGGCACGTGCGCTCCAAGCACCCCAGCGTGTACCAGGCCGAGATGGACGAGAAGAAACAGAGCGAGCTCGAGCTTAGCACTGATGTGGACTCCATGAAGGAGGACAGGGACCAGATATGCATGATTGATGATAACTTGGATATGAGTCAAGGTGAGTTTGGAGTTCCAAAGCCATAATTTGCATTCTACAGTTATCAAAAGCGACAGTTCAGAACGTTTAATACAATCTCAAATTTGCAACTGTTTGAATATTGCTAAACCCCAATCTTTTAGGTTTAGCGATAACTGTTTAACAAATAAAAAGTAATCTCTCAATTTACTAAGCATACAATTTTGTGAAGTCTGGAATTAATGAACTATTTTTTTTATATCTGTCGAATGATGATGGTTTATAAGATAGGTGGTTAACAAGGCTTGCTATGTCTCTGACTCTGCTTGCCCTTTGAGGGATTGCGGGCGTGATGCTTGCTAAAATATGATGCTAGAAAAGAAGTAGTGTAAACGACTCCTTTTCAAGATCATTTTGACTCACTGGATGTTGTCTTATATTCATATTTATCTATTTAGACATATACCAAATTTTTTTCACCAGTGTCTACGGCGACGCCGCAGAAGGGCAGCCTGCACCGGCGCAGCTGGATCTGGCTGTACTTCGAGCGCGTGTCGAGCACACTGGCGCAGTGCAAGCTCTGCCACCGGAACATCTGCCACGGCGGCAACGCCACCGGCAACATGAACCGACATCTCAAGATGCGGCACAACAAGACGAGCGGTATGTATGCCTTGGCCTAACTAACGAATATAATGTATTTTAAACTTTCGCGTTGCATTATCACTGGAAATAATACTGACGGGACTAAACGCGATATGCATTATGTAATACATGAGTACTTACATCTTGACGTTTCGGCTGAGTTGCAACGACCGTGGTCACAAGCAGTCCGCTTGTGTGTATTAGTTCCAGGAATATAATGAATTTTTCTTTTTTAAAATGACTAGAGTTTCTATTACTTCAATTTAATTGATCCCGTAGTACGTGCCACCAATGGCACGCATGCCGATGACCCATGCCGGTTTTATTCACAGAGTGTCGCACCACGGAGTGTCAGACACTCGGGACCGTGACGGGATGTTCCGACTAAACACCTGGCATGTACTATCTACGCCATGATATAAGGTGCCCAGGGGAGCGCAAAATTTTTAACCATCGTAAAAACTCATTGATCTTCCTAGCGCTATCTCCTGTTTCTAATTCAGGGCCAATTGGATGATAATTCTAGATTTAACGAGTCCTGTGTTGAGTCCTATTATGTCGGAATTTTCTCACAATGATTTTTTCAACGTTAAGTAATCAGTACACAGATTTTAAAGAGATCAGATATCAGATCTTGAACGATTGATGCTATATGCGCTCTGGACCTTGGATACCTAACTTTTTACTAAAATGGGTCTGAGCCTGCATCCTACCTACATGGATATTAAATTTGTAAATGAATGTGCACGGGATGGATCTAATAGCGCCATCTTGCGGGCAGAATGACAAACATTTCCCCACCGATAGATGGCACCGTAAGCCGTGTTAGAACGTTTATTTATGTTATGTTTTTTTATCTCATAATTATTTGGCATATTTATTAATATTATATAGTGTTTATTACTTTGATCTTACTATTCATTCTTATTAGTGATGACTGCTTGACCAAGGTCCTACTTATAATAAAGAATTAAAAAAAATATTTATTACAAGAACAAATTTACATCACAGATGAGACTGACCTTCACACTAGGCAATGCCTGTTTTATAGAGGTAACATTAATTACATGTACATATTGATACGTACTGAGATTGAAAGACATATACGAAGAAAATTATGCCTCTATTTAAACTATTACTCCTATTTTCTGACAAACGTGTCAATATTATTATTATTTCTCATGCCTCGTATTGCACTATATATACATAGATACCTTTATATAATATAACGATGGCCAACAGACGACCACAACTGGATCTGGAAAGTATTCGACAACACCGAGACGGACTTCTTCGCGTGCAAGATCTGCCAGTACCGCTGCATGAAGTTTAGCGACATCGAGAAGAGCATCGCCTGCATCCTGCACCATCTGAAGCTGGCGCACGGCGTGGTCTCCGGCGAGCAGATCATCACCAGCATCGAGTGCGGCGAGGACGAGGACTGATAGGTGCTTATATGTTGGTTTTAATCGTTTTCGACACTTTGGGGAGCGATGGTTATATAAGCCACGGTTACAGGGGACAAAGTCCGAGCGAAGCCGGGCGATTACGCTTGACATATCTGGCGACATCGCTCGACTGGATATAAGTGGCGACTTCAGGCGTCAGACATATCGAGCGCAGTCCGGTAACGTCGCACCACTTCACTCGACGTCGCTACGGACATATGTGCGATGTTGCTAGATACGCAAACGAAATAGCCCGCTTCGTATGACACGTCGGCGACTTATGTCGTGGGACATTTGAGGAGTGACAGAACAAAACATGATGATTCCATGATGTAGCGTTTCACAAAAGGTCAAAAACCGGCAACTCCATTGCCTTTGTGCATGGAAATATCATGATTTGCATCAAACTTTCAACTATAAAGGCTATCTATAATAGGAATAAGCACGATTTGAATCACACCAGCTTAACGACGGACGTAATGAGGGTTTTCAAAAATACAAAATCCGCTAGATGGCACAAGGGAGTCTTGTGGTCTTATCATTGTCACTATTGGCTCCTTGTTGACAGCATGTCAGTTTGTTCTGACAACTAACCAATGAGGAGGGTGACAAGACCGCAAGGCACAGTTACGCCATCTTTTGGATGTTTAAATTCAAAAACCTTCATTGATGGTATTCTGTCAAACGTCATTGCTAACTTTTTTTTACAAATAGCGATATTTTCATGTTTTGTTCTGTCACTCCTCATTTGTCCCCTTGTGTGGCTTTACGATAGCTTTATATCTGTTAAATTAGATGGCACAGCTGAGACGGGTTGACAATATTACATATACAGACAGATTATATTTCATGTATAAGATTTAAAGCTGAAGAGTTTGTTTGTTTGGTCGAAATCTCAGGATCTATTGGCCCGTATGAAAAATATTTTTGTGTTGAATAGTTCATTTATATTCTATATAACCTCACGCTACGCCACGTTAACCATAAACGCCAGTGATACCGCGGATACAGTAACTATTACATATATAGACAGATTTATTAAATTAGTTATATCCGAAAGGATAGGCAGAATTCTATATGTATGTATACATCCTAGGTAAATCAAATATTAATTTTCACATTACCTTTATACTTAATATTATTGAGGAGTATCTATAAAGTATAAGGTAAACTTGATATAAAGTATAAGGTAAACTTGAACTAATCATTATGCTGAAAGAAGACGTTACAGTTATGCCATCTACTTATATTTTATTGAGAAAACTCACGCAACATTTCGTCGGTCTAGGTGTGACAGGTCGTACTTGCAAACTGCCAAATTCAACAGTAGAGACAAAAACTTCTTTTAAAACTAACTGCAATACATATTTTTTATGTTTCATGATTTAGACTTAAAATATAATACCTATGCAATTTGTTTAATATAAAAGTAATAACTTCTTAATTAGCACGGATGTGCTATTTAAGCTTTTTGCGTCAACATAATATGTTACTTATGTTTGGTTACGAGCTATCACATCTAGACCGACGATATACAATATTCTGTATAGTTGGTTTGTGACGAAGAATTAGACACATTTGGGTTTATAGTACTTGTCGTGGATATAGAACCTTTATTTCAAGAATATAGCTAGGTTTTTTAAAATTGCATCTCGAAGCTATGACGATCTGAGACCAAACTTTAATTTGGATGGACGTTAGTTTCATCTTAACTTGACGTAAGTGCTTGAATGTGACAAGCAATTGAAAAATTTATTCGTTTATATTTTATATCATTTATCTCTTTTTTCATCTTCGATATTTGTACGGTAATAGATGCAATAGTGTGTGCAGTGCAAGTTAGATTAATTACTTCGGTAACTATATCCTATTTTTCTTTGCGTAAGTCCCACTCATTTTTATATAAATAAGATTGATAAACAAACCAGAAATACACCAATTCTCAAGTAAGAGAATCAGCAAAAATTATAATAATTGGCATAATTTAATATTTTTTGTAACGATGCGTTACATTTTTAAAGATTCAATTGTGGCAGCGAAAGAAAAAGAAGAATATAGGTTTACACTTGATATGAGAGAAATGGGAGTGGATAGCTTGATAACGGCTGACCGGGACGTATGGAAAAGGAAGACATGCTGCGCCGACCCCAGATGAACTGGGAGAAGGGCAAGAGGATGATGATAGGTTTACACTTCAATGTTGTTAAATAGAAATACTCAATATTTATTGTACAAGTCGAACACTGAACATCCATAGATCCAACTCTACCGTGACGCCATGTATATAGAATAAAATTCGGTCAAATTAAGTTTTTTGCTATTCAGATTCGAAGTCAAGAACGCGTAATCTTTCAAATAAATATATGCGATTTTTTTTCTAGCAGAAAACAAAACCCAAAAACAGCTGTATCGATTCATATTTTGACGTTTAAATTACATAAATTAAATGTATTGTCGTGGCCTTTAAAATTATACGCAGCTGAGTCTTTGTATGAGGGTGGGCGTTTGTAAATTACGTTTATTATTTAGTATTTCTTTCAGGACTACTCATTTAAACTTTTTTGAGATTTTATGCGCCGCTACCACAAAATGACATGTAAAAGTCTATGTGTCGATTGCAAAGTGTACAGAGTGGTACTGAGATGTAGTGAGGTGAATAACCGCTTTTGTCAGGTTATCCGGCGCGGACCCTGTTAAAATATTTGAGAGTTCTTTATAGATTAATTACTTTATTTATCTTCTTGATAGGACGATCGCGTTTATGCTTTATAAGCAGAACCTGGTTTCTTTATTATTACTGTGTGCATTTTAGAGTGAAGTTTTGTTACGTATGATTTGTTTATTAACCTTTTTATCAAAATATCTCATTCAAAGCGAAGTTTTAATTCCAGATTGCTTTATTCCCTTCCATATTACTCTGTCAGCAGAAAACGAGAAATATGAATGACTCGAATGAAAATAAAGTATATTATAATTTATTGAAAAATTAAGCTATTTAAAAATATATCTATAAGATGTTAGTAAAAGTATTATTTCTCAGTCTTTCTTCAATTTGCATATTATGAATTAACAACAAAGCAATCTGGAATTGCTTTACTGCGTGTGATTCGTTTATGAATGAGTTTTTTTAAGTATACTACTGTTAAATTACACATAAATATCGTTAAACTAAAATGCCTAGGAGCACATTTAATCCTAATATTAGAATTAAATTTGCTTTTAAGTGATTTTAGTTAGTGTTTAAATCTTAGTTACATATCTGTATAGATAGGATTTATGTTCTTTATTTTAAGGAATGAAAATAATATCAAATTTTAAGTCGTATTGCTGTTAGTAACTAAATATTAAGGCGCACCTTTGTTCTTCTATTTGATTGATAAGGTATTATTGTAAATAAATACTATTTCTTAAGTTAATGGAATAAAAGTGGGTACATAACTGGTAACTTTATTTTCACAAGCTACCTATCATACATTTTTTTCTTTTTTCAACACTATGTTTCTTCAAAGTTCAAAATATTTTCATAATATTATAATGCATTTATTAATGGCACAGATAAGTTTGTTCAGCAGAATCACGATAGTTGGGTTAGAATGCACTTGAATAAGTCCTGGATGCATTTTAAAATGCATCTGGACGCTCATCTTTCCGGAGGAGAAATTAATTATGTTTAATTTTTTATTTTATTTTAGTTTCTCTATGGTCTTCAAACTCTTACTCCCCTCAGCATCATCTGGTAGAAATACCGCGTGTTGGTAGTAAACTGAGAAGGAAAAGATGTACAGGGTGCTACAAAAAGCTGAAAGAGCGAGGCGAAATGGCTATAAGGGCGAAGCAGGTCAGCACTGAGTGTGCGGTTTGCATGAAAGCGTTTTGCTTAAAATGCTTCAACGAAAGTCATCCTTGAATTACAGTATTTGAGTAAATGTTTGTTAACTAGTAAACGCTTTTTCTTACCCTACTCCCTTCCATATTACCCTATGTTCTATTATGTTACAAAGGTATTTTACACAGTTAAAGATTCAATGTAACCACATAAAAACAATTCCTGGTATTGGTAAGTATAGGTTTTAAAATGGAATAACACGAGTTACTAACTATTAATATTGAAGAATAAAAAAAAAATTAAGGACTCGTAAAATGTGTTCTGCTATACGAAGCTTCATATAAAAATAATCACATAAATTCTTTATAAATACTATGTCGTTAAGTAATGGTACTTGTTGTTAAATAAATGTTGTGTAAGCATTGATGGGAAAAATAACGCTAACATAAATCGGTAAAGGAGTACACATAAATATATTCAGTTTCTTTCTTACTATACCAATTAGCCTTACGAGCCTTGTGACATCACATACATTAATCTGACTCCGAGGTAAGTAGCTTAAGCACACAAGTGCGCTACTTATCCGTAACACAAGTTACGGATATCAGAATCAACAGTGGTATTACAAATATATAAGTACTTTAATATTGTATATTAACACCCAGACACAGAACAGACACAAGCATTCATCACACGTTTTTTTTTCCTTTGTGGGAATCGAACCCACAACTCTTGGCGCATGGGGTAGGGTCACTACCGAATGCGCCATCGAACCAGTAAAAAAAGTCAAAATAATAAAATTACCAGTTACTTTAGCAATTGAAAGGTTATGCAAATCAACAGTTCATAAACAAATCGCTTTGTTTTCAGACATGGCCGTTAATAAAAGTCTAGCGACTAGTTCCCGCTTGTCTAATCTGGAGGCACGGAAGTATTTGTAATTTTGTAAGTGGTATTGAGATACACCACATTGCTTGCATAATTTTGCGGGACGTCACTACTTGATACATAATTTAGCATGAAATGACGTCCAATTCCAGAAGTTTGATACGTCGTATTTAAAATTTTCATACACGTAAAAAATACGTAAGTATTTAAAAATTGTTTTTTGCACTTCTGTGGAACTTAAAACAATGATAATATTTCTTTGGTGATGGAAGATTCAGCGATATTTCTTCTTACATTGAACATGATTAACTAATTCCAGTAGTAAGATATCCATTTAACGTGGTAGACTTTGCATTGCCAAGGCTTTGTTGCTTTAGTGCGAATTTAGACAATATATTTAGGCAATATATGCCTTTGTTTAATTTCAACACTCGCATAAAGGGGACATAGCTTTAATACCAAAAAGACGTGGTCGCTTGTTTAGGATTCTTGGTGCACCAACACACGTCGAGTGCAGGCAGCACTCACAGCTCGCCTAGTTCTCCGATACCTACAAAAAAGCCTCGGAAGACTTCTTTCAGATACCAAAGTCTTACTTCAGATTCGGAATGCTCTGATCCGAGCTGTCATTTTCTCACTTGGAAGAAAAATACCCGACGGCTATGCCAACATTGTACTAATTATCGTTCTTTCACTAAATGTGAAAATGTAATACTCTTCTGTGTCATAATGACAAACGCAATTGTTTTAAGAAGTTCCACGAATCGTTATTCTTATTATAATTTTACGAAGACGCTTAAAATAGACATTTTAAGATAAACTGCATACGAAATGTCTAGTCATTTCACATCGAATTTATATAGCGTCGTGTCATAACTTTTAAATATTTTTGTAAATATGTAAATATATTAAGTAATACTAACTAACTAACTAAACTTCACGCCACTTTCCTAGTAAGAATACCGTTTCAAATAAAGAATTATTTATGCCTTATGTGCTATTATTAATGTTTCTTTGACTTGGCCTATCCTTGAACCAATTCTTGCATACTTCTGCGATTGACAGTTCAACGTGCCTTTAGAAGTCCAAAAAGTCAAGTTTTTTATTAATAATATGTTAGATTAAGGCACGTAAAAACAAATGATTATGGCATACGGGTGTCAGATGTGGTCAGTGAAAAGACAAAAATAAATAAATATTTTTTTAAATCACTGGTCATTTTCATTCCAAGTGATCTTTATATATTACTAGTTTTTATTTTCGGCTCCGCTGGTGTGAATTCTAGTTTGTTACAGAGTCTGTCTTTTGGGATCCACCTATTTTTACGGGATAAAAATAGGTCTTAGTTCTATGTCCTTTCTTCAAGTTTAAATTCTAGGCGTATCACATTAAAATTAAGGAATATATATGCTAAAAATAAAACACATTTGTAACAATATGACTAGTTTTATTCTTTACAAACATCAAATTACACATGAACGCATAATTCTACTCCTACAGACAATTTGGCTGATATCACTACACTTTTTAATATATATCTTGTATCTCTTACTTTAACCCTATCACACAACCAAATATTTTATATTAGACAGTTGCAATCTTGTACAAGATATGTAATAGTCGACAATGGATTCAAATATAATGACACCTGTATTCACAAAGGCTTCTCTAAATATCAGCAATACTATGCAAATATTGACATCTGACAACGTGTTTCTTAGAGCAAGCCATTCTATTTACTATAGAGTAGAATTTGTGAATACGCGTATGGTGAGCATTTTGCACCAGAGACAATTCGCAGTCTGATTTTTTTTTAAAGACAATTAACATGCTTAATTAATAAAACACTAACAATTACGAAAGTTATCTTATTCAAATACATGTCCTGTCAGCCGAGTTCAAAAATTAATTCTGTCTTAGGTACATACATAGATTTTTAACAGTTCATAATGAAAATAATCACAATCGACCACAACACAACACAATTGTTTGTTGTATAATCAAAAGTAAAGTGATAAGTTTGTGCGTTGTGTTTGTATAAGATTTGCTATTTCTGAACAGTATTTTTCATTTGTAAGATACACAGGTAATATTCATATTAATTAAAACTTATTAATACATCAAATCAACCTACCGAGTTAAATTTTATGTTATATAATACTTGAGTCATACACTCCAGATGCTGTATAATTATAATAATAAATATTATACGATTAGCTGTCACACAAATACAGAGGTAGATATTTACAATACTAATATAAAACATATTTTTACAACCTATCACTAAGTTAATAACGCATTATTAATCAAAACAATGATTTATTTAAAATATTGGCTTTAATATCAACATTTTAGTGAATTCATGAAATTGCTTATAATTACACACCCTGTATTCGATCCTAATTTTGAATTGTTGTTTGATGAATTCGCTCATTATTTTGAAAAACATACAACATGAACATAAAGTAGCAAAAATATATTATAAACTATAAATAAAAGAACGAGTTTTCATAGTATAATTGTTTTAATAGTATTTTCATTATATTATGAAACTATACAACTCCTATTTCTATCCTCTATGCAATTTCTCTAAATCAAAGAAAATATAGTTAATTGCCACAATAAGTACATTAAAACGAATCCATCAAACCATTTTCGCCATGATAGGTATAAGTTACAAAAAATACAATATAAATATTGGCATGAGGTATTTTAATCCCTAGTCTAAAATAAACGAGAGCCTTTACATTACTTAAACAAGTAATGTTCTATAATATACAAGGACGGTAACTATAATATTATTAGAAACATTTTTGTGAAAATATTGCCATTTACTTGTGTTATCCAAGATTCCATCTTTGAGCTAGTAAATTATTGTACACAATTCATCGGTTTAACGATACACTATTTACATATTTAATACATTTAATTCTTACAACAAAATACCTAATGATACATACCTACATTTGTACTTTTTCATCAGACATTGTGCCTGAAATACTAATAATATAGACACCGTAATATATATCACACAAGAAACACTTGTGTTAAATGATTTTGATATGAAACAAATATACATGAACTATAAGTTAAAGATTAATAGAACTAAACGTTTTCTACTTAAACAATTACTAAAACAAGTGCAAACATTGTTTAGTGCACTCGCACTTAATATTGTAACAAGTGAAATTGAGAAGCTCATAAAATCATGTGCCAGGGCTAGGATAAATAATGAGACTTTAGACTTACATTTATCACCAGCACTAACTCAACAGATTCTAAATAGAGTTCAAGGTCTGAATATATGTATATTTATAGAAATCTTGAATATTAACATAGCATACGACGGTGTGACAAATGACGTAGTGGTAGATATGATGAATTCCTGTGATTTTTGTTTTACATCTAGTTTGTTGTTTTGTTTTTGTTTGTTTGTTATTTTCCGCGGGCCATCGCGTACGTACATCTCGTTATACGTATATTTTTATAGAAAGTAAGATTGTGTAACACAAAATGTTTTATCTTTTCTAAAAATACATATTGTATTCGATACGTTTTAACATAAATCTAGATTTTGCGAGACCCTCTGAAAAGACACGCATATTCGGACCTTAACATTGAAAAAGTTTCTAAAAGTAACAAGTTCAATTCACTGGCGGCTTGGGGCCGCAGTTGTGGGTGCTCTGGATGTATACGATCCTCCCTCTGAAGGTGTGGAGGGCTGCCTTGCACCAGGGCCCTCGAGAGCACCGCCATCTGATCTTGCCGTTTCTGGCGCAGCCGTTGAACCTGAACCGGTAGCCACCCACATTGATGCCCATCTTTCCTTGCTTGCTGAGGCAGTAGGAGGCGAAACAGTCGATGCCAGTGCCGATCAGCCCGACTGCAACAGAAACAACTGTTAGAACTTGCTCGATACACGCTCGCAACACTAGCTACTAACACAGAACATGTATTAACAACGTATACAAACTTTATGGTTTACTTAGACAGATGAAGAAAATATCTTCTTGCAGTGCCCCGAATAAATCAAAGCATTTTACTATATCTGGCTATGAAATGAAAGAAACATAATTTATGAATATATTTCAGCAGATATAGTTAGTTACAAACAATCAATTCTCAATGAACGCAGCTCACTACAATAACGAAGTATATCAAAAGAAGCTTGTATATACCTACATAAATATGTTAAATAGTGTTACAAAATTATATTAATGTTGCTTTAACTATCACACAGGTATCTATCAAACTAGACTAATGATGTACGAGATATTCTAAGTCTAGTTTTATCTCAGCCTTGATAAACTAGGAGTTCAGTCAAATTGTCATCGTAAAGGCAATAGTGATAAAGGTTAAAAGTGTTTTCAGCTATTTGTGTTTTGTACGATAGATATGTCGAAAGGGCAAGCCTTTACAACTATAGCATCAAGTTATCCAATAGGCGTAATGACGACGGAACACGTTATTTTTTTCTATTTAACGTATTCTAATGAAACGTCACCTCCCTTAATCTCCTGTATTTTGACGTTACGCATGTAATGCATCTGTAACCCCTACACCAACGTGTTAAAGTTCTAGTAGCTAACGCCCTGCTTTTCTTCCAGTGCACTTCGGATACTCGAACCGCGGACACCTGGTGGTGCACGTCGGCGGTCACAAGTTCACCAAGCACGAGGGCTACAGAAACAAGGTTCGATGGACGTGCTGCAAGCGCATCAGACATGGCTGTAAAGCCAACATCAGCACCCTGGACTCCACCGTTGTAAGGGCCTATCTCACGCATAACCATTCGTAGCTGCAGGTTTTTAGACGGCTTAGTCAATTAGCTTTCTTCAACAGAAAATACCTTTAACTGGAATTAAATTTAACTTAAATTTTGTGTAAATGAATTTATCCTAATTAACTTTCTATTTAACTGTCATATTTTATGTCTACTGTCAGATTGTTTACTTTCTTAGAACTGTTACATTTTGTTTCTACACAGAATGTAAGGAGTATCTTCTTTTGCTTTCTTATGCTGCATATTTTTGAAGCCAAAGCGATTACTAATAATTTACATATGAAACAATCTTATTCTACTATCCCAATTAATGTTTCAAAAATTAATAATTCTAATTTATATCTTTAATCGCCTGAAATTTAAAACTTTGAGTGATTTCTTTTATCTTTTGAATCGTTTCGCTTTGCGATATATTAATTAAATATCTTCGGATGATGTTCGTTGAAAAAATTGATTAATATATAGATATGTGTTATGGTATATGATAAGTTGATTAATAAGGTACGCACTATTATCAATCAATACAATATCATTATATTTAATGTCTTTTAAAGCTGAGATACAAGGGTGCCTTTTATAGAAATAGGTACAAATTTATCCCTAAAAAACTATCTTTGGTAAATAATGGTGTACGACGTAGCCTAATATAAAAAATACTAATTTATATGTAGTTTAACAGATATAGTTTTTGTCATTCCTTAAATTTGTAGTATTAAGGAATAGAAAAATGTGCGTCCGAAATAATTAAGCGCCTGTGAATATACAAGAAAAAGGATTGGACTGGCTTTAATTACTTGTACGAGAGAGTTATGTTATATTAGTTGTTAAGAGGCAAAGCTAATTAAACATGTCGAGGAATGTGCCTTTGTCAAGGAACCTACCTGATATGTTATTTTATGGGACCAATATAATGACAGTCTCATAATAATTGCAAAAAAAGAAGCCTTTGTTACGTAACGTTCATATTAATTAATATGATAAAGTGTATCTGTATGTCTGTCATATTTTACAATCAGACAACTTTAAATATTAAAATAATTTAATTATTCTTACAATACACAGAGGATGATTTTTATCCTATAACATTAGTATCTTCTCGATAAAAATGTATTTGAAAAAACCTTTTTATCACAAACCAAACCACCAAGTTGTATTAAATATAAAGTCTAATTCTGATTAAACTTTCATAATAATCTAGTGCACACCATGTGTAAGTTATGGTCTCAAAATATTTGTTTAATTAGTTTAGTACGTTAATAATATGATAATTATATTATTTTAAGTAAGTAACATGCTTATAAAAAATATTATGGTTTGCATTAAGCACGTTACAATTTTAGGCCTTTTATTGGATGAAAAGTAAAATCAAGTTTGCTTGCTAATTAATATTAAGTTGTTAATTAATTAATTATTATTATAATGACAGCACGTTATTCGTTTATATTATTGTAAATGTTAAGTATTAAATATACTTTTTTTAAGATCGGTCTCACTATGAAAAGGGAAAATTGTGAAATTTTATTCTTTTAAGTTGTTTTAAATAACAAGAAATTACAAAGAAACTTATTTGTGAACAAATTTTTGAATTAAAACATAAATTACATATTATTATCTTAAAATGCGTTTTTTTTTCCTTCTTTTTTTGGTGGTTACTTCATTTGTATGTTTATGTTCTACTATAAATATATATTTTTATGTATTATATATGCCTAATTGTTTATGGGTTTGATAGATACATTTTTATGTCGGTAATTTAATTTTACAATTTAATCCTATATTACAAAATTATATTATCTATGGCTGAAAACTAAATAACAATGAATCACAGCATAATTATTCGAAATGGAGAATTAATTTAATTCTATTAAAATTTTATTTTATATTCGAATAAATTGTAAATTAACAGCCAACTCCAACTATGATAATTTAATTAATTAACCTACTTATTTCATATGAGTAGTATTTGACTAAGTATAGAAACTTACAGTTATTATTCTAAATTAAACATATTTTTGTTGATTTAATAAATAACAAGTAGTTTGGTAACAGCTGATAAATTTACATTTGCGTCGCTGCCAAGCTCCACGCTGGGCAAAAGTTCTTATCCACCTTTATCCACCAGGATGGGTGGAGGCGAGGTATAAGAGGAGGCAAGAAAGGGAACTGCGAGTGGGATTGCCAGGGATATCATTCCCTTGGCGATTTGAAGTTGTGCAACCCATTAAAACGTTACGTATAATACAACATGGTTCAAACGGTAATCTTTGGTGTTACGTGGCGTGGCCATCAATCCGCCGACTCAGCGTCATCATCATTGACAACCATGAGGGATTGCATTCCAGCGCCATTTTCAATTCAGCTGATTGTTTGCTGGGGCGAAGCAAATACAGCTGGATCCAGCACTTACAGATTGATTATAGAAATAAAAGGATATATTTCTTCACAAATAAAAACAATTTCAAATGTTTATTAATTTCGACATATGACTTGGACAAAATGCACCTCTTGTAGTTAAAAAAATATTTTTATGTATAGACCACAGAAAGGCTTTCGATTCGGCTGAAACGTGGGCCGAGACCTTCCAGAGTCTAGCCGAATTTTAATAATGTCCTCCTCCCTCTACCTCCATAGTCGATCACGTTAAATACAATACATATTACTTAAAACAATAGAATGACGCATTGTATCGACTTTAATATCTTATTTGTATAGACAAACGACTCGGTCGAATCGATAATATAAATAATACAGACGGTGCGTTTCGACTAAGTACTGCACCGAAATCAATCTGCATTTGTAATTTTCTAGAGTTGTAAAAAAAATCGTTAAAAGTGCTGCGTCCACACTGCATCCTGGATTCATTTCGTTTTAGCAAAAATGTGTATGTTGGATTGGAATCCCTGTGAGCCCTACTGTAGGCAGGAATGTTCAAAGCGACATGCTGACGTCATGATGCACCCGTTGGCGGTCTTGATCACCGCGTTGCACTTGCTAGCCCTCCTGTGAGTGCAGTACCACAGCTGCATAGGGCTGTTCCTGTGTGCGTTTTGCGGCCGGTACAGGTATCCGTCGCACAGCAACCTCGGATACTTGCCTTGAACTATCACTGAAATTTAATAATCGTTATTTTTAAGCTTTAAAAAAGTCGTCAGAACAAATCAACATCAACTGGTTCAAAAATAGAGTTCAGTAGTAGAGATATCAGAAGCCAAGGAGAAACCGCTGAACTTCTACAAAACTGTTGAAGTAAACGCTTTTTATGAAAAATTTTCAACTTCCAGCCAATATAGCGCGTACAAAATTCCTTTTAGCTTGTTTGATTGTTGCTTTTATATTAGAGGACTCGTTAGGTCTTCAGCCATGTATCATAAATTCATAAGATCTGTGTTTAATAATTAGACTGTGAAGTTTAGAATTAAAAATAAATACAATATCTAAAAATTGCAAGAATATATTAATCTATCAACCTATGTACGCACAGCACGAAACACGGTCTTAACAAAATAATTTGTAAATATGTTTCTTTTACTACCTTCAGTTTTATCTTAGTTTTTTGTAAGGCCAATTTCTATATATCTATATATATAATAATAATATATATACTTAACCCTTACAGGACTACAAGATATCCAAGCCTAAATATAAGTATGCAACTATTTTTGCTATTTTAGGTGTAAATTAAAATAATTAAATATTATCAATAAAACAAAGCAGGGCTTACCGGTTTTTTTGTAATTTCATGGGATATTTTTCCCTGTGGGCAATAAAAAGAGGGTAACTAAAGTAAATAGTAGGTTTATGTTACATGTATTTTATTTACTGCTTTTTTGCACGTATAAATAACTAAAAATAGAGGTATAATTTGTAGAATTATATAAAATAACAAAAATAACAGTCAGTTGTGATATTCTGCGAAACAATTGCGCTTTGTTGTAAAGCACAGATGGACATCGCACATAGCACATCTATTATGTGTCCTATTTTCTATGCGCCGTTTAGCGCAATTTGCACATCTTTTCATTTTGTCTACTTTTTCCATATTGTGAGCTGGTAAATTGCGTTTGTTGCCAATACGAAGCTTTTCAAATGAGACTACAGTGGGTGTTGAGCGCTGTCTACATGTAAAATTATTTATTAGCCCACGTGCTATGTGATGGCGATACTCGACACTGCTCAGTAGCGGTCCTTCGACGCGGTGTGCTTCGTGCAACTTTACGTACACTAAGTACGCGTTGTTCATTGATATATCTAAAATATCGAAAAAGATACGCAAGTAATATTTGATTTTTGCTTTGCGATCAACTTCATAACAGGCTTTGCGCTGGTCCATAAGGTCCACACCACCCATATATTTATTATACCGCATAATCACTTCCGGACACGTTACATTTATTTTTTGAGCAGTTCCTGCCTGCCTCCTCTCTACTATACCAGTCAGCACCGGGGATATAAAATTGGTCAACATATGTACTGACTTTGTGTCCATCCATTTTGTAAATGTTATACCGTTTGCACTAACGGCATGAATATCACCTCTTTGCATATGTTTATCTAATGGCAGCGTCTTGGGCACATCTTTTCTGTTCGTGCGAACAGTACCGCAGGCTTTGATGTTCTGCATCATCAGTTTATATTGTAAAGCGGGAGAGTTGAAAAAGTTATCAAAATATACCTCACAACCAAGACCCTTTAGTTGTTCTGTTAGACTGAGTACAACTGATTCACCTAATCCCACTTCTGTATTGGTTTTCTTGCCCGTATATAAATCAAACTGGAATACATATCCTGTGGAAGATTCAGCTCTACACCACATCTTGAATCCCCATTTAATAGGTTTATTTTTGATGTACTGCTTCATAATGTTGTGCCCTTTGAATTTGATCATATGTTCACCAACCGATTGCATTTTTGAGTTGTTCATTGCTGCTTGAAAACACAAATTAAAGTGTTGGATAATGGGTCTAATTTTATATGCCCAGTCACTCGTTTGCGGATGAGAATTATTATCACAAAAGTGTAAATTTTGCCGAATTTGCTCAAATCTAGTTCTTGGCATAACATTAGCGATGAAAGGGATACCCATGTCTTCGTTAGTAGACCAGTAATTTCTAATGGTCGGCAAAACATGGTAACTCATAACGAAATTCATTCCCAAAAATGCTTTCATTTCGTCTAAGCCAACTGTGAAAGGTCTCCCGTTTTGTTTTGCGTATCTAATACTTTCTTTTATTAATATATCATTTACTAGCCGGTCGAATTGTGTCACTTCCAAGAAAATATCCATTGGTAACAACGTGTCCTGCCGGTTAGACATTATATTTATATGTCCAAAATCATACTCACTTTCATGAAATACGTGTGGTACATATGAGTTCTTTTTCCAGCTGAAAATAGGGATAGTTTCTGAAATACCTGAAGTTGAAAGTACAGGGCTTTGATGAGATTGTTCGTGAACAGTATCTTTAATTTCAATTACGCTGGTTCCATTTTCTGCATCCTGATAAATAAATTGCTGGTCTTCTTCATCTAGCTGAAGGTCGTCTTCTTCATCGCTGTTATCTGCCATCAGCAACTGCAATATTTCTTCATCTTGAATGTGAAATTCTCTACAACCTCTTCGAGCCATTTCTGGGAAAAATACAAGAAAATAGCTTATTATATTAGATTACGACACGTAATAACTCGAGACTTTTCACTAATTTTTCACAAATTTCCATTTGACCCAGCCCAGTTATATTTTTGGCTGAATGTGGTTAAAGGGGGCTGCTGCCCCTTTGACTCTGCCTACCCCTTCGGGGATTATGGGCGTGGCATAATTAAAATAGGTATACGTTATTTTAAGACTGAAATCAATTTTAACTGTATAAAGTAATAGTTTTTTTTTAATTTTGAATATCTTTACACCTTTCGGGATTTCAGAAGCAAAGATGGAACGTAAACAAAAAAAAACAAAAAAGAAAATACAAGTGGATGCCATAGACAATACTAAGAAGAGGCTTAGAAGGCGATGTCGGTACTGTCCCGCATCAAGAGATCTTAAAACCTCCAAAACATGTGTTAAATGTAAGAAATTCGTGTGCGCCGACCATAGTCATACAGTATGTGTATTTTGTAAGAGTTAAAACACTATGATGTATTTTAGACCACTGCTAAACCAGATCTGTCAAAGAAATGTTTTATATTTTATAAACTATTTGAATAAAGACAACGAAGCTGCAAAATATATAATGCACATCATTGTAGATACTTTTTTATTATCACATTAAAACTTGACAAATAGCTTATTAAAGTATTATGTCTTACTGACTAATCAAACCATCAAATCGGTACATCGGTACAAAATTAACACAGCAATCATAAAATATTTAAAAATATATCAATATTATGAAATAAAAAAAAAAACAATATTGTAAAAATATAAATGAAAAACTCCATTAAAAAAAATTATATTATTAAACAATCACTCTACAGTCTATTATTTACGTAGTTGTTGTATTTGATGTTATGATATAAATGAATAGTCTAGTAACAGCTGAAACTTCTTAATATTAAAAACAAAAAGTATAATATTGCCTTTCACATAATGGTATTTTTTCTTTATTGCAGATGAAAACCAATGTAATGAAAATCTTCAAGGAAATCGCAACAATAGAAAAATATGCAACGAACGATGCTTCCTAAATTGTGAAAACAAGTTGAACGAAACAGAACGCAGGATCGCTTTCAACGACTTTTGGGGGTCGGACCAACAGGAAATGTTCATTTTGAGCCACTTGACATCGCCGCGTCACAATCCGCTTCTCGATTTCAACGTGTTTTATTTGGAATTACCACGAAGAAAAGTAATAGTTTGTCAAAGCTTTCTGGAGAATATACTTGAGGTAAAAAATAATTTTATATCTGAGACTTTGAAAGGAAAATCGAGCTTTAATATTGGACTTAAATGAAGTATGCTTGTTTTTAAAGTAAATTTTAGATTATTTAAAAAAAATGCCTAAAAATTATATTTTAAATGTAAGACTGAATTTCACAATTCACATTTACATTGTAAATAAATGATTCATTTTTGCACCTACGTTTAATTTACTAAACCTTTTACTACTTTTATATATGGAATATGAATATGAAACATGTGTTTCATATATTTCATATTTATAATTTCTTGGTTACAACAGTAGCCCAAAGATATATCTGTATGGCTTAAAGTGTGGCTTGGATAAGATCCATGGAATTCCAGAGAAATGGAATTGCTTCAGCCACAGCAGAGGCTTAACCTTTCATTCTTGTGGCTAAAATCGTCGTAAAAGGCATTTGGCAATTGTTTAGCATTATGAATGATATAAAACAAATTCTGCTTTTAATGATCGGCAGTCGCTTCAATGTAATTACCAGACTCGCTAAATCCTGGATCATGGTCAAAGCGGTCCCCGTCTAAAAAAAACCCGGGACATAACGCTAGGAAGATGATGATTCAATGAAGGATACTGTCGTATAAATCTTACCTACCATTAATAAAACGAGTACAACAATATCAATTTTACAAATACTGCTAAATTAATGATACAAAATTACTTACATTTTTCATAATAACATTTTAATAAAAAATATATATTGAGTACATTTACCTAGAATGCTATGAGAAAACAAATAACAATACGATTTATATTTACAGCATAACCAAATAAAAGTTACCATATGTGATTTTCAAAGCATAAACATACCGATATATATTATATAAACAAGGAACAAAATGTGTCTATAACAATGTTAATACTATATTTGTATACCTACTTGTTAATTAGTATACGCTAAATACGTTTTATTTACACTACCTACTTTTCCTTCTACTAAACTGACTCTTCAATCTTTTTCTCTATATCGTCAAATATATTATAGACATTTATTTATAAACAATATTCATTTTTACCAATAAATACCGTTTGACGGACAAGTCAAGCCTCGTCGACATTAAGGGTTACTTTTTATAACAAGTACCATATGGCTTTATTAATAGGAAAGATAACTAAAATTTTAAGTGTATTTGACACATAATACCAGTAAGTACAATATAAGTGGAAGTACAATACCATTCAAGAAAGACCGCCTTATACTTTACAAACTCATTGTTAACTAATCACGATCCTTTGATAGGGATGTTTAGCATCCCTATTACATTTGTTACACAAACAAACTAATACAAAAGTAACGAAAATTTTATCGATATCAATAAATATAGCTGTAACATAGATTAACCAAACAAGAGACGAAACAATGTCTCGGTGTCTGTGTCCTGCCAAAATTATAAGTATACATAATTCATATGTATGAAGGGACTATTGAAACACAAAATACAAAAAGTAGATAATGTTGACAAATTAAAGCGACAATAAGAATTTCTCCAAGCTATCCGGGCCAAGAACTGAAAAAAATTTCCAGCCAACTATGTCTCTTCTGAACAAGACACTAGTATAACTAAACTCAAACCAGAAGTCCGCCTCGATCTACAAGTGATTATGCCGGTCATTGAGCTTGACGATGAGGTTCCCGTCGGTGATGGCGATGGCGCGGCACTTGTTGAACGACTTGCAGCAGCGCCAGCGTGTGCGCCCGCTGCGGCTGTCATAGTGGCGCATGAAGCGCTTGTGCCCGATCATTAGTACCCGCCGCCCGTTCTGCTCCACGAACACCACCGAGCCGGGCTGCAGCACTCGAGCTAAAATGCACAGCACACTTCAGTACACGTACTCGAAGATACGAAAATAAATGAATAAATAAATAATTTATTTACCAGTAGCAAAACAGACTAAAGCTTACAGTAACTATTGCACTGAAGAGTGTATTCACCATATTTAAATTTACATTTGACATTACTATTTTTGATGAAGCTCATGTCAAATTACTGCCAACATTTGCACAGAACACCTTCACGCTTTGGTTCTAACCATTTCAGCATTGATATTCAACAACATAGAATAAGAGGCTGTGTTCTATATATATTTACTGTATTCTGTAACTAATCATTATTAAAATATAGTTGGAGAAAGGGGAATTTCATATTTACCAGGACAGTCAAAATTATAGCGATTTATAATAAATTATATTTTAGTAAAAAGTCACAACAACACGTGTATAATAAAATATATTAAGTATCGCAAGTGTTCAACATAATAAATTAAATTAACCAATCGTAAAGTCAAAAATCAGAATGACATTCCGGCGGATGCGTGTGCACTCCCGATAATCTTATTAACACGTTGCCCATAGTGGCAGCCGACGCTTTGCAGCCCGAATGCCTTCGAATGCACCGCCAAGACACCCTGTTACCGTGATAATAGTCCTGCCTGTACTTAAAATCGTCGTGGTCAAGGATAAGCGCTCCTCTTTTGCTCTTCGTAATGACAAAATTATCACCTATCACGACATCTGAAACAAAATCACCATTAATAGCTTCAATAGACGATATGAAGTCGTTGAGAAAATAAGATGGAAGTAAAATACCAATATGATTAAAAAAACTTTAATTAATTTTCGAATAAACACAAAAGCACTTCTAGCAAAAAATTTGCACACTTAAATATAATCAAAGCAATGATAATAATAAGACATAACAACACCGCTAATAGAAATTGATTAGAAAATAACCATTTGTTATGTACCTATAATGTTGTTACGTTTTAAATTTAATTATTTGCTGTAGTTTTAGGAACATTAGTTTCCGCATCTTTGCCAAGCTTTTCTTGAACGGGTTCTGCGTTGGTTTGTTCAGTGTTTTGCTCTGAAGCAGTAATTGCTTCGGGAACTTCGGACGTTTCCTTGTCTTGTGTTGTTGTAGCAGTTGTACTATCAACGACGTTGTTCTCAACAGCAGGTGGTTTATCAGAGACAACGTCGATAGCAACATTATCTTCTGCAACATCAGTTGCAGTTGTTGTTGCCTCTTGCGATTTTTGATCGTCTGTATTATCATTACTTAAAAGCGGGTCTTTAGTATCGTTAGATGAGACGTTTTGTTCGCTATGCGTCTCTAAAATCGTCGGCACTGATGTAAAATGGAAGTCTTGCATCACAGTCGTGATTTGATTAAGCTTAATATTCTCCAATTCTCTTTCTTCGCCGTCAGATAATATTTCGATGGGCGCTTCGTCTCTTACTACTTCTATGACGTCATCGTCGGATAAATTGTCGTTGACCTGTGACGTCACCCCGCTGATCACCACGTTCATGCAACCATTTTCTATTTCTGTAACAGAAACATAAATAAGGATAAGAAAATACCATTTTATAGTTCCGTTACTATAGATAATACAGGAGTTTCTAATACCTAACCATAATAAAAGCATAATTAATCTAACTAATTCTATTTCCTAACGTAACTCACTATGGATAAATAAAACACGAATAGGCTAGTTTCACGTATATATTACATATTTCCATAATATAAAACTCTTATGTAAGACAGGTACACCACAAAATTAGGCAATATACAATATTTATTATAAAATATTTTTTATCTCTTATTAATAGACATACATATCTAAGCTATGATATAGTAAATATTTAGCCTTTAATTATAAAAACAACCGATTGTGTGAATTAGTCTTATGTCGTCACATGTTGCTTTATCTTAACAGTTAATCTATTGCTTAAAAATAATTTGTACAATTTTATAATCCCCCAACTTCTTTCTGGCATTATCTTATCTGTTTATGCTCTTCCTCTGGTTTTATCTAATGCGAAATAGATATTTCAGTGTGATGATCACACCACCCTTCACTTCGATCCTGGATCATTCCTTTTACTTTTCTTACATTCAATCATTTTCATGCTATGTACCCGTTTATTACTTACTTAGATCAAAAGTTCCCCTAGTACTTTAACTAATATTTTACAAGTTAGATCATGGAAAGTCTATATCATAATCATAAGGGAGAATACCTCATGGTGAAACTGTTCTTAATACTTAATTTATTTGTTGAATACAAATATTATAAAATAAACATATATTTCACGAATATTCATTATGTTAGTAAATAATCCAACATATCAGTAATTTCTGGGGTGGTTATGTTTATTCAGTATATTGACTATCTGCTGGTTGATAGTGAGTACCAGGACAGGGCAGTTGTTCTTCATCTTTCTGGTACACCTCCATATCCTCCTGTAGCCTTTCTTTCTGTCACCGAAGTATTTATAGCCGTCCAGGAGCAGGAATATGCCACCTGCCGAGGTCTCGTGGAAAGAAGGTCCTGGAATGAAACTCTTTTGCTAGTTAGTATTTGACAAAGTGTGAAGAAATTCTGTTTTAGATGACCTGAGCAGCTAATCGTGCAAAGATAGCGATAGCAGATTTTGAGATTTTCTTTAATTTTTGCAAAAATAGTTGCCATTGTGTGTATGAATGGTACCTATTAGTTTAAAAGTTGTGTTTTTATTCTAGATCTAATTAATTTTATACCCGTTAATGATGTATAAAATATGGTAAATTTCTAATTTTACTTAAGTAATTAAAAACTTAGGATTCTTTGGGTTATTCTCATTGCCCGGTATCAATTTTGTAGCTGACTGTACTGTAAAATACGTAAAATTTTACGATCGAGCGAGTTGACGACAAAAAAAAATAGGTAAAATCGGAAGGTGCCAACTCGCTTACGCAAGCAAGTTGACGAATAAATCAATAAAAAAAAGACTTAGAAAAAATATTAATTTATCATGAACAATATTTAATATATTTATAAATACATTTTATAACGCTTATAAAGTAATATGTACTTTCTTACAATATAAAGGTATCTATTAAACTAACAAATTGTATATTGAAATTTACTATACTTGTAAAGGACGAATTTAATTGGACTTTTAAGGTATTTAATTTCAATTTTTTCATGTCATGCATTTTGGTCCCTAGTTCGGAATAAGGTTAGGATGCAATCTTATAATAACATTTGAGTCGTCTACAAATTATATAACTAGTAGTATTAAGACAATAATACAGAATATCCAGAATTATGGTATAATCCTATGTCTTCTTCTATTATCATTATACAACATTTTCATCTAGACGCAATAATAAAGTTTTAAAAACGTTATCAAAATTGGTCCATCTTTTAAGGTTTGCGTTACATTTTTCACATTACAAACTTTATGAATGCAATGTATTAGAACCGTTGGATCATATTTTGGTGCATGCATGCAAAGCTATGCATAAGCAATGCAAGCATGCATTAAATTCGCGGTTACATACACAAAATAGTAATAGAAATCAATCTCAACACCGACCGAAATCTTACTAGTATTATAAACGCGAAAGTTTGTATGGATGGATGGATGTGTGGATATTTGTTACTCTTTCACGCAAAAACTACTGCATGGATTTTAATGAAACTTTACAATAGTATAGCTTCCATCCAGTCTTACATTAAAATAACACATAAGCTATGTTTCATCGATGTACCACGCGAGCAAGGCCGCGGGCAGAATCTAGTGCGTATATAAACCAATTTACGAATATCCAACTGCAGGTCATATGTATATAACACCTATTAGAAGCATAATAGACCTGCTTGGCTTGGTGGAATTGCGACAAGCCAGTAGTGCGGGGCTTAATCTCTTGCGTGTCGTTTGTTCACTCGTGGAATCAAAGCATCACGCCCGCAATCCCCGAAGGGGTAGGCAGAGTTGAAGGGGCAACAAGCCCCTTTAGCCAAATTCAGCCAAAAATAAAACCGGGCTGGGTTAGATGGAGAATTGAGAAATAGTAGTGACAAATGGCTAGCTCATCGCCAACACAATCAGACACCCAAAACCTGATATACCATTAGTCGCCTTAATGACATGCCAGGCAAGGAACACAGTTGGCATATTCTTTTTAAGTCTCAGACCAACATGAGACAAATCGAATCCATTCGCAATGTCAGATATATCATGTTAATCGAACTCCTATCATTGTAATACATATAGAACTATGTATGGTCCAAAAAATAAGTAAAATTTTTAGTTACATCTTACAAATAAAATAATAATTGGTGCCGCATAAATAGCAATAAATAATTTGAATTTGAATTTGAATTTGAATTTAGGCCCAAAATGATCGAGTTTTGCAACATCTGTTTTTCCAACTTTTTTGAATCGAATCATAAACCGATTCGAATCGTTTCAAACATTCCTTTTTCAAAATCAATCTTCAGATGTTAAACTGTTGCGAATCGATACTTCAGCCTGCAATCCATTAGGAACAGCCCCAGTTCAGTGGTGGTTATGAGCGTCTACCACCAACACGTTCCCCTCGATGATGCGCACCTTGCACCTGCAAGCCAGCGAGGCGCGCTTGGTGCATCGCCAGTAGCTGCGGCTCTCGTTGCCATACTCCCGGTGGTAGCGGTGCCCGGCCAGAAGCAGCACCTTCCCCCCTTTCGATGTGGTCAGGATCTGACCTGGAAGCATGTTAGCAATAGCAGTTTTGGGGGCACAACGTTGATGTCTAAAAAACGCCCTTTTTATATTTTGTTTTGATGACTAAACCTCCTTATTATTTTATATAACCTTTTAGTAATATAACCTTTTATACCAAAATACTATATCGGTCTCTTTATCGGGTGTGCTGCCATAAACTTCCTTTTTTCAAATGATCTAATATAAAATATCAAATGATGTAACATGGTTTCCTCAATATAAGTTATCCGGTACTTCTTTAGACTTCTAGTAATATCTACTTCGAAACAATGCTAATTTCAAATGAGAAGATTGATATAATTTAGACGTTTAATGGTAAAAGAACATCCCTATTTATTGGATAAAATAAATCTGTATTCATTAAAAAAAATACTTTTGCATTGAAAAAAATTATGCTAACTATAAGGTAAAAAAAAATCTGTTGAATATATAACATATGTAAAAATAAAAGTATCTCCATACAACAGTCGTGACAACATTACCACTGTATGCTCGCTTGCCACCAGGCTTATAAAAAAAAAAAAAAAAAAACATTAATGATTATGCATCCCCTTCATATGAATCACATCGGTCCCATTAGTCTTCACTTTGACAGGGCACTGAGTGGTGTAGTAAGCTGTGCAGCCCCAGGACACGTAGGCATTAGTAACGTGCTTCCTGTTGTACGTATATTTGTCCATGTGGAGAAGTTTCCCGCCTCGCTTCGACTCCGTTATATAAGCGGGACCTGCGAAAGAAGTTCCAACAAATCATACGATCAGACTACGAACACTACGACACAACTCGGTCACATCATGAAACATGACATTCGCCAGTCCATTGTCTTGGAATTGCGTGTGACTAAAGAATAACGAATGTAAAATTAAGTGACGGATGCAACCAATGAAGGCTTTTTCAAATAAAATATACCGCCTATATGGTAATGGTAACTGTGATTGTCTTGTCACTGCATGATTGTTTGGTTTTTGGAGGAATTTACATCCAAATCATATTTCGAGGGGTCATGGCAAAAAGATAATTTTTGCCATAACCCCTCAAAATATAATGAATGAATGAATTTAACATACATACATACATAACATCACGCCCATAATCCACGAAGGGGTAGGCAGAGTCAAGGGCAGCAAACCCCTTCAACCACATTTAGCCAAAAATAGGGCCGGGCTGGGTTAGATGGAAAATTGTGAAAAAGCAGTGACAAGCGGCTAACCTGTCGCCTACACAATCACACACCCAAAACCATAAGTCGCCTTTTACGGCATGCTAGGCAGGAACCACAGTTGGCATATTCTTTTTGAGTCCCAGACCAACATGGGACAGTGGGCTGGGTTGAATGGAAAGCTGTGAAAAAGAAGTGACAAGTGGCTAGCTCGTCGCCTACTCAGTCACATACCCAAAAGCCCGTAAATCATTAGTCGCCTCTTACGACATGCTAGGCAAGAACCACAGTTGGCACATTCTTTTTTTTTGTCCCAGATCAACATGGGCCAAGTCCCAGATCGACATGGGACTTATAGAAAAATATGTATGCACTTGTTTTATATTTTTTACTAACATAAGTTTAAGTCTTATCTCAACTAACAAACGGATCCTAGTTGGTCGAAATAAATGAATTTTAATTAAATTTAATTTTAAAAAGAGAAAATCTTAATAGCCATCTGGGGGATAATTTGTTTTCGGAAATAGTCTCTCAATTAAGAATTAGAGAATATTATTGGTTCATAGATTAGGGGCATCGATATGACTTTAAGTTGTATCATACATGACAAACTTGGGATTTCGGGTTAAATTAACGATGCGAACTTTACCATACTTGTGTCACTGTTGGCATAATCATGATTATAATTAACGGAATACAATTGCTTTAGCTAATTACGTACGCTACAACTAAATAGCTAGGTACCTAAGAATGATTTTTATAGATAATAGGTCAACTCTTTTAATACACACCAGTCATCTTCATCTTCCTAGCGTTATGTCCCGTGCTTAGTCGGGGTCCGCTTAGACCATGATCCAGGTAATTATATTAAAGCAACTGCCGATCTGACCTTCGTAACCCTAAGATAGGGGAACCAGACAATTTTTGGGTCATGGTTACAAATTCAAAATTGTTTGAATTTGCAGGTTTCATCACGATGTTTTCCCTCACCGCCGAGCTAGTGGTATACAATACGTACATAGATTTAAAAAATCCAGACGTACGTGTTAGGGTTTGAATCCGCCACCTCGGAGCTACCACCGCTCTTTTAATACACGCCAGTATTCTCTATTTTTACGGCAGAAAATAAACACTTTATTTCATAACGTTACATATATTTAGCATATCTTTGTCCAAAAAACTGTATTGGGTTCTTGTTCGCTCTTTTTCCTAAGAAAAGGGAATCTAAGAGAATTTTCAGATGACCAGATAAGAGTGCATCAGCTAACATCTACAAAAATCATTGGCGACCACTGGGCGATAGTCGGAGACTGTCGTCATTTTGGCAATAGTTGCTGACAGTCGCTAAATATTATCGCGAGCTATCACTATTACCATACCACTGTTACTATAATAATGGTTCCCAACAGGTTTTGGTTATGGTGACCACTTTTTGGACTCTAGATTCGCCAGCCCACGTATGCTCGTAAGTGGCTAGCGTAGCCAATCTTGGCGAAAAACGTGCGGTTACACTTGGCAGGCAAGGACACCGCCACAGTAGTGGTAAGTTATCGCCGCGACTGGTCTGGCTTTCAGCTCATCGCGTTTGTTGTCCAGCTCTTTTTTCGTCTTTCCTCGAAAGCGTAGATTAACTGCTTTATAAGTTGTCTCAACTCTGGCCGATTCTGGGCAAGCGTTTCCCATCTAGAGGAGTCTATGTTACATCTCTCCATGTGCCTTTTTAGTTACAACTAATATGGTATCAATGGTTATGATGGCCCTTCATATGCAGTATGTCAGTTCCCCTAGTCTTCAGCCTGACCGAGCACTGGGTCGTGTAGTACGCTGTACAGCACCACGAGGTGAAATCAGCACTCTTGTTCCTCTTATTGAAGGTGTGATCACCGATGTGGAGGAGCGTCCCTCCCCGCTGAGACTTCGAGACGTATACCCGAACTGTGGAACAAACCCGCAAACGTGACAGATTAACCTTATTTCTGTTGTTGCCTTATGACGATTATGAGATGTTGGACGAGATAACACGTTCGTTTTGATTTATTGCATTTCCAAAACTCTATAATGAATGATAATAAAATTAAATAATCAATTCTCCAGACTGACACGCCTATTCCCTAGTCCCAAACTAAGCTTGCGCTTGTGCTATGGATACTAGGTGAACGGATAGACATACTTAAATTGAGTTATAAAATATCCATGACTCGAGTACAAATGTCCATGTTCATTACACGAAACATTTACCCTTAGCGGGATTCGACCTCGCGACCCTCGGTTTCGTGGCCAGGGTCTCTGACCACTTGACCAACGGGCCAGTCAGTATCTTCTGTTAGTTTGGTAAATAGGTAATATATCTACAGAAGCTTCAAGCAATGTACTCGTAGGTAAGTAAGAATTGAGGCATACTTCAGTTTACATATTAAAACAATTGATTGGTTGGTGGTAGGCAAATCACTCTTCAATAACTATTCAAGGGTCCCCAAGGATTCAAGGATCAAGGATTTCACACTTTGAAGAGGATAGTATAAAAATTTGAAGACTTTCCTTTTTAATCATCTATACTAATATTATAAAGAGGAAAGATTTGATTGTTTGTTTGCATTGAATAGGCTCCGAAACAAATGGACCGATTTGAAAAATTCTTTCACCGTTAGAATCCTACGTTATCCCTGATAAACATAGGCTATATTTGATTCCAAAATATTAAAAAAAAAATGTTTTCCCCGTGCGAATCCGGGACGGACCGCTAGTAGCTATAAATTAAATAGAAGTCAGAACTTTACTACTTAAAAAAAATACTACTAAAGCTCTACAAATTGGAGATGGAAAGATGAAAAAATTATTTTTTATATCTATTTAATAATAGAGTAAACTTTGGTTTCTTAATTTAACAAATTCGTCCGAATTACAACGAGAAATAACCAGCAGCCAGTTGGAAAGCTGTGGTTATTTATATTTTGTTTCATGTATCCAAAATAGATGATAATATCATTATCTTACACACTCGTGAGATTTTTATAACTAAGCTATTACTATGATAGTCACACAAATTTGACATTACAATTGTATGTATGCAAAGTATACGTTGCTTCAATAATACTTATAGTATTGTGAAGATTACACTCATATACGACACAGAAATAAATAAATAATGATAAAAGAGGATTTAAAAGGGCATAGTGAAAATTGTATCGATAGTCTTCTAAAAAGACTCCGGCGCATAAAGAAGAAACAAAACAGTAACGCTAAGTCTTTTAACTCAACTAGTAATAACATAAGGTAAAGTAAAGAAATAACAAATTCTAAGAACTAAACTCCAACTGTCTCATAAAGGCTTTTGAAAATGATTGAAGTCTTCAATTAAATCTCCAAATAAATAAATATAAATTCTAGATACTACTTGCCACTTATGTACCACTGGAAACTTTCGATTAATTAAATAAGATAGTACAGATATTACAGTAAATAAGTGAATAGTTTGTAGGTATATCACAGCCGGAGTAAGATATTGAATGTGAACGTTCTGCACCTAATATTTTGATAGTCCAAGATCGCCCTTATTTGGTAAGCCCAAATGAAAATAATTATTTTAGCAGCTGATTATATTCCCGTAGGCACCACTTAGGTCATGGTAAAAGCTTACACATTTCGAACTAGTATACAGTTTTATTGCCAGCAAAATTAATGCATTAGGAACACCTGAATATCTAAATTCATGACATCACAATTCGCCAAATTAACATACAATCTGTGAAACAATCGTGTTTATAAAACTGTCATAACTGTGGACTTTATCAAAAGTGCAAAAGGCTGTTCCCTAAGACCATGTTTATCATGTAAGAATAATATTTATTTCAGTGGTTTCGAAAAATGAAGTAAGAAGTACTAGAAAATGGTCAGAGCTATGACTAGAACGCGATAACTCCACACTTTCATAAGTCAGGCTCTAGATACATAAGCGGACAGTTCCTCAAGTTCTCCTTAGTTTTCTTGACCAGCCTCCCGAGGCGAGACTTGGAGATCTTGTGCGTTCTTGCTATGGTCCTGATGCTTCTGCCATCCTGGACTACCTGTCTCACAGCCTCAAGGATTTCGATGTCATCGTTTCGTGGTCGCTTCGTTCTAAAGATTTTTCCTGAAAAATGTATTTAACGGTTATTTCTGTGTTTTATTAACTTATGTAAATTCCGATTTAAAACATTCAATATTACACTGGTGCACTTTGCCTAGTAAGATTGTGTAAAGAGCCATGTATCCTGATTGGTTAAAGAGTATTATCGTTCTAAACAAAATAATTTTAAGTATTAAGTTACTTTAATTTAAAAAAGAATTCATGTTCTTGTACAAAACACTTACAATCTAAACTGTCTTCAAATTCCAAACACTTAATTTTGATAGTGAAATATTAATATTATCAATAAAACAGTAGACTTCACTAACTCAAAACAACATTTATTAAAAACTATATATACATAAATTGTATCAATTGATAAAATTATTTAAGTACGTTTCTATACGGGTGACTTTCATCTTCATCCCGGGCTGATGGTTGTGATCGTTGTTTAGGGAGACTATCTCGTCCTGCACTGTATGCACTTTCGCGGTGCAGTCGGAGTGGGTGGCGCACTTCCAGGTCTTCTTGATGTGGTGCTGGCAGTAACTGCGGCAGATGAACGAGAACCCACCAATTACCAACTGTCGCGTCCCTCTTACTGACGTCCTATAAAATACTGCAAAGTAACAGGATGTTAGTTTAATCTTTGATGGCGGTATGCAACCTATGTAGTAAATAATGCTAGCAATGTGTAGTGGCATCTTATATAAAGTAATAGTAAACAGATAAGTGTTGAAGTAGCAAAGAGGTGTGTAAGGATCGTGCCATGTCGTGGCGTTCGGTTCTCTCTGCCTACCCCGCTAAGGAAGTGGCGTGAAGTTTAGTTAGTAAACAAATATTTTTTTTTACTGTACAAATAAACAAATTATTATTTTGCAAAGATACTTAATAATTTGTTTATAACTTTATTTATTATCTAAAAAAAAAAACTAATCAAAAATCAAAGCAATCACTAAGGAGCCTCAAATTGTGCGTAATTTTTCATCATAATAATGTAAATATATTTTTTATAAGAAAATAAACGGTGGACGAGTATACTCGTTTATCAGTTCACATCGCAAATCAAGTGCTAATGAGACGATGCATAAATATCTTCTATAGTATTTATTTAGGATGATATTTATTACCTTGCGTCCATTTCTATTTCGATAGGCTTTTAAAAACAAATTCTATTAAAAATCTTGTAAAAAAAACTCACATTTGAAATAATTAATTTCTTTACAATTTTAAACATGTTTTTTTTTTGTTTTTATTATTTTATTTAACACGTTCAACGCCACCGACTCGCCCGGAGAGTTCACATAAATATTATTCCAGTGCTGGCGCTCGCTTGGCGAGTTCAATGTCTTCTGAAAAGTGGGCGGCATGTGAGATGACATCAGGAAAATCGTAGTGGCAGCGAATGTTTTCAATACAGGTAGGTAGGTATCCTTCATCAATATTCTGTTGTTTTGAGGATCTCTTGTTGTTTCAAAATTCCGGCATACAGTGGTAGACACCAAAACAGGGCTCCACGCACAAGGCGACGCCGCAGGGAGCGCACATGTACCTCGTTTCTCGCCTGCGTCTGGTCGCTCTCGTCGTGTGTCTGCACACATGGCATTTTCGGGCTGCTGCTATTTTCTTTCTGGTAGCTGGCACTTTTGACGGGAAATGACTTGTAAGCCGATGCTGATTCACTATATCAATAAACTCGCTTTCTGTAACAGTTTAATACATGCTTTTATAAAGAAAATTCAGATCACTATTATTTATTAGTGATCGAGATTTTAATCAAATCTTCATGTTAATGTGCAAATAACCAGCTGTTTAAATAAGCTTAATAAAACGCCAGCAACATACCCATAGAGTAGGATCCTTGATTGAAAGTTTATTGTGATGCAAATCACTGACAATTAGCACATGTTATATTATTATTATAGCAATCAAAAAATAAGATATTCTTTATATGAATATCAATTCGTAAAAAAAAATGTTTAACTAATTTCATTATATAAATAAAGGTTATGTATGTTAAATATAAAAAAAAAAACAAGACGAGGAGTGATATTGTTTTACTACTATAAGAGTGTGCATACATTTCTATATATTAAAAAATATATTTTTATCAACTTTAATTTATGTACTGTATATAAATATACAGGTAAGATAAATACCTACTAATTGTACATTATAACATGAGTAAGATACAACTGTAACTAATTCTACCAATCAGAGATTATATAGGTATATAAATAAAATTTGACACAATCATCATTTGGTTAAGGGGGCTAGTTGCCCGTTTGACTTTGCTAATCCTTCGGGAATTACGTGCGTAATGATATGTATGCATGTATGAGATCACTGCGCCAGATGCTGAGTCCCACGCGGTCCATTCGACGTTTACATGCAATTTTCAGTTTAATCCAGTTACCTTTCACGTTCTAATTCTTCATCAGCACATTTTTAACAAAACTAGGGATAAACTCCTTCTTTTAAGTTCTGTAACAACTGTGCCTGAAGGTGTCGCGTCGTTCTTCCAAGGTGAATTTAAAAGTTACCTCCTCAAATCGAAATTGACACCTTCATCCAAAACTGATATGGCCACCTAATTCTGGCTAGAGTAACTCCTAGTGCGGACATCGCGGAGACGTGATTGGTTTTTGAGGCGCAACATAAGGCACTTCCTGGTGCAGCCGTCCCCTGATCCACGTGCCATCCAGCAACTGCTGGTACATAGGCGGCTCGTGGACGTGGTTCCTGTCGTGCGACAGGATCCCCTGGAGGGGGTTTTCTGTCTTGCTCACGACTTTCGACTTGCAGCCCTTAAGCACGCCTGAACACCGCCACAGCACCTTCCCGCTGGTCATCTTAGCGAAGCGTTTGAACGTGTGCCCGTTTACCCACAGAAGCGGGTATTTTCTCCCGAATGGTATAAGACGTATATCTGAAAAAGGATTTAATTACTCAAATTTATGTAAACAGATATTTTTAGCTATATTAACTAGTGAACATATAAAATCCATTTCGTCGCTTATATCACGTAAGTAGCTTTTGCTATAAGGTCTAACTATGAGTTAAATAACATTGAAAATTAAGCCTTGCGGTAAAATGTAGTCACACAGTTTGCACGCTAGACGGCGACTTGTAACATGAGTTTATCACCTATCGTATGGTGTAAGCTATTTTTCTACTTAAAACTAAATTCATTAAATAAATAAAGCTTTTGTATATTCTAACCGAAAGCAAGGGTTAAATATTAAATACAAGATAATATGTGAAATTGTTTTACTACTATAAGAATGTGAATACATTTCTATTTGTTTAAAAATATACTTTATAATTTTTCAGTAATATACTGTTAATAAATATTTATTTATTATCACCGTACCTATATAGGTACGGTGATAATAAATAAATATATTTGACTAGCTAGATGGCGGTAGTGACTCTGTCCTATGCACCAAGAGTTATGGGTTCCATCCCGACCCAGGACAAACATTCGTGTGATGAATACTTGTGTTTGTTCTATGTCTGGGTGTTAATATCTAAGTAATATTTAAGTATGTACGAGTATATTTGTAATACTGATTACTGTTGATTCTGACAAAATCCGTAACAAAAGTTATTTAGCTGCTAATTTCGGAATCAGATCAATGTATGTGATGTTATCTGATATTTATCAATATATCGGTTCTCTCTGCTTATCCCGCTAGGGAAGTGGCGTGAAGTTAGTTAGTTTTATTAATACTAAAGATTCGGACCAGCTACGACTGTGTTTATATATGGGCCTTAAAATGTTATGATTACATTATAACATGAGAGTAAAATACAACTGCAACTAATTATACTAATCGGAGTTAAAATGTATTAACGGAGTTTAAATGTATTAATTGTATATAAATAAAATATTTGGCACAAACATCAAACTAAATTATCCTGATCCCTTTCCCCTTTCACTTTCTCACAGCAGCTACTGACTGCCACCGGACTATTTATACAAATTTACGTGATGACTGGACTAAGGAGCCGTACAACTTAGTCTGTCTGTCAATTAGACATGCGTTACACACTGCGCTGCGCTGTGCTATTGCTCTAACTGAGATCACTGCGCTAGATGTGCGCAACTGACTTCAAAATGTGCATGCCACAGCGCATATCGTGTTCCCGGGCAGATGCGGAGAATAAATCCCACGCAGAGAACTTGCGGCTCATGCAACATATCCCAAGATTTTGAGTTCAGTTCAATTAATACCCGAAACGAAATTATCGACCCAAAACAGATCTGGCAACCTAATACTAGACTAAAAGAATGTTTTAGAACAGCTCGGTTTGTCAGACGCAACAAAAGACACTTCGTGGTGCAGCTGACCCCGCATCCAAGTGCCATCCCGCAATTGATACACAGGAGGCTCATGGGAGTGGTATTTGTCGTGTAACAGGATCCCCTCGAGGGGGTTCTCTGTCCTGCTGATGACCTTGGACTTGCAGCCCTTGAGCACGCCAGAACACCGCCACAGCACCATCCCTCCAGTCATTGTGTTGAATCGTTTGAACGTGTGGCCGTTCACCCACAGAAGCGGGTATTTCCTTCCGAATGGTAGGAGACGGACATCTGAAAACAGTACTTTTTTAATACAATTTAAAATATAACTTTTAACTATATTATAAAATTCATATTAGGAGGTGATCAAATATTTATTATGTCTAAAGTCAGCGTCAGTAACCATTTCAAACGCGGTCATTAACCCCAAAGCTAAGGCAATCATAAATGTCTACTGGTGAATATCAGCGTCTTGTGGTTGGTCGAGGCCTAGTTATCTAATGTCACATTAGTGATGCTCTCTGGCGTAAACTAGAGTATCTTAGGTGTATTTTGCATTGCTGGTAGGGCTATGGACATATAACAATTCCCATGGCTCCCACCATTCGAGCGATGAAAAGAGCCGCGGGGTTTAGTGGGTATTCCCGTCCCTGTACAGGGCGGGTGACTCCCACACACCACGTCGTTCCCTGGACGGCGTGAAGGTGCGCAAATGCATTCCCCGCGTAAAAAAAGGTGTATTTTGCATGCAGAGTATTATGTAATTAAAATACTTGTCTTTATGAGTCGTAATTAAGTGAGAACGTAAAAAATAACAACAAAGATACATCTTAGTTATGTATTTATCATATGAAACTATTTTACATTATCTGTACAATGAACACAATAGGTGAAATAAATTTATTTAATTTAAAAAGGTTCGATTTGTTTTTACTAAATAAGATTGTAATTTTCTATATTTTGGAATTATACATTACTGAATCTAAAGTAAATCCAAACTAATACTAGTTTTACGCAGCATTTTATTGATGAAGCTTATTAATTCAATTGACTAGTTAAAGCTTCTAACTTTGGCAATTATTTGTATAACTAATAGTTGGAAAATATTTGGTATTAATTACAGTATGCATCAAACAATTATTGAGTGAATTTATTTGTACCAAAATGCTAAACTGCCTACTTCCGACAAGCCAATTAAATATGTATACTAAGATTAACTTAATGGTGGATCCCAATCAGATTATCTAGATAATGACAAATAAAAGTTTATGTGTAAATTGTAACACATAACATGACTTAATATATACTATGTATGCACGTATGAAGTTCAAGTTAACGCAAATTTGTTAAAAAATACCTTTGTATTAATTATAAAATGTTATAGAAGAGGCGAGTGAGGTATGTAAGGATCGTGCCATATGGCGTTCGGTTCTCTCTGCCTACCCCGCTAGGGAAGTGGCGTGAAGTTTAGTTAATTAGTTAGTTTATAAAATTTTATAAAATAATGATATATTTATTTACATATATTAAAGTTTAAGTCCAAGAATTTGTCCAAGACTTAAGAGAGTGAAGGAACAGAGAGTACACAAGTGTTTGCGACAGACACTTGTGCATTATAACATCCTGCATAGAAGGCTTACCCTCGTTGATTGGCAATGGCTGAAATCGGTTAATAGGATATCAATAAAAACTATTTACTATTTATTGATAACATCTGGCAGCATCCACCGTCCCGTCTTCGTCCTGCACTTGGGCGGTTCGTGGTTGTGCTCATTCCTGGACTCCACATGCTCATCCTCCACCAGGCAGTAGCACTTGCAGCCGCGGTGCGTCATCACGCAGCGCCAGAACACTTTACCTGACCGGTTCACCTTGATGCGCTTGTATACGAAGTCTTGGTACACCATTATCGGATGTTTCCTTCCTGATGGTAGATAGATTATGTCTGGAAATAAATATAAGTGTATACTGATCGACATGGAGAGTGAAATTAAAAGTGAAAGACCGTCATACGCTGACACGCAGTTAAAATATCTATTTCATACAAGGTTTGATTTTGAGATTAAATAGATGATTTTTCGAAAGAGCTTACTAGATCTAACTTTGATATACACAGTACCAAAATTCATCAGAAATATTTGACGTGACTGTAGGCTTTAGATCCTTATCATAACTATTAAAGTCCAAACTCTCTTTAATAAAACCATTGTTCTAATTTCATTGCTGACGCATCTCCTTTGATGGAGCCGATATAAGTAATCCTCAACCATAGTCCAAGTAGTGTAACAATCCCTATGTTACGATAAAAATACGATACAAATGCCAAAAATGAAAAATAATTAAAAAGATATTGCAATTTATTCTTGATCTTGATCAATTCAATGATGATACTTATTGAAGAGCAAGAGAAGTAACTAAGTATTGAGGTAACCATAATAAAAAATAGGTGACAAGAAAGGAGTTCTGTTGTAGTCTAGTGTTTAGCGTTTCTAGTTTTCTTTTCAAGAGCACTGTAAGATGGTAAAATATAAATTATTTAAACTTTGCCTCTAGGCATATTCCTGGATGTATGATAGCAAGAACCGTTCAGGCCACTTCCTTCAGAGCTTCCACCGCCCCGTCCCAGTCCTAAACTTAGGTGGATCGTGGTTATGCTCGTTCCTACACTCAACCTGGTGGTGTTGCACCAGGCAGTAGCACTTGCAGCCGCGGTGCGTCATCACGCAGCGCCAGAACACCTTGCAGGAGCGATTTACTCTGATGCGCTTGTATACGTTCTCTTGGTATACCATTATTGGGTACTTTCTGCCGGAGGGCAAGTAGGTTATGTCTGGAAAGGAATTGTCGGGTTTATTTTATATTTTGAATATGTATTTTTCCCATGTTGGTCTGGGATTTAAAAGGAATGTGCCAACTGTGTTCCTTGCCTAGCATATCGACGCTTAAGAACCAAGACCATCTATCTACAAAAAGTCGACTTCACAGGAGACGAAAAAAACGTTTTATTTCCTTAAATTTATTACGTCACGTAACTTAGGTGGTATTGGTATTTTTTCATAACTTCTTATTTAATGCGAATTTGAGGTTACTGATCTAAGGAAACGATGCGTAAATTAATCATAAAAATAACTGCATTAAAAAGTAAAAAGCGGCAAAAGTGTAGAAAGATGGTCTTGGTTCTTAAGCGTCGATATCGTAAAAGGCGTATCGGGTAAAACTAATAGTTAATCGGGTTTTGGGTATGTGATTGTGTGGACGACGAGATAGCCACTAGTCACTACATTTTTACGATTTTCCATCTAACCCTTAACCCCCCCAAAAAAGTTTTGTTTTTGGCTGAATGTGGTTAAGGGGATTTAGGGTCCCTTTGACTCTGCCTATCCCTTTGGAAATTGCGTGTTTGATATTATGTATGTAACTATGTATTTTTTAATTGGAGCAGAAGGCATTTGGGTAGGAGCAAATTATTTATTTTTTATAAGATAAGTTGCATGTGCTGCTCTTAAAGTGGCTGTTTGTGATTCTTTAAATGAAATTGGTTTGTTAATTGAAAAGTTTCCTATTGAAAGACAAATAATGACTTCGAAGAAGCGCAATTATGGTGAGTAGACAGAGGTTACTCGTCAAAAATCTTTGCGACAGCTCAAAAACTCAAATGCAGCTCACTGCGTCGGCTCTTTGAGTCAGCACAAAATTACGCCTTACCGCGGTATGCATTGTCTAGGACCTGGGTATTGCACCGTGCTGATTTAAGGTGCCATCGTGCATCTTTATGTCTGCCGCAAATACTGAACAATTTCGAAGATTTATTTGTAGATTCCTATTAAAGAACTTGCATCAAATTTATGAGCAGTGACTTCTTAAGCAATTAATTATTTAGAACAATCTTAACAATAATAAAACTACAATAGCTATGATCAAAATTTGCACTATATATTTGTTATATGTATGCTTATATTTAGTCAAAAAAAATGTATGTATGAAAACTACCCCAAAAGAATTCCAAGTTCCAAAGTAAACTACATTGATTAAAGTTAATAATACAAAATGTTTAGGTACTTATATTTGTGTTAATCGTTACTAATATTTATCGTTATTACAAAAATATATCCCGTTTCTGGCTCACTCTAAAATAAAAAGAAGAATTAAAACTAATTTGACGATACCAGTAAATATAACTAAAGGGTAAAGTCTCACAATAATAATTACACTCTATAAATTGACAAAAGAGCGGAAGAGAATACTTTAAATAATTTAATAACAAAATACTAGGTACATAATATATCAAATCTTCAAAGCCTAACCACAATAATACCTATAAGGTACTTAACCATCAACAATTTTAATAATTTAGTAAAGACTTATTTTTTAACTTATATAAATATATCTTCATATATCTATCTATTTATACTACCTATTCCTTAGTCTATAGTCCATGCAGAGATTATTTTTATTCTAAAGTGGGCAGTTGGCGCCGATATGCCAGTGCTTATAAGGTCCGACAGGTAAGAGGCAGGTTAAGAATTGACATCATGTTTAAATATGTATACATATATACGACATAGAACAGATGATGTAACGAACAAGTAAAAAAAAACATATAGCCAGGATATGAATTTAACAGGAATGTAAACCTGCAAATTCAAACAACTTTGATTTGTAACCATGATCCAAAAATTGTCTGGTTCCCCTATCTTAGAGGTCAGATCGGCATTCACTTCAATGTAATTACCAGACTCGCTAAATCCTGGATCATGGTCTAAGCAGACCCCGTCTAAGCACGGGACATAACGCTAGGAAGATGATGGAAGGTACTTCCATCATCATAAGAAGACTGAAGTTCGGGAATAGAGTGAATGAAGCGTTTGTGAAATTCAGTAAAGACCTAATCCAGAAGGCCCAGGTCGCTATACACAATATGGTGATAATTCCTTAGCTAATGATGGGTATGGCATAAAGAGCGTAAAAGTACGGTAAATGCAGTCAAGATGCGTGCGCTGGGCAAAATCTCGGAGTATCGCTCACAGATTTTGAAAACGATGTTATAAAGAAGATATGTTATAAAAAAGATAGCATCGGAGTCCAGATAAGAGGTATACACCGGTGGTTCGGTTATGTGAAATGAATGGAAAACTAAATATTATTATATTCCTCGCTGGGTTGGAGGTATCCATGATATTCCGGAGAACGGCGAAAATCGGCGCGGTCTGCTTGCTTCTCCTTAAAAGCACTAATAGGCACTACAGGCAGCCAGAATTTCAAGGACAGTCCCATATTTTTTCAAAATGTTGATTCATAGTCCCATGTTGGTCGGGGACTTAAAAAGAATGTGCCAACTGTGTCTCTTGCCTAGCATGTCGTAAAAGGCGACTAATGGTATATGTGGTTTTGGGTATGTGATTGTGTAGGCGACAAGCTAGTCACTTGTCACTACTTTTTCACAATTTTCCATCGAACCTAGCCCAGTTTTGTTTTTGGCTGAATGTGGTTAAAGGGGTCTGCTGCCCCTTTGACTCTGCCTACCCCTTCGGAGATTATGGGCGTGATGTTATGTTTGTTAATGTTGATCCAAAACAATGATATAATAAACTTTTCGTTCCCTATCTATATCGATAAATCAAACACACTACTACATTGTAATTAGTCCATTATTATTTTACGAGGTTAGGCTGAACCTCTGAGATTATTGCTAATACTTGTATTGCGGTCTTAGTATCAATGTTGAATCAAATAGTAACAGTTCAGTTCTGGTTATCATGGATGGAGGTGTCAACTAGGGCTATCGGATTAGGGTTGTTAGTTTTCTTAGGCTTCCGCTTAGGAGCAGCAAGTCTTGGCTGGTGGCAGTGCTCATCGTACACCGCCTGGATGATGTCCAGCTTATCCGGGGACGTCTTGATGAACGCCTTGCACCCAGTCCTGGTCCTCCGGGAACAGTGCCATAGAACCCCGGTGCAGGACAACACTTTGAAAGTGTAAGTGAAGTTTCTGTACACTAACAGTGGATGTTTCCCCTTGCCAGACGGAATTAGAATACCTGAGAAAGAAAAAAAATTCAGTTAAAAGTACTTACAGGTTAATTGTTTTATTAACCAACGTAAAAATAGTTAATTGTTATAATGTCGAACTGGCTACTATTGGCCACTATGAAATATTTATTTTAGTTTTATAAGAGATTATTATTATTATATACTTAATTCATTTCTAAAATTATTCAATTTTAATTTGTTTTCGGAACCATGTTTGCTTTCCGAAATAACTTGAAGTTGATACTATTTTATGTAACTATGTAAGTGAACTGTACTAGAAATGGTCTAACGGTAGACAGGTTATGATGATGATGATTGAGTTTGAATGTGGAATTCAAAATAGACGACATCATAGCGTTGACCGTCCGTGTGATTTATATTCCATTATATCTGTAACCGTTATTTACATTTTCAAATTATTAACAATTATTTTTCTTTTACGATAAGAACACGAATGACGAAATATGTAAGTGTCAATAAAATAACAAAAGCATAAAGCGTGAATACATATTGTTTATTTTACATAATATTCTGGTTTATTAATGTAAATAAATGACCTACCAAAATGGCCTAATTAAAGGAACAGTCACTTAAACCTAGAAACATAAGTAAATGCTTATTACTATATTCTCGTAATAAATAAGTAAGTTTATATCATAAAACTTATCTAAAATTAAAAACAAAACATACTAATGGTATAGACGGATTTTACAAAGGAATATATTTAAATTAATATTAACTACCACAATAACTACATACATTATATATTACATAATTATACAAAAGTTAGTTATATCTAAACGAAAATCTTTATTCCGATTAATTAATTTTTAAAGCTAGGAATAGGAAGTGACATTTTTAATCGTATAATGCCCATTAATGATCAGATATTTAACTTCACCCATTGAAATTATTGAGTGACAAGTAATTACTGAATGCATTAAAATTCATCTTAGATATTTAGCATTTAATTGAACTTGTCCTAATTTATATGGAATTACAATTTAACCCTAGAAAATTTTAATCGATTAGTATTATCGGCGAAAATACATATAAAAATATTCCGGTGTATTTGAAACTTACTTCTGTTCAAAAATGGTTATAAAGATTTATTTTGTTATCATCGGCTTTACACATTAGTTTTAGTACTTATTCCATTAAACTGTTTTGTGATTATACGGATTTGCTTATATTAAATTACATTCATTGAAACAAAAACAATAGGCAACATTCTCAGTTTATTGATTAAATTGTGTTAATTGTTTTAGAATTCTTAAAATCAAAAGTTGGTTTTTAAAATATATTTCTGAAACATGATTTTTATCTGCCTACCACGCTAGAGCAATGAATGGTGTGAAGATAAGTCCGACTTTTATTATTTTAGATCATGTTTTATAATTTTTCTCATTTTCGCATTGTCACCATCACAAATTAATGCAAAATTTCAGATAATTTTCATTATCATCAATGAGATTAGAGATCAATATTAAAAATAATCATATTCTAATATTTTTTCTTTCTTGCTACGTCCTACTGGTCTTACACCATCAGTCATTCTATGACTACTCAATTAATGGTGTGACCAAGAGCTAAAATTAGTCTAAGCTAACATATGCATGTATGATCTATGTAAAATTAGCACGTATATTCTTGTAGTTTAATAAAAACCTAACTCTAATTTTGTACGTATTGGAAGAGCATTAATATATCTACAACATTTATAATATCATGCTACTTTGCTTGCAATTTAAAATCAATAGAGATGTATGGAAACATAAAATATAAAATTTTCAGTCTAAATTTTCTGTCTGCTAATATGACATTACTACAGTGAACAGTTTTGATATTATTCATTTAGTTAATTCACTTAAGTACTTACTTATAATGTGTCATTTCTAATGGTCAAAATTTTAAGAGAAATATCTCTTAAACCAATCGAAACCGTAGGGATGAAACATACTGATCGATAAAGTAATAAGTCACTCATTTGAGGATTTGGAGGAGAATTTCATTACATATAAGTAAAATGTAATTTACATTTATTGATAATTTTTATTAATTGTTTTTTATACATAAAGGATAAGATAATGTAAGCTTACAATTTGTTTAAAGATTTCCTGTGAAGATGTTGTAAATGGTTGTTGCTAATAAATTAATAACTACTAGCTGTGCCAGCGGTGTCACCCGCGTTTATGGTTAATATTATACAAAGACTATTTCCGTCATACATGATTTCTATGTAACTTTAACCATTAAGGCTGCACACGCGACGAAAGCTTAAAAAATGGAGTAACTTCTCCCGTTTTCCCAACATTTCCCTTCACTACTCTGCTCCTATTGATTGTAGCGTGATGAAAAGTATACTATAACCTGCCAAGGAGTAAGAAGAATAATTGTACCAAGTTTCGTTAAAATCCGTCAAGTAGTTTTTGTTTCTATAAGGAACATACAGACAGACAGACGGACAGACAAAAATTTTACTGATTGCATTTTTGGCATCAGTATCGATCACTAATCACCCCCTTATAGTTATTTTGAAAATATATTTCATGTACAGAATTGACCTCTCTACAGATTTATTATAAGTATAGATAAGGAACTGGGGATAACGTTTTAAAATCATGCTCTCCTGCAATTGATTGGACTGATATTTTATCTGGTTGTCGAAAAATCAGCCCTAAGACTAATAAAATGTAGCACATTATCACATATCACAATCTACATCCTTTTTCTAAAAAGCCGTACCTAATATAATCTCCATAACATTTATGTACACTTATGTACTTCTTAAATGCCGCTGGCAAAAATGTCAAGTCAATTGTTTACAAATGAATGGTGACAGTGAGATTCTTTAATCCATTGAATAAATTATAATTTTTTTTATAATTTATTAGGCAGTAAGAGGTTTAAGTTAAGTATGAAATGTTATCATCATTGGACAATTACAACATCTCTTACAAGGACGAATATCTTAAGTTCATCTGTGCAAAGGAAATGCAGTGCATTGCAAGTGCAATGCACCATAAATTCCCTCAAAAAGGGTTCTAACCCGGTCCAGCCGGCACGCACGGTCATATCGGGTTTAGAGTTGTCTTTTGTAGACGACATTAAATTATACTGATTCATATTATTATAATGCTATGTACAGGTTGGTAGATAATTTTTAATCTGTTCTAAAGCAATAAAGCTTCTTGATATATTTCTGGATACATAATTACCGCGGATCTAGAAGTTTTAAATTTATGATCTTAACAAACAAAAGATAAAGCAATTTGTTTGCTACTAAAATCAACATTTAAGATTGTGTAGGCGACGCGTAAGCCACTTGTCACTATTTTTCTCAATTTTCCATGTAATCTAGCCCAGTTTTATTTCTGGTTGAAGGGGCTTGCTGCCTCTTTAATTCTGCCTACTCCTTCGGGGATTGTGTGCGTGATAATAAATAAATAAATAAAAGAATCCTCATCGTCAGTATAGATACAGATGTGGGAGTATATGGCTATCTTGTGGTTTCCTGTCCACAATGTTGTCTGGAAGCTTCGGGGGCGGGTGGTCGTGGGGCTTGTGGGAGAAGGCCCTGGTGCCAAAGCTGATAGCAGACGCCCTGCATCCCTTCAGCCTTCTGGAGCAGTACCAGGATATCCTGCCATCGGCGTTTTGCTTTTGGTAGCTGTAAGTGTACCCTGAGAGCAGCAACAGGGGGTGCTTGCCACCTCTCTTCGTCCACAGGAAGGTACCTGAGAAAAAAAGTTGCTGTTAATCTATACCTATATGAAAATTAAGACTTAAGATATGCTATTAAAATAATATATAACAGTAGTGCATTTGCAAATATATATTTTTTTAAGCGATTAAACAAAATTTTTACTTTTAAATATTTTGCGATTCATAATATGTTTTGTCGATCGGTGTTAGTGTCCAAAATTACTTTTTATTTACAATTTTGGAAAAACGTTTTTACTATGTATGGATTGCTGCTAGTTAAGATATAGTTTTTTTGTAATGAGCTATCATTATGTCCGCGTCTCTGCTCCAAATGATACTCAGACGCAAATATGAGCGTTAATAAACGCATGTATGAAAATGAATTAAATTGTTATAATAAAATATACACAATGTCATCAGACTGCCTAGCTGTATACGCGCCCAAGGAAAATTAGCAAAATGTGATCTTTTGAAATAAGATATCTTGAAAATAATAATAATAATGGTGTATTAAACTTTCAACTTACGTTAATAACAATGTATATATCTACATTTTCGAACAGTTTCCTAACAGCTTCATCATAAAATATCAAAGATGAAATATTATATCAATTAATAAAAATAATAATAATTTGGAAGGCACAATTTTTCCAGTTGAAAAACATTTCGAATAATTTAGTCATAATTTAGCAACATCTAATTATTTTACAAATGTCTAGATCAGTCATTATTATTAATTTAACATCTGTTTAACAAATATAGATAAAATATTAATCTTCATAACAATATACGTACTAGTCAATAATTCCACAACTTTGGTTTGAAGTGAAACATAAAATATTTTTGCACCTATAAAATGCATTCAATATGTTAATAATGACAGCGGTCAATTATACATGACACACAATAATCATAAATTAGCTAAGCTCTCTCATAATATCAACCTTAAAACGATAAAATCTATTACTTACATGAAAGTTTACCCTATATACCAACCACACTACCCATAAATATATACATCAGTGATCCCAAACGTCATATATATCTCCTTAATATAACTTGCAAGTCAGAAGAATTATACAATACAAATATATAACTTCTTTATTTTTTATTTATTTGAATAAGTATTTGTTTAAGCACCGTTAGTAATAGTAATACATTAATAACTTTCAACGTAGTAATATTGTAGTAGACTCAATACTGACAAACGAACTTAGCGTCCGTTCACACTGGTCTACGACCATCATTCTTTGGCCTACAGCAAACATAAACTTTTGTTCATTTTGGGGCATTTTTGCCACCAAACGGATGCAATAAAAACGGAATGTTACCCATAATAACACTTTTTGTCCAAATTTTATCTTTGTGAATGTTTTCAACAAATACAAAAAATCATGGTCTATTTGCACGACTATATTTTGTGTTCTTAAGCGGTGCATAACCATATGCTGCGCATATAATTTTCATTTAAAGATATGGTAGTTGTCATTTCGGCAGATTTACAAACAGTGACAAAATTGGTACGAGCTGAATACATAATATAAGCGTTTATGACAATTGCAATATCAATGTTGATCCGTAACAGTCCAATTTCTTAATAGACTCTGACAAGAACATTGTTCCTTTTAATAAACCTGGGCTTTCTGTGGCTGTGGCTGCCGCAGTTATCCAGCACCTTGTAGGAGGCATCGGTAAAGAGCTTCGCAGTGCACCGCTTAGCCGTGCCCGGCTGCACCATGGTGCACCGCCACTGCGCCACTGCATCCTTGCACTTCTGTAGACTGTACGAGTATCCTTCGAACACGATCAGCTGACCGCCTCTCTGAGACTTAGCAAACGTTACTGAAAAACCATTGAGAATACTAGTCGCAGTTCTTATACCTGTTACACCATCACCTTACAATACCATGAAATGTTAGCCATTTGGAAGTTTTTATTCACGCATCATAAACATTATTAATTGATCATTCATATGATTCACGTTGGATTCCTAATTTTGTTGAAGATTAGACCCATATGTGTCTTAACTCTTGTCGGGTATGGACGGTTCATTATTGCCGGAGGTGACGTGGCTGTAAAGGCTATGCCATTGCCCATAGCACCTCCGATACGGCGATTAGGGGTACCGCGGTGTTTTAGTGGGTATACCCCGGACACTACCATCTTGGCCGGAGCAGGGGACCCCAACTCAAGGTCTCCCGGGAGTCCCACACACCATCCTGCCCCCCCGGGTAGGGTGACGGAGCGTAACGCATTTCACCACGTCAAAAAAAAATGGACGGTTAATTATACCGTTGATGCTGGACGCATTAATTCTAGTTGCTAGAAATAATCTCGAAGCCGCTAGTAAGTAAATGGTAGCTTGAAAACTTTGGCACTAGATACATACACACATACTTTATCTTGATCAAATTAATTGCCACGGTCTAAAGACGATACTATTTGGATTCCTCAGAGACCCAATGTGTCATAGCCTCAGTATAAGCTTTATAACTTATCATAATCTCATCTATTTTGTTTAGTAATTTTATCGACAAGCCACAAATCAAACGCTGTCTGTTATGGTAAACAAAAAAATCCTTTAAGGTTTATTTTAAGTAAATCACAACTATATTATATACACATTTGGAAGACAAGAAAACATCCATTTTGATATTGAAATTGATTTTATTATATAATGAGATCAAATCAATTGTTAAGACTAGATTCTGATACTGGATTATAATATTTCTTAAACTATTGACTAGATATAATATTGAGATCAATGATTGAATGATTACATACTAAAGAGACACAAACCTGGATTATGTACTAATATTGGTTATCAGACAATGATATGGATAAAATGTTGAAAATGTATTATTCTATATAATATAATACGACTGACAAAAATATTCATACACATTTAAATGTTTTCATATAATTATTTCCAAAATACCGTGTTTGTCCGGTTTAAGGTTACATACGCATCATATTTATGTGCACCTATGGATGAATGGTATAAAATCTGCACCAGAGAGCATGTTAATAGAGTAATTACCTCCTATGCTTTCTGAACTGATTATGCCTTACAGGTATTAGGTTCTTAAGTTGAAAACTAAAAACCTAATCTTATATAGGTAATCTACACTAGATAGTATTATCTAGCGTAGATTACTACACTGGTTACATATTGATTGACAGATAAGACATATATGTATAAGTGGATTTGAGGACACAGATTCAAGTACAATAGTAACACTGATTAGTTTTGAAAAGTTTTGCGCATAATTTGTTCCTTTGGTGTAAGCACTGTATTAATACAACAATGGGCTAGGCGACTTAAACAATTCTGTATAGTCCGTGAGTTAGAGTATAAAGAAATATTGAACCCGCATTTTTTTATTTATTTGTCAAACAAACACTGACAAAGATACAAGTGCATTCAAGTTGCGCGTGAGGTCACACCTAGGTACAATTTTTACTTAAAAGTGACGTCACAAGCCCCAGGTCCAAAATGTTGATGCTCTTTATCTTTGTAATTTTGTGTCAATTTAATAAAGCGATAAATATGAGTGTTGTATTTTTGTATAATCTAAATGACGGACCAAATAGAATTATAGTTTCAATCAAATCGTCATCCCTATTGTTAATACCTATATTGGACATCGATATGGAATATGATACTGTAAAAAATATGAATATGTTTTTGTCTGTGCGTTCGTATTCGAAACAACGGAAAGACTTCACATATGTCAAAGGAAATAATTTAAAGTTACCAACATATTTGTGGTAACGACTGATGTGGGAACTGTATATCATTATACCACCGTCGAATGAATAAGAATAGATCAAAAATATTTGACACAAAAGCCATTAAGGTGGAAGGGCCTACCGTACCTACTTACCTACGTTACTCTTCCTTCGGCTTCTCGTGGTCGATCTCCATGATACTCGCACAGCTGACGCAGAACTTCACCTCGTGGTCCACGCAGATGTACTGGTTGCACTTATTGCAGATCGTCCTGGTCTTCCTGTCTCTGGAGCGGGTGCAGAATCGGCACCTCCGAGGCTTTCGCTGCGTCGAGTCCGTGGGTGCGGTACCTTCACTATGGTCAGCTTTAGTTTTGGAGTATGCGTCCAGTAAAGCGTACTTCTTTTTGAAGAACGCCCCTTTCGATTGAGCTTCTAAAAGAGAGGTGAATGTTAGTAGCTGAAGACGAGTTTAAATTTGGAAAATATTAAAAAAATACTAAATGTTTTACTGACTAAGTAACATGCTCATATAAAGTGGCATAAAATGGATACAAAAATTGTTACCGCAAATTTAGATTAAATCATAAATTGATTTCATTCCTTCCAAACTAAGAGATTTACACCCAGTTCGTGTAAGAAAAATAATATATTTCAGTTTAATTGTAAATCGGGTTCGTTATTATACTAAAGAAAGAATAGTTTGTGTTAACAACGTTTCTAATTTATACGACATTAAGATTACAATAACCGGAACATATTCTGGATCATCAAGACTTAAACAAATACTATGATGAATTGCTATGAGATCTGTCATGAAACAAAGCGCGAAATACCTTTTTGGCGGTTAATATTTCTACGGATTCGTATTTATAACTAATCCTACTCCACACATAAATATTTCAATTATTAAAACTTACTAAGAATAGAATAATCTGACAATATAGTTATATGTATACCTACAAAAAGATGTTTATAATACATATTTGATTTATATAAGAGACTGTACACATTACACTCTTATTTACATTACACACCCCGAGACAATTCTATTTAACTGAAAAAAAAATAACAGTTTCTCAGCGTAAGTCTGATAAAGTTATTAAACATAAACATTAGGAGGATCAAATAACATAACCAAGCCTACTAAACACGCTATAGTGATGTGAGAGACGGGTTTATATGAGATTGCAAAGGCCATCGTACGGTATATGACAACTCATGCGCTCCTCAACTAAGGTGAGCTATTATGAGCCTTATAGCATTGAAATACGATCTTTAAAGGTACTTTAGTGGCGTAGATCTCAAACGTGACCAGCTCATCAAGAGGTTTATAGGGATTAGAATAGAAAGTTAGTGTTTAAGAATGTAAAAGATCATATTTACAATAAAGGTTGACTGGCTCGATGGCGCCTTTGGTAGTGACCCTGTCCTATGCGCAAAGAGTAGTAGGTTCGATCACCACCCAGGACAAACGTTCGGGTGATGAAAACTTGTGTTTGTTCTGTGTCTGGGTATTAATATTGAATATTTAAGTATATATTTGTAATACCACTGTTGATTTTGATATCCGTAACACAAGTGCATAAAGCAACTTAGCTCCGAGTCAGATCAACGTATGTGATGTTGTGGGATATTTCTATTTATTTTATTTAAAGACCCATGTTGGTCTGGGAAATAAAAAGATGAAAATGTACCATTTTTTTTTCACAGCATGTTGTAAAAGCCGACTAATAAAAAGGTTTATTTGTAGACGACAAACATTTTCACAATATTTTATCTTTCTCAACTCACACGGAGATTACAGGCGAAATGAGAAAAAATATTTTGAATTTCATATTAGGCTTTCTGTTTCATTTTGAAAAAAATATATATTTTGTTGGGAGGTTACGATAAAAAATTATTTTGCATGCACAGAAATATACAAAATATGTTTTTACATTTATCGTATCTTTTCTTATTACTAACTGCTCTGTAACTATTCCATACTGATATAATCAAAAACAAAGCAGTATTTTGCTGTTTGTTAATATATGGCCCATCTTATTATCTAGTTATAATTACTAACCCTAATATCTACATTAACTCTAAATGTGAAAGTTAGTTTCTTTCAACGTTTGTGACTCACGCTTTAGCGGCTAAAGGTAATGAACTGAAATCTGGCACATATGTATATATTATAATAATATAAGTCATATAAAAATTATCTGAACATATACATTATGTCAATGTCAATAGACTTTTTTATGTAATTAAAGCGATGGTCTTAGATTTGTGACATTATTAATTTTTGATAAGTTGGTGGGTTTAATATAATTTTCAATACCCAAGCAGTTTTACATTCCGGTGTGTCATAAGTATTGAAATTAGATATTACTTTCTATTTTATTCAGTCTATATAACCATTTGAGCGACATTAATATTCCTTTACCACTGAAGAAGCACACATGGAAGATCCACACTAAACTGAACTAATGTGACAAATAACTATGTATGCATGTAAGCCAGCAAAAATCAGAGAAATCTGCAGGATATGTTTGAATTCAGGACATTCAATGCGAAACAAGAGTCCTTCTGTAAAACATTCATAGGATCGCAGCAATTAAGCTATCGTGAACGTCCCCGTTCGAGACTTTAATAGCTCCTAATTTAAATCCTGACATAAGTCCCGGCAGAGGTGATGTGATAAGACGGCGGTTTGTGGTCGTGGCTGCCGAAGGCCTCCAAGAACTCCCCCTCGAGGCTGACCATGATGTAGGCCCGGCAGGAGTGCGTGTTGGTGCACCGCCACCTCTGGCTGGCGCGGGAACGGAACCCGAAGCAGTAAGTGAACTTTTTGTACATGTAGTACGTTTTCCCGTTGCTCAGTTTCATCATCTTGAAGTCTGAAAATGGGAAATTATTTCAACTGATATCCAATAGCGGCTACAGTATTTGTTTACGGAAATAATAATAATAAATAATAATAGACGCCCCCATCGCCCGCTGGCGAGAGTTGGTGAGCTTCGCACCATGAAGAGCAACAACTCCCGTCAGTGCAGTCAGTCTCCGCAGGGCGGCTTGTGGCGAGCCGTTGGTGGGTGGCGACACCACGGACCCTACCTCCAGGGGGACCATACAGACATGAGCGATACACACACTTACAGACAGTTACACACCCCCCGCCTCTGCGCTTGCCTTGACCGGCCGGCCAGAGCGGATTCGCAAGAGCGGAACCTATGTTCCAGGTTGGAAGTGTAAAATGTCATAACGCCGGGGGCACTTGACTGTATAAGGATCTTGCGCCCCGCAGTCTCACCTCTCCACAACCTTAGCTGCTTTCTAGTGTTGCCCCCTTGCCGCCCGTATGGCAGCTAGTTGGGGGGCCCACAATTTGGATTAACAAGCGGCGAGTCACCGTCTGCCAACTTAATATATTTGTGAGAAATTTTCGAGGCAGATGTCCGGTATCTCACTCCATAGCCCAATTTCCTGTCCATAGCAGAACCTCCCTCCATAGCCCCGGTTTTTAGTTTCCCTTTTTCGCAATAGTCCTGCATCAGCCGGATGTCGCCCTTGAGTGTATGTTTTATACTGCAACTAAGGGCAACACCCGGCCGGTGCTCCATCACACATTTAGATCAAACTCTCAAAAGGCCTCTACATGTTGGACCCATGTCCCCATGCAAGCCTCAAAGGCCCGGGCTTGTCCCGTGATTGTGCCGAGAGATAAATAATATTAATAAATAATAAATGGTGTTAGGTAGATCAGAAAAACATCTTCCGTAATTAAGTAGTAAACAAAATGTTATATTTCATTTAGAGTTGTGGTTGAAGAATAGTTCTGAATAACATGGTATGGTTGAGTATACTCGTTCGCAAGATGTTATGTCAGAAGAGTATTCATCCTCAAGTATGCGAATGGAACACACCAATGTTAGAGTGATTTGCAGTGAGCAAGCAAAATGCATTTCACCAGTTACTTGAAATACGTCTTCTGTATCATTGCATAGTGTTCTGTGTTACAGAGGATCTTCAAATGTACAGACTTCTGAAGCACAGAATCTACAGCAGATTGTGAAGCCACGTTACTTTATAGCCTAAAATATGTCCCGTTCGTAGCTCGATGGTACTTCGGGGGCGAGTGGCAATGCTTATTCGTGACACTCAGACATTGTCCACCACTGGACAGCTTCAGGAAGGCCCGGCATTCGTGTGTATTGGTACACCTCCAGGTCTGACCGTGGCGCGTCTTCGACTTGAATGTGTAGGTATAATTGTCCAGCATGATGTATTGTTTGCCATTTTGCAGCTTTATCATCGTGTAATGTCCTGCAGAGTAAACATGGTCTTCTTTAAAAAAATACCGACACCACAGAATTCAGACTGCATGAGGCCAAAAAATATTCCAGTGATCAGACTGGTCAGAGACACAGACCACGAAACCAGGGGTCTCGGGTTCGAATCCCGCTAGGGGCAAATGTTTCGTGTGATGAACATGGACATTTGTGTTCGAGTCATGGATGTTTATAAACGTATTTAAGTATGTCTATCCGTTCGCCTAGTATCCATAGCTCAAGTATAAACTTAGTTTGGGACTAGGGAATGGGTGTGTCAGTCTGGAGAATTCATTTATTTATTTCGTTCATCTGCATGATATTTCTGCTGAGTTTTCAATTTGAAGATCCACTAACTTAAGCTCTGCATTGTGAGACAGTAGCCAATCATTCACCTGAAATTTATTATGCCTCAGACTTGCATATAATGCTTCATTAGGTCAGCTGATTATAATACGAAGATTCCTTTTGGATTTGTCATTTATGGAACAAAATACACTCCGTATTTAGGAATTATGTTGAATATTCCTCGGGAACTCGGGCCACAGTTTTGCACGCTGAGGTGATGTATATTTAAATAAGCTTTTTTGCATAAAATGTTTTGTTCAATCTTTGCTTTAAAGCGTAAATTAAAAGGCGTCAGCATCATTCTGTTAAAAGCCGTCATGTGCTGCTGAAGTTCTGGTCTGACTAATAAAATAATGTGCAATCCGCTAAATTATATATATATAATATATATACTTCAGAAGATTGAATAATACAATAAAACAAGAACCAAATTCGATAATTTCCTGTTTACTCAGTTACACACAACACACAAGCTACATCTTACAATACCTCCCACCGGGGGTCCTGATATAATTAGGTGGGGGGTGCGTGTGCTCCCCTTCGCTCTTCAACAGCTGGCCCGCTTCCCCGACCATGATGTGCGATCTACAACCTGAACTACAGCGCCATCTTTGTCCCGCTTTAGTCTTGAACGCGAAAGAATATGTGAATCCTTTGAAGAAGTAAAATGTTTTCCCATTCACCAGAGTAATCTGTTGTAAGGGGGCTGTTGAATAATAATATAATAAGCAATTATGTTGAGGGTTTCCATAGCTTGGTGGAAAAAAGTAATAAAAAACCATAGATGTTAAATAAGTTATTATGCTGAAGAAGTGTCATGCATGCAAGTCATAACTTAAACAATATGAAATATAAGTTAAGTTAAATGAAAAAGAGAATGGTGAGATGATGATTTATATTATACTTTAATTTAACACTATTAACAGTTTAATTACATAAAAAATATTTCGAGAGATGACCGTTATCAGAGTGTTGCAGGTCATGCATATTTAAATGCAATTATGCAATATCCTCCTTGATGTGTTTCCTTAATCCTCAGTGAGGATTAGCAACTACTCAGCAGATATAAGAGAGCAGAAGTATCTGGGCAAACACAGGCGCATTCGCTCCCTTCACTTTAATAATCCGTTGAGACGGCAATCCGACATGACCGGAGAGAGGTCAGGCGCAACCAACAGTTTAACAAGTTTCAGAGGTACGGGAGATGAAAAACCGACAATTTCCTAACATCGGGGAATGACTGGAAATTAGTAAATTTAATATTGAAACACATGGCTATAAATTTCTAGCTCGCTTCGGGATTAGAACTGAGGACCTCTTGGTCTTGAGGTGGTGCTTGCCACCAATACATCTACGAGGCAGTTTACTATCAGATACCTTAAAAAAACTTATTTAAAATATTTATTAATAATTTTATTATTTGAGAAATTAGTTCTTTAACACAGTTGACACCATTTAATAGTTGTTCAATTGAGCATTGCGCCCTGTGACATGCAAGCAATAATTACCAGATATTATCATAATCCAAGCGGGACACGATTAAGAACTGGGGACGAGACTAGAAATGCTAGAAAGATCATTTGTTTCATCAACAGACTATAGTAATTAAATATGTTTGTAGGCTAACTAGATGTCTACCAGTCCTTATTTTAGATCAACTTCAACAATAAGGCTTCAAGTACACGACGGCGCCGGACTGTATTTTTGTGTATACGAATGAATATTGCGATATACACATACATGCGGTCCGGCGCCGGTGCGGTTCGGGCGTCTTGTACTTGAAGCCTAAGAGAAGTAGCGTTATTTAGATGTCTTAACGGAAATCATAGTCGATGGAAATTAAAATTACACTCTGATGTATACTCCCTCATCGGTGACGTGGTATCTGGGAGGCGGGTGGGGGTGATCATGGAATGCCTGGAGAAGAGCGCCGTCTTGTATCAGGACGTAGGCCTTGCAGCCCTGGGAGCACCGCCAGCGCCTGGGACACCTAGGGGTCGCGCAGAAAGTGTACCCCTTGTACATGTAGAACTTCTTGCCGCTCGATACGGTGATCAGCTTCACTGGAATGTCATATGGGACTATCAACTATCGACGCATGTACTTGCGGTATTCCTGACGCCGTTCAATAAGACCAATACATACAATCCCTATTGTAGCTGGATTTTGTATCGAATCGCAGAAGATTTATTTATTTATAGCTGCAATTCAAATCAAATAGTGGAAAAAAAATGACGCTGTTTGTGTAGCTAGCCGAAACGACTAAACTAAGATATCCCTATCTGATACAAGAAGATTCTATCAAGATCAAATAAACTACAGGATAGGAATACAATTATTTAATAAAATAATGAAGTTTATATACCAAGTTCAAGGACTTCAAGACATACAATATGAAATACCTTTTAGACGGGCCAATAGGGGATAATACTGGGTCAAAAACTATCATTTTATTTAGTCCGTCGGTTAAATTATACAAAAATACAATACACATATAGTATTTATTGCTTTATCAAGATAACAAAAAATTACAAAGATAAGAGCATCAAAGTTTTTTAGTGGCGGCTTGTGACGTCACTTGCAAGTAAAAACTGTACCTACGTGACGTCACGCGCAACTTGAATCCGCTGTATCTTCGTCAACGTTGTTTGACAAATAAATAAAAAAATACGTTTTAAATATATTTTTATAATCTAACTGACTGACAAATATCATTTTTTGGTCCGCTCCCCTGTTGGATAGAGACCCTGGGCATGAATTTATTATTCGTATATTTAAATCCTACCAGGGGCAAATGTTTGTGATGAACATGGTCACCAGACTCGCGTCATGGAAATTTATGGATGTATGTATATCTATCCATTTCCTAAAATCCATGGCACGAGCAATGCATGCTTAGTTAGAAAGTAAGGAACTAGTGTATTTGTTTAAGCAATTAATTAAAACTTTACACAACATACATAACATAACGGGTAGGCAGAGTCAAAGAGGCAGCAGGCCCTTTAAACCACATTCACAGCCAACAAAACTGGGCTGGGTTAGAAGAAAAATTGTGAAAATGTGGTGACAAGTGGCTAGCCTGTCGCACACACAATCACATACCCAAAACCTGATACACCATTAGTCTACGACATGCTAGGCAAGAACCACAGTTGGCACATTATTTTTAAGTCCCAGACCAACATGAGACAATGGGCTGGGTTAGATGGAAAATTGTGAAAAAGTAGTGACAAGTGGCTAGCTCTTCGCCTACACAATCACATACCCAGAACCCCATATACCATTAATCGCCTTTTACGATATGCTAGGCAAGAAACACAGTTGGCACATTCTTTATAAGTCCCAGACCAATATGGGACAGAACTTTTACATAGTATAAAACAAAGTCGCCGCTTCTGTCCGTTTAGATTAAACTTCTCAAGTGATGTCGACAGAACCACTTTACACGTACAACTTAATATACACGCCTCCCGACGAAACATGGTACTTGGGGGGCGGGTGTGGGTGATCATGGAAGGCCTGCTGCAGAGCGCCATCTTGTATCAGAACATACGCCTTGCAGCCCTGGGAGCACCGCCAGCGGTGCGGGTTCCGGGGGGTCGGGCAGAAAGTGTACCCCTTGTACATGTAGAACTTCTTGCCGCTCGATACGGTGATCAGCTTCACTGGAATGTCATATGGGGTCATCAGCTATCGTCCATGGTCCACAAATTTGTCTGCGTCGATATATAGATTAATTCCTATACAAAACGACGTCTAATACGTGGATACATCTGATACAAAAGGCATCAGGATTAGAAAAAGTAATTTCTAAATCCTAACTAGCTAAACTTCACGCCACTTCCCTAGCGGGGTAGGCAGAGAGAACCGAACGCCATATGGCACGATCCTTACACACCTCACTCGCCTCTTCAACATTCATAATCCTTTTCATACAAGCTCGACGGTTTTTATGACTCCTAACATCACTTTCTGTTAATACACGACCAATCTGATCGTGTTAGGTGAGCCTGGGCCGTCCGCGGCTCCTACATCCTTCCACTTTCGCATTGTATATCTGTTTAGTCAATCTTTCGTCACCCATTCTTTCCACATGTTCGAACCACACAAATCCTAATCCTATTGATGGTATATTTGGCAAGTCTTGGTCTCAGTAAGACTTTGCATTGTCTCAAGTATCATGTATGCATTGCCTTCGCAGGAGCCTTCGTAAACTTGCTAATGCCTTATGTATAATGTAGTCATAGATTTTTATTAAACCATAACTAAGATTGCATTGAGGATCTATCCGAAGAATTGAAACTATTTTGGGTACTCGATATATTTGCTTCAGCAATTTATTATGGTATTATTATACAATGACGAAACCAAGTTACACCTTGATGTACAACCCAGACGCCGAGATATGGTACTTGGGAGGCGGGTGAGGATGATCATGGACCGCCCTCAGGAACTTCCCATCCTCGATCACCAAATACGCTTTGCAGCCCATGGTGCAACGCCATCGCTTCATGCTCTCCAGGTAGTATGTATACCCTTTGTACATGTAGAACTTCTTGCCGTTTGCAAGCGTGATCTTTTTGGCTGGAAGTTAATGGTTTTATTAGGTCTTCCAAATTAGGAGTAGTACGTCCAAATACAAAAGTTAGTAGAGAGAGCATTGGCTATTTTAGATTATTGGCAGCGATGACATTGGGAATGGAAGTAAGAAGAATATATCACATAATAAAGATGGTTTAAAGACCTTCCTCACTTTCCTAGACGTAACAGGATATGCATTTCGTTTGGTTATGTCAGAACAAAAATTGTAAGATAACTTTTGAAGTCTTTGTCAATAACTTAATTTGTTTTAATAAGCACTTTATTAATAGTCTACTAGGGAAATATTATATCTAGAAGGGATTGAAGTTCATACCAAACAAGTAAAAAATATTGATTTCAAACACTTTATTGCAATCGATCAACAAATATGTTTATCAACTGATTTTGAAAATCCATCTGATACGGTCTATATGCCGTACTACGTAAAGCTAGTCGGACGTTGTATATATACCTAGCAGTAGGTAATTCGGAATTTTCAACTAATTTCAGAAAGACAACAACTGAGAGGGAGAAGATAAACCATGGATTATACCAAAAATGTACATAACCAGACTAACCGGTTGGGTATTTTCAAAAGATTTCGCCGGACACAAAATGCTTATTAGGATGATCATATTTTAATATAAACGCCTGTGGACGTGACGTGGTACCGCGGCGGTGGATGGCAGTGCCCATGCACGGCCTGTTCGAGCCTGCCGCCCCCGATAACCAGGTAGGCCTTGCATCGATGCGTGCACCGCCATCGCTTGGTGCAGCGCGCGTCCGGGCAGTACGTGTACCCGCCGTACATGTAGTACTGCTTGCCGCTGGTCACCGTTATCAGGGTTGCTGCAATTTTGAGGAATTATCAGTTCAAAATTCGCAGTCATACCATCACGCTCACTATCCTTGGTTGACAGAGTGAAAAGAGCAGGTCTTTTGATTGTAGCCAGAGGTAAAGTAGAGTAAAAAAATCTCTAAATGAGTTTGCTGCTTCTGCCCAAAAAGAAAATTCAAATAAATATCCGACTACATTGATCTGACTCCGAGATAAGTAGTTTAAGCACATGTGTTACGGATATCAGAATGAACAGTGATATTAAGAAAGAAAGAAAGAAAAGTATTTATTTGACACTACAATATAAAAAAAACATAATCAAAATAAACTTAACTAACAAACATAACATAATTAAATGGGACCCTAACCCAAATAATATTATAACGAAAAAATAAACAGATCGGTGTCAAAATGGTCACCGCTCAGTATTAGGTAATGACGTCAGAGAACGTCGTCACTACCACTGATATTCTGCGGAGGTTAAACATTGGGAGCGATGGCTCGCACAACAAGCTGTGCAAAGCAAATCACGTGAAAAGAGATACAAAAATAAGTTTCGTAGTATGTTAAGTATTATATCAACATAGTAATATTTATATTTATAGATGTATATTTAAATGCTCAGTATACATGTATATATATCGAATAATATGGTAATGTAAGTATTATTTAATAATGATAAAGTAATTTATAAACGATGAATAATAATTATTTATTTTGCTGGTTGATACTCAATATACTGTAAAGTTAAATAATGAATTATATATGTATATAAAATACTCTTTAATATATTTTTAAAACTGCGCCTTAAAATAATTTAAATTAGTTTAAAATTTGAATAAATTTAGCGTGTGGGGAATATTATGTATTTTATGAATTGCTAAAAGATGCTATTTAAATTTAACTTCAAAGGTGTAAACTGTGTTACAAATATATACTTAAATAAATATTGAATATTAACACCCAGACACAGAACAAACACAATTTATTACAAGACGAATGTTTGTCCTGGATGGGGATCGAACCCACAACTCTGGGCGTATGGGGCAGGGTCACTACCGAATGCGCCTGGCTAAAACTGTGAAAAAGTAGTGACACGTGGCTAGCATGTCGCCAGAATAATCACATTCCCAATACCAAATACACCATCAATAGCCTTTTACTATCATGCTATCATAATAGATTGATTTAAGTGGAAGCGGCTTCCGAAGTAGACAGTAGTTATTTGGTCTGTGTAAAACGTAGTTTTGATAAACTCGTGTTAACATTATATAGCTTAAAAAGATGAAAGAAGAGAAGAAGACTGAAAACATCTTATCCATTAAGTTAAAAAATAAAAAAAGCCAAATCTTTTCGTTAATATTAAAATATTATTATTAAACCACTTTAACTCTTATAAAACAAGTAACTAACTGCCTACTATCAATATCAATTTTCACAACTTGATGTAGATCCCATCAGAAGTGACGTGGTAATTCGGAGCCGGGTGGGGGTGACTATGGACGGCCTGGACGAATATTCCTTCAGTTATCACCAAGTAAGCCTTGCACCCTTGAGTGCACCGCCAGCGCTTGGAAGACCTCGGGTCAGGACAGAAGGTGTATCCTTCGTGCATGTAATACTGCTTGCCGGTCGCTAGGGTGATCAGACGCACTGGAACGTTATTAAACAATGATACATACATACATATATATCAAATCGCCCGTAGGCCTTAGAAGGATGTGAATAGTCCAAGAAGCAATAAACGCTTTAAATATCATTAAGCCAAACTTATAATTGGGATGAATAAAAAGGGAACATTGTGAGAAAATTGCGGTAAGGGTCCAGCTCGTACGCTTCAGTACACAATTCAATAATAAATATCAGACGATATCTCATACATTGATCTGATTCCGAGGTAACTAGCTTCAGCGTTACGGATATCAGAATCAACAATGGTATCACAAATATATACTTACTTAAATAAATATAAGATATTAACACCCAGACACAGAACAAACACAAGTATTCATTACACGAATGTTTGTCGTGGGTGGAGATCGAAGCCACAACTCTTGGCGCATAGGGCAGTTTCACTACCGAATGCGCCATCGAGCCAATCAGCCGCAATTAGTCGCCTTATACGACATGCTAGATAAGGAACACTGTTGATATAATGTTGTTGAGTCCCTAACCAACATAGACAATGACGAATGTTATTTTTTTTTTTAATATTTGAACCAATAAAGCCTACTATTTACAGGTGGCATAATCTAGAGACCATCAAATGCACAGTTGTAAATGTCCATACTAAATAAAGTATACGCATATTCCATGACACAAAATTACGATTTTCATGAATACTGATGCCACAAAATGTAAAAATTAAAATGGGAGAAATTTTGGCAATGTTTATTATGTTACAAATTATACAGGGTGATATCTATATCACATAGTTGTAGCTAATCTATTCGTAGAAACACAAAAACGGGGTAAAAAATAGATATAATGAACTATCAATCAACCATCACTGTCACCAAACTCTGTCCTTTGTCAGATCTCTTCTGATTATGTCAGTTTGCCAACTCACCGAAGTATGAGTAAATGATTTATTCTTATCATTTGAAGTACACGCCCGCTGACGTCATATAGTACTTTGGCGGCGAGTGGTCGTGCCCATGGACAGCCCTCTCGAGTCTCCCCTCCGCGATCACGAGGTACGCCTTGCACCCCCTGGTGCACTTCCATCGCTTCAAGCACCGCGGCTCTGGGGTGTAAGTGTACCCCTTATACATGTAGTACTGCTTGCCGGAGCCTACCGTGATCAGTTTCACTGGAATGTTTTTCGGCGAATTATAAACGTCTTAATTATGAGTATAGACTTTACTTGCAACCGGAAGCTATCCAAAAAACCAAAAGAAACCTTGTAAACAAAAGAGCCAATAACGCCTGGTGGTCAAACCCACCTCCCCTCACTCGAAATATGAATTAGATTCCCTTTCATTTTAACTATTTTGTTTATCTAAACAGAAAATTAAAGTTGCGGTTCCAATATTTATAAAAATGGATATGATTTACGTTAGTTAGACGGAGCATGTTGGAGGTAAGAAATTATTTAATTCCTTCTTAAAAATAAACAAAAAAATTATCCCTTCATAATTTTCTCACAAAATTTGGGGCAAAACCGATAAGCGAAGCAAATTATGTACAAAATACTAAACTATTTATAAGCAACACTTACTTGAATGTATTAAGTATTACTTAAATCTAATAACTCCTCAAAGAGCAACAAACTTAAGCAAAGCAACATTTACATACTCTGGAAAGACGGTAGGATTTAAAAAAGGAAAAATCATATGTAAACTACCTAACTAGCTTCTATATGTATGTTTATATGTAAACTAATTAACTAACTAACTTCCCTAGCGGGGTAGGCAGAGAGAACCGAACGCCATATGGCACGGTCCTGACACACCTCGCTCTTTCTTAACATTTATAATCCTTTTCATACAAGCTCTACGGTTATTATGACTCCTAACACTACCTCCTGTTAACACACGACCAAACCAATCGTGGTTAGTCATAATTAAAAACAATAACTATTGATTGTATGCCAAATTCGTTATACATTGCGCAATGTATTTTAAAAACAAATGAGTAGGTATGTGTAACAGAAGTTATAAAAAAAAATATCGTAAATTAGTTAATATTATATTAGCATAAAACAAGCCACTTTTACAGTTATTACACACTATTAACATACACACATTATCATTAATGAATATAATACATGGTTAATTTTATGCAGGTACTTCTTCCGACTAGATTTCGCGTCAAATAATTATACTTACTTAAAACAAACTACAATATATTAAACTATGCGTATGTAGGTATATCGTTTTGTTTTGGCTAATAATCTTAAGGATTAATGATTGATTTGACCTTGACGCCTTCTTGGTTGAATATTAAACCAAAGCATTGAAATCCGCTTATTTGGGTTCTAGAATATATTAAGGACACAGACTGTATTTTCCCTCAAATCAGTCTTCGGAACCAAATCTTTCGCGTTGGAGTCATTTTGTTATTTAATTACATTATTTAAAGATCTAAAGGAAAATATATTTTTGTTTACGGCAGTGCCTATGGAAGAATACTTCAAAAAGACTCTTTATCTCTGTAGCCGACTACGAAGATTAAAATCAAATACAAATTCATCTTTATAATTAAGCCTTACATTCATATGATAATATTCTCCGACCTGTCCCTCAAAAACCTATACTTCCCAGTCCTCGTCATGAAAATCTTCCTGGGCAGGTGCTCGTGCTCATTTGGCTCCTTCCTCACAGTGAAGTCTTCAGTCAGCAGCAGGCCAACGTAACAATGGGTGGTGTTCACGCAGCGCCAGCGCACCCGGGAGTAGGGCGACCGACTGTAGAAATGCCCTTTGTACTGAAGTATCTGTTTGTTATTTATAGTTGTCAGTAGGCATAGCCCTGCAAGCAATATTAAACCTTAGTGATATTGTAAAATAATTTTAGACAGATGCTACCTGCCAGCTACTAGATAAACAAAATCAAAATACTACGGAACATCTAAATTGAAGCATTGAACTTACATTTGCAAAATGCGTAGTATCTTGACATATATAACTACTATACTAAATAAATGAAATTGAGCTTATACATACATTTAAAATAATAGATAACTGAATGACCTGGGAGTCAAACACACCACACCTTCCTATTTCGAATGGCTTAGTGGGAACTGAATGACAACCGTCTTAGTAGATGAACATAGAACTCCTGGAATTCAAGGTCCTCTTTCGGATTAAAGAGTAGATACCTAATTTACGAGCTACATTTATTTGAGAATCACACTATGGTCGTCAGCCCAGGTATATTATATATGTGATAATAAACAATTGACTGACGACCTCTAGATATAGGTAAAAAGCGCATAGTCAAGTTATGCTTAAGAAAACACAACTAACAATACATATTATATTTTATAGTTTTGTATAAATTAAAAACAAAATTAGCAAAGACAAATATATTTAACTTAATCAGAATAACCTGTACATTATACGGCTATTTTAAATATTTTTATAATTTCGAGGCTTTTATTAGAAACAACAACATATTTATACATCTTCTTACGAGAGACACGTTTAAGTACGTTTATTTATTTGCAACTTGTATACCCTTTCTGACGTACATACATACATACATAACATCACGCCCATGATCCCCGAAGGGGTAGGCAGAGTCGAAGGGGCAGCAAGCCCCTTCAACCACATTCAGCCAAAAATAAAGCCGGGCTGGGTCAGATGGACAATTGTGAAAAAGCAGTGACAAGCGGCTAACCTGTCGCCTACACAATCACACACCCAAAGCCCGATATACCATTAGTCGCCTTTTACGACATGCTAGGCAAGAACCACAGTTGGCATATTCTTTTTAAGTCCCAGACCAACATGGAACAGTGGGCTGGGTTGAATGGAATGCTGTGAAAAAGGAGTGACAAGTGGCTAGCTCGTCGCCTACTCAGTCACATACCCAAAAGCCCGTAAACCATTAGTCGCCTCTTACGACATGCTAGGCAAGAACCACAGTTGGCACATTCTTTTTTTTGTCCCAGATCAAAATGGGCCAAGTCCCAGACCAACATGGGACAAACTGTTTTTCTGACGTTAAATGTAAATATGTTATTATTATGCACTTCGCCGTATATTTTATCAATCACCTGTATCTAATGGCAACAGTATTTCAAAAGATGCCAGAAAACCTACAATCTGAAAAAGAAATAACCGTTTAAATGGTTTAGTACTCAAGTTACTTATTTTCATTTCTTTTTATTTTTATAGGCTTTCCATCGCGCTTCCCACTGATAAATTTTCTTTATTTTTTTAATTCTTTAGGGGTTTTATATTTTCTATGCACTTATTTACTCCTTAACAATAAACTTCATAAACTTTGTTATGTGTTCGTCGTATTAATTCGTTGACTTCTTCTAATACATTTTCTCATCTCTTCTTACTCAATAAAATTTTAATTGGGTACTCACCCAATTAAAATTTTATTAAGTTAAATAATTCTGCATCAGTATAACTGTAGATATAAAGAGTCTTCTTCACTACAGAATTCAAGAGTTTATTATTATTTTATTAATTTAAATACTGAATTATTTAAAAAGTGAATAATCAACAGTTGTCATGCAGCCCATGAAGACACAGTTGAACTTTATTGAGCCGTTGTTACAGTCGATATTCATTATATGTCCCTTTGTATGAATCTTTTATATAAATAAATGTTTAGCTAGGTAATATACATACATACATATTATCACGCCCATAATCCCCGAAGGGGTAGGCAGAGTCAAAGAGGCAGCAGGCCCCTTTAACCACATTCATCCAGAAACAAAACTGGGCTGGGTTAGATGGAAAATTGTGAAAAAAAATTGACAAGTGGCTAGCTCGTCGCCTACACAATCACATACCCAAAACCCCATACACCATTAGTCGCCTTTTACGACATGCTAGGCAAGAAACACAGTTGGCAAATTCTTTTTAACTCCCAGACCAACATGGGAAATGTTATTTATATTTAGGTTTATTTAGCTAGGTAACATACTATAGTAAATTAACAAGGGAAGTTATAAAACAGTGAGTGGCTTGCGAATGGCTGAGCCATCGGTGTGTTCATTAGAAGCGCCTTCTTCGTATGGCGGTCAATGATGAAGATGTACTTTCCAGACTCGTTCAGTATGGCCCTCTTGGGCGGGTGTTGGTGCGCCGATGGCTCCTTGACGACCGTCAGCTGGTCATCGAGGAGTAGGCTGGAGTAGCACCGGCTGGTGTGTATGCAGCGCCATCTGAGCTTCGACTTGGGCGTCCTGGCGTAGTAGTGCCCTTTGTACTTGAGGAGTTGTTTGTTGTCTACCGTCGTTATGAATGATGGGCCTGGAAGGAATTGAGAGGTTTGGAATTTACTAGGTTTAGGTGTAAGACTTTTCAATCTAATTATTTTTGAACACAATGAGCCAGCGCAGGGGGGCGCCTCAGTTATAATGTTAACGCAAAGATTTTCGATGAATTTTGGCAGTGTTATTTATATTTAGATTTATACGGCTAAAGTCTCTAATATTACACTGGTGTATAACTAGCGAATAATTGTGTTCTTAAATATGTAATTTTTTTAAAGTATAATTTTTTACTTATATAATTTTGATAATCCAGTTTATTTTGTGACACGTTTTGCGTGTTGAAAAGATGCCTATATATGAAATTACTTACGAAGGAAAAATAAGGAAAATAAAAAAAAGAAAATTTAATGGCTGAAAATAAATAAAGGAAATGTATTACAAGCATTCAAATTTCATAAAAAAAATCCAAAAAGTCTTGCATCGGCCGGGAATCGAACCCGGGCCGCCCGCGTGGCAGGCGAGCATTCTACCACTGAACCACCGATGCTTATACCTAGGAAACGAAATTATGTACCTTATGTAAAGTAAGTGAGATAACGCATTTGAAAGAGATCGTGACAAATAATGCAACTATATTTACTGCTCAGTCATCGTTTTAAATTACGTAATTGCTTGCAAAACTACTTCTCTTCGGGTCAGTGACTTCTGTTTACCTACTTCTGATATTTATATCTTTTTAATCAGGACACGTCAATTTATAAAATGTAAAATGTTAATTCTTTCTACTATATTATTGTTGTCCTACTATTATTGTCTCTGATTGCACTAATGTACGGTCAACAACAAAAATAGCGTGAAATTTTTATTCTTACGGAATATAATAAAAGTAAAAAGGTCTTTGTATTTCAGTATGATTCAAATAATAATCTGGTATAGTTTTTAATATTATATTAATAATGCTGAACCTAAATCGCCTAGCTTACTATTACTAGACTACAATATAAAAATACATAGCACAATTTGGCACTTCACCACAACATTATAAATTGTCACACTTACATAATAGACGACATTTAATAGCCAACTTGAAGAGCGGTGGTAGCTCAATGTTAGGGACACGCGCCTCTTAACCGAGGAGTGCGGGTTCAAACCCGGGCACCTATGGATTTTTCATGTCCCTGTACGTGCTTATACCACAAGCTCGACGGTGAAGGAAAACATCGTGATAAAACCTGCAAATTCAAACAACTTTGGATTTGTAACCATGATCCAAAAATTGCTTGGTTCCCCTATATTAAGGTTATAAAGGTCAGATCGGTAATCGCTTCAATGTCGCTAAATACTGATCATGGTCTAAGCGGACCCCGTCTAAACACGGGACATAACGCTAGGAAGATGATGATTTAATATCTAACTTGTGTTTGTATGTTTGTATATTTCTGTACATGTAAATAGTAGATATTATCCCATGTTAGTCTGGGACTTAAAAATAAGGTACCAACTGTGTTTCTTGCTTGGCATGTCGTAAAAGGCGACTAATGGTGTCTGGAGATCTGGATTTGAGACTACGTAAGCGACGAGCTAGCCACTTGTTATTGCTTTTTTACAATTTATCTAACCGAATAAATTATTGGCTGAATGTGATTTAAAGTGCTTATCGCTCTTTGAACTCTTCCCACCCCTTCGGGGATTACGGGCGTGATCATACCATCAAGACGATGATTTTTTTATGTATTTAATATACATATTACCTCGTCATAGTTAAACTGTCTGACCAATTTTTTCCAGTCAAAGAGACTTAACATCGAGACAGGACAGTTTGACCAGTTGCTTTTCTTAATATTCGTATCTTCAATCTTTTTTCTTTAATGTGCAAGTAAACACTACTGATATTAGTTCTGCGGTACAAAAAATTAGACTAATTTTGATCTATTCTGTTACAATTTCATAATACTTCATACGAGAAGCTTTGGACTATTCAGGACCATCTATACATACGCCATCTATCTGACTGCTAGTCATTCTAATTATTTATCACATGTTACAGATAATGGCAGTCTTAATAGCTAAGTACACATGACGCCCTGTAAGGGCATTCCAAGTTCACTCCTCACAAAAATAATCCTTGTACATTCTATATCTTCCGTCTGACGTCAACGCGAATGTCTTAGGTGGGTGAGTATGTCTCTTCGGCTCCCTCTTCAGAATATTGTCCGTTGTGAAGCAGAGCGTGACGTAGCACGAGGAGGTGTTGATGCATCGCCATCGGGAGGTGGACAGCGGCACCCTGGAGTAGTAGTGGCCTTTGTACATGATGAGCTGTTTGTTGGAAGTCGTTGTTATGAGAACGCAGTCAGTATCTGAAAGCATTCAGTTATTATATTATTAGAGACGCGTGATGAATACCTGGGGATCATCAAGTCGTTAGCGGACGACATTTTTGTCGTTTTTGTTGAAAGACGTGACAGAGAGGGGAGCCTAGTCAACCGTCTTTATGGCATTATCTTTGCTGCCATATAAAAGAAAGGATGCTGGTCACACGTCCATAGTTGTTTAAATGTGCATGTTTCTTCACGATGTTTCCCCCACTGTCGAGCTAGGGCATATCCGTCGTGTTGACGTGCGATCACGGCTCTTTATATAAATCAATCATTAATCATCGTATATCAATCGTCTGGTCTCAAATTAGAGCTTTTCTTTATATTATGAGTACCAGGTGACGGCCGAAGGCGATATTTAATTAACAAGATTTAACGAGTATCACTGTTAACTTAAATAGTTCGCGCAGCATTTTATTATAGGAAAACTTATGTAACGCCTGGACTTTTCTTTTATTATCCATACCTTCGTAAAGACAGTTCACTATGTACCGCTAGTAATTTTTCAGGGTTCTTGTATCAACTAAGCCTGAGTATTAGTAAATGCAGTATATTATGTTGGAGGTCGAAATAAAAAAAAACACATGTATTATCAAATCATATATTATTCACTTAATATTGACATATATGCCTTCATCTAATCAAGTATTCTTCACCCATAACAGAGGTCCTTCTACCAACTCCAAATCGGGTGTTTTCGGAGTCAGGTTCCTGTACTTCCCGTCGAGAGCTTTGCAGAAGGCTTTGGGAGGGTGTTGGTGAGGCTTCGGTTCCTTGACTATTGTCCCGTCAGGATCCATCAAGAGGCTGACGAAGCAGCAGCTTGTTTTGATGCACCGCCATCTTCTGGCGCTCATTGGGTTCCTAGTATAGAAGTATCCTTTGTATTTAAAGAGCTGTGTCCCGTTGGGAGACGTCATCAGTTCCCCTGCAATAAGATGAGATGTGTGAATAAACGTAGATGGTTAGTCTAAGCTTGGTCCTACAACACATTGTTTAGTGGAAGTTCCAAGTACTATTTATATTCGAACAAGATAATCAGTTTTAGTGTTTAATTTTTTTGTTAGTTATTGGCAATCAAGACGTCGATGTTAAAGGAAGACAGGTATTGTATTATAATAGCTTTTTGACTCTGACTGCATAGATCTAGTTAAATCCTATAGATCTGTTTATATAGCCTGATCTTCATCGGCAGAGTATCTTTACCTAATAGCCTTGGGTACACACACCGTCATTACAAGGGAATGTAGTTTTACAAAATAAATTTTCAAAATATTTTGTTAGAAATATTTAATGAAAGTCGTCACTTGTGTTTAGGAAGAACATTTAAAAATACAATCTACCTCCAGTATTGAGATACACCATAACAAATGTGAACATTCTTTTGTGTAGGTATATAATATGTATATTAAGGCCCAATTTCCCAACCATCATATAAAAGAAGAAATAATATAATATCAGACTACATCACATACATTGATCTGACTCCGAGGTAAGTAGCTTAAGCATTGTATTACGGATATCAGAAACAACAGTGGTATTACAAATATATTACTTAAATTATATATTAGAAATTAACACCTAGACACAGAACAAACACAAGTATACATCACAAGAATGTTTGTCCTGGGTGGGGATCGATCCCAAAACTCTTGGGGCATGGGGCAGGGTCACTACCAAATGCGTCATCGAGCTTGTCTAAAAAAAATCAATTAAATTACAATACTTAAAAAATATCATCGCCTGTTTTCTATATTCCTGATTTTATAATTTATCGTCAGTTAATTTTATCTGCTATTGAAAAATATGCCTTAAGTACAAAACATAATCCATTCGATATACTAAAATATGCAGCACAATCAAATATGTTGTACAATCAAACACTTAGTCATATAAGTACTCATGTACAACATAACGCATAAGCGTTATTTATAATCGGTTTGACATTACAAAGAGACACTTTAAATTTCTGCCTTCTTTGCCCCATCCGGTATTGGGTGATAGGAATTTAAAAAAAAAAATCCCATTCGCCACCGAGGGTGACAAACCGGTGTCAACTGAGACATTGACTAATATAAATTGCTTCTCGCTAGTAGTCACTCAAGTCAGTTTTAGGTCGGTTATGTGCAAATGCAAAGATATAGTTTTTGGGTTTTTCCTAAGTGAAATCCCATTTGCCACACTGGTCGAAGTATAGTAATTTTTTTAGAAAAACTCCTATCGTTATCCGTGCAGGCAAACCTGGGTGTGGTGAGCAAGTTCATTTTATTAATCTGTATATGAATACGAAAGATTAATTAATATTTATAAAGTCCACTTAAATCTTGATATACGTCCCATCAGCGGACACAACGAACTGCTTGCTCGCGTGGTTATGCTGCCCAGCTGTCTCTAGGATCTGCAGGTCTTGGTTGGTGTATACGTGCGTCTTGCACCTGGGATAGCAGGAGCAGCTCCAGCGGACTCTCTTGCGGCCCGCGAAGTGCTTGAAGTATGTGTAGTTCTGGTATAACATCTGCTGCTTCCCGCTCTGCACCGTTATCATCATCCCTGGGACATCATCAGCATCATAATCATAATCATTAAGTGTTAGTACAGACTCGAAAAGAGTGTGCAATAAGTTCCTTGTCAAGCATGTTGATAAGGCGACTAATGGTGTATCGGGTTTGTGATAATATAAGTGATGATAACTCATCACTCTCTTCAAATACTCACAATTTCACACTCACACTCTCTTAAGCTTATCGCTGATGAGCTTGAGAGTGTTTGAAGAAATTGTGGAGTACTTCTACGAACTTGCTTCTCGTATTTTCAAACAGAAAAAAACAAAAGAATTAGATATCCGTTACTGTGTGTGCTCTTAGTGATCTTACTTAATACATTATTTAAAAGTAGAAGAAAAAACACATTTTAAATACCTTATTTATTGATTCTGAAACCAAATAAAACATAATGTGGCGTGGAGTTAGTATTTATGGTAAGCCCTGAAGCATTCAAGACAAAGGCCCGGCTTCAAGTGGCATTGACTGCAATAGTAAAGTGATTGAACTCTTGTCTTTTTCCAGGACCAGCACATCACACACCTTCTCCTTTTCGTGCGGCCATCTGGACCTTTCGGCAAGTGTTCGGGTAAGTGTATTCTCAGCTTTAATCCATCGTTGATAGCTAAAAATAATACAGTTAATGTGGTAACAGGACTCCTTGTGGTGTCAGGCTGAATGGATAAATCTAAATAATTACTAGCGATCCGTCCGCTCCTTCCGGTCGTCATGACAATGTTATTTTGTAATATTCTCGAATAAGTAATTAATTATTACCGTATGAAATATATCAAGTAGTCTGTCGACTGGGACTTAAAAGGAATGCACAGTGTTCCTTGCTAGCATGTCGTAAAAAGTGACGAATGGTGTATTGACAATCGTGTACGTGACAAGGTAGCCACTACTTTCACAATTTTCTATCTAATGAGGTTTTTTTGAATTAAAACTTCCAAAAGATGGCGTAACACCCTCTTCATTGGTACGTTGTCAGAACAAACGGATATTCTGTCAACAAGGAGCCATTTTGTATTTTGTATGAGCGGATTTTGTATTTTCAAAAGCCCTCATTGACTAGAATATATTTTTTTTGTTAAAAGTAGTTAATGGAGTTTTCTTAAAATTGGACAACAAATTTGTATTAAAGAAATACACTGTAATATTTGTACTATTTTATTATTAATATAAATCTAGACATGCTATAAGTCGAGTGAGCTGCGAACGATGTGTTTGTTAGAATGTAGAAAATGTATTAGTTTTTAGTCGCAGCGAACCCGGCTCGTCGAAACATTATATCTTAATGTACATTCCGTTCGACGCTTGAATGAACTGCCTCGGCCCATGGTTGTGTTGCTCAATTTTGTCCAGGATGAACAGGTCCTCTGTGGCGAAGACATACGCTTTGCACTTAGGGAAGTTGGTGCAGCTCCATCGACGGTGTTTGCGGGCATAATGCTTGAAGTACGTGTAGTTCTCGTAAAGCATTGGTTGTTTACCATTCTGGAGGAGGATCAACTTTCCTGGAATCACATTTAAAGCCATTAAAATAGTGTTTGATTGAGACAGTCCAATCACATTAATGAGTTATGTCAGTTGTAAGCAAAATCGAATGTTGTCTGGGACTGAGAAAGAATGCACCAACTGTGTTTCTTGCCTATAATGGCATGCGTAAAGAATTGTGTATAGAGTATTGAGTATACTGGCGACGAGCTAGCCACTTTTCACGACTTTTTAACAAATCTCCAATCCAAATTTATTTTATTTTTTGGCTAACGTAACTTATGCTATTATTATAACGTATCAACAGTTACTTTAGTGTGACTACTTACTATCAAGGGCCCACCTTTCAGCTTGCTGCGTCTATATAAAGCGCTAACTTCCCCGCGCCTCGGAAAGCACGTTAAACCGTTGGGCCTGCGTCTGATCTCTTTCCGGTCATGTCAAATTGCCGTCTCACCGGACTATGAGAGTGAGGGAACAGAGTGTGCACCTGTGTTTGCACACACACTTGTGCACTATAATATCTCCTGCGCAGTTGGCTAATCCTCGTTGAGATTGGCCGCCGCGACCGATATCGGTTAGGAGGCCATTATTATCATTTATCAGAAAATCTGTCTGTCTGGCGGCTTTAGGATCTCACACTATATTGATTGTTGCGTTAGTTTGAAAAGTCGTAATCCTCGTAGTAGATATCAGACTACATCACATACATTGATCTGACTCCGAGGTAAGTAGCATAAGCACTTGTGTTACGGATATCAGAAACAACAGTGGTATTACAAATATATACTTAAATATTGGATATTAACACCCAGACACAGAATAAACACAAGTATTCATCACACGAATATTTGACCTGGGTGGGGATCGAACCCACAACTCTTGGCTTATGGGACAGGGTCATTACCGAAAGCGCCATCGAGCCAATCAAACAATGCTGCCAAGGTTATGCAGACACGCACACAATTTACCTAAACACAGTTTCAGTATCTCTCATCGATTTTGTATAACAAATGTAGTAAAATTCTGCAAATCTACTCCCTCACTCGACGCGAATGTAAGCCAAAAGTTACTGCCGGGCTAAAAACCTTATACTATGACGAAATCAAATTTTTACTATATGTAGTTCCATAAATTGATTTTTTTATACCATTGTTACTTACCTTGTTTCGTCTTTTACCTTAGAAGAGAGAGTGTGTTGAGGAAGAGTGGCTTCTTCTGGCATAGGTGCTCCTTGCACTTAATAGAAGAAGTCAACCCTATTTGATGTACTAGCAGGTATATGATGAAATAATTTATCTGTATTTGAGCTAGGTACCTACCTATTTACGAATTTTCGCGTATAGCTAATGGAAAAATTAAATCTGAGTTTAGATTAACATACAGACTTTATTAAACATAAATTGTTGATCTAATTATAAAAAAAAAAATTGCTTGATTTCTAAACAAACAAATACATTTATTTACAAGAGACATTTGTTCCTCTGTCGACGATTAACGAATATTACACTTTAGCCCATCATTATAATAAGATATAATACTAAAGTAACTGCACACCATATTCATTACGAAATCATACATACAAATATTATAAAGAGGAAAGATTTGACTGTTTGTTTGTTTGTATCGAATAGGCTCCGAAGCTACTGAACCGATTTGTTAAATTCTTTAACCAATGCAAAGCTACTTTATCAGCGAGTAACATAGGCTATATTTTATTCCATCAACTTTTACGCATTTATTTTGCTGCGTCTATTATAGCCCGCTCCGTAAGGCGAGTTCTGTGAAATATAATATAACGGTTCCGTAGGATTGTTGGCAGCGTTATATCTACACTACTACGAGTATTATAAAGAGGAAAGATTTGTATGTATGTATATAACGAATAAACTCAAAATCTCCTGGACCGATTCCAAAAATTCTTTCACCATTAGAATGCTACATAACCTAAGCTAAAGAAAAAGTTAGGTTAAGTTAGAAAATATATGTCCATCCGTGCGAAGTTGGTACGGGCCGCTAGTTAATAAATATATCTGCTGACTGTTCTAGACACATGATATTATGTCATGCTAAGTTTAAGTTAAGTTTCATTTTGCAATCGTGCAAGTGTAAGAACCATTGGTATATTGTACGATTCAAGATCGTTATTATCAATTCAAGATTGAGCGGTGGTAGCTCAATGGTAAGGATACGCGCCTCTTAACCGAGGAGTGCGGGTTTAAACCGGGGCACGTACCTCTGGATTTTTCAAATCTATGTACGTATTTATATCACTAGCTCGACGGTGAGGAAAAACATCGTGATGAATCCTGCAAATTCAAACAACTTTGGATTTGTAACCATGATCCAAAAATGTTCTGGTTCCCCTATCTTAGAGTTACGAAGTTCAAATCGGCAGGCGCTTCAGTGTAATTACCAGACTTGCTAAATCCTGGATCACGGTCTCAGCGGACCCTGTCTAAATACGGGACATAACGCTAAGAAGATGACGATTCAAGATCGTGAAAATAGTCGCTGTCTTGTTTCTTCATCGGCGGCGTAACAACTGCCTGACCACAATTCATCATAAAGATGTATAGGTACTAAAAGCCTTTCAGTACGTATTTAATTGTATGAGGAATTCAGGCGATATCTACTCAAAATCTCAATTACTCTTAACTAGATCGTCGTGTTTGACACGACATTTAACATATTTCCCGTCAGGCAACATCTGCACATATGGCGGGGTGTGATTGTGGTCACGGTCGAAAGCCTTCATCACCGAGTAGTCGTTATTGAGGACCAGGCCCGCATGGCACCGCGCGTATGAGGTACATCGCCATCGAGACCGGTGTTCGGATTGGTAGTAACGGTAGTAGGAATAACTGTTGAACAGTATCCTCTCTCTTCCGTCTAGCATCGTTATCAGTTCGACTGAAAGGTAGAAAGCTGGTTAAGAATATAAGTAAAGTATATTTGGTAACTGGAACATTTACCATAATAGCTTTAAAATTTATTTAGAAATATTTCTTTTAACTATACTACTAAATAAGATTCTAGCTATAGGTATTAAAGCTTCGCAATAGCCATGCCAAAAAAATATCTACCTGAGAAACGATAGTTAATTGATTGACATGGTCGAGTGGTCAGAGACCCTGGCCACTTCGCATGTTTCGTATGATGAACATGGACATTTGCATTCAAGTCATGGATGTTTATAAACGTATTTAAGTATGTCTATCCGTTCGCCTAGTATCCATAGCACAAGCACAAGCTTAGTTTGGGACTAGGGAATTGGTGTGTCAATCTGAAGATTATAAGTAATACATTGCTATAATGCTTTCACCACTCTGTCGCCAAATTTCGTATGTCTGCATATTTATCCTGTTGTTTAGAAACTTTTTACAGTAATGTTTTACGCTGTTTTAAATATAGCCACAGCATTAAAATATGGTAAGTTCTGGGATAGCAGTAAAAAGAAAAAATGTTTAAATGTCTAAAGTTTTTAATAATTCTTAAAACATTGTGTCTATAAAACAAACTTAAAATTTGTCATTGTATTCAGTCGCCAATAATAATAATATAAACGTCAAGTACGCTCAGTAATGGTGGAACTAGCATTTAAAAGCCACCAATGCCAGTATACGCCCATAAATATATAAAAATTCGACGCCTTATAATAAACTAGTACATTTTACAATAAAAACTCCTCAAGTTTTCATATATTTCCCATCAGGGCACTGGACCAGCCTCTTCCTCTGGTCGGTGTGCACCACGGAGCACTCAACAACGCCGCCGTACTCGTCGATGCACACAAACGCCTTGCACTTGGGGAACACGCTGCAGACCCACTTGTAGCCACTCCTCACCTTGTACCTGAAGAAGAACGTGTACCCGTCGTAGAGGAGCATGTTCTTGCCGTTGAGCATCGTGATCATTTGCGCTGAAACAGTTTGTGTATTCAAGACAATGATTTAGATTTAACTGTGAGTCTGTATTGTTCCGTATGTAGCGATATGGTCAATGTTCACCTTAATATAAAAATGATCGCAGATAATGTTGCCACAGTAGTAGAAGATGCTATTAACTGGACCGAAGTTAATGTTGTAAGACTACTCATTCCAACGACAACGCTACAAAAATTTGTATCTGTAAAATTATTTGTTGAACTCTCTAACTAACAAATACAGTGTCTCTTCATTAGTAGAACGTATAGGACCATGCCATTACTCGATATGTAACATAAATAAGGATTAATAATAATTTAAGATGGAGTTTGAGAACCAAAGATGTGCTGGGATTGGTTCTTTGTCCTGTAAAGGAAAATATATGTAAAATCTTAGAGGACATGCCGAATTTGGAGATACAAAAAGAAAACACGTATTCGTATAATTATTAATCCTTTACTTTTTGTATAAATTATAATAATGTTTTTCGTAATATAACATATTCATATAAAATTGTATGTATTGAGTTAAAAAAATAATAATATAATTGCCTCCACTTAGTTTCACTATAGATTTGTTAAAAAAATCACGATTGTAATTTTTTTCCTTTTTGTATAAAGATTTTGTATAAAAAATTTAATCTGCACAAAGCGTTACCGCTTCGCTTGGAGATTCATGGTAAATACCAAATAATTTTCAAGTGTTTTTGCATATTTTGTCCTAATGTCCTTAAGAAAAAATCTAATACCCAGGAGCTACATGTGAAAAAAAATTGGATAAAATTTTTGTCACATGTAGCTCCTGGGTTGCGGCTCAGGAGACAAAGTGGGAGTAGAAAGTTACTGGTATTTGGAGTACCGCAATCTTCATCTGACGTACTTCCCATCGGGGCATCTGTGCAGGGGCCTCATGGCGTGCGAGTGGAGCACTTGAGCCTTCAAGATAATCAGCTCATCATTGACGCAGAGGAACGCTTTGCAGCGCGGGAAGTTGGTGCAGACCCACTTGTGACCTAGCCGCAGCTTGTACCGGTAGAAGAACGTGTATCCTTGGTAGTGGAGGCACTGCTTCTCGGTGAACGCCATTGTTATGATCTCAGCTGGAATTAGAGTGTCGTCATTACCACTTTATCAGGACTTACCCTTTTTTGATATACATTATTATTTGTGACACATGAGTAATTTTTTTTGTATTTATCGAGACAGATGAGCCTGCGTGTCACCTGATGGTAAACAGTCACAACTGAAAAACCTTTCAGGAGGTTTGGCGTCCAGCCCATGCGAAACACAACAGAACAGATTTTGTGCCGATTTTCTGACGTCACCTTAATACTTGTTTACATTTACCCCTTGTTTCATGCTCAGGTTCGAGTTCTTATGTATACTTGCGTAATGTCTAGTGCAGAGCACGCCCTGCCGCATCCTGCCGGAATGAAGGCCTGTAGTAGTTCATAATAGTAAGCCCCAGCTGGACCAACATGCGGACATACTCCTTTGTTATATGTGAATAAGATACCTATAAAGTATTATCTCGACTCGTCTAAGTTTGTTTTCTACACTTTGAGAAGCAACTACCGAGTGAAAAAGAGAACATAGCAGTTAAAATTTTCTTCAACGGTAAATTATTTCATTTTTAATAAATTTTATGTTCTTTAGCATGGATCAATAGGCAAGGAGTGGCATTCAAATGGCTATAAGATGTATATGCCATAACAAATGTACTGGTTTATATATTAGATATAGAGCTATAATTATGTCTAAAGTACATTCCGTCAAGGATAATGCAATACCACATAGATTTTGCTTACGTTTCACTTTGCCTCATTCGTGGTTACGTAGTATTGCACTACCCTCGTTGATAAGTGAACCAAAAAACTGAGTGAATATTACGTTTTTAAGTGAAGTATTGACATAGCAGTACAGTATGGCATTAAAGATAGTTTTTACAATGTAAGAAAGAAAGAAAGTAACATATTTTGACGTGTTGTCAATACCTATATGTTTCTTTCTTTCTATATTATTTATTTATATACACTGACAAAAATAAAACAAACAATAGACAAATTGAATAAGAAAAATTAAAAAGATGGAATTAGAAAGAAACTGAGTATGTGCTACCAACTAGGTCCCAGCCTCAGCATTATGCTGCTACGGCGCTAGAAGCGCTGGTATTTTGGCGGGACCTAATGTTGGAGTGGCAAAAAATGTATACGAACGGATAGGTATACCCTAACAATACATTTACAAAGAAGAAAATACATACAGATAAATAGAGTCAAGAAATAATAATAAAAAACATAATAATAATTATTTACTTAAATAAAGTTAAAAATCATAAAATATATACATAGGTGACGCCTAATCTATGAAGATCGCTACGTTGACGTTGACCCGAAAAGGGCCAATAAAGTACGTCACACGTAAAGGGGGACGGAGGGGGGTCTACGATGTGTGAAATGGTGTGACAAGGGGTGGGAGGGGTCCTAAGTTTCGTGACATCACGTTTCAAAAACTAATATATCATAATAATTTGCAATTTCTGGATAGCCTGTAGCCCAATGTCATAAATACAGAGGCTGTAAAATAATAAGAGCTATCAATTTGACAGCTACATAATTATCTTGCCGCCAATTTCGCCATTGAAAATCAAAACGGTCGCCTTTATATTATAAGCGTTTCTTCACTGACTGATGAATCTCTACAGTTTCCTCTAATGAAACTTAAGCTTGTGCTATGGATACTAGGTGAACGGATAGACATACTTAAATACGTTTATAAACATCCATGTTCATCACACGAAATATTTGCTCCTAGCGGGATACGAACCCGCGACCCTTGGTTTCGTGGCCAGGGTCTCTGACCACTCGACCAGCGGGCCAGCCAATAATATAGCCATAGATTGAATTTGAAATATGTATTTAACATTTTAATTACTAATTTCGTGTTGTGCAAAATTTGACATAAGTCCCGTTAGCCATGACGCGGTAGACCGGCCGCGCGTGGTCATGCACCCCAGCGCGGGAGTGCAGCACCCCGCTCGCGGTGGCGACGAGCCGCGCGCGGCACCGCGACGAGTGCGTGCAACTCCAGCGGTAGCCGGCGAGCGATGCGTGCTTATAGTGCTTGTAGTACGTGTACCCGTCGAGCATCAGGTACTGTTTACCGGACGGGAGGTCAATCAGTTTCACTGTGGAAGAGATTATGAGGATAAAAACTACAATAGATATATCATCTTCCTAGCCTTATAAGTCCGCCTAAACAATGATGCAAGATTTAGCGAGTCCGGGAATGATATTAAAAACCAGACAAATGAGATCAATGTACCAAGTGTTGGTGATAAGGAAATAAAGATTATAATTGTTACTACGCTTATAAAATACGCCTGTCTAATCCGCTCAAATTTTTATATTATTATAAAAATGTATCTCTTGGTCGTGTTTGCTTGAGAGCGACTTTAACGATTGTATTAAGTAATATTTTTTTTAATAAAAAACAAAAAACAAAACGACTACTTTTAACTTAACGCGTTTGAAAGTTCGCGAGAAGTTTAATTTATTGATAGCTAAGACCTTAAAAACGTCTTCTGTTAGATCAATGCTACTATAATATTATTATAATACTAGCTGTGCCAGCGGTGTCACCCGCGTTTATGGTTAATATTATAAAGACTATTTCCGTCATACATGATTTCTATGTAACTTTAACCATTAAGGCTGCACACGCGACGAAAGCTTAAAAAAAATGGAGAAACTGCTCCCGTTTTCCCAACATTTCCCTTCACTACTCTGCTCCTATTAATCGTAGCGTAATGAAAAGTATACTATAACCTGCCCAGGAGTATGAAGAATAATTGTACCAAGTTTCGTTAAAATCCGTCGAGTAGTTTTTGTTTCTACAAGGAACATACAGACAGACAGACAGACAAAAAATTTACTGATTGCATTTTTGGTCAGTATCGATCACTTATCACCCCCTGATAGTTATTTTGAAAATATATTTCATGTACAGAATTGACCTCTCTACAGATTTATTATAAGTATAGACAATACCACATACCTTGATTAGATTCTTAGGTAAGTACACAGCACTTTAAAATGATGAAATAAATAAGCACATTTAAATTTATTTTTATTTATAACTATAAAAAGCAAATGTTAATTAAAAATAACATCATATTACAACAATGACTATCTAATAATCACAAAAACTAATTTCTTACAAGTCTGTATTCTATCCTAAAACCACTATCAATAATTACGCTTGTTAATGGTAAAAAAAAAATATATATAAAAAACGAATTAATAAACAGTTAAAAAAATAAGCATTATCAATATGTTAACAAAAAGGCCCTCTCTTAATATACAAATCTTCTAAATTTTAAAACACATTATGACACAAGGATGAGAGGTAGATATAATAGATATTTAGATAAGCTCTGCGTAAGGGCACAAGTCCACCAATAGGAACGCTTTAATTTCCTAGTCTCCTTAAATGAAGATCTAGTGAAACAGCAAGCATAGAAGTGAGAACTTACACAGGGGTAACTTGTCAAAAATCTCTGCGTTAACAAAGTAACTAAGGTGCAGCTCACTGTGTCAGCTTTTCGAGTTAACGCAATATTGCGCCATGACTCAGCATAATGGAACGCGCTGAGTAAGCCTTGAGGACATAGGGGCGGCACTTTGCGAATTCTTCCCTTCATGCGCAGTGCACTCAAACCATGGAAGATGTATATGCGAAATTTTTCTGACCGTTTGGTCTAGTTAGCGAGCCTAGAGACACCGACTACAAAACCAGAGGAACCTCTATAGAGGTAAATGTTCATCTGATGAACATTGTCATTTATATTGTAACATATAATCAGGCATCAAAATAAAAGCTGCTTCAAATTACATTGCTTGCCTGCTATTCTATATAAACAAATATTTTATGTACATAGGAATACATTTGCAAGAATAATCATATGGCAAATTATTCTTGTTTGCTCTGATACGTTAGTTTCAATGACATTTGTTAAGTATTTTACAATGATCTATGCTTAAAGTTTAAAACGACTCGTCTAATAGTACGTTGTTCTATACAGCACGATAAAAATGGACAGTTAGAATAAAAATATATAATACAAGTAATGGTACTTTTCATGTATTTGTATACATATACCAACTTAATTATACTCGTACAACAACTTATTGTTTTCAAAGCATTAAAGAATTAACATTTCGCGAGGTAACCGTAAGAGGAGCAAAACGATTAAAATTAATAAAAATCATGGCAAAATTCCTATTTGCCGAGAAACAATCCTTCAACTCACAGTCCCTAACACCTTTTTTTTTAGAAATAGTTATAGCTCTTTTAATAACATATAAAAATATATAACTAGTAATGAAACCCAAAACATAATAGGGACGATGAGACCATAATAGGCTATTTTACTCAAAAAAAAAAAAATATTGTCCACTATTGAGATTACAAAAATAGATTGCTTACGTATTTTTTCTTTTGTTCAGCAAACTAAAAATGATGAAGATACAGCGCGTTAACGTATCGCGTGACGTCACTAGGTGTGTAAAATTTTACCGTCCAAGTGACGTGAAGCCCCCATTTCAGGTTTGTGCGCTGTATCTTTGTCATTTTTCGAGTATTAGATAAAGCAAAAAATACGTGTTCAATATTTTTTGATAATGTACCTTACGGACTATAATTTTTTTTAACTAAAATACCCCATTTCAATTCATCATAATCATAAAAGAACACATTATTTACAAATTATATGAACATTTTGATTTTTAATTGCTTTGAAAACGTTTGAAAACGAGTATTCTACTGTTACATCACATTTACGTATTTCTACACAAAAAAAATAATGCCAAATGATAAGTGAGTGTCCTACCCTCTAGCAAAATAGGCCTTATTAAAAGTACTTTGTCACAACATTCGTATACTCTGACGTAAGTAATACTTTTATGACAGATGCCACAATAAAATTGCGATAGAGTTCTATATGTACACAGTTTCATTCGCGAAATGCAGTCTGACTAAAAATATTTAAAAAAGACAGGTCGGAGTCATACTGACACCAGCTAGCAACTCCTATAAAAACTATAGTAACAATATTATAAGTACTTATCAAATCACAATAAAACTTCTTCTTTATAATAGTAACTTAAACATAACATAACATTACATCGATTATTTATATTTTTATTTACTAGATGTCACCCTTTTTTATTTAGCAATTATTTTTAATTTGACCTAACCATTAGTTACTTCAATAGCTATTTCAACCCTAGAACACATCAAATACAACAATTATATTTACTTTGTTCAGGACAATGACTTCATTAGCTATACGAATTGGATAAAATTGTCTGAAACAGAATTTGTTAAAAAAACATTCAGTCGAATTTAGAACCTCCTCCTTTTTTTTGAAGTCGGTTAAAAAAAATTTACGTACATATTTCTAAAAACAATTGAGAATCAAAATATTTTAAGGCATATCTGTAATATCGAATTCTGGCAAAATCAGATGAGAAATATATTTTACATTGTATCGTAATAGCCATTAAACCATTGGTGTTTGTATAACGGTAATTCGAACTGTTAAAGTGATAATTAAGACGGCATATGTTGCAAAGCGTATTGTTTTCAGAAAAAGCATTTTATACAAGTAGTTCATATTTTTTCAGCAATTATTTTTACAAGCCTATCTTAACTTTTATTATAAACATTTCATCTTTATTTCCCTATGCTACAGGCCTAGCCTAGTGTAGGAGGCATAGGAATTTATTATTTCACATAGTGAAAACTGAATCTTTTAGTATTGTTTACGTATACTGGGTTCCTTAAGACATTTTGTTCGGGCTCTAACTGTTATTAACCTGATCCAGATCATTTTTAGATAATTTATAGTATGACTATTTTTTAACTCAGAATATGACAATACTAATGTTAAAGTGTAATATTGAATGCAAAAGATTCCATAACATTAATAGGTTAGTAACAGTATGATCCGAAGTCATCGATGCTGAAGAGTTCGTTTATTTTGTTGATCGCGCTAATCTCTACGGATCCGAATTGAAAAAATATTTTTGTGTTGTATAGTTAATTTATCGAGGAAGGTTATATATAGGCTATATATATTAACCAGCTAGTAAGATCTAAAACGTCTTTACATAGAAGCTTTGAACGCCGAGCTAAGCATAGCCGGTTTCGCCACGTGATTGTGTTTATTCCGGTTCTCGATCTGATGGTTGACGATGTTGATGACCACGTAAGCAGGACACTTGGGCCCTTCGGAGCAAAGCCACCGCACTATGCCGCTCTTGTCCAGCTTCCCTTCGTGGTACACGTAGCCCTTGAATATCAACATCTTGGTGCCTGTCGGTGCCTCGAAGACACCGCCAACAACAATCTGTTTCGCAGCTGAAAAATTCAGTAAAAACTTAGTAAAAACAATATCAATCTTTAAAATCTGCAATTTCAAAATATTTTGTTCCTTGAGAATAAGATAATATATAAAGAAGTCGTCAGGGAAAATAAAAACACAATGTTAGAAAGGTATCTAAAGCATTTACTTTCGTAATTAATTACTTTAAACAATTTTGCTGTTTTC